>CM059974.1:74568953-75768953 GCA_030490835.1 Annona cherimola | reverse complement strand
ATTGTGATATCGTTCCACTTCCACTTGGGAACTTCTAGAGACTGTAACTTTCTAAGCATGCGTTGGTGATCTGCCTTCACCCTTTGGCATGTTAAGCACTTAGCCACGTATTCAGCGATCTCCCTTTTCATGATATTCCACTAATAACCTTTCTTGATATCCCGATACATCTTAGTGCTTCCTAGATGCATAGAAAATAGCAAAAAATGCGCCTCCTTGAGTATCTGTTCTTTTAATTCAACTACATTAGATATGCAAAGACGACCCTTGTACCGATACATACCTTGTTCATCAATGGCAAATTCATTTAACTCCTTTTTCTTCATCTTTTTCACATATTTATGTAGGTCTGCATCATCTTGCTGAGCAGTTTTAATCTATTCCAATAAGGAAGATTGTATGTGTATTTGTGATAATCTTGCTTGAACTTCAGGTGAAGATACAATTAGTTCTAACTGTCTTATCTCTTGAAACAACCCTTCCTCTTTTGTGATAAGGTGCGCTATGCTGGCATTTCTGCTTAATGCATCAACTAGCACATTTGCCTTACCTAGATGTATAATATATCTAAGTCATAATCCTTTAGTAACTCGAGTCATCTCCTTTGTCTTATATTCAATTCCTTTTGAGTGAAAATATACTTACGGCTCTTATGATCTGTATAAATCTCGCACCTAGCTCCATACAGGCAGTGTCTCCAAATTTTCAAGACAAACACCACTGCCGCTAGTTCTAAGTCATGAGTGGGGTAGTTTACCTCATTGGGCTTCTGTGGTGCCCCAGCCCAAGCGTCACAATCTTACTCCAAGATCTATCGATTAGTAAACGTGAATCAGGATTGTTGCCTTGTCACTCGATGAGCTTTTTGGATATTTATCCATTTTATCTTAATTTTTTAAGAGTTTATATCATTTCATATATTCCATTTGAAATACACACACACATGATCTTATAATTTTTCCCATACTTAACCATTCCATGATAAATCATTTTTAAACAACCGACTATAAAAGGTTTCGATATTTATAGTCACGATCATCACATAGTCATAAACATAATATAACCCGTATACAACATTCAATCACCAATAACGTCATCAACATACAACCATACAAGTCATAGAGTTCAATCACAGGAACTTGTAGAAATTCATTTTTTCTTTGAATCTCCACCTATGCTCCTTACATGGTTCTCTCCTTCAACTGTCTTTAAGATTTGAAAAACAAAACTATGAGTCAAAACTCAATAAGCAAGCTATAAGATTTTCAGGCAATTCATTTTCATTTAAAAATAACTTGAAAAGCCATATTATACCCACTCGACGGTATATCTTAAAACATGCTTCTTATACCCGTCTAGGGTATGTCATAAACAATACGATGCATTATTTAAAATCATGACATTCTTTTGGATATAAGCTAGCTAGGCAACCATCCACTTTCATCCTCTCTCCCATTCCAGGGAGGTGCCGCTGGCCTTCGGCCTCTCATAGTGACTTGGCCGCACCAAAGGGGGACATTCGGTCCGCTTACACCTTTGAGGTGGACCTCATGCTTTTGTGCACATGCTTTCTTTCATAAACATGAACTTGACATGCTAGCATGATTTTTCATTCATAAATCATGAATTCATCATTTGACATAAGTACTTGAAAAGCTGTAAATAATTCATTTATTTCATTGGAAATAGCATTTCAATACATATTTAGATAAGGAATGACCATCCTTAAACATCTTAGAAAAAATTAAAATCATTTATTTGCTAACTTATTTAAATAGTTAGAATATCCTTGATAAACATTTTATCACATTTGATAAAATAAAGCATTTAGAAAACTACTTGCTTAGCTTTCCGCCTCGTTTACCTCTTTGCCTTTGCCTATACATAAACATAGCATTGCATTCATCACAAGTCATTTTCTTGCATTCACTTAGTTTTCCAATCCCATAATCCATATCATACATAATCAGCTTGGATTTTCAAGTCGATCATATATACATGTCAGACACTTGTGTATTATATCATTCATTCCATATGGTGTTTTAATCCCATATTTTGGGTAAAAACATAGCATACATTCATAATTCATCATTTGGGAATTTATATCTCCCATTAACCATTTTTCATCTATTTTTCATTTTTCCTACGTCAATGCTTATTCTAAGCATATAAGTGACGTTTTAAGCTTCATAAATAAATATAAAAAATCAAGATAATTAATCCTTATTCATAAAAAAATATCCTCATGCATTTTATCACATATTCATGCATATTTTGCATTTTAGCAAGTTCACATAAGCTACATATCATCCATTCATACATATGCTCTACATACGTTCAACATACAACACATATATTATGCGTTTCTTAAAATTTCTTAACACAGAAACTTACACCCATTTTCATCATAATTAAAACCCTTAATTAACATATACTTTAAGGTTTAATTTCAGATTTTTAATCCACTTATCATTGATTTCCAAAACAGCCATGTTAAGACTCGTTTTTCATCCTTTCAACGCCTCTTTTAAAACTTAAATCATAACAGATTTTTAAGTCATAATTTCCAGCAACTAAACATGATTTTCTTAACCCAAATTTGGGGGTATTATCACACATTTAAAAATTCATAATTCATTTGCTTCCATAACAGCAACATTTTCATACATATAGGGCATCCATTTGATCCGTTTTGACGTGTCTATACATATATCCATAAAATCAGATTTAGAAAAAATATTTTCAAATCCTTTTGGAAACTCAAAGTATCTTAATACTAGGTTATTTTACCCTCCATAATATTTATAAATCATTTCATTACAAACAACAACAAAAATCATATGAAAAGCACCCGTTTTGGCCCCCATTTGGATGCCACATATATATACTCTAAAAAATCAGATTTAGGGCAAATTTATCCAGCTCACTTAGGACATCCAAAGGGTCCTTAATTTATGGTACTTTACCCTACAATTCATCCATAAACAATTTAAGCACTTCTTATATCATTTTAACTCAAAAATGGGAAAATCAGGCATTTCTTCAAACCCTAAGTTCCATATTCGTTAAAACCATTAAAAATGCTTAAATCAACATATGTAATTCAAAAGATCATGAATTAAATTCAAATCAACATGCTTAAATCATACGGAAACTTGGTTTAGGGTTTTAAGAATTTCCAAGTTAGCTTTCATCTCAAAATTCAACTTAAACTTCCATTTTCACTCTCTTGAACTTTTGATCTCATTTAGATCTTTCAAAAATCATTTAATCTCCATATTAAGGCATAATAACTCAGCCTTTAAGAGTTATTTATGAACCATATTCATGGCTCATGAATTGAGAGAGAAAAATTTGATTTAAGTGATTCAAAACTTAGATTTCACTTACTTGAACCCTAACTTGATTCCAACTTGAGTTGCTTAGTTCTTCTTCTTTTTCTCCTCCTTTTTCTTCATCTTTTTCTTCTCCTTTTCTCCTTCCCCCTTGTTGGTTTGGACATGCTCAAGCTTGCTCAAGAATTAGAAAATTTTGGGAAATTTCATCCCTCCTTCTCTTCATATGCACGTTCCAAGCTGTCCCCATTTTATTATTTTTTTAACTAGCTTGTGGGACCCATTTTCCACATGTCATGAGGGTAATTTATTTCTATCTTATCCCTTGATGACATGACATTTTTATAACCAAGTAAAATTTTCATTTACTAATTAACAAAAAGCCACAAAATCTATGCATTTAAGCATCATGTTGCTGTCCACCCTTGGACGTCCCCTCTTTAGCTAGGTTTTGACATTTTTTGCCACTTTTTCCACATATTTATGTGCCCATTTACTTCATTTAGACATTAGGAAATTTAGACACATTTTTTAGGATTTTAAAAAATCACATTTCCATGCCCAAAGTGCCCTTGGACGTCCCTTGCTTTGCGACATAATCTATGCTCCATTTGAGCTAGATATTAGGCAATTAACCATGGCATTTAATCCTTGAATTTTCCATGGATTTGAACATTAAACAATGCTTTAAAATTGAGCTCAATCCATCCAAAATTTGACACCTTGCATAGCATTAAAACATGTCATTTTCTCAAACGCTTTTTATTTAATGCTATGGTAGTCTAGGGTACACAAAGTCAATGCTAGGTACCTATTTCTAATTAAACACTTTCCCATGATAATTAGCTTAATAAAATTTACTTATTTCATCGATTTCATAATTTTATTCAATCATTTAAAATTTCATCTTAAACCGATGTTTCTACGTCAAGTTATGAACATTTGAAAATATCCTTAGAGTGTGAGATTAAAAAAAATTAATTATCACCTTAATCTTATCACTTGTGCCTTAATCCAATCCTTATATAAGGTTGAGCCCGAAATCATGAGCTTGCCTTTAAAATTTTATCTCATTTCGCCTTACAAGCGTTAAGTTATGAATTTTCTATGATTTTCAACATAACTCCATAATTTTCATTTTAATCTCTATTAATTAAATCATGGGAATAAAAATAAATATTCATGCCACATTAGCATATACTAACTCATTAAGTCCCTTTAGTCATCTTGACTCACATTGGGCTTTGGCGATTAATCTTAATCACCATTCTTAATTGCAAACCCTAATTGCAAAATTCATAAATTCATGAAAAATAATCCAAAATTCAATCATTTCACACATAAATCATAATTACACTTGAAATGTAATTATATGAGTCCTACTTGGATCTGGGTATTATAGCTTCAGTTGCCGAGATGCATAAGCTATCACTTTTCCTCTTTGCATCAACACGCATCCCAATCCCTTCCTTAAAGCATCGTTATAGATCACAAATCCTTCGTTTCCTTCAGGTAGGGTTAGGATAGGCATCTCTATTAACCGTTGCTTCAATTCCCGAAAACTGCGTTCACATTCCTTAGACCATACATACTTAACTCCTTTGCGAGTCAACTTTGTTAATGAGGCTGATAGCTGTGAAAAACCCTCGACAAATCTTCTATAGTAGCCTGCCAATCCTTGAAAACTCCTGATCTCCGTAATAGTCGATAGCCTTGGCCACTTCAGTACTGCCTCAATCTTCTGAGGGTTGACTTGAATTCCTCTTTTTGATATTATATGCCCCAGAAATGCCACTTGTTTTAGCCAAGCTCGCATTTCTTTAACTTGACGTATAATTTCTCTTTCCTTAACTTTTCCAGTACCCTTTGTAAGTGAATTTTATGTTCCTCCTTCGACTTTGAGTAAATCAGGATATCGTCAATGAACAAAACAACAAATTGGTCTAGATAATCCCAAAATACTCGATTCATCATATCCATAAATACAGTAGGGGCATTAGTGAGCCCAAAAGGCATCACTAAAAACTCATAATGTCCATACCTCGTTCGAAAAGCCGTTTTGTGAACATCGGTAGGACTTATCCTCAACTAATGGTACCCTGACTGTAAATCTATCTTGGAGAAAGTTGTAGCTCCCTTCAATTGATCGAATAGATCATCAATCCTTGGTAAAGGGTACTTATTGTTCATTGTAACCCTGTTTAACTCCCTGTAGTCAATGCATAACCTTAAACTTCCATCCTTTTTCCTTACAAATAGCACTGGACCTCCCGAGGGTGATACACTGGGTCTGATAAAATCTTTATCCAAGAGCTCTAGTATTTGTGTTCTCAATTCATTAATCTCAGCTGGTGCCATTCAGTAAGGAGTCTTAGATATCGGAGCCGTGTCTGGTATGATATCTATCATCATATCCATCTCCCTTTTCTGGAGGTAATGTGGTTAATTCCTTTGGAAAAATATCAGAAAATTTTTTAACCACCGAAATTTGACTAATTTCTACCTCCTTTCCTTCCTTTACACTAACTGATACCGAATAAGCTTGACATTTCTGGCGGACCATCTTAGCTGCTTTCATGGATGATATCAGTATAGTGGAACTCTCAGGCTGCTTTAGCTTACTAATAACTACATCCTTTTCTGTAACAATTTCAAATTGTACCTTTTTATTTTTGCAATCGATGGTGGTTCCCCATTGGCTTAGCCAATCCATTTCCAGTATCACGTCAAACTTAGTCATGGGCAATAGGATTAGGTCGGCTTTTAAAATCATTGACCCTATCCTAATTGGACATGCTTTACATACTTGGCTAGAGCTAGCTTACCTATAGATAGAGGATTCTATGTGAATTACCTTATTGGTTTCTTCTACAGGTAGTGCATGCGTGGTAACATACTGGCAAGCTATGAATGAATGGGTAGCACCAGAATCAAACAAAGCTATTGCCGAATTTACTAAAATATAAACCATACTTATGACCACCTTCTCCTCCTGCTCTTGTGACTCCATTCGAATCAGGGCATGCACGTGTACTGGGTTCGTAGAGGTACCATGTCTGCTAGCTGCTCCATCTATCCTTAGTTGGGCTGGTCTTCCATGCCCTTGCGATTCTTGTGCTTATTTGGACAATTTGGGGCAATGTGCCCTACTTGGTCACAAACGTAGCACTTGATGACCTTCATCTCTCCCGTTCCTTACTCCTTGGCTATATGCCCCATTTGCCCACATTTGTACCACTTGTTTGAGCCTTTCAAACACTAGCCTAGACGGCTCCTTTGACATTTCTTGCAGACCGGTGGGCTTTTCTTCCTCGGGGTGCCTTTTCCCTTTCTCACTCCTCCCTTCTTAGCTTTTTCCCTCCCCATTTCTGCTTCTTTCACACTCAGGCTAAACAGCCTTGATCTTAGCCTCAGCTCCTAGGTTCTCAATGTCTCGATCTCCAAAGCTCTTGCCCTTTCAAGACTCGATGCATAGTCCTTAATTAGTAAGGGCGCAAGGCTCTCCCTTAGGTATGGCTTCAGTCCCTGTTAAAATCTTTGTGCCTTGTTTTCTGGCACGTTAGCAATCCAGGTCACATACCTTACCAAGGCATTGAACTTGGTAGCGTACTCAATGATAGACATCCTTCCTTGATAAAGCCTCTCAAATTCAACCACCTTTTAGCTTTGCAATCCTATTGGAAGGTATTCCTTATTAAATTCCTCGACAAACGTCTGCCATGTCACCTCCTCTGGGTGCGGTATGGTGATAAGCATTGTTTCCCACCACTCATGGGCAGCCTTTGCTAATAAATGAGTGGCTCACAACACCTTTTGCCTGTCATTGCACGGAGATATCATAAATAATTTCTTAATCTCCGTCATCCATTGTTCATCTTGTTCGAGGTTAGGTTCTCCTGAAAACTTGGGAGGTTGTTAAGCTAGGAATGCATTAATAGCCCTTCTATCTGCCTTCATCGACTGCTTGTCATCTCCTATAGGTGCCGGTGTGGGAGTCGAGTTAGCCGTCGAAGCGGGTCCTCCTCTTTCAGCACTATCCAACTGCGCTTGCTGGGTTCTTTCCCACAGGCCTTGGATAATATCTGCAGCTTAGGCTGCCCAATCTCGAGTATCCTGTTGCATGACTTCTTTTACTACCGCAACTACCTTTTCCTCTATCAGCCTGGCCTACCTTGATTCCGATTCCTCTTTTACATTTCATTCTTGGCTTAAATCCTCTCGTCTTTGATGAATCCTTGGGTTTTTCCCTCTAGGTTCTGGTCCAGGCCTTTTAGATCTGCCACTTGTCTCTCCAACCTCGTGTTGGCTGGGGACTTCCTCATTGGTAATACCTTTTCCTTTATTCTGTCTTACTCTCGACCTTGTGTCCACCATGGTGCTTTTTTGAGTATATCAAAAGCACATCACATAACTTTCACTCATGGTTAGGGTTAGATCACATCATACTTATATCATCATCATATGGTTAATTTCAACATAACCATGTCTTTTCATGCAACACAATGACAATTATGTCACATTTCATCACTTTTCAATGAAAACATCCATAAACATTCATAATCATTTACACTTATAATCGTTCATATTCATTCACGATTACTTATTATATTCATACCTATTCATAGCCATTCTTTTCATGCATTTAAGATTCTTAAACATAGTTATGTCATCATAACCATTTATAGTCATACATTTGGGATTCTTAAACATAACCTTTTCATCAAAACATTCATGTATTCACATTATTCACATAGTCAAACATTCCATTTCAACATCATACTGCACTTATATACATATCAAATTGACATAGCGAACCATAGTATCATCAAGCCATGATTTATACATATACATAAAAGTAAGAAAAACTTCCATCCCATTCATCTACCAAGTCCCCGTCTCCTTAGGTATCGCCTACGGCTAGGTGGTACCTGGGTAGGCTCATCGGTGATGATGCTAGTGTCTGACCAGTCAGGGAGGTTCTCCTCTTCACTATCATCATCATTGTCATCATCATCACTCTCCTCCTCATCTAGCTCGTGCAACTCCTCCACAGGGTCCTCATCCTCATGATCATTGTCCATATGCATGGACTCACCATCACTTTCCCTTACCTGTAGTATGACCTTATCAGGGCTGGGTGTAGAAGGCCTTTCTACTATACCTAGGGCACGACGTTGCTCCATGGTAATTACTACTTTCTTTTCCCTTTGGCGAATGCATTCCCAACTCACTCCATAGCAGAATTGGACGCACCCATCTTCAAATTGATACCATGGGCCCTGATCTGGGGGTGTAGCAGTGGGTATCTGGTCCCAAAAATTCTATAGATCCTTGACACTAATATAATCAGTAGGTACCATTGGGATCATCTGTGGGTCACTGCGAGGGGCTAAGAATACTTCGGCTTTAGGAGCCCTGCTGGTAGACTCCTCTAGACTATACCCATACTGCATAGGGTACATGTGGGGCTCAACATTATTGTCTCCCTGGAGTTGTGGTGGAGGGTTTAGGGGTGGGAAGCCTGGAGGAATGGATGGAAAGTACATCACATTTTGCTGTGATGTCCACCATCTATGGACATTTTCCTCTATTTTTCGTCTTTTTTTCTCCTCCTCCATTTCCCGTCTTATCTCCTTCGCACTCATAACTGCCTTCCCCTTATCTGCCATCTACAGTTTAAAACATAGAAAATCAGCTATATTTCAAAGTCATCATAATACAAATCATCTTCATATTGCACATAGTTCATCATAGAATCACATATCTAACATCATAAAATCGTACATAATTCAACATATTCAATCAACCTTCATACTTAATAAGTTTTCCATGCCTATTTACCAATCCATGCTCTGATACCAAGCTTTGTGGCACCCAAAACCGAGCGTCACATCCTGAGCCTCAATCCGGGATTGTTATTGATTAGTAAACGTGATCAGGATTATTGCCTTGTCACACAGCGGGATTTATTAGATCTTTATCCATTTAGTCTTTATTCCCTCGGAGTTAATATCATCATACATATTCCATTTTTAATCATTTTGCCCACCTAGGCCATCATTAGGACTTAGTATACTCATGTCATATCATAGAAACCATATTCATTCACAACATGGAAAAACATATATCTAACATTTGTCCATAAAATTTTTCCTCAATACACCATACATCATAGTGTAAATCTCATACGTTCATCAAAAACAGTCATATAAACTGTCATACATTCATTCATAATTAAAGTCATACACAGGCAATCATAAAACTGCCATCCTTCGACAATGAACCTATGCTTCCTTTGCCATGTCCTCACTTTCACCTGTCTTAGGGTTTGGAAAATAAAATATGAGTCGAAACTCAATAAGCAAGCTGCATAGTTTTCAGACAATTCATTTTGCAGGCAACATTTTTCATTTAAATACATCTTCGAAAACATCATTATACCTACTTGTGGGTATGTCATGAAAACATAAGCCTTATACCCATCATGGGTACATCGTGAATAATGCAATGCATTATCATAAACATGAATATTATAGGATGGAAGCTAGCTAGGCGACTATCCATCTCCGCTTCTCCCATCTCAGGGAGGGCGCCGCCGGCCTTTGGCCTATCTTAGCGACTTGGTCACACCAAAGGGGGATAATCGGTCCGCTTATTCCTTTGAAGTGGACCTAATGCCTTGTGCACATGAACTCATCATAAACATGAACTTTAGCATGCTAGCATGATTTTTTATAAACATCATATGAACCATAAATTGGCTCAACACATTTAATAAATCATTAATAAATTATTTGGCATAGCTAAACAACATTTCAATAGTATGTTGAGATAAGGAATGCTCATCTTTAAACAATCTTAGAAATAATTTAACAACCATTTGATAAATAATTCAAAGCATTTAGAATATCATTAGCAAATATTTTATCATAATTTTGAGAAAGCAAAAATCCTTTAGAAAATTGCTTGCTTACCTGCTTCTTGTTAGCTTTCCGAATCAACCTTTTCTTCGCCTTTGCCTATACCCATGAGAATGACATTGCATTCATATAATTCTCATTTGCTTGCGTACAACTTAGTTTTCTAACCCACATATCATTAACATACATGACCCACTTGAATTTTCAAGTTGGGTATACATAGCACGCACTTATGCATCATACCATCCATTCATTCTATACCATTTTCAATACCCATATGTAGGGTAAATTTTTATACATACAACAATTATTCATTAATTCATCATATGGAGGTTCATTGCCTCCTATTAATCATTTTTCACATATTTTTCACATTCCACATATCGGTGCTCACTTTAGGCAAATAATTAATAACTTAGGCCTAATATATTAATCTCAAAATTTGAGATTACAATTAATTAACAAAACAACACCATAATCATGCATTTTTTCATTTTAGCAAATTACATAAGTCATTTTTCATTTAACCATACATACCCTTTCCATGTATACCCATCTTTCCACACATATGTTATGTGTTCCTTAATCTTTTTCAACACAATGACTTTCCCTCAAATTTGGAATATTTAATACACTTAATTAGCACATAATTTAGGGTGTATTCATGGAATTATAATTCATTAATCATAGGGTTCCAAAACAACAACTTTGGCACCTTTCTTTCACACTTTCAACGTCCAACTTAACACTTAAGTCATAACAGATTTTTAATCTCTAATTTTCAACCATTAATCATGCTTTTCTTATCCCAAATTTAGGATAATGTCAATATTTATAGTCCATAATTTACTTGCTCCAAGACAGTAACTTTCCATGCATGTTAGGGTACCCTTTTGGCACCCCTTTGGACGTCCACCATAAGTGCCCTGAAAATTCAGATTTTGTGCAATTCTTCCCATCCCTTGTTGGTAGTCCCAAGCACCCTTAATGTAGGGTACTTTACCCTTTAAATCATCCATGGATTAATTGTTCAATTCATGCATCATACATATCATAAAAGAGTAAAAATCGGGTCATGTTGACAACCCAAAGTTCTATCATTTCTAGGGTGTTAGTCCCGAGTTGATGACAATTACCCAAGAGGGGAGGGGTGAATTAAGTATTTAAAATTTTTCAACTTAAACAGAAACTTTACGCCGGTTTAGTTTAATCCCCTTCAATGGAACAAAAGGAAAGCAATAAGATAATGAAAGCAGAAATGAAAAACAATAGACAAGATTTATAATGATTCGGGCAACCTTCCCTACTCCACTCTTCCAAGCTCACGCTCCTTGTAACTTGGGTTCCACTATGTATTCCGCGAATACAACTAGAGCCTCCGCTTTCTTCTAGATTCCAGCTCTAGGGGGCATATACAATTCACAGCACAAGCAGGTGTCGAGTTCCACTCCAGTCACACACTACTTTGCTTACACTTGAACTTAGTTACCCAAACTAAATCAAGTTCAATACAATAAGAAATAATAAAAGAAAGTTTCTACACATTACTGGTGTGTAGAGACAGATTTGGCGCAGAGAAGAACTTGTAAAGCAGTCTTAATGATTCAGCAAGCAGCTCTTGGCAGTTTGAAAGCAAGGTTCTTCTTCTTGATGTTAGCTTGATAACTTAATGCTCTTAGGAATGGGAGTTATGCTCAATCAATGAAGTTTCAGCTACCTTCCACGTTCATATTGAATGCCTTATATAAATGGCGAGGGAATCCGAACATTTGGAAGTAGGTGGCGCGCATTTAATGCGCCAACGTTCGAAAAATTTCCGACCGTTGCGACCCAAGTCGCAGGTGGAGTCGACTTCTGGTGCGACTACGGCTGTACTCAGGCTGCTCAAGTTCTTCCTCGGGTTGACTTGACCCAAGTCGCAGGTGAAGTCGACTTTGGATGCGACTTCACTTCCTTAGCTTGCTTGATGAACTTGAAATCCTTGGAGATGGCTTTGGTCACTTAAATTTCTTCAAATTAATGTACTTCCCTTGATTTATGTCATTTGAAACTCAGTATATTCATCCTTGCTTGATGTCCTTTAGCTCCATGACTTGTAAACTTTGAATCCTTGAATCTTGGAGTACATGAAATGTGTGATCTTGATTTTCCATGATGAATACATGCAACTTTGTTTGCTTTGGACTTGATTTAATCTTCATTTGGCCTAAGTTGAATATTTGAGTCTACTTGGTCTTCAATTTTACTCAAGTCGAGCATTGAGTCGACTTGGTTTGCGACTTAGCTCTTCAAAACGCGTGCTGTCAATCTGAAGTCGAAGCTAAAGTTGACTTGGTCTGCGACTTCACCCAAGTGGCATGCGGAGTTGACTTGGGATGCGACTTCGGCAGCTCTCGTCCCCGATTTCAATTCTGGACAGAAAATCACGTTTGAAGTCGATGCTGGAATCGACTTGGTCTGCGACTTCACCCAAGTCGCATGCGGAGTTGACTTCGTTTGCGACTTCGGCAGCTTTGCTCCCCGATTTCAATGCTGGACAAAAAATGCCACTTGAAGTCGCTGCTGGAGTCGACTTGGGGATCGACTTGGCCTAAGTCGATGCCTGAGTCGACTTGGAAATTGACTTGACCTGTCATGCTTCATTTTCTTCATTTTTATATCCTTTAATCATCTTCACAAACATGTTAGTAACCAAAACTTACTCAAATTGATTTGTTAATCATCAAAACATAGACTTGGCTTATTTTCCACGTGTTTCCAACATAGGGTTCATATCTTATACCCAAATCAAAATATATAATTCATATAATCATGAATCATAACTCAACCATGGAATATAATCAAAACAGCAACTTAATTAGAGAATTTAGAAAAATTCTAGCTAGGTTTATGAACGATAATCAACCCTAGCTTCCAACTTAACCTCTTTAAGCCCTTGAATTCATTCCTACTATTCAATACCCTAATTAAGGGCATCATAAATCATCCTTTAAGGGTTCATATGGATCAGATTCATGATCCATAAATAGAGGTAAGAAACTTAGAATGAAATGATCCAAAACATAAATCATACTTACTTGAATCTAGGAATCTTTGAATCAAAGCTTTCCTAACTTGGTTTCTCCTCTTCCCTTCCTTCTTTTCCTCCCTTTTTCCTTCTTTTTGTCTTTCTTTCTCCTCCCTCCTTCGACGTCCTTGCTGCTGCCCCTTTTGGAGATAATTTTTCTCCTTTGATTTTTTTCCTAAAGTGAACGTCCATGTGCATGTCTCCTATTTTATACATTTGCATTTTGTGGGGCCTACTTTGACACATCATATGTAGAGTAATTTATGGGTAACTTATCCCTTGATGAGTTGGCTTAATGTTACCCATGTAAAAATGCATAATTATCCTAATTTAAAATCATCAAAATCAGCTCATTTATGAGCATGTTGCTGTCCACTATTCACATCCCCATGTGGCATCATCTTATGGCAATTTTTGCCACAAATATCTACCTTAATTTAATGAAAATTACTTACCCTAGCTATGTATATCATTTAGGTGGGATTTTAGGATTTTTAAAAACTTAAAAATCAACCCCAAATGCCCTTGGACTTCCCCCATTAGCTTGCCACCACTTCAAGCCTCTTATGGCTACACCCTTAGCCTTTATCTCATTCATTTAACCCCTTAGATTTATCATGAATTTTCTGAATTTTTTTAAAAATTGAAAATTTCTCCAAAAATCTCTTCTCATGCTACCTCAAATCCATGCATTAAACACCCGATTAAGTCACTCGCTTTTTTATAAATGAAAATGTCACTTTATGGGACAAAAGTCAAAGTCTCTCATCCTTTTTTGATTAAGAATATTCTCATGATAATTAGCTTAATGAAACCCTTCCATAACATTAGCCATAACATTTTACCGTTCATGTCAAATTTCATCTCAAAATGACCTTTCTATCTCAAGTTATGACCATTTGAGTTTAATTTGTAGATTTGGATAAAAATAAATAATTATCACCCTAATCCCATCATAGTTTTCATAATCCAATCCATTCATAACATTGAGCAGAAAATCATGTGCTTACCTTTCAAATTTCATCTCAATCCGCCTTATAGGCGTTAAGTTATGAATTTTCTAACATTTATCACCTTAATTCCATAATTATCATCATAATCCCCATTAATTAAATCTTAATAAATGAAATAATTATTCATTACACATTCATATTTTTCAATCCTCATTAGGAAACTTTAATCATATTGACCCACATTGGGCTATGACAATTATTTAATCACCATTCTTAATCATTAGCCCTAATTTCAATAAATCATCAAATCATTGAAACCATTCATAAATTAATCAAATAATATATGAATCACATTCATATGTCAAATACACATATATGGGTCCTACTTGAGTCTGGGTATCACAAAGGTCTTTCATTCCATTTATTATGCAAGTAACACCTTAAATGAAGCACAACTAAATTACACCAGTACAAAAAAGAGAGTTATCGATAGTGGTGTTTTCATTTGATAAATTCAGAGCATATTTGGTTGGGATTAAGGTGATTGTCTATACTGATCATTCAACAATCAAATACCTGATTGAAAAGAAAGATGTGAAACCCCGCTTAATCCGGTGGGTCTTGTTGCTTCAAGAGTTTGACCTTGAAATTAAGGAGCAGAAAGGAGCAGAAAATCAGGTAGCTGATCACCTATCTCGCTTAGAAAGCAGGCACCATTGCCAAGACACAGATCATATCAGAGAAGTGTTCCCTGATGAGCAACTATTCTCTATTTCTCAAAGCAATACACCTTGGTTGCGGACTTTGTGAATTATATAGTTAGTGGAATATTGCCTTCGGAATTGAATTCTCACCAAAGGAAAAAATTTCTTCATGATATGAAATTTTATTTCTGGGATGAACTATATTTGTTCAAGCAATGCCTAGACTAGTTATATAGGAGATGCATTTTGCAAAGTGAGATAAAGCAAATATCGCAAAGCTGCTATTCGTCACCATATGGGGATCACTTCCAAGGTAACAAAACTGCTGCAAAAGTACTTCAGTCTGGTTTTTATTAGCCTTCTCTATTTAAGGATGCTCATTTATTTGTCAAAAGGTGCAACCAATGCTAGCATACAAGGAATATTATGAAAAGACATGAAATGCACCTCACTAATGTCATTAAAGTTGAGCTCATTGATGTTTGGGACATTGACTTCATGGGATCCTTCATTCCTTCTTTTGGCAATCAATATATCATGATTGCAGTTGATTATGTTTCCAAATGGGTTGAAGCGGTGTTGGGTCCCGAATAGATGGCAAAACCCAAGAGGGGAGGGGTGAATTGGGTTCTTAAAAATTTCTTTGGTAACTTAAAAACTTAACCCCTTATAGAATTAATCCCCTTGAATGAAGAAACTGAATGAAAAGCAAAGTAATAAAGAGAGCAGAAATAAAAGCAAGTAGACAAGGATTTTATAGTGGTTCGGGCAACCTCCCTACTCCACTCTTCCAAGCTCACACTCCTTGTGACTTGGGTTCCACTATTGTATTCCACGAATACAACTAGAGCCTCTTGCTCTCTTCTAGATTCTAGCTCTAGGGGGCATATACAACCAGAGCCTCTTGCTCTCTTCTAGATTCTAGCTCTAGGGGGCATCAACAACTAGAGCCTCTTGCTCTCTTCTAGATTCCAGCTCTAGGGGGCATCAATCACTTAGCACAAGTAGGTGATGAGTCACACTCCAATCACACACTACTTTGCTACCACTTGATCTTAGCTAAGCAAGCCAAATCAAGTTCAACACAAACAAGTAAACAATAAAATTAAACTACACTTTACAGGTGTGTAGAAACGATTTAGAGCAGGGAAGAACTTGTAGATGATGGCTTTGAAGTTTCTGAATGTAGCTCTTGCAACTTGAAGCACAATTCTTCCTCCTTGAGTGATTTGATCTCTTTGAAGCTCTTATGGATATGAGTTATGCTCACTTAATGGTCCTCTTGTTCTTTCCTTCGTTCACAATGAGTTCTATTTATAATCTTGGAGGGAATCCGAACGTTAGAGGGTTGGTGGTGCGTATTTAATGCACCAACGTTCGAAAATAAATCCGACCGTTGCGACCAAAGTCGCAGGTGGAGTCGACTTCGGGTGCGACTTCACCCAAGTCGCTGATGGAGTCGACTTCGGGTGCGACTTCGCTTCTTCGTCGCAGCTTCAAGTTCCAGTCAGGGTCGACTTGGGTTCTCGACTTGACCCAAGTCGCAGGTGGAGTCGACTTCGGCTTCGACTTCACCTCGTCAGATGGCTTCACGAACTTGGAACTTGGAAATCGTTTTCTTCATTTTCCTTTTGGATTAATGTCTTCTCTTCTGCTTGCTTAGCTTCACTCTTAGTTTAGCTTGAATCATTGAAGAGCTTTCTTGCTTTGGAGTTTGTTCTTGAAGACTTGACTGTTTGAAGCATGCTTGATGTCTTTGCCTTTGATTTGTTCTAGATCTTGAATCCTTGAACTTTGATAGGCTTGTTTTGATCTTGATCATGCTTGAAGCTCTTAAGCCTAGAGTGAAGAAGTCCTTTGAATGATTTGGAACCTTTGGAAGCTTTGACTTTGATTCATCTTGAACTTTGCAACTTATTTGGATTTTCTCTAAACTTGATTTGATCTTGGTTTGCATTTAAACTTGAAACCAAGCTTTGAACTTGCATCTTTGATCATGGAAAGAAGCTAGCTTTCCCATCCTTGAGCCTTGAATTCTTCAGGTCGCACTTCGGGGTCGACTTTGTTCGCGACTTCACCCAAGTCGCAACTGGAGTCGACTTGGGCTGCGACTTGGCAGCTCCGCGTCCCAACTTTCGACTCTGGAAGAAATTGCACGACTGAAGTCGATAGCGAGGTCGACTTCATCTGCGACTTGGCTACCCAAGTCGCATGTGGAGTCGACTTGACCCGCAACTTCACTTGGTCTTCTTCCCATTTCAGCTCTGGACGTTCTGCATGTTTGAAGTCGATCTTGGAGTCGACTTGGGGATCGACTTGGCCTTCCTAACTTGATTTTCTTCAAATGTATATTCCTTAAACATTTCACAAACTTGTTAGTAGCCAAGACATACTCAAATTGATTTGTTAATCATCAAAATATGGATTTAGCTATATTTCCAACAATCTCCCCCTTTTTGATGATTGACAAAACCGATTTGAGTGGATACCTTTCATTAAAAAAATATGTTCATATTGCATTTTAAAATCATGCTTATGCTCATGCAAACAGAACATTCAAATATCATGTAAGCATATCCTACACTTCTCCCCATTCTTACTCTTCTCCCTTTTAATCATCAAGAGTTATACTCAATTTTTCAACTCAAATACTCTCAAATACTCTTCTTCTCCTTAAATCTCTCTCCCCCTTTTTGTCAATATATCAAAAAGATTAGAGGGTAATCAAAGAGATAGGTGGGTTAGCTCCCCCTGAGTTTATGCTTATCCTAATTTTAGATACTACTTGTTGGACATGATACCAAATGTTATTACTTGTTAGATTTTATACCACTTGATTTACCAGCTGATACCACTTGTTATAGCATTTGTTGTTTTGTTACTTAGGTGAGCTCAATCATTCCCATGTTATTTCTAATTTTATAGAATGCTTCTCTTGCTAGGGGTTTAGTAAAAATATCTGCAACTTGATCCTCAGTTCTTATCTAATTCCAAACATATGTCATGATTTTCTACATGTTCTCTAATGAAATGGTGTCTAAGATCTATATGTTTGGTCCTAGAATGCAATACAGAATTCTTGGTTAGACAAATGGCACTGGTATTATCACATTTGATAGGTATATCTTTAAAATCCATGCCATAGTCCCTAAGTTGCTGTTTCATTCAAAGTAATTGGGCACAACAGCTCCCGGCGGCAATGTATTCGGCTTCCGCCATAGATAGAGCAACACTAGTTTGTTTTCTTGAAAACCATGAAACCAACATGCTTCCAAGAAACTGACATGTTCCACTAGTGCTTTTTCTATCTACTTTGTAACCAGCAAAATCCGCATCCGAGTAGCCTATTAGATCAAAATTTGAGCCCTTTGGATACCATAGTCCTAAATTGGTAGTGTCTACTAGATATCTAAAAATTCTTTTCACAGCTACCAAGTGTGATTCTTTTGGACATGATTGAAATCTAGAGCACATACACACACTAAACAAAATATCTGGCCTAGAAGCAGTTAAATACAATAAGGAACCTATCATGCTTCTATACAATTTTAAATCAACTATTTTGCCCTTCTCATCTTTGTCAAGCTTGATTGTAGAGCTCATGGGTGTGTTTTCTCCTTTGCTATTCTCCATGCCAAACTTCTTGAGCATCTCTTTGATGTATTTGGACTGGTTAATGAAGATTCCTTCATTTAGTTGCTTGATTTGCAGTCCAAGGAAGAAAGTTAGCTCTCCCATCATGCTCATCTCAAACTCTTTCTGCATAAGCTCAGAAAATTCTTGGCAAAGAGTTTCATTAGTAGCACCAAAAATAATATCATCTACATAAATCTGAATGATCAATATATCCTTTCCATTGTACTTGATAAACAAAGTGGTGTCTACATTTCCTTTTTGAAAATCATGATCAATCAGAAATTTGCTTAGTCTATCATACCAAGCTCTTGGAGCTTGTTTTAATCCATATAATGCTTTGGTTAGCTTGTATACAAATTTAGATTGATCTTTTTCCTCAAATCCAGGTGGTTGTTCTACATACACCTCTTCATTTATATAACCATTCAGAAATGCACTTTTGACATCCATTTGAAACAATTTAAAGTTCATGTGAGATGCAAAAGCTAGTAAGATGCGAATTGCCTCTAATCTAGCAACCGGAGCATAGGATTCTTCAAAATCTATTCCTTCTTCTTGTGAGTATCCTTTTGCCACAAGTCTAGCTTTGTTTCTCACTACTAGTCCACTTTCATCTAATTTGTTCCTAAAAACCCACTTGGTGCCAATAACAGTACAATCACTTGGTCTAGGAACAAGGTGGCAAACTTGATTTCTTTCAAATTGATTTAGCTCTTCTTGCATTGCTACAATCCAGTTTTCATCATCAAGAGCTTGTTCAATATTAGAAGGTTCAATTTTTGAAACAAAAGCATATTGTCCACAAACATTTTGCTTTGACCTTCTAGTTTTCACACCTTCATACACATTTCCTATAACTTGTTCAATTGGATGTGCATGTTTGAATTTCAAATCAGTTGGAGGTTTGTAGGAATTGTTACCTTCACTTACCCTTTCCTCCATGGAGTCTTCTTGCTTTTCCACATGTAGTTTTTCAAGATTACTTGCTATATCATCTGCATCACTTAAATCATCTTTTATTTTACCTTTCTCATTATTTCCAAAGGCAACAGTTCCGTCGTTGCAAGGCTTAAGTTTGTGAAACAAACTTCTTCCACCGGTCATATGCCTTGAGCAACCGCTATCCATGAACCATACATTGTTTGCCTTTGCCTTTAAACAAATCTGAAAAATAGACAAATAATTCTCATCTTTTTGGTACCCATTTTATGGGTCCATTTGGGTTAGTAAAATGATTCAATCTTCGTTGCTCTACCTTAGAAAGCCCAAATCTCGTGTTCCTTGGAACCCAAACTAATCTTGCACCATGGTCATATAATTTCTTGAAGTTACATTTATAGGCTTTATGACCCATTTTGTTACAGAAATTGCAAGTCATTGGTAGTCTAGGAGTAGGCCTCCAAGTATATTTTGGTTCAAGTGTTGGCCTTTTAGTCCACACAATATTTTTCCTTTGTGGCTTGAATGTAGGTGCAGTATTTGTTTGATATTTTCCATGTATTGGCACATTTGATTTCCCACTTTCTTTTTGCTCAAATGTATTGTATCCAAGACCTCTTTTGTTTGTTTGGGAGGTCATGTTCAGAAACATCTTTACACTTTCTCCTGGATTAGAGAACTTTGCTAATGATTCATTTAAGGATTTTTTCTCCTTTTTCAGTTTCTCTACTTCTTTCAACAATGATTCATTTTCTTCTTTCAATTTTGTTGACATTTCAGCTAGTTTTCCATTTTCAATGATAACAATGTTACATTGTTTTCTTTTTAATGTCAACTTGTTTCCTAGCCTTTTGATTTCCCCATACAATGAATCATATGCAATTTGTAGTTCATCTAATTCGGCACATTTGAGGCAATCATGAAAAGAAGAATAACTTGATTGAGAATAAGGTTTGGAAGTTACCTCTTCACTTTCTGTGTATTTTGTTGAGGTAGATTGATCTTCCAAAACTTCCGTCGTGTTCAAGCATAACAGTTCTTCTTCTTGTTCGATTTGTGCTACGCAGCATATTCTTGCACAGTTGGCCGCATCGTTGTCGTCGGTTGAAGAGCTGCATGTTGATGACGTCTCCTTATTGACGTACATGCCTCTTCCCTTTTGATATCTTCTGCCTTCATGATTTTCCTTTGGCCTTTCTTCCGGTGTAGGACATTGGGTTTGCATATGTCCTACGCCCCCGCATCTATAGCATTTGATTGGTTCTTCCTTTTTCTCTCTGGAATTTCTGTCTTTGAAATTTCTAAAATTTCCGCCTTTTCTCACAAATTTTCTGAATTGTTTTGTGAGTAGGGCCATCTCGTCATCGTTTTGAGAGGATGAGGTGTCATCCGTGTCTTGTGTAGCTTTCAAGGCAATTGCTCTTTTGCCTTTGTGTTGATCCTCATTCCTTTTCTTAATTAGCTCATGTGACATGAGTGAGCTAATAAGATCTTCAAGCTTCAATGTGTTGAGGTCTTTGGCTTCTTCAATTGCCGTTATCTTTGGAGTCCATGAATCCGGTAGAGCTCTCAATATCTTCATAACCTGCTCGGATTCAGAAATAGCTTTTCCAAGACCCTTTAGAGCATTAGTAATTTTAGAAAATCTCGAAAACATTTCAGAAATATTTTCAGTATCTAGCATTCTGAAATTTTCAAACTCTCCAATCAATATGTTTCTCCTGGTCCCTTGGACTTGGGAGGTTCCTTCATAAATAGATGTTAGAGTATCCCATATCTCTTTTGCAGTCAAACAAGAAGATACTCTATCATACTCCGAAGCCGTAAGAGCACAAAATAAAGAATTCATTGCCTTGGCATTGCTCTTGATGGTTCTAACTTCCTCTTCGGTCCATTTGGAAGCTTTGTCATCGGTAGGCAAAATCACACCATCTTGGATAGCAATCCAAGAATCCATATCGGTAGCCATGATGAGTTGCTTCATACGAAGCTTCCAATAGCCAAAGTTGTTCCCATCAAACAATGGTGGCCTTGTAAAAGATTGGCCCTCGGCAAAAGCGGGAACGGAAGTGAATTGGGATGCCATATGGTTGGATCTCTTTGGTTCAATTCAAAGACCTGCTCTGATACCACTTGTTGGGTCCCGAATAGATGGCAAAACCCAAGAGGGGAGGGGTGAATTGGGTTCTTAAAAATTTCTTTGGTAACTTAAAAACTTAACCCCTTGTAGAATTAATCCCCTTGAATGAAGAAACTGAATGAAAAGCAAAGTAATAAAGAGAGCAGAAATAAAAGCAAGTAGACAAGGATTTTATAGTGGTTCGGGCAACCTCCCTACTCCACTCTTCCAAGCTCACACTCCTTGTGACTTGGGTTCCACTATTGTATTCCGCGAATACAACTAGAGCCTCTTGCTCTCTTCTAGATTCTAGCTCTAGGGGGAATATACAACCAGAGCCTCTTGCTCTCTTCTAGATTCTAGCTCTAGGGGGCATCAACAACCAGAGCCTCTTGCTCTCTTCTAGATTCTAGCTCTAGGGGGCATCAACAACTAGAGCCTCTTGCTCTCTTCTAGATTCCAGCTCTAGGGGGCATCAACAACTAGAGCCTCTTGCTCTCTTCTAGATTCCAGCTCTAGGGGGCATCAATCACTTAGCACAAGTAGGTGATGAGTCACACTCCAATCACACACTACTTTGCTACCACTTGATCTTAGCTACGCAAGCCAAATCAAGTTCAACACAAACAAGTAAACAATAAAATTAAACTACACTTTACAGGTGTGTAGAAACGATTTAACGCAGGGAAGAACTTGTAGATGATGGCTTTGAAGTTTCTGAATGTAGCTCTTGCAACTTGAAGCACAATTCTTCCTCCTTGAGTGATTTGATCTCTTTGAAGCTCTTATGGATATGAGTTATGCTCACTTAATGGTCCTCTTGTTATTTCCTTCGTTCACAATGAGTTCTATTTATAATCTTAGAGGGAATCCGAACGTTAGAGGGTTGGTGGTGCGTATTTAATGCACCAACGTTCGAAAATAAATCCGACCGTTGCGACCAAAGTCGCAGGTGGAGTCGACTTCGGGTGCGACTTCACCCAAGTCGCTGATGGAGTCGACTTCGGGTGCGACTTCGCTTCTTCGTCGCAGCTTCAAGTTCCAGTCAGGGTCGACTTGGGTTCTCGACTTGACCCAAGTCGCAGGTGGAGTCGACTTCGGCTTCGACTTCACCTCGTCAGATGGCTTCACGAACTTGGAACTTGGAAATCGTTTTCTTCATTTTCCTTTTGGATTAATGTCTTCTCTTCTGCTTGCTTAGCTTCAATCTTAGTTTAGCTTGAATCATTGAAGAGCTTTCTTGCTTTGGAGTTTGTTCTTGAAGACTTGACTGTTTGAAGCATGCTTGATGTCTTTGCCTTTGATTTGTTCTAGATCTTGAATCCTTGAACTTTGATAGGCTTGTTTTGATCTTGATCATGCTTGAAGCTCTTAAGCCTAGAGTGAAGAAGTCCTTTGAATGATTTGGAACCTTTGGAAGCTTTGACTTTGATTCATCTTGAACTTTGCAACTTATTTGGATTTTCTCTAAACTTGATTTGATCTTGGTTTGCATTTAAACTTGAAACCAAGCTTTGAACTTGCATCTTTGATCATGGAAAGAAGCTAGCTTTCCCATCCTTGAGCCTTGAATTCTTCAGGTCGCACTTCGGGGTCGACTTTGTTCGCGACTTCACCCAAGTCGCAACTGGAGTCGACTTGGGCTGCGACTTGGCAGCTCCGCGTCCCAACTTTCGACTCTGGAAGAAATTGCACGACTGAAGTCGATAGCGAGGTCGACTTCATCTGCGACTTGGCTACCCAAGTCGCATGTGGAGTCGACTTGACCCGCAACTTCACTTGGTCTTCTTCCCATTTCAGCTCTGGACGTTCTGCATGTTTGAAGTCGATCTTGGAGTCGACTTGGGGATCGACTTGGCCTTCCTAACTTGATTTTCTTCAAATGTATATTCCTTAAACATTTCACAAACTTGTTAGTAGCCAAGACATACTCAAATTGATTTGTTAATCATCAAAATATGGATTTAGCTATATTTCCAACAAGCGGTACCTACTCCAGCGAGCGATTCCAAAGTAGTTCTTAAATTTTTCAAGAAAAATATATTTACTCATTTTGGCACACCAAGGGTGATCGTTAGTGATGGAGGTACACACTTCTGCAATTGACAATTCATGGAAATATTAACCAAATATGGAGTACGCCACTGGATCACCACAGCATATGATCCTCAAGCAATGGGAAGGTTGAACTTGCCAACAGAGAATTAAAATAAATTCTCGAGAAAATAATTGGGCCATCTCGCAAGGATTGATCTCTCAAGTTGGATGATGCTTTATGGGCTTATAGCACCGCTTACAAAATGCAGTTTGGTATGTCTCCATAGCAGTTGGTTTATGGCAAAGCTTGTCATTTGCTGCTAGAATTGGAGCACTATGCGTATTGGGTAGTAAAGAAGTTGAATCTAGAAATGCAGCAAGTTGGTGAGCGAAGACTATTGTAGCTTAACGAATTAGATGAATTCAGAATGCAAGCTTATGAGAATGCTAAGATCTACAAGGAGAAAGTGAAGTAATGGCATGATAAAAGGATCTTGACGTGGTGATTTGAGCCAGGTCAAAAAGTATTGCTCTTTAATTCCATATTAAAGCTCTTTCCTAGAAAGTTTAAGTCACGCTGGTCAGGTCCATTTATTGTTTTAAGAACAACTGATCATGGTGCAGTGGAGCTACTAAATGAAAAATCAAATGAAAGTTTTGTGGTTAATGAGCAAAGATTGAAACATTATATGGGAGAAGATTTGCATTCTTACAAAGAGGTGGTGTTTTCAAGAGATCCGTTTGAGGACAGAATGTCTGGCTGAATGGGGGGCAACCCATTATTCTTTTTGATTTTTTTCCCGAGGCATGGAATTATGCTTTATCATTATGCCTTGAAGTAGGGAAACCTGCAAAGATCATCCATTTTGGAAGTGTTCAAGCCAACGAGAATTTGATCCAATACTAGGACAATTCTTATTCATTTGGTTGGGTGATCGTCAAAATTTTGAGTACAATTATGGACCCCATAAATATGGAGTAGCTTAAGATCACGATAGTCTCAAATTTATCAATTCAAGTAGCATCCCACTCGAATTGCAATTTCAACTTATGCAATGGCTTGATACTACATGGTATGAAAGATTGCAATTTCTGTTGTATTTCAAGGAAATCTAAGCAAGAAGGCATGTAACCCAATCTAAGTGTTAAATGATCAAATTGAATTGGGGGCAACTATTCATATATGTGGCTGTAGCAGTTCAAGATGGAAAGATAGTGGCGCCCCGGTGCCGCACGAAGCAGCGCATTGCACTGCGGAGTCAGAAAGTTGGCGCCTAGGCGTCGATATGTGGCCAGCCCGACCCGAACGACATTTAAAAGCACAACTCTAGGATTTTTTAAACCCTAAAGCTCCAAGTCGTGGCTCCGTCTCCCCCCCTCTTCCCCTTCCCATCCATACCCTAAGCCCTAACTTCTAAACCTTCATTTCTCTCTCAATCCATCTCCTCTATCTCCATCTTTCTCCCCCTCCTCTCTCTCCATCTCCTCTCCCTTTCCTTCCATTTCATTTCTCTCTTTCCTATCTCTAGATCTCTTTAAATCTCTCCTCATCCAAGTTTCCTTATCTCCTCTCCCCATTTCCTCTCAATCTCCTTTCATTTCCCTCCATTTCACCTATCTCTTTTCTCCCATCATCTTCCCCATCTCTTGTCGTCGCTCCAACATCGCCGTTAGTCAAGTGGTGCCTAGTGTTGGAAACAATGTTTAAAACAATAAAATTGACCAAATCTTGAGTTTTGATGATTAACAAGAACTAATTTTGAGTATATAAAAGGTACTAATATGTTTGCTAAATGTTTAAGGAAAGCAAAGAGGTCAAGTCGATCTCCAAGTCGACTTGGACTTCGACTTGGGTGAAGTCGATCCCAAAGTCGACTCAAATATCGACTTGAGAATGAATCCCAAAAGGCAACAGGTGAAGTCGCAGGTCAAGTCGACTCCACTTGCGACTTGGGAAGTCAAGTCGCAGACGAAGTCGACTCCAGCATCGACTTGGAGTATCCAGAGTTGAAAAGTGGAAACGAACATAATGAAGTCGCAAACGAAGTCGACTCCAGGTGCGACTTGGGTGAAGTCGCAGGCCAGGTCGACTCCATCCACGACTTAAGAAGTTCAAACTTCAAAGATGCAGTTTTTCAAGCTATTCAAGAGGATTTATCACTCAAGTCCAAGGAATCAAGATGAAAAACAAATGAGTCAAATTCAAAGTCAAGAATCATGTTCTACATCAAATCAAGTCTATCAAGCTCAAAGCAAATCTTCAAGCTAGCTTCCAAATGGAGTAATACCCAAGTCATGAAGACCAAGTGAGTCCAAAGCAAAGCAAGGAACATACATATATTGTGCAAGGACTCAAAGCTTTCACATGGTTTGCAAGATTCAAGACATTTCAAGAAGATCAAGGCGTTTTTGCAATAGACCAAGCCAAGTCGCAACCCAAGTCGACTTCAGGATCAACTTGAGTTAAAGTCTGAAAGCCAAGTCGACCCAAGTCTCAGACTTGGGTTTCTGAAGAACCCAAGTCGCAGGCCAAGTCGACTCCATGTGCGACTTGGAAACCAAGTCGCAGGCCAAGTCGACTTCATCTTCGACTTGGAGTATAACGTTCAAATTTTCGAACGTTGGAGTTCATTTATTGCGCACCAACCACCTCCACAACGTTCATATTTTCTTCCCTCTATAAAAGGACCCTCAAATGAACGTGAAAACAACAACAAGAGAACACAAGACACTACGTTAAAGTTCAAAGAGAGAAAAGAAGTTCAAGAAAGGTTTCCTATTTGCTTTTCTCCATTGTTGAGTGGTCCGTATAAATTCTAAGGAAGAAGAAAGCTTCAAGTTGCTAGCGCCTTCAACAACATTCATCCAAAGCTGCTTCTACAACTTCTTCCTCGAGCTAAATCTGCCTACACAAATCAGTAAAGTGTAGTTTTATTTATTTCATTGTCTTGTTGTATAAATCTTGATTTAGCTTGGGTAGCTAAGATCAAGTATATGCAGAGTAGGGTGTGATTGGAGTGAGACTCATCACCTACTCTTGCATGTGAGTTGTTTATGCCCCCTAGAGCTAGAATCTAGAAGAGAGCAAGTGGCTCTAGTTGTATATGCCCCCTAGAGCTGGAATCTAGAAGAGAGCGGTGACTCTAAGTGTATTCGGGGAATACATAGTGGAACCTAAGTCACAACAGAGTGTGAGCTTGGAAGAGTGGAGTAGGGAAGGTTTGCCCGAACCACTATAAATCTTGTGTTATATTTCTTTTTACTGCTTTATCTTTATTGCTCTCTAGCTCTTTTCAAAAGGGGATTAATTACTCAAGGGGTTAAGTCTTTATTTACCAAAGATTTTTAAAGAACCCAATTCACCCCTCCCCTCTTGGGTTTTGCCACTAACTCGGGACCAACACCTAGGTGCCATATCATCGCTCCATAGTGCCAAGTGCAGAACCCCTGTTTCTACACATTGTGTATGGAACCCTGACCGTATACGCGTTGTTTTGACCGTATACGCGTCATTTCGACACTTGTAATTTTGAAGATTATTTTATGAATAAATAAAGATTCATGAACCTTATTGATGGACATGTGTATTTGAGGTTGAAATAATGCAATTGGGAATTTAACTCCGTAAATAGTGCACGTGAATAGTAAACAGGGGTTAAGATTATGATTTAGAGTTAATCACTTGGATTAACTTAATCATAAAAGACAAAATAGAGATTTAATCACTACAAGACAAAATAGCAATTCTTTTGGATATTTTAATCAAAATTCGGATTTAGACGGAAAAATAGAAAAAAATTCATAAGTTGCAATCCGAAAGTCGGAATTCGATGAATTTTTTTATGGATGGTTAAAAATTCATGATGAACATGATGAATGGGTTAAGATGTGATGAAAATCACAAATCAAAGGTCAAGATGAAACGTCAAAACAAGATCAAAAAGTAGCTAACTTTTTAATAAAAGCTACTTTTGACTTTTTAAATAAAATAAATAAATAAAAATAAAAAAATTAAATGAATGGCTGTTGCTACAGGGATGTTGCAGGGGGAGCAGCTGGAAAATTTGACCAAAATCATTGGTCAAAATTCATCCTAATCAAAGATCAATGGCTATGATTAATTTAGCTTAATTTAATTAATTTTAAAAATAAAAAATAGGTAGAAAATTAGGGCTGCTATAGTGGGGCTGGAGCAAGCATCTTTGGAAATTATAAAAAAATACATTTTGCAATTTTACACCTTGAGCTAGAAGGGGTAAAATGCAAATTCATGAAATTTGAAGCACTATAAATAGGGGAGCATGCCTTGGACGAATTCACAGCCATTCCAAGCTCAAAAATCACTTGAGCAACTTCATTTTCCATCCCCACACGTTTTAGCCTTGAAGAATAGAAAGTTGGAGAAAGAAAGTGTGAGAAAAAGAGGCGTATCTCCACTTCGGGTAAGTGATTTCTACCTAAATTTGTTTTGGATGTTAAGTATGGTAAAACAATGCTTAGATAATGCTAAAGCATGAGAAAATAAGTATAGATATAATTTTTAAATGAAATTATGCCAAAACATCAAAAATTTGGAGCAAAGATAGGGTATTCGGGAAGATAGCATATGATATGTGAAAATAATGCTCCAAAATTGATAAATGATGATTTGGGATGTATCATTATGATAAATATGATGTTGTAATAATGATATATTAATTTCATTATTTTTAGAATTAAGGATTATGCTTAAGTGAATTTATGTTGATTTTTAGTATATGGAGAAAATGATTTTTTTTCACCAAGTAAATGATGATAAATTCAAAATATATTGAATGTCCTATGATATACTAGGCATAAGGTATGTCATGGTATTTTTTATTTTTGGAAAAAATATCAATTTTTGGAACCCATGAACAGTAACCACGTCTCAGTGAACAGTAACTCGGATGAACAGTAATATGCTACAGTGATCTGCTACAGTAACAGCGTGATTTTGAAGAAAATTTGAGATTAATATTTAATTATAAGGATGAAAATTTTGAAGAACCTATGGATAAAAATATCCACATAAAAAAATAATGCCCAAATAATATAGAATATGCATGGGAAGCAGCTTGAATAGAAGAAATGAAAATATCATTTCTCCTTGAATAGGAAAAGGAAAAGAGAAGGTCGAAGACACCTCCTAAGAAGGTAATCAAGTTATATGTTTTGCAAATTATTTTCAAAATGCTTGAAATTGTTTGCAAGTTGCTTTATGAAATTTATTTAAGGTTGGCCATACCTATAACTGCTTTACATGAACTGAAGTTCATTTTATAAAATTATTTATTAAATGTTTTTTATGAAATTGTTTATGATTTGCAAATATCATGCCGGCATGTGTATGAGAATGAGCATGTGCACGAGGAATAGGCCTTAGTCGAGGTAGTAAGAGGATCGGATGTCCCCCTCGCTATTGCCAAGTCGCTTAATAGGCCCAGGCCGGCGGCGACCTCCCTGAAATGGGAGCATGTATGGGATGGGCGCCTAGCTAGCGTCGCATCCAAAGGAATGTCATGAATGCTATGTATGCATTGCATTTGCATTTTATGAAATGCATGAAAATGATTGAAAAATTATGTATAGCTTGCTTACTGAGTATTATTACTCACCCATGCTTTTTCAACAACAGACAGGAAATGATGATGAAGGCAGCATGCCAAGTGTTATGTAGTTTTTGATATAAACGACGTTTATGTAAACTTTATGTAAAGTCAACGATGATAATTTTGAGATGGAAAGGAATATTTTTGTTTAATGAAACAGTTTTGGTTTATAACTGTGATATGTGAAATATATTTCATGTTAGATGAATGATGGGAATTTTTCATGTATTGATGAAAAAAAAAAAATCCTGCCGTGTGATCAGGGCAACAATCCTGAGTCACGTTTACCAATCAAAACGATCCCGGAGTAAGGCTTCTAGGCACCTCGGTTCGGGGCGCCACATTGTGCAACACGATTTGAAGACTCATTTGGTAACCTTATCTTGCTTTGATCTAGCCTATTTACCTTACTATTGGTTGAATGTGGAATTGTGACTTGAAGTTGTTTGCTATAATCTTGGATTATTTGTTGGGAGTTTGAGGGGCACATATTGTTGATTGGATTGAATTGAAGCGAAGTAGATTGGTTTGAGGTGGTGTAGATGGAATTGAATAGTAATTAGATTGCTGGCGTGGAATATACTTATATCAGGCTCTGTTTGGGTGCATTTGGAGGAATTGTAGTATTGCTGGCGTTTGGTTGGTTCAGTATCTATGATATTATCATTGAATTGGGAGAATAGTGTTGCTTCTGCTGCTTATGTTGGTATTGTGGATATTTATGAAATGGCTTCCTCTTCTTCAGCCAAGCGTAAGAAAACACAGGACCCCACTGAGTTTGATGCCAATAGATCTGTGTCTGCACAAACATTCAAGAGGTATACTGATTAACTATAGAAATGACACCTTATACCTGAGCGAGGGTTAAAGATCGATGTATTCTCAGATGCCTTTATTAACTCATTGCGCGCTTGGAGACGACAAAAGTTTACGGAATAACCCCAATCGGCCATTGTTCCCCTGGTAAAGGAGTTTTATGCAAATGTCGTGGAACATGATCAGAGGCGAGTAAAAGTGCGAGGAAAGGTTGTTTCCTTCCATCCTCAATCCATTAATTCTTTTTATGAGTTGCTTGATATTGACTATCCCGATCAGTATGAGGAATTTTTGGAAGGAGATGAAAAGAATATTTGTGGCACCCCCAAACCCGAGGCGCCAGAACCTTACTCCAGGATCATTTAGTTAGTAAACTGTGAGCAGGATTGTAGCCCTGTTCACGCGGCAGGGTTTTCAATTCAATCTCATATCAATTTACAAGCAATCATTCACTGGTAATTAAAATCGCATAATATTTACAAAGAATTAAAATTCATTTACACCTTCAATCTTTGTAATCTTATAGCACTGTCTTCTCAAAACCTTATCATTCATCAAAGTATATAAGAATCATACAACCTTAAGAGTCTCTAAATTGAGGTATTTTTTTCTTTTTAAACCTTGCTGTTCCTGTCAAAGGTTGGGAAAAACAAAATGTGAGTACTAGATTCAGTAAGCAAGTATTTTCATTTAAATAAATATTTTTGTTTCATAATTTGGCATTTCATAAATAATGCACATGCGAATGCACCTTTCACAATCATGCTTTAAACCTTCATTAGATGGTATGCTAGCTAGGCGACCATCAATTCGTCTACCCCCTATTTTAGGGAGGGCACCGCCGGCCGTTGGATCTATATCAGCGACTCGGTCACATTAGAGGGGGACTTTGGTCCGCTTACACCTCTAGAATGGACTTGTACTCTTTGTGCACTATGCATCATACACATGCTAACATTATTTCAAGAAATAATCACATTTATCATTTTCCTCTTTTTCAACTTAAGAAAATGGCATAACCATTTATAAAACAAATTAATAAATACATTTTTCAAACCACATTATGGGGTTGGCCATCCTTAAATAGTATCAAAAAATGACAAGGAAAAATGAATTGCAGGTCATTCAATCATTTTGAAAATAAATCATTTCAAGGCGTTACTTGCTTACCTTAGGATATCAGTTTGCCTCCTCAACTTTTTCTTTTCCTTTTCCTAAACAAATAAAAATGATTATCTTACATATTTGCACTATACTTTTAAACTTGCATACTCATTCCTTCTTTAAACCATATATATTACTAATATACTATGGTTTCTACCTGTATCATATTATTCATATAGGTAATAGTGATGTAAAATAGAATTTTTCATTTTTACTTTATATAGTTAATGGTTAAATGTTTTTGCTTGTAATTTTCATAATTCACGCTAATTATCGTGAATTCAATCTAAATGCAGACAGTAACTCGTGGAATATTAAAGAGCCATATCTATAGCTTGCAAAATCATAAATAAAAATTAAAAATCACATAGTTCTGCATTGAACGTAAGTGGTAGCCGTCTAGGTATTTGGGTGGAAATTTATTATTATTATTATTATTATTTTGAATTATTTAAATACTATTTAAGCCATGCTTTCATGAGAGTTATCCATGCGTTATATTTATAAAAAATGACAAACAGTTAAAATCATACATTCCTAAATCTGCCTGGACGTCTAAGCCTTCCTATTATTTCATCTTTTTTTTATTATAGATTTCATTTTCTGCTCAAGGCTGCCAGACGTTCTAAGCTTCTCCTTTACCTTTTTTTTTTTACTGAAATTCAAACCAACAATTCTACTGCTAGACGTTCAAGGCTTCTCCTTCACCGTTTTTTTTAAAATCTATCCAACTTAACATCAATCGGGCATAGAAAAGGAAAAAAAATTAAATATGCAGATAACGAATATAGTTTCAATATCATTAATATCTTAAAACGTTAAAAAAATAATTTAATTTAATTTAATTAATAGCACTAATATGAGCCCCCATTTTAAAAAAAATTCTTATTCATAAGGACTGTTTGAATTGTGGAACGAAAATAAAATATATAAACCTATACCTATTTTGGATGCTGAATTAGGTGAATAATAAAATAATAATAATAGTTAATTCAATCACCTTAGGACATCAACAGGTTTTAGAAAATTTCTAAAATGCCTAATATGTGGGATTATGTATGGTGGAATAATAAAATAAATGAAACAAAAAAATTATAATTGAACCTGTTTGGATGTCCGGTCGTCCTCCACGGTCTCTATAACGCTGCTGTACGTCTAAGCTCTCCTCTTACTGTTTACCATCATTTTTTTTTCAGCGCTGCGTCTCTATTTATATCCTGCCCTTTTTGAAACAAATTTTACCCATGCATTAAGTCTGCAAATCCACGGATGACAGATTCGGTTGCAGCAGTCCATGATACATTTCGTTCCATCATGCATAAATCGGCAAATGAATTGTGAAATTACACGTCGCTCATTTACCGTCTTTTAAGGCCAGCTATATGCCCTGCATTTTAATTTATATATATATATATTTTTTCAACTGACTCTTGCTACGTCAATTGCCTCTAGACGTTACATTAATTCATTTCACTTTTCATCGGCAATTTTTTTTCTTTTTGGGACATAGCTGCTGTCCCAGAATATGTGTATATATATTGTTTCACATAATTCAAGAGTTGTTTAAAATTTTCTAAAGGTGTTCTTTATAATCCATACCGTCTATATTATACAACACATTAATTTATCCGTTCGTATCAAGTTTCGTGTTAAAGTGATTAAAATTGGTTAAAATATAAGCATTTTCAATTAATTAATGTAATTCATTCAAATTTTAATTTTTCTGCCCATTTGTAATTATATTTTGTATAATCTACTCCTTTCATCAAGTAGGGTATATTAATTTAGGCTTACCCATGAAATTTCACTCGAAATGAAGTTATATATACATAATAATTCAATTAATAAAAAGTGAAACGTATAGTGAAAATAATACTCATGTATGTTCCAAGGGTTCTGACGTACCCTTTGAATTTAAGCTATGCACATTTTCCAAGATAAGAATTGGATTTTCATAAATGTTTTATTAAATTATTTTTCATAATCTAATCCGTTCATATTATAGAACAGATTAATTTAATCGTCCATTTTAAGTTTCATATTAAAATAATTAGTGTAGGTTAAGATATTGGCATTCAAAATTAATTCATGAAATCTCATCCAGTTTTGGTTGTTTAAAAATCTTCTAAACATAATTTTCATAATCTAAACCATTCACTATGCAGGATAGGTTAAAATAAGCTTAATCCTGAATTTTCAGATAAAACTGCGTTATACGCATTAATATATTAATTAAATAAATTTTTTTTCATAAAAATAATGAAATACGAAAAGAAGCTGCTAGATGTACCTGCTATGGATGACTTTTTTTTAGGCATATTTTTTAATGCAGTTAAGTTAAGCATTTTAATCAATTATTTTTCATAATCTAATCCATCTAGATTAAAGAGCACACAATTTAATACTTTCTATTAAATTCTCTTGTTGATCTGAGTTTTACATTTTAAGATATAATAAAAATAGCATAGATAAATATAAGCCCTTAATTAGGACCCCTAATTGGCCCAAATTTTCCTATTTATTTTTATTTTTCCATAAGGTTACTGAATTTAAACAGTTTCAATTGGTATAGTTCAGAATTTTAAAATTCCTTCCCGAAAAATTTATAAAAATCTATTTCTATATCTAATTTTTATAAAATTATTATTTACCCTTTTTTAATTTGTAATTTAATGTCACTTTTCTAAAATTAAAATACACATCTTTCTATAATTTTATAGCAATAATACACACACTGTACAAGCTTTCAGTATGCCTCACATTCACTAAGTTTCAAATAATATGGTTTTCACAATATTGCAGAGATCACTCAAGCATATTGTGAATAACCATCGGAATGAAAGTCAACGGGTGGACAATTAACATCTTTCAAGTGAAGTGCCTTTCGTTGTCATGGAAAGATGTGATTTTACTTCATATCAGCCCAGTTGATGCCATAGACCCACTTGAGTGATATCACTATGGACCGGGTGCTCCTTCTTTATGCCATATACTCTTATTTGTCCATAGATGTGGGGAGATTCTTGTTTAATCAAATATGTGCCAATGCGAGGGCACCTAGAGGAAGCTATTAGTTCCCATTACTGATTATAGGATTATGTAAAAGAGCTAGAGTGCGATGGGAAGCCACAGAAGAGGTGCTGAACTATCAAGCCATTGTGGATGACCAATTTTTCTCAACAGAGCCCTGAGTTCAGATTGCAACGACTCGTCCAACATCACAGCCACAACCAGCCTCCTCATCTAGACCTCTCCCGACGGATGTTAGGCTCGCCAACTTGGAGAACTTAATGGCAGCACAGACTTGATTTTTGCATCAGTCCAATCAGGCAATGGAGGTGCACTTTAGAAGACTCATGGAGGACCGACATGTGATACCCAGACCCAAGTAAGGCTTATATATATGCATTTGGCATATAAATATGGATCATGTATGATTTAGTGAAATTATGAATGATTTCCTTTGCAATATTGATGATTTTTTGCAATTAGGGCAAATGGTTATGAATGATGATTATAAGCCGATATGGGCCAATCCGATTAAAGAGGCCTAATGAGGATTAGGAAATGTGAATATATTGAGGATAATTACCTCGTATATTATGGTTTAACTAATGAAGATTATGTTGATAATTTTGGAATTAAGGTAGCAAATGCTAGAAAATCCATAACTCGATGTCGGTAAGGTGGATTAAGATGAAAATTGAAAGGTAAGCACATAATTTTGTGGTTAATCTTATGAAAAGGTTAAATTATCGAAATTTTGATGAAATTAGGGTGAAAATCCATCATCACCATCAAAATCCAAGGATGATTTCAAATGATCATAACTTGAGTTAGAAAAGTCGGATTGAGACGAAATTTGAAATGAACGGTTAAAATTATGAGATCAATGCAATGAGAGGCTTGGATTAAGCTAATAATGGTGGGATTATGCTTGCACGAAAAAGGGATGTGCACCATTGACTCTTGTGCACCATAAAGTAGCTTTCATTTATGTTAAAGCAAGGTAAATAATTATATTTTTAATAGCAAAAATGAGGTGGCAAAAGGAGATAATTACAAGTGAATTTTGTGAATTATTTAAAATGAAAAAATTCATGATAATATCAAGTGATTAATGAGATGGATTTAAGGGGCTATATACTTGATTTGTTTTTATTTCTTAAAATGCAAAATGTGCATTTAAATGTGCTACATGACTAGGGTGGTTAGTGGACGTGATTTGAGATGGATTTTTGGGGCAAGAAAATGTCAAAAAGTCCATGATAAGTGGACCTCCACAAGTGGACAGCAACATGGAGGCAAGGAGAGGTGCACGATCAAGCTACTATTTGGGATTTTTTATGATTTTTTTAAATGCTAAATGGACCTCTAAATGAGCTCTTAGTTAGGGTAATTAAGTGTCCATTAAATAAAGCTGCAATTTTATGAAAAAAATTGCAAAAGGGATAGCCATATGGAACGTGTACATAGTGGACAACAACATGGGGAGCTAGGGAGAGGTGACGTTCAAGACTGCAATTTGATTTTTTGTGATTTTTTTTAAATATGCTAAATGGACCCCTAAGTAAGCTATTAGCTAGGGTGATTAAATACCCATAAATTAAAGCTAAATTAGGTGTGAAAAAATTGCAAAAGCTGTTGCATTGGACGTTCCTTTGTGTGGACAGATTTGTGGTCCATTAATGACATGAATTTTAATGGATTTTATATGGATAATTATCTAATTTATTTGGATGATATTGTGCCATGTCATCAAAGGGGATACATATGCTTTAAATTATGCTTTAATTGATGTGGCAAGTGGGGCCACAAAGCTGGAAAATCCAACTATACATAAGGGGGGACGTCCATATGTGTGAAGGGTTAGAGAGAGAAAAACTTAAGGAGGAAAAACCCAAGCAAGGCAGCAGCTATGCATGTCCCCTCAAGGCAGCAAGAAAAGGAAGAAAAAGAGGAAAAAAAGTGTGGCACCCCGAACCGAGCGTCACAACCTTACTCCAAGATCTATCGATTGGTAAATGTGAATCAGGATTGTTACCCTGATCACACGGCGGGATTTTTAATTGGATCTCATCTAATATTTTTTTTCTTTCATCACACAAACATATACTCATCATCATTCATAATGGACTTATCCATATCATCATAAATCATCAACTTCTCATATTATTCATAACTTCATAATTTCATACAACCTATATCCTTTTTATCATATCCCATTAGGGCATCTATTCATACAAAAATCTACTAACCTTTGTAGTTTTTTCTTTTCTTTTAACAACATATGCCCTTCATCTCTTGGCTTTTCCTACACCTGTCTGAGGTTGGGAAAACAAAACATGAGTCGAAACTCAATAAGCAAGCATTTTTCTTTCATTTAAATGCATTCCTTTCCATCGGATAGAAGACACTTACCAAGTGATCAACTATCGAATGCACAGAAATCTTTTCATAAAAATCGTTTCATAAACATTGGATATGCAAATGTTTCCTTTCCATTCTTGACATAAACCTTCGTGTGTGGGTACGCTAGCCTGGGAAACATCTCACATAGCATGGTCCATTACGCCGGCTTCTCCGACTTGGCCTCATCAAGGGGACCTCGCGTCCTTTACCCTAATTAGCCTACCTGGTCTCCTACATGTATGACTTTTAATTTTTTCGGCATTATATACCCCTTACACTAGGTAACTTGTCATTCTCATATAGAGAATTATTTGCACCATCCCTTTTAAACATCATTTCAAATCCATACTTTCCTTTTCAATCCATGTATGAAAATGCAATGTATTCATTCACACATAACATTCCTTTGTCTCTACCTCTTGGGAGGACGCCGTCGGCACACAGCCCATACGACTCTACAATAGTGAAGGGGGACCCTCTGATTCGCTTTCTATCTCCACTATAGCCTCTTCATTATGCATCATACATATGCACATGTCCATGAACATCACATGATATCAATATGCCGGCATGACTTTTCATAAAAACTCATAAACATTCATCATTTCAAAACATTATAGGAATGACCACCCTTAAACACATTTCATAAATACTTGAGAATAAAATATATTTTTAAAAGGGTTTGCTTGCTTACAATGAAGCAATAAAATCACATTTTCAAAGTTGTGCTTGCTTACCTTCTCGGTTCGTGTCCTCAACCTTCTCCTTTCCTCTTCCTTAAGTGGAGAACTTCCCTCCTACCCGACTCTTTCTCTCTCTTTCCTTCTCTTTTTCCTTCTCTTCTCTCCTTCTCAAGCTAAAACGTGTTGGGGGTAGGAAAATGCCCAAATTTGGAGCTGGGTGGTGTGCTTTGGTTGTTCACCCCATGCTCCCCTTTTATAGGGCGGCATTTGTCACATATTTGCAATTTACCCCCAGCTCTGTGGGTTAAATTATAAATAATTTTCTTCAAAATCTATGAGATTTCTTGAGCCATGTGCAGCCCTCTCAGCTACTGTTCACGCCCCCTAGCTAGCCCCTATTTATTTAATGATTTTTGATTTATTAAAATTAATTTTTTTAAGCTAATTCATCTCAACCGTTGATTTTAGGATAAGATTGATTTTGGGCCATTGGATTTGGCCCCAAAAGTCCATGCTCATCCACGCCCAAGCTGCTCCTTGGATTTCGTATTTAATTATTTTTCTTTTTAATTAATAAAAGTCAATTTGTAATTAATGAAAAAGTGGGCTACTTTTTTTTTATCTCCAAACGACGTTTCATCTTGACCTTTGATTCATGATTTCTGTCAAATCTTAAACCATTCATCATGATCATCATAATATTTTGGCCATCATAAAAAATTTCATCTCAATCCGACGGCCGGATTGCAAGATATGAATTTTTCTTCATTTTCTTCACAAAAATCCATAAAAATCCGAAAATTATTATTTTAATCCAAAAAGCACTTTTGTCCTTTAGTTGGAAACTTCCTTTTTCGTCTTTTATGATTAAGTTAATCCAAAGTGATTAACTTAACATATTTCTTAATCTCACATTTACTATTCATCCGAATTAACATTCCATAATTAGCTATTTAATCTTCCAATGCCGTATATTGCAAAATATCATTAATATATATTTCATATAAATATCATTATATTACTTAGGGTTTATAACCCTAGGGTTTCATACACGTTCCTAAAATTGGGGTTTCACAAAAAGAGAAGGAAAAAGGGGAAGAAAGAAGAGGAATTCAAGCTAGAGAAGTTAAGTTCAAGGTTGATTCAATTTCAAGTAAGTTTCTCTTTAGTTCTTGAATCATTTAAACCTAGGTTTTCACCTCAACTTATGAGTCAAGAATTTCATTCATAATGAACCCTTAAAGGATGATTCATGATGCCCTTGATTGACGTATTGAATAAGGTTTGAATGAAAAGAATGAAATCAAGGGTTCAAGAGGATGAAAATGGAGATTAGGGTTGAAAATGGGTTGATTAACCTAGCTGAAATTTTCTTAAACCCACATGTGATGTTGTTGTTTTGATATGTTATTATGATTACATGATGATTCATGATTAGATGAATTATATATGTTAATTTGGGCTTAAGTTACGAATTTTTAAAAGAATGAAGATTAGGGTTACATATATGACCCGATTTCCATGTTTTTATGTTAAAAATGATACATGAATTAGCCCAAATGATTTATTGATGATTAAGGGGGTGAAATACTCTAAACCTAGGGTACTTTGGACATTCAAAATGGGGTAGAAAAGATTGCCCTAAATCTGATTTTTAGGGGCATACATGTGGACGTCCAAAGTGGTGCAAAGGGTACCCAATATGTGTAGAGATGTGGCACCCCGAACCGACGCGTCACATTTGTCTTTACTTCGGGATCTTGTCGATTGGTAAACGTGACTCAGGATTGTTGCCCTAATCATGCGGCGGGTACTTAATTGGATCTTGTCCAAAATTTTTTTTTTCTTTCTCTTTCATCACATAAGCATATACTTTATTCTTAATAGACTCATACATATCATCATAAAATCGTTCATATCTTCTTTTTATTAAAATGATTCACATAAGTACAATCATGTTTGTAACATGTCTTCAACATGATTATCATACATTTGTCCCTTTGGACACACACATAGAACTACAAGTAAATTTGCAGGTCATTTCTACCTTTATGAATCAGCTCCATAGCCTGTTTGTCATTTTGAAAACACATATGAGTAATAATACTCAGTAAGCAAGCCTTTTTTCTTTGGCAAGTAAACATTTTCATTTCATTCAAATGCATTTCTCCCCATTTGGTAGGAGACACTTACCAAGTGATCAATTACCAATGGGATAGAAACCTTTTCATGCATTTCATGAGAATGCAATGCATTCATTCATTCATGACTTTCCTTGTGCCTCCAACCTTTGGGAGGACGCCGCCGGTACACAGCCCTTAGGACTTGGCAATGTGAAGGGGGACCCTCTGATCCGCTTACTACCTCCACCAAAGCCTCTTCCTTGTGCACCATATTCATACATATATATGTCGGCATGAAATGCTCCATAAAACTTGATAAATCATTTAAAAAGTAATTTAACAAGCAGTTAGCAATCATTTCATGTAAAGCATTATATGAATGACCATCCTTAAATATAATTCACAAAACACGTAAGAAAACAATTTGCAATCATTTAGAAATATTTTAGAAAACATATAGCTTGCTTACCTCCTCAGTCTGTGTCCTCCACCTTTAACTTTCCTTTTCCTATACAAGGAAAAATGATATTTTTTCTATATCATTTCATATCTTAGATTGCTTCCCATGCATGTTTTATAATAATTCATTACCTCATTTCTATAGAGGTTAATCTTATAAATATACTTGGTCATTACCTCTTTATATGGATTTTTATCCATAAATCCTTTAAAAATTTCATCCATATATTTAAATATTAATCTCAAATTTTCTTCAAAATCACGCCGTTACTGTTCATATCACTGTATCATATTACTGTTCATGATCACTGTTCATGAATACTGTTCACGTTTACTATTCACCCGAGATTACTGTTCACAGCTACGTGGGATACTGTTCATGGGTTCCAAAATTTGACATTTTTTCCCAAAAATAAAAAATACCATGATATAGCTAATGCTTAGTATATCATGGGAAATTTCATACATTTTGAATTTATCATCATTTACTTGACTAAATAAATCATTTTCTCCATATACTAAAAATCAACATAAATTCACTTAAGCATAATCCTTATTTCCAAAAATTATGAAATTAATATATCATCATTACAACATGATATTTATCATAAAAATTCATCCCAAATCATAATTTATCAATATTGGAGCATTATTTACACATATCATATGTTATCTTCCCGAATGTTCTATCTTTGTTCCAAATTTTTGATGTTTCGGCATAATTTCAATTAATCATTATAACTTTACTTATTTTTTCATGCCTAGGCATTATCTAAGCATGGTTTTACCCTACTTAATACCCAAAAGAAATTTAGGAAGAAATCACTTACCCGACATGGAGATATCCCTCTTTTTCTCACACTTTCTCTCTCTAACTTTCTCCTCTTCTTTCTCCTCAAGGATAAAATGTGGTGGGGGTGGAAAATGCTCAAATGGAGCTGGGTTTGCTATGCTTTGGACGTCCCCCCTAGCCCCTATTTATAGGGCTTGATTTTTTCATAAAATTGGATTTTACCCCCTTGCTTGAGGTATTAAATTGTAAATGTATTTTTTTATAATTTCAAAAAGGTGCATTGAGCCAAGAGCAGCCACCCTACAGCATCTCCAGCCCACCCTATGTAGCCCTATTTTCCTTGAATTTTTTATTATTAAAATTTATTTATTTTAAGCAAATTAAATCCTAGCCATTGGTTTATGATGATGATGATCATGGACCATTGATTTTGGTCAAAATATCAACCACCCCCTGCCATGCCCCTGCCATAGCTGCTGTCTATTTATTTAATTATTTATTTTTAATAAAAGTCAAATGGTATTAAATGAAAAAGATAAGTTACTTTTTTATCTCCATTTGACATTTCATATTGACCCTTGATTTGTGATTTTCATCACATCTTAACCCATTCATCATGTTCATCATGAATTTTTATCCATTAATAAAAAATTTCATCGAAATCCGACGCCTAGATTGTAAATTATGATTTTTTCTTTAATTTTTCACTAAAATCCAAAATTGGATTAAAATATAAAAAAGAATCACCATTTCGTCCTGTAGTGATTAATTCTCCTTTTCGTCTTTTTTGTGATTAAGTTAATCTAAGTGATTAACTCTTAATCACGTGTCTTAATCTCCGGTTACTATTCACGTGCACTATTTACGTGGGTTAAATTCTTAATTGTATTATTTTAACCTCCAATACACATATATATAAATATAATTCATAAATTTTCATTTATCATAAAAATAATTACAAAAGAATCTAGGGTTTACAACCTGAAATGACGCGTATATTGTTTGGGTTTCACAAGAGATATTGCTATTATGCGAGCAAACGAATTTTGAATTTTAAACATGTGTTAATACCCTAAATTTGGGTTAATAAAAGCATGATTAGTTGCTGAAATTTATGGATTAAAAATCAGTTTTGAATTAAGTATCAAAAGAGACGTTGAGATGATGAAAAACGGGTTTTAATGTTGCTGTTTTGAAACCCAATGATGAATGGATTGAAAATCCAAAATTAAACCCTAAATTAAATGTTAATTAAGGGATGATTGCTGAAATAAGAACTAAGTTGCTGTGTTGAAAGATTTTAAGAAACACATGGTTTATGTGTTGTGAAATGAACATGTATGGAGAGATAGACATGAGAAAATGATAAAAGATTTATGTAAATTATTAAAATGCAAAAATAAATGAAAACATGATGAAAAATGTGGATTAAGGTACTGTTTTAGTAATAACGATAATCTCAAAATTTGAGATTAATATATGATGTCTAAGTTATAACTAAGTGCTTTAAATGAGCACCGTTGTATGAAAAGTGAAAAAATATATTAAAAATGATAAATAGAGGTAACGAACCTCCAAATAATGATTTAATGAATGATTATTATATGTATGAAAGTTTACCCTACATAAGGGTATTAAAAATGAATGAATAAATGATATGATATGTATAGGCTATGTTGATACGTATTAACACACGACTTGAAAAACAAGTGGGTTAAGCTAGTATAATGAAAATCCAAATGGGTTTATACAGGTTGGAAAACCCTAAGGGATATAAGCACTTAAAGTTGATGTGAATAAATGAAATGTTATTTTCATTTATCTAGGCAAAGGCAAGGAAAAGAACGGAAGAAAGGGATTAAGGTGATCTCAGGTAAGCAAGCGAACTTTTCAAATTATTGATTTTTCTCTATATGTTGAAATGATGTTATGTCAATGCTTTTATGAATGTTTTACAAGTGGGCAAGCACAAGTTTTGAAAATGACGGCTTTAATGAAAAGTCGCAAGTTTTGAAAAAAGATGGCTTTAATGAAAACCCTCAAGGTTTGCTTCATGGGAAGCAAGCAACACTTTTTAAGATAAAGATTTTATCACAAATGTTGCCAAAGATTGGGAATGATTTATGCTAATGAATTTAGGAATTTGCTTACAAGTAAGCAAGTTCTTCATGATGATATTTTTAAAAGATTTTATGTTTTATGTTGATGTTTTAAGAATTTGCTTTCAAGCAAGCAAGTTCTTTATGATGTTGTTTCAAAGTATTTTATAAGAAAAATGGAATTTTGCCCTTTTTCACAAAGCAATATTTGTAAATAAGTTTTGAATATATTCTTATGATATTTTGTGATAAATGACTATGTTTATGAAAGAAAAAGAAAAAGGGATTTGATTTATGGAAAAAGATTAGTTTTTTCTACGCCATGTTATTTAAATGTAAATGATGATTTGGACATAGTCTATATGTTTTGAAATGATGTTTGAAAAGCTTTGATTTCCTTTAGATAAGGAAATATGTTGAGAAAGTTTTGAAAAATGTTTATATGGACATTGTTAAAATGGGATTTAAGGATGACCAACCTAATAAGTTGATTTCATAAAAATGATTTGATTTCGGGTTGCTAAAATGATATGCAAAAAACTATGCAATCCCCTCTTTATGTAAAAATGGTAAGATAAATATGTGGACAATAATTTGATTTTAGGGTGCTTGAGAAGGGGATGGTATAATTGCATAACTTTTATGAGCAAAAGGCCCCGAAATGGAAACCAAGAAAATGCTAGGAAAATATATGATTTATTGTTAAAAATTCAAAAATTTTAAAGTTCTTTTATCATAAGAGTTTTAAGATGTATTGTGTTCTCAAATATTTCAAATGATTGTCAAAATATTTTACTCAAAAATTGTTCTAAAAAGAATTTAAGGATGGTCATCCAAAAATTAGATTTCAAACGACAACTTGTTTAAAGTGGGTGCGCTCGCTTTACAAGTTGACACGGACTGCGATCTGTGATGTTCTTTTTCAAAATAATTTTTAAAATACAGACCTCGGTCTGTGATGTTTTTCATGAATGGATGCGGATTGCGGTTTGTGATCCTGGTTTAATGGACGCGGGCTGCGGTCTGTGATACTTTAAACCACACGGACTGCGGTCTGTGATAAGGATGTATGGTGCACTAGTACAAGAAATAGGCCGGTTGTAGAGTACGGCTAGAGATGGACCGGGGCTCACTCTATATATGGCCAAGTCGTTAAGGGATGGCAGGAGGCCAGCGGCGCCCTACCTGAGATGGGAGAAGGATAAAGGAATAGCCGTCTGGTTAGCGTGTTGTTAAGGATTCTCTTCCAAAAGGTAGAATGATCACTTGCTGAGTGTCACTACCGGATGGGGGAGAAATGCATTTGCATATGTTTTGCTTTTGAAAAGCCCAAAGAATGGGACATAAAAGCATTTTTACGAAAAGTTATCCTAAATGAATTTTATGAAATGGTTACCCTAAAAATAGAGTGTTTTACACAAAAATGTGAATAACAAGGATGAAAGGAAATGTTTTCTATGCAAATGCTTTAAAGAAAATGGATTATGTGTTTTTATACCTTGTTTGTTATAAACAATCCCCAAGACGAGGATTATGAAAAGGATTTATGTCAAACTTGGTTTTGGACATAAGAATATCCATTGCTAAAGTGCCAACATAGAAAAGTATTTATGAACATGAGAATGTCCAATGTCAAAGTATTTAAATGAAAAGTGTTGTAGGACAAATGAATGTCCATTGACAAAGTAAGTTATGTCAAAAATATTTTGGGACATCAGATGTTCCTTGGCTAAAGGAATTTATGATAAAAAAATATTTTTGGACATAGAAATGTCTCTTGCCGAAAAAGGCTTATGTGAATGATGTTTTTGGACATGAGAATGTCCTTCCTTACTAAAGAGTTTATGAGAAAAATGTTAGCAAAAGATGGTTTTATGTAAATGTCTTGAAACATTATAAATGTTCACACAAGACCAAAGAAATTAATTAAAGAGGTAAAACGCATATGTTTTGCCTTAACAAGCCCAAACGTGGCTTATAAATGATTTTAAGAATGAATGTTTATGTGAAACCCGGACCCAAGTAAGACTTAATTATATGCAATTGACATATAAATATGAATCATGTATGATTTAGATGAATTATGAATGATTTTCATTGCAATATTGATGATTTATTGCAATTAGGGCAAATGATTATGAATGTGAAACCCCAATCTAAGTAGGGTCCAAAGTATGCCTTGGACCTATATATATGATTAAATGGAATTTTTGGAGGATTTTAAGATTTTATGATATGTTGCAATTAGGGTTTAATTAAGAAGGGTGATTAAAAATTTAATCGTCGGAGCCCAAAGTGAGTCGGTATGTGAAACCCTAACCCAAGTAGGCCATATGTATGCATTGAACATGTATTTGATGATTATTTATGAATTATGGAATTAAGAAGGTATTTTATGATTTTTGCTAATTATGGCAATTAGGGTTATGGGTTAGCATTAATTATGTGATTAAGCATTTTGAGCCTAAATGAGATAATGGGTTTAGAATGAATTATTTGTGATTTAAGCGTGCAATTATATCATGAAAAATCATTTTTCATGATTTAAAATGAATTATGGAAATAAAGATGGAAATTGTCAAGTGTGAAGGAAAATATTGGAAAATTCATAACTCAACGGCCGTAAGGCGGATTCAAGTGAAATTTGAAATGAAGATTAATTATGAATTTTTTTTAAGTATATGTTCATTTCAACCGTTAACTTTAAACGGCTATAACGGGAGCTAGGAAAATCGGATTGAGATGAAATTTGAAACAGTCGAATGAAATTATGAGATGTTTATTTTGAATAGATTGGATTGTGCATGAAATATTGGGAAAATTCCTGCATTGGAAAAGGTGGGTAAGTTTGACTTATGCTCCACAAAAGTACCAAGGCATTAATGATGGAGTACCATACATAAATGCTTGAAGAAAAAGGGAATGTGAGGTGTCCATTGCAGGAATTTTTGGAGAAAATTATGCATTTAAATAAAGCATATAATTCCATGAATTATCTAAGCATTTAATGCCCAAAATGATGAAGCTATGGAAGCATAGGCAAGGTGGCCAAGACATGGACGTACAAGTGATGATATTGTTGGATTTTTGAGCAATTTTTATTTTATAAATGATGTATATATATAGCTAACATGTTGGGATGTATAAATAAGCATTTAATTATGTGAAAAAAATCCAAGAAAATTCGTGATTTGCAGCTTCCATGAAGAGTGGAAAAATGGACAGCTTATGTATGCAAATGACATCCCATGTTTGATTCTGCTATAATAGTTTTTCTTAATTTTTTTAACACCAAATTAATACATGAATTGAGGGGTAATTAGGTGTATAATTTACCCTCAAAATTGTGTTTTTAAAAATGGGAGAAAAAAATCAGAAAATGGGCAGCAGCAAGTGACGGGTAATGGAATGCAGTTTACGGTCAAATGATGCAGATTTTTATGATTTTTGTTAAAAGTAAAAATGCATTTTACTTGGCCCAAATTCACCCACCTCATATGGTAGATAAGGGAGCATTGAATGGGTTGTGGAATTGCAGCACAAGTGAACTCCACTGCTGGAAAAATTCCAGCAACATGTATAAGTCCATTTCACGTTACGTAGAGATGAAATTGGAGAATTGGAAAAATTCCTAGTGCTGGAAATTCTTCTTCCCCAAGCAACAGCAGCTCACGTCCAGCCATGCCCAGCAAGGAGAAGAGAAAACCAAGGAAAAATAAGGGGGAAAAGGAGAGATTACCCATTTAATCAAGTAAGTATATGATTATTTGATTTTATGCATCAAATCTGGAAAGTATATGATGTTGAAAAATAAAATATGGACGGAACAGTAAATGGATGAATTTTAGCATCAAAATTTTTGGGAACAATCCTCATGGTATGATTAAGGAACGACCAAATTTTCAGCTTAAAAGGATATGTATGTTGCAAATTAAAAAATCCGAGAAAATTAGCCCAAACAGGGTAAAATGGGTGACAGGATCAGTTGTAGAAAATAATTTTTAATAATTTTAATACAAGGATTTTTGGGCTTAAAATTTTACAGGATATATAATACATATTTAGGATTACAAGAAAAAATTAAAAATTAAGTTTTTATGGGTATAAATATACCCCATAAATAACGTCATTCAGGCTATCTGGAAATGGATTTTACTGTTCATCAAGGTACAAATGGCCAAATAAAAATGTAATGTCAATATTTAGTGCTGAAAATTTTATGATTAAGGTATTGTAGAAATTTCAGATCAAAAAAACTTTATTTGATATTAATTCAAGATTTTAATATTTCAGCACGCCTGTTTTCAGCATATGTGGATAGTTTGAGAAACAAATCAAAAAGAAATATGAAACCTATGTAGAAATGATCCAAATTGATTTATGTGTTAAATAATTAAATATGGATTTATAAAAGTGGGATTATATGATGAAATTTCGGATTTATATAACTGCCTAAGGTTATGTGTCAAAAGACACGTTAAATGGGTGAAAAGTGGGTTCCAAACTAACTGTTTTGGAAACCTATGGAAAGTGAATTTAAACCTCATAAAAATACCTTAAATGAAGCGGTAATTAAGGATAATTAACCCGCTGAAATATGGATTAAACCTCTGACTTAGAAAAGTTTATGAAATCCATTATGTATATGTTGCCAAATGGGCATATGTGAAGGAATAGATATGCGAGGGTGATCAATAACTTGTGAAATTTAATTTTGTGCAAAAATGCATGAAAATATGATATATTTTATGATTATATATCTTTTTATCACTTCATGAGGTTAATTTCCAATTTTGGAATTATGTAATGAAGCCTAAGGTCATAACGGGCGCTCGGAACGGGCACCAATGTATGAATTTTGGAAAAAATGTGAAAAGTGGTAAATGAACGTTAATGAACCTATATATGATTATTAATGGATGAATTTTGTATGGTTGAATGGATACCCTATTTATGCGGTTATATATGTTATGTGTTAGCCAATGAAATGCATAAAAATGTGCTATTTATATTTAATGACTTGAGAAGACAAATGAAGGATATATGTTAATGAAAATGGGTTGGAAAACTAAATGTAATGCAATGACAAGAAATATATGAAAAACCATATTATGTTCATGTAGGCAAGGAAAAGATTGGAAGGAAAAGGGATTATGGCGATGTCAGGTAAGCAAGCAAACTTTCTAAAATGCATTTTCTTTCTATGTGATTGATATGATTGAATTGTCTATGTTTATATTTTTACGAATGGGCAAGCACAAGTTTTGAATATGAAGGCTTTATTGCAAAGCCATAATTTTTGAAAAATGATGACTTTAATGAAAAGTCTTAAGGTTTGCTTCATGGGAGGCAAGCGACACTTCTTAAGATAAATAATTTATCCTAAGTGTTGCCAAGGATGGGAATGCTTCATGCTAATGGAATTGAGAAATTTTGCTTATGAGTAAGCAAGTTCTCTATGCTAATGTTTTTTAAGGATTTCATGTTTGATACCGATGGTTTTAAGAATTTGCTTTTAAGGAAACAAGTTCTATATGATATTGTTCAATAGCGTTTTATAAGAAAAAGGAAATTTTACCCTTTTTCACAAAATATTGATTGTAAATGAGTTTTGAGTTATTTTTACAATAACTCGCGATAAACAATGATGAAAAAGATTTATTTTATTAGGTCAAGATAACTAAATAGTAAATGATGGTTTGGACATAGTCCATATGTTTTGAAATGATGGTTGAAAAGTTTTAGTTTCCTTTAGATAAGGAAATCTATGTTGAAAATGTTGGAAAAATATTTCTACGGATGTGTTGAAAGGGATTTATGGATGACCAACCTCCTATGATTGATTTCATAAAATGGTTTAATTTCAGGTTGCTTGATGGCATGCAAAAGACTATGCAATTTTCCTCTATGTAAAAATGATTGATATGTGGACAATTATTAAATTTTTAGGTTATGGATAAGGGGATAGCATAATTACATAACTTTTGTAAACAAGAGGTCCTGAAATAGAAACCAAGAAAATATTAGAGAAAAATATGATTTATTTATGGAAATCCAAAGGATTTGAAATTCTTTTGATTAAAAGGATTTTAAGATGTATGGTTTCTCGAACGTTTCAAATGTTTATCAAAATATTTTACTCAAAACGTTTTTAAAAGAATTTAAGGAAGGTCATCCTAAAACTGGATTTCAAATAACAACTTGTTAAAGTGGGTGCGCTCGCTTACAAGTTGACACGGACTGCGGTCTGTGATGTGTTTTTGAAAATTATTCTTAAATATAAACTTCGGTCTAAGATTTTTATGCATATGGATGCAAGCTGCGGTCTGTGATCCCGGTTTAAAAGAACATGGGCTGCGGTCTGTGGTTCTTCAAACCAAAACGGACTGCGGTTCGTCAGGATAACGTACGATGCACCGGTACAAGGAATAGGCCGGTTGTAGAGTACGGTTGGGATGACCGGGGCCCACTCTACATAAGGCCAAGTCGCTAAGGGATGACGGGAGTGCCAGCGGTGCCCTCCCTGAGATGGGAGCAGGATAAATAAACAGCCGCTGGGCTAGCGTGATGTTAAGGATTCTCTTCCAAAAGGTAGCATGATCACTTGCTAAGTGTCACTACTAGATAGAGAGAAATGCATTTGCTTATGTTTTATTTCTGAAAAGCCCAAAGATTGGGTCATGAAAATATGATTTTATGAAAGTATCCTAAAGGGATTTTTATGAAATGGTTACCCTAAAAAAAAGGGTGTTTTACACAAAAGTGTAAATAACAAGAATTAAAGGAAATGTGTTTATGCAAATGCCCAAATAAAGAATGTTTTTGGACATAAAAATGTCCTTTGCCGAGAAAGGCTTATGTGATTGATGTTTAAGGACATATGAATGTCCATTGCCAATAAGGTTATGTAAAAGATGTTTTGAGACATGAAATGTCTCTTGATTTTATGATGGCTTATGTGAATGATGTTTTGAGACATGAAATGTCTCTTGGCTAAAGGATTTTATGATTGCTTATGTGAATGATGTTATGAGACATAAAATGTCTCTTGACTAAAGAATTTTATGATGGTTTATGTTAATGATGTTTTGAGACATGAGATGTCTCCGTTGCCTAAGTATTTATGTTGTTTTGGACGGAAAATGTCCACTGGCAACCGATTGATTTTATGTAATGGCTATGAACATTAAAAATGTTCATATAAGATTTAAGGGAACTCATCATCAAAGGTAAAATGTATATGTTTTGCCTAACAAGCCCAGGCGTGGCTTGTAAATGATGTTAAGAATGAATGCTTTATGAAAATACTCAAGGACATGGAATTGTCCTCATAAACAAAGGATTTCATGATGGTATTTTAGGACATATGCCTGTCCTCAGGAACAAGGTATTCTCGATGTTTATGAAAAAGGTTTTCAAGAAGTCTTGCCCTAAAGATAAAATGCTTTCTTACTGAGTTGTCACTCATGTTTTCTTTTCCCAACCTTTAGACAGGTACCGAGGAAACTCAGAAGGTTGCGAACCTAAGACGTGGAGGAAGATACGTGATAATAGCCTTGAAGGCTATGAGGAATGGAAAAGCATAAATATGCTAAGGTAAGCTAACGTGTATGTGAACTTAATGAGAATATTAAGTTCTATATATGATTCAATGGTTGAATGTATGCATGTATGGATGTAAAATGTGAAGCTTAAGTCAAGGAATCTTTCACTATGGAAAGGCATAAAAAGATGTTACATGATTATGTATATATGAACTTAGTTTGAATTCTAAGTTCCATGTTTATGTATATCCGAACTTAGCTAGAGTTCTAAGTTCCATGTGATTTAATGACTGAATGTATGAAGGTATGGTTTATACAATGATTCAGTGTATAATGACAGACATGTAAAGATACTTTGAATGAAATGATGAATTTTATTACAAATGAAATATCACAATTTATGATGATTGTCATGTCAAGATTATGAATGATGATAGATGGATAATCGAAATTTTTTTTGGACATATTCCAATTAAGAACCCGCCGCGTGACCAGGGCAACAATCCTGATTCACATTTACCAATCGATAGATCTTGAGGTAAGGAAGTGACGTCTCGGTTCGGGGCGCCACAATGAATGATCAATATAAGCCGATATGGGTCAATGTGATTAAAGAGGCTTAATGAGGATTAAGTAATGTTGATATATTGAGGATAATTACCTCATATATTATGGGTTAACTAATGGAGATTATGTTGTTAATTATGGATTAAAGGTAGAAAATGCTAGAAAATCCATAACTCAACGCCGGTAAGGCGGATTAAGATGACAATTGAAAGGTAAGCACATAATTTTGTGCTTAATCTCATGAAAATGAAAAATTATGAAATTTATGATGAAATTAAGGTGAAAATCAATCATCACCATCAAAATCTAAAGATGGTTTCAAATGAGCGTAAATTGAGCTAGAAAAGTCGGATTGAGACGAAATTTGAAATGAACGGTTAAAATTATGAGATCCATGCAATGAGAGACTTGGATTAAGATAATGATGATGGGATATTGGTTGCACGAAAATAGGTGTTTAATTATTGATTTTTGTGCACCAAAAATGTAAGCTTGTGTTTATGTTAAAGAGAGGTGATTAATTATATTTTTAGTGGCAAAAATGAGGTGTCAAAAGGAGATAATAACACATGGATTTTATGAATTACCTAAAATGAAAAAATTCATGAAAATATCCCCTGCATTAATATGGAAATTAAGGAGCTAATGACTAGCTTAAGGGAGAAGTATAGAGGCATAGAGTGGACGGCTATGAGCTCCAAAAAGTGGATTTTTGTGAAATATTTTTTAATAAAATGTATGCCCAAAGTCAATTATGGATTAAGGGGATTAAATGTGCATTAAATTGGAGTGGAAATTCGTGGCTAAAGGCATCAGATCTGGACCGTAGAGATGTGATCAATTAATGGACAACAATGGAGCATGGGAGAGAGGTGCACGGTCAAGCAGCTTTTGGAATTTTTAATAATTTTTTTAATAGATAAATTGACCCCTAATTAATCTAGTTACCTAGGGTAATTAAATACCCATTAATTAAAGTGAAAATTAGGTGAAAAAATCGTTCAAAAGCTGCTGCAAGTTGACCCCACCAAAATGGACAGCAAGTGCACAGCAGGAGACGTGGACGGTTAGGCTGCTGTATTTGATTTTTTTTAATTTTTTTAAATAAGATAAATTGACCCCTAAGTATCCTATTACCTAGGGTGGGTAATTATCCATTAATTAAAATAAATGATGTGTGGAAAAATCGTGCAAGGGCTATTAATTAGGGTTGACTAAGTGGACAACTTTATTTAAAAGCTGGATATGGCTGTAAAAAAAATCCGAAAATATTATTAAATGATTAAATATGTGGCTAAAATTTTTTGAGTAAACTATAGGGTAAATTTGTAAAACTTTACCCTCCATTTTGGGTCGAAATTGTAAAGCAAAAATTGAAAAATAAATGCCTATATAAGCAGACAGTGTGGACGTTCCAGATTTCTGTTTGGGAGAAAAAAAAAGTAAAAATCAAAGGGGCAGTGGTTGGATGATAAGTGGAAAATTGGTATTATATTTTATGAACATTTTATACCAAATTAATGGGTAATTAATTGAAATTAATATGAAATTTGGTTTTAAATATGGTTTTGCAACTTTTGGATAATAAATATTAATTTCAAGCAATGTAAACAATTTCTATATTCTTTTGGCTTGAAATTACATTTTATTTGTTGCTATGAAATTAAATGGGTGAACCCACTAATGATTAATGATTTAAATATTTTTTATGTAAGGAAAACAAGTTTGACCAAGATGATCTCACTTGCAAAAATCCAAGCCATCCATCATTAGCCATTAACCATCCACCCATCCAGATTTTTCAGCAATATTCTTGATGGACCCCACATAGCAGTTCACGTTTTCAGCAAGGATGGCCACCACAAATCAGCACCATATTATAGCCCGCCATAGCAGCAACATAAATCAAATGCACATCACGTGAATTAATGGGCGGCAGCAAAATAAAATACAAAGCAAAGCATTTTCACGTGAAATAAATGAGAGCATTGCATTGCACGTGAGCACCAGCTCCATTCATATTTTTTTCCAGCAATGCATTCTCATGATGGGCCCCACCAAGAGCATTGCATTCAAAGTGAGCAGCAGCTCATTTAATGGCCAGTCACGTGAATGCATCAGTTGCATTTTTTTTCTTTTGGACCCACCATTGTAGCAATTTCATTCACGTGAGCTACCCAATTGACATAGATCATGTCCATGCTTGCATAAATCAGCAACTGCTGCCCATTGTCCAAATCATGTGATGTAAATAAATTCACAAGCTGTCCATTTATTATGCAGCAGCATGTATTCACATAAAATGCATTTCAAATCCTGCCGCCCATCATGCATTAAATCAATGGATCCCACAGCAGTAAAATTCCCCTCACAAATGCATTAAAGTGATGGGGCCCACTTATTCAGCTATAAAAGAGAGGCACACAGGGAATGAAGGGAGAACATTGGGCATACACAGCATTCTGCAGCAGATTTTTAGGGGAAGATAGCATTCGGCAGACGAAAAATTCCAAAGAGCAAGCTATAGAAAATTCCTGCAAAAATACCACTGCAAAATATTTTAGCAGGAATTTTAGAAGAAGATTAGAGCTAAATTCTGAGAAAAAAAGAGAGCAAAAACAAGGTGGAGAGCACGGGCAAAAAAGAAGACCGGCGAGTTGCGTGGAGCAGCCGACACACCATTGGGGCTGCAAACCAATAAACTTTTCTATCTTTTCCCTTTTGAATTTTTGTTATCTTATTTAAGATGGATTGTAATTTTAATTTTATTTCGAACTTAAACATGCTTGGCTAAATCCTAAATCTGGGGTTTAGTATGTAGCATGCGTACAATGCAATGTGGAGTGGATTTTATTTATTTATTTATGATGGATATTTTTTTTTGTTAATTTAATATCTTGTGATTTTTATGCTTGCTTTGTACATTGGCCCGTACTTTTGCATGATTCCATATATTAGGTGATGGAACCGAGAGGTGGAAGCCTAATATACGATAATCAAGATATTAAACCTGGAAATCTAAGACCATGAGAATAAGCATGATAACCTTGAGGAATTCCATGAACAAACCACGGATCTTAATGGATTCTAATTAACTTTATCCCATGAGAATAGGTGATTAAGAAAATTAGGATACGCCTTGTAGGTTTCGAGAGAAGGTGCAAGGATAAAATAGGAATTGTTCTCCTTTAACAAACAATATCCAAATTAAATAATTATACCACCACCCGTTGCAAAAGATGCATGTAAAATCCTAGACCCTAGGTACTCGCTCTCTCATTTCTTTCTCTACTCATTATAATTTGCAATTTTCTTTTCCCATTTCATTAATTTCTTTTCTCTTTTATTTGCTTCCCATATTTTTTTATTTTATTTGCAATATTCTCTCCATAACCTGTTGGAAATATTGTTTAAGACAAAACAAAATTGACCAAAGCATTAGTTTTGATGATTAACAAAGACTAATTTGAGTATATCAAGTATACTAATGAGTTTGCCAAATGTTTTAAGGAACTGAAATAGTCAAGTCGAACCCCAAGTCGACTTGGACTTCGACTTAGGGTGAAGTCGATCCCAAAGTCGACTCCATTATCGACTTGAAGCAGAACTTCAAAGGCAAAATCAAAACTGGAAGAGTAGCAGGTGAAGTCGCAGGCTAAGTCGACTCCACTTGCGACTTGGGAAGCCAAGTTGCACACGAAGTCGACCTCACTATCGTCTTCAGTCGAGAAAAACTGTCCAGACCTGATTTTGGGGCACAAAGCTGCCCAAGTCGCAGGCCAAGTTGACTCTAGGTGCGACTTGGGCAAAGTCGCAGACAAGGTCGACTCCACCTTCGACTTGAGAAGTTCAGACTTGAAAGATGCATTCCCAAGCTCATTCCAAGAATCTATTTGGACTTTCTCAAATCCAAGTAATTTGCAAAGTCCATGTTCAAGATTAACTTGAGTATTCTTGAGATTCAAGGTAAGGATTCAAGTTCAAGTTCAAATCAAGTCTATCAAGTCCAAGGCAAATTTTCAAGCTTGCTTCCAAATGAAGATATATTCAAGATATGAAGATCAAACGACTCCAAAGCAAGCAAGGTGCATGAATATATCATGCAAGGACTCAAGATCTCCTAAGTTCTACAAGGTTCAAGCAAATCCAAGATGGATCAAGGTCAAGCTCTTCATAAATCACAAGATCTACAAGTATGAGGAGCCACTTGACAATTAAAAGGACTAAAGGAAGAAAGCCAAGCAAGCTAGAAGCAAAATCAAATGAGGATCAAGGCATTATTGGCGAAGACCAAGTCAAGTCGCAACCCAAGTCGACTCCAGGATCGACTTGAGTTGAAGTCTGAGGCCAAGTCGACCCAAGTCTCAGACTTGGAAATCTGAAGAACCCAAGTCGCAGGCCAGGTCGACTCCATGTGCGACTTGGAAGCCAAGTCACAGGCCAAGTCGACTTCATCTTAGACTTGGAGAATAACGTTCAAATTTTTGAACGTTGGAGTTCATTTATTGCGCGCCAACCACCTCTACAACGTCCATATTTTCCTCATTCTATAAAAGGACACTCAAATGAACGTGAAAGAAATATACAAGACACTACAATACATTGCCATATACTCTACAAAGTCCAAAGAGAGAAAATAAGTGCAAGAAAGGTTTCCCATTTGATTTTCTCCATTTTTGAGTGGTCCATATACTTTCAAAGGAAGAAAAAGCTTCAAGTTGCAAGCTGCTTCATCGATACTCATCCAAGCTGCTTCTACAATTTCTTCCTCGAGCTCAACCTGCCTACACATCTCTGTAAAGTGTAGTTTTTCTTATTTCAAAGTCTTGTTGTATTAACCTTGATTTAGCTTGGGTAGCTAAGATCAAGTGTATGCAAAGTAGTGTGATTGGAGTGCGACTCATCACCTACTTGTGCAGTGCGTTGTTTATGCCCCCTAGAGCTAGAATCTAGAAGAGAGCATAGGCTATAAGTTGTATATGCCCCCTAGAGCTTGAATCTAGAAGAGAGCGGAGACTCTAAGTGTATTCGAGGAATACATAGTGGAACCCAAGTCACAACGGAGTGTGAGCTTGGAAGAGTGGAGTAGGAAAGGTTTGCTCGAACCACTATAAATCTTGTCTTCTGCTTCCTTTTACTGTTTTATCTTAATTGCTCTCTATTTGCTTTAAAAAGGGGATTAATCTTTCAAGGGGTTAAGATTTTTAATTTAACAAAGAATTTTTTAAAGAACCCAATTCACCCCTCCCCTCTTGGGTTTAGCCACCAACTCGGGACCAACAAGTGGTATCAGAGCAGGTCTTTGAGTTTACCAAAGAGATCTTATCGATATGGCATCCCAATCTACTTCCATTCCCGCATTTGCTGAAGGCCAATCCTTTACAAGGCCGCCATTGTTTGATGGGAATAATTTTGGATATTGGAAGCTTCGTATGAAGCAACTCATCATGGCTACCGACATGGATTCTTGGATTGCAATCCAAGATGGAGTAACCTTGCCTACCGACGAAAGAGCTTCCAAATGGACCGATGAGGAAGTAAGAATTGTAAAGAGCAATGCCAAAGCTATGAACTCACTATTCTGTGCTCTTACTGCTTCTGAATATGATAGAGTATCCTCTTGTTTAACCGCCAAAGAGATATGGGATACGTTAACCTCCATTTATGAAGGAACTTCTCAAGTCCAAGGGACGAGAAGAAATATTTTGATTGGAGAACTAGAAAACTTTAGAATGCTAGAAACAGAAAATATTTCTGAAATATTTGCTAGATTCTCAAAAATTACTAATGCTTTAAAAGGTCTTGGAAAGGCTATATCTGAATCTGAGCAAGTTATGAAGATTTTGAGAGCTCTACCCGAATCATGGACTCCAAAGATCACTGCGATAGAAGAAGCCAAGGACCTTAACACACTAAAGCTTGAAGACTTAAATAGCTCACTCATGTCACATGAGCTAATCAAGAGAAGAAATGAAGATCAACACAGGGGCAAAAGAGCAATTGCCTTGAAAGCCGCACAAGACACGGACGACACCTCTTCTCAAAATGACGACGAGATTGCCCTACTCACAAAACGTTTCAGAAAATTTGTGAGGAAAGGCAAAAATTTCAGAAGTTTCAAGGAAAGAACTTCTAGAGAGAAGAAGAAAGATCCAACCAAATGCTACCGATGCGGCGGTTCGGGACATATGCAAGCTCAATGTCCAACTCCCGAAGAAAGCAAGACAAAAGAACAAAGAAAAGATCGAAGGGACAACAAAAGATTCCAAAGATACAAAGGAAGAGGCATGTGCGTGAATGACGAGGAATCTTCAACGAGTAGCTCCTCAACCGACGAAATAGAGGCGGAAGAATGTGCAAGAATTTGCTGCATGGCACAAATCGAGCAAGAAGAACAAACTACCTCAACAAAATGCACAAGTAATGAAGAGGTAAGTTCCAAACTCTCCCATTCTAAATCAAGTTATTCTTCTTTTCAAGAATGCCTCAAATGTACTGAATTAGAAGAACTACAAACTGCATATGATTCATTATATGAAGAAATGAAGAAATTAGGAAGCAAGTTTACAATTAAGAAAAGACAATGTGATGCAGTAATAATTGTAAATGGTAAACTTGCAGAGAAATTAGACAAAATGAAAGAAGAAAATGATTTGCTGAAAAAGGAGAACGAATCATTAAATGAATCATTAGCTAAGTTTTCTAATCCAGGAGAAAGTATTAAAATGTTTCTGAATATGACCTCCCAAACACATAAAAGAGGTCTTGGATATCATACATTTGAGCAAGGAGAAAGTAGCAAATCAAATGTGCAAATACTTGAGAAATATCAAACTAAAACTGCATCTATATACAAGCCACAAAAGAAAAACTTTAAGTGGACTAGAAGACCAACGATTGAACCATTGCATACTTGGAGGCCTACTCCAAGATTACCTATGGCTTGTAATTTCTGCAATAAAATGGGTCATAAAACTTACAAATGTAATTTTAAGAAATTATATGACCATGGTGCAAAATTAGTTTGGGTTCCAAGGAACACAAGATTTGGGCTTTCCAAGTTAGAACAACAAAGATTGATTTATATTACTAACCCAAATGGACCCATAAAATGGGTACCAAGGAGATAAGATTTACTTGCTTATTTTTCAGACATGTTTTAAGGCAAAGGAAAATAATGAATGGTTCATGGATAGCGGTTGCTCAAGGCATATGACCGGTGAAAGAAGTTTATTTCATAAACTTAAGCCTTGCAACGATGGAATGGTTGCATTTGGCAATAATGAAAAAGGTAAAATTAAAGGTAAAGGAAATATACATAGTATTTCAAATGCATGCATGGAAGATGTTTTGTTTGTTGAAGGACTCAAACACAATTTAATGAGCATTAGCCAATTATGTGATAAAGGATACAAAGTTGTGTTTGAATCATCTATATTTAATGTATTTGATGGAGAACATATCATGTTTAGTGGTAAAAGACATGGAAATGTATATTTGGTTTCACTTGATGAATTAAATGGTCAATGTCTAATGGCCATTGATAATGATCCATGGGTTTGGCATAAAAGGCTTGGACATATAAACATGGGAAATATAAAGACCCTATGGAAAAAGAGTTTAGTAGAAGGATTACCAAGATTGAAATATGACAAGGACAAAATTTGCAAGGCATGTCAATTATCAAAACAACCCAAGATGCCTTTCTCTACCAAAAAGGAAATTTCTACCACTAGGCCACTGGAATTGCTACACATGGATCTATACGGGCCATCCGACATTTTAACCATTGGTGGAAAGAGATACGTGTTTGTGATTGTTGATGATTTTTCAAGATTTACATGGATAATTCTCTTAGCTAGCAAAGATGAAGCTTTCTCTATGTTTGCAACCTTTGTAAATTTGGTGCAAAATGAAAAACAAAGTACAATTGTAACCATAAGAAGCGATCATGGTGGTGAATTCGAAAACAAACGATTCATAGAATTTTGTAATGAAAAAGGAATTCATCACACATTTTCTGCACCAAGAACTCCACAACAAAATGAAGTAGTTGAAAGGAAAAACAGAACTATACAAAAGATGACTAGAACAATGCTAAATGAGAGCAAACTATCCAAGAATTTTTGGGGTGAAGCTGTAAGTACAGCTTGTCATGTTTTGAATCGAGTTACCATTAGAGCAATCTTGAAAAAGACCCCATATGAGCTATGGAAAGGAAGAAAACCAAATATCTCTTATTTTCATGCTTTTGGATGCACATGCTATGTTTTGAACAATGGAAAAACCAACTTGGGAAAACTAGATGCTAAAAGTGATGAGGCAATATTCCTTAGTTACTCATCAAATAGCAAAGCATATAGAGTATTCAATATACGAAACCAAGTGGTAGAAGAGTCCATACATGTTATCTTTGATGAATTTAACCAAACTCCTAGAAAGGAGGATGAATTAAGTGACACAGATGAAACAAAAGGAAAAGGAACAACCAAAGGAAAGCGAGCTCAAGCCAGAAAATCTCATGGAGGAAGAGGTAAGTGAAGGTAATGATTCTTACAAACCTCCAACTGATTTAAAGTTCAAAAATGCCCATCCAATTGAGCAAGTCATTGGAAATGTGTATGAAGGAGTAAAAACTAGAAGATCAAAGCAAAACATTTGTGGACAATATGCTTTTGTGTCCAAGATCGAACCAACTACCATTGAACAAACTCTTAATGATGAAAGCTGGGTTATTGCAATGCAAGAAGAGCTAAATCAATTTGAAAGAAATGATGTATGGCGTTCAGTTTCTAGACCAAATGGTCATACCATTATTGGTACAAAATGGATATTTAGAAACAAATTGGACGAAAGCGGACTTGTAATTAGAAACAAGGCTAGATTAGTAGCCAAAGGGTATTCCCAGGAAGAAGGAATTGATTTTGAAGAATCATATGCACCCGTGGCTAGATTAGAAGTCATACGTATTTTACTAGCATTTGCTTCTCATATGAATTTCAAATTGTTCCAAATGGATGTAAAAAGTGCATTTCTGAACGGATATTTGAATGAAGAAGTGTACGTTGAACAACCCCCAGGATTTGAAGAAAAGGATCAATCGAAATATGTTTATAAATTGACCAAAGCGTTATATGAATTAAAACAAGCTCCAAGAGCTTGGTATGAAAGGTTGAACAAATTTTTGATTGATCATGAGTTTCAAAGAGGAAAAGTAGACACTACTTTGTTCATTAAGTATAAAAATAAAAATATTTTAATTGTACAAATTTATGTAGATGATATAATATTTGGTGCTACTGACGAAAATCTATGCCAAGAATTTTCTAAGATTATGCAGAGCGAATTCGAAATGAGCATGATGGGAGAATTAAATTTCTTTCTTGGACTGCAAATCAAGCAACAAAGTGAAGGGATATTTCTAAACCAGTCCAAGTATGTCAAAGATATGCTCAAGAAATTTGGTATGCAAAACAGCAAAGGAGCAAATACTCCAATGAGCTCTACAATCAAGATCGACACGGATGAAAACGGTAAATGTATCGATCAAAAGCTTTATAGAAGCATGATAGGTTCTTTGTTATATTTAACTGCTTCTAGACCTGATATTCTCTTCAGTGTTTGTATGTGCTCTAGATTTCAAGCATGTCCTAAAGAATCACATCTACTTGCTGTAAAAAGGATTTTTAAATATTTGATAAAAACTACCAATCTTGTGTTGGTCCCGAGTTGATAGCTAAACCCAAGAGGGGAGGGGTGAATTGGGTTCTTTAAAAATTCTTTGGTAAATTAAAAATCTTAACCCCTTTAAAGATTAATCCCCTTTTTAAAGCAAATAGAGAGCAATTTAGATAAAGCAGTAAAAGGAAGCAGAAGACAAGATTTATAGTGGTTCGGGCAAACCTTCCCTACTCCACTCTTCCAAGCTCACACTCCGTCGTGACTTGGGTTCCACTATGTATTCCTCGAATACACTTAGAGTCTCCGCTCTCTTCTAGATTCTAGCTCTAGGGGGCATATACAACTTAGAGCCTATACTCTCTTCTAGATTCCAGCTCTAGGGGGCATAAACAACACACTGCACAAGTAGGTGATGAGTCTCACTCCAATCACACACTACTTTGCATACACTTGATCTTAGCTACTCAAGCTAAATCAAGTTTAATACAACAAGACTTTCAAATAAAAACAAAACTACACTTTACAGAGATGTGTAGGCAGGTTTAGCTCGAGGAAGAAGTTGTAGAAGCAGCTTGGATGAGTATCGATGAAGCAGCTTGCACTCTTGAAGCTTTTTCTTCCTTTGAAAGTATATGGACTACTCAAAAATGGAGAAAATCAAATGGGAAACCTTTCTTGCACTTATTTTCTCTCTTTGGACTTTGTAGAGTATATGGCAATGTATTGTAGTGTCTTGTATATTTCTTTCACGTTCATTTGAGTGTCCTTTTATAGAATGAGGAAAATATGGACGTTGTAGAGGTGGTTGGCGCGCAATAAATGAACTCCAACGTTCAAAAATTTGAACGTTATTCTCCAAGTCAAAGATGAAGTCGACTTGGCCTGCGACTTGGCTTCCAAGTCTCACATGGAGTCGACCTGACTTGCGACTTGGGTTCTTCAGATTTCCAAGTTTGAGACTTGGGTCGACTTGGCCTCAAACTTCAACTCAAGTCGATCCTGGAGTCGACTTGGGTTGCGACTTGACTTGGTCTTCGCCAATAATGCCTTGATCCTCATTTGATTTTGCTTCTAGCTTGCTTGGCTTTCTTCCTTTAGTCCTTTTAATTGTCAAGTGGCTCCTCATACTTGTAGATCTTGTGATTTATGAAGAGCTTGACCTTGATCCATCTTGGATTTGCTTGAACCTTGTAGAACTTAGGAGAGCTTGAGTCCTTGCATGATATATTCATGCACCTTGCTTGCTTTGGAGCCGTTTGATCTTCATATCTTGAATATATTTTCATTTGGAAGCAAGCTTGAAAATTTGCCTTAGACTTGATAGACTTGATTTGAACTTGAACTTGAATCCTTACCTTGAAACTCAAGAATACTCAAGTTAATCTTGAACATGGACTTTGCATATTACTTGGATTTGAGAAAGTTCAAATAGATTCTTGGAATGAGCTTGGGAATGCATCTTTCAAGTCTGAACTTCTCAAGTCGAAGGTGGAGTCGACCTTGTCTGCGACTTTGCCCAAGTCGCACCTGGAGTCGACTTCGTCTGCGACTTGGGCATCTTTTGTGCCCCAAAATAAGTCTGGACAGTTTTTCTCGACTGAAGTCGATAGTGAGGTCGACTTCGTTTGCGACTTGGCTTCCCAAGTCGCAAGTGGAGTCGACTTAACCTGCGACTTCACCTGCTATTCTTCCAGTTTTGATTTTGCCTTTGAAGTTCTATTTCAAGTTGATAATGGAGTCGACTTTGGGATCGACTTCACCCTAAGTCGAAGTCCAAGTTGACTTGGGAATCGACTTGACTATTTCAGTTCCTTAAAACATTTGGCAAACTCATTAGTATACTTGATATACTCAAATTAGTCTTTGTTAATCATTAAAACTCATGCTTTGGTCAATTTTGTTTTATTTTGAACATTGTTTCCAACAATCTTCCCCTTTTTGATGATTGACAAAACTTAATTTGAGTTGATAACTTTCAATCAAAGACATGTTCTTAAAAAAAACAGATCATTGTCATAGAGTTCAAAACATATTCAGATCATTTAACGTAGAGTTCATATTGAATACTTTTCAAGCAAAGCATACCTTTTAAGCAAAGTATAGAAACAATCATTAACAGGTTTATCATTTACCAATCTTTGCAAGCAATCATAAAGCATCTTTCATATATATCAAGTTTCATTTTACAAAATTTCAAAGTAAGCAAAAATGAAACCCTAGATACAAACTACCCAACCAAATACCCACCCAAAAAAAAACTCTTAAACCTAATCTATCTTCTCCCCCCTTTTTGTCAATCTATCAAAAATGATTCAATTACCAAAGACTTAGTAAATTGAAATTGGGAAATGGGATAGACAGATTGAGTTGGTTTGATGGGACGGACATGGGCTGATGAGTAGAAGAAGGAAACGGGTGCGGGAGACGGCTCGCGATGAACTGAACCCGATTCGAAGGGATCAAGTTCAGGCATGGGTCGCTTCTTGTGACGGCCTGAGGCGAGGTGGAATTGGATGGTACGCAATTCCCGATCGATTCGATCCTGTCGGGAATGCATATCCTGAAGTGCATTTAGAACTCCGGTGACAGGACTTGTCATCCGGTTCTCTTGTTGCCCTATTTCTTCTCGGATGGCAACGATTTCATCTCTAAGAATCTTCAAGGTGACCTCCTCAGATGAAGTTGGAGGCGCCCGTTCAGGTGCAGCAGATCCTTGTGGAGAATAGGATCCGTGCGATATGGGAGATGCGGGTTCTTCTTGAGCAGGCGGTGCTTCGGGAGGTTGCTCCCCCTCAGCTTGTGCATGGTCCTCATGCTCTCTAGCTGGCTCGCCTAGCTTCTCCCTGATTCGATCATCTCTGAATTGCTCCAGGTTGATTTTCATTCTTTGGAGCAGAGCCTTGTTGATGGCGTTCGTCGTTTTGGGGACTTCAAATGGTTCCCCGTCAATATCTACCTCGAACTGCTCAAGGATTCTCGTGATCCAGGATCCGTAAGGTAGTACGCCTCTTGGATTATCTTTCTTGCATGCCAAGGCTTCTAGAAATAGCCTGGGAAGGCTGATCTTGACTTTATTTATTAACTTCCACAGGATCATAGCTTCTTGTGGATTCAATTGATTTCTCCCACCCCCTTTTCGATACATACAGTGGGCGATTAGCAGACGGAGGACTCTGAGCCTAGGAGAAAGATCCATGTAATGCAAAAACTTTGTGCCTGCATGGTACTTGTTGCTCTTTGTCAGCTCGTTGTAGATTTTGTCCATTGTCAGGTCTTTAGGAAGTCGTTCTTCTTCATAGGGTACTTGAAGAATGCTCCCGATTCTCCTTAAGGCTTCATTTTGATTTGGGTTATTTATAGAACCCAGATACATCTCGCTTCCTTTGACATAGGCTGAGAACTTGGTATCATCCCATAAATAGTAGAAGAGTCTAGTGAGATCGGGATAGATCCTTTCGTCAGACTTTAATAGTTGTGTCCAACCTTGGAAGTCGAGCAACTCTTCTATATCAAACTCGTAGTCGCTAAGAAGTTTGAAATCGATTATCTTGGGAATGAATACCTTCCGCTCATAGAAATGTTTGTAGAAGCGGGTATGTTGCTGCTTAGTCTTGAAGTAGGTCGTGGGCATTTTCAAGACTTGCCCTTTCTTGATAGGAATTTTTGAGGTAGATGAGCTTTGAGGTTGACTTTCCGACCTCGGATCTCGATCAGATGATTGAGTAGTGGTTTGAAATCGAACCTGTCTACCCGTTGATGTCGATGGTTCCTCCCTTGCTCTCTTAGCGGGTGTCCTTTGTTTTCTAGGAACTTCCTCTTCTGAGTTGGATTGGGAAGGTCTGGGCACTGGTCTTTGGGCTGACTTTTTGACTGCTAGCTTTGGGAGTCTAGCTTTTGGTGCTATTTTGATTTGGAAACTGAGGGAGAAAGGAATTGAGAAATGGAGTTTGAGAGAAAAAGAGTGGGAACAGAGAGTGAGAATGAGAGAGATGAACTTTGAGAGACGGAGAAGTTGCCGAAGCTAGGAGCTTGCCGGAGTTGAGAGAATGTCGAAAATGGAAGGGAATAGACCGGAGCAAGGAATTCGCCGGAGCCGGAGAAGGAAGAGAAGAAAAAACAACGGGAAAATGAGGGAGAAAAGAAGAGAGGAGAAGAAAGAAAAGGGGAGAGAAGTCGGACGGTCGCGCACGCGGAGTCGACTTTGCCCTAGGCGAAGTCGACTTCGGTCCCTCGGAGTCGACTTCACTATTGAAGCGGAGTCGACTTCACTTTCCCAAGTCGACTTGGCGGAGTCGACTTGGCTCCCATGGAGTTGACTTGACCCATCGACTTGACCTTTTCAAATTTTAGTTTCTTGTTTAATTTTTCCTAATTTAGCTCTATCATCCCCATATCATTCCTAATTTTACAAAATGATTCCTTGGCTAGTGGTTTGGTAAAAATATCAGCAATTTGGTCTTCTGTTTTCACATATTCTAAGCAAACATCATGATTTTCAACATGTTCACGAATAAAATGGTGTCTCACATCAATATGCTTGGTTCTTGAATGCAGTACAGGATTCTTAGTTAGACAAATTGCACTTGTATTATCACATCTAATGGGAATATCAAAATAATCAATACCATAATCTTTCAAATGTTGTTTCATCCAAAGTAATTGGGCACAACAACTACCGGCGGCTATGTATTCGGCTTCCGCAGTAGATAGAGCAACGCTTGTTTGTTTTCTTGAGTACCATGAAACCAACATATGTCCAAGAAACTGACAAGTTCCACAAGTACTCTTTCTATCTACTTTATAGCCGGCAAAATCTGCATTCGAATAGCCGATTAAATTAAAGGTTGACCCCTTTGGATACCATAGTCCAAGATTGGTAGTTTTTATCAAATATTTAAAAATCCTTTTTACAGCAAGTAGATGTGATTCTTTAGGACATGCTTGAAATCTAGAGCACATACAAACACTGAAGAGAATATCGGGTCTAAAAGCAGTTAAATATAACAAAGAACCTATCATGCTTCTATAAAGCTTTTGATCGATACATTTACCGTTTTCATCGGTGTCGATCTTGATTGTAGAGCTCATTGGAGTATTTGCCCCTTTGCTGTTTTGCATACCAAATTTCTTGAGCATATCTTTGACATACTTGGACTGGTTTAGAAATATCCCTTCACTTTGTTGCTTGATTTACAGTCCAAGAAAGAAATTTAATTCTCCCATCATGCTCATTTCGAATTCGCTCTGCATAATCTTAGAAAATTCTTGGCATAGATTTTCGTCAGTAGCACCAAATATTATATTGTCCACGTAAATTTGTACAATTAGAATGTTTTTATTTTTATACTTAATGAACAAAGTAGTGTCTACTTTTCCTCTTTGAAACTCATGATCAATCAAAAATTTGTTCAACCTTTCATACCAAGTTCTTGGAGCTTGTTTTAATCCATATAACGCTTTGGTCAATTTATAAACATACTTTGGTTGATTCTTTTCTTCAAAACCAGGGGGTTGTTCAACATATACTTCTTCATTCAAGTAACCATTCAAAAATGCGCTTTTTACATCCATTTGGAACAATTTAAAATTCATATGAGAAGCAAATGCTAGTAAAATACGTATGGCTTCTAATCTAGCCACGGGTGCATATGATTCTTCAAAATCAATTCCTTCTTCTTGGGAATACCCTTTGGCTACTAATCTGGCCTTGTTTCTTATTACAAGATCGCTTTCGTCTAATTTGTTCCTAAATACCCATTTGGTACCAATGATTGTATGATTATTTGGTCTATGAACTAAATACCATACATTGTTCCTTTCAAATTGGTTTAGCTCTTCTTGCATTGCAATGACCCAGTTTTCATCATTGAGATCTTGTTCAATGGTATTTGGTTCAATTTTTGATACAAAAGCATATTGACCACAAATGTTTTGTTTTGATCTTCTAGTTTTCACTCCTTCATATACATTACCAATAACTTGTTCAATTGGATGGGCATTTTTGAACTTTAAATCAGTTGGAGGTTTGTAAGAATCATTACCTTCACTTACCTCTTCCTCCATGAGATTTTCTGGCTTGAGCTCGAGTTCCTTTGGTTGTTCTTTTCTTTTTGTCTCATCTGCATCACTTAGTTCATCCTCCTTTCTCGGAGCTTGGTTAATTTCATCAAATACAACATGTATGGATTCTTCTACAACTTGGTTTCGTTTATTGAATACTCTATATGCTTTGCTATTTGATGAGTAACCAAGGAATATAGCCTCATCACTTTTAGCATCTAGTTTTCCCAAGTTGGTTTTTCCATTGTTCAAAACATAGCATGTGCATCCAAAAGCATGAAAATAAGAAATATTTGGTTTCCTTCCTTTCCATAGTTCATATGGGGTCTTTTTCAAGATTGCTCGAATGGTAACTCGGTTCAAAACATGACAAGCTGTACTTACAGCTTCACCCAAAAATTTCTTGGATAAATTGCTCTCATTTAGCATTGTTTTAGCCATCTCTTGTATAGTTCTATTTTTCCTTTCAACTACTCCATTTTGTTGTGGAGTTCTTGGTGCAGAAAATGTGTGGTGAATTCCTTTTTCATTACAATATTCTATGAATCGTTTGTTTTCGAATTCCCCACCATGATCGCTTCTTATGGTTACAATTGTACTTTGTTTTTCATTTTGCACCAAATTCACAAAAGTTGCAAACATAGAGAAGGCTTCATCTTTGCTAGCTAAGAGAATTATCCATGTAAATCTTGAAAAATCATCAACAATCACAAATACATATTTCTTTCCACCAATGGTTAAAATTTCGGATGGTCCGTATAGATCCATGTGTAGCAATTCAAGTGGCCTAGTGGTGGAAATTTCCTTTTTGGTAGAGAAAGGCATCTTGGGTTGTTTTGATAATTGACATGCCTTACAAATCTTTTCCTTGTCATATTTCAATCTTGGTAATCTTTCTACCAAACTCTTTTTCCATAGGGTCTTTATATTTCCCATGTTTATATGTCCAAGCCTTTTATGCCAAACCCATGGATCATTATCAATGGCCATTAGACATTGACCATTTAATTCATCAAGTGAAACCAAATATACATTTCCATGTCTTTTACCACTAAACATGATATGTTCTCCATCAAATACATTACATATAGATGATTCAAACACAACTTTATATCCTTTATCACATAATGGCTAATGCTCATTAAATTGTGTTTGAGTCCTTCAACAAACAAAACATCTTCCATGCATGCATTTGAAATACTATGTATATTTCCTTTACCTTTAATTTTACCTTTTTCATTATTGCCAAAGGCAACCATTCCATCGTTGCAAGGCTTAAGTTTATGAAATAAACTTCTTTCACCGGTCATATGCCTTGAGCAACCGCTATCCATGAACCATTCATTATTTGCCTTTGCCTTAAAACATGTTTGAAAAATAAGCAAGTAAATCTTATCTCCTTGGTACCCATTTTATGGGTCCATTTGGGTTAGTAATATAAATCAATCTTTGTTGTTCTAACTTGGAAAGCCCAAATCTTGTGTTCCTTGGAACCCAAACTAATTTTGCACCATGGTCATATAATTTCTTAAAATTACATTTGTAAGTTTTATGACCCATTTTATTGCAGAAATTACAAGTCATAGGTAATCTTGGAGTAGGCCTCCAAGTATGCAATGGTTCAATCGTTGGTCTTCTAGTCCACTTAAAGTTTTTCTTTTGTGGCTTGTATATAGATGCAGTTTTAGTTTGATATTTCTCAAGTATTTGCACATTTGATTTGCTACTTTCTCCTTGCTCAAATGTATGATATCCAAGACCTCTTTTATGTGTTTGGGAGGTCATATTCAGAAACATTTTAATACTTTCTCCTGGATTAGAAAACTTAGCTAATGATTCATTTAATGATTCGTTCTCCTTTTTCAGCAAATCATTTTCTTCTTTCATTTTGTCTAATTTCTCTGCAAGTTTACCATTTACAATTATTAATGCATCACATTGTCTTTTCTTAATTGTAAACTTGCTTCCTAATTTCTTCATTTCTTCATATAATGAATCATATGCAGTTTGTAGTTCTTCTAATTCAGTACATTTGAGGCATTCTTGAAAAGAAGAATAACTTGATTTAGAATGGGAGAGTTTGGAACTTACCTCTTCATTACTTGTGCATTTTGTTGAGGTAGTTTGTTCTTCTTGCTCGATTTGTGCCATGCAGCAAATTCTTGCACATTCTTCCGCCTCTATTTCGTCGGTTGAGGAGCTACTCGTTGAAGATTCCTCGTCATTCACGAACATGCCTCTTCCTTTGTATCTTTGGAATCTTTTGTTGTCCCCTCGATCTTTTCTTTGTTCTTTTGCCTTGCTTTCTTCGGGAGTTGGACATTGAGCTTGCATATGTCCCGAACCTCCGCATCGGTAGCATTTGGTTGGATCTTTCTTCTTCTCTCTAGAAGTTCTTTCCTTGAAACTTATGAAATTTTTGTCTTTCCTCACAAATTTTCTGAAACGTTTTGTGAATAGGGCAATCTCGTTGTCATTTTGAGAAGAAGAGGTGTCGTCCGTGTCTTGTGCGGCTTTCAAGGCAATTGCTCTTTTGCCCCTGTGTTGATCTTCATTTCTTCTCTTGATTAGCTCATGTGACATGAGTGAGCTAATTAAGTTTTCAAGCTTTAGTGTGTTAAGGTCCTTGGCTTCTTCTATCGCAGTGATCTTTGGAGTCCATGATTCGGGTAGAGCTCTCAAAATCTTCATAACTTGCTCAGATTCAGATATAGCCTTTCCAAGACCTTTTAAAGCATTAGTAATTTTTGAGAATCTAGCAAACATTTCAGAAATATTTTCTGTTTCTAGCATTCTAAAATTTTCTAGTTCTCCAATCAAAATATTTCTTCTCGTCCCTTGGACTTGAGAAGTTCCTTCATAGATAGAGGTTAGCGTATCCCATATCTCTTTGGCGGTCAAGCAAGAGGATACTCTATCATATTCAGAAGCAGTAAGAGCACAAAATAGTGAGTTCATAGCTTTAGCATTGCTCTTAACAATTTTTACTTCCTCATCGGTCCATTTGGAAGCTCTTTCATCGGTAGGCCAGGTTACTCCATCTTGGATAGCAATCCAAGAATCCATGTCGGTAGCCATGATGAGTTGCTTCATACGAAGCTTCCAATATCCAAAATTGTTCCCATCAAACAACGGTGGCCTTGTAAAGGATTGGCCTTCAGCAAATGCGGGAACAGAAGTAGATTGGGATGCCATATTAATAAGATCTCTTTGGTAAACTCAAAGACCTGCTCTGATACCACTTGTTGGTCCTGAGTTGATGGCTAAACCCAAGAGGGGAGGGGTGAATTGGGTTCTTTAAAAAATTCTTTGGTAAATTAAAAATCTTAACCCCTTTAAAGATTAATCCCCTTTTTAAAGAAAATAGAGAGCAATTTAGATAAAGCAGTAAAAGGAAGCAGAAGACAAGATTTATAGTGGTTCGGGCAAACCTTCCCTACTCCACTCTTCCAAGCTCACACTCCGTTGTGACTTGGGTTCCACTATGTATTCCTCGAATACACTTAGAGTCTCCGCTCTCTTCTAGATTCTAGCTCTAGGGGGCATATACAACTTAGAGCCTATGCTCTCTTCTAGATTTCAGCTCTAGGGGGCATAAACAACACACTGCACAAGTAGGTGATGAGTCCCACTCCAATCACACACTACTTTGCATACACTTGATCTTAGCTACTCAAGCTAAATCAAGTTTAATACAACAAGACTTTCCAATAAAAACAAAACTACACTTTACAGAGGTGGTTGGCGCGCAATAAATGAACTCCAACGTTCAAAAATTTGAACGTTATTCTCCAAGTCTAAGATGAAGTCGACTTGGCCTGCGACTTGGCTTCCAAGTCTCACATGGAGTCGACCTGACTTGCGAATTGGGTTCTTCAGATTTCCAAGTTTGAGACTTGGGTCGACTTGGCCTCAGACTTCAACTCAAGTCGATCCTGGAGTCGACTTGGGTTCCGACTTGACTTGGTCTTCGCCAATAATGCCTTGATCCTCATTTGATTTTGCTTCTAGCTTGCTTGGCTTTCTTCCTTTAGTCCTTTTAATTGTCAAGTGGCTCTTCATACTTGTAGATCTTGTGATTTATGAAGAGCTTGACCTTGATCCATCTTGGATTTGCTTGAACCTTGTAGAACTTAGGAGAGCTTGAGTCCTTGCATGATATATTCATGCACCTTGCTTGCTTTGGAGCCGTTTGATCTTCATATCTTGAATATATCTTCATTTGGAAGCAAGCTTGAAAATTTGCCTTAGACTTGATAGACTAGATTTGAACTTGAACTTGAATCCTTACCTTGAAACTCAAGAATACTCAAGTTAATCTTGAACATGGACTTTGCATATTACTTGGATTTGAGAAAGTCCAAATAGATTCTTGGAATGAGCTTGGGAATGCATCTTTCAAATCTGAACTTCTCAAGTCGAAGGTGGAGTCGACCTTGTCTGCGACTTTGCCCAAGTCGCACATGGAGTCGACTTCGTCTGCGACTTGGGCATCTTTTGTGCCCCAAAATAAGTCTGGACAGTTTTTCTCGACTGAAGTCGATAGTGAGGTCGACTTCGTTTGCGACTTGGCTTCCCAAGTTGCAAGTGGAGTCGACTTAGCCTGCGACTTCACCTGCTATTCTTCCAGTTTTGATTTTGCCTTTGAAGTTCTGTTTCAAGTTGATAATGGAGTCGACTTTGGGATCGACTTCACCCTGAGTCGAAGTCCAAGTCGACTTGGGGATCGACTTGACTATTTTAGTTCCTTAAAACATTTGGCAAACTCATTAGTATACTTGATATACTCAAATTAGTCTTTGTTAATCATCAAAACTCATGCTTTGGTCAATTTTGTTTTGTTTTGAACATTATTTCCAACATCTTGGACTATGGTATCCAAAGGGGTCAACCTTTGATTTAATCGGCTATTCGGATGCAGATTTTGCCGGTTATAAAGTAGATAGAAAGAGTACTAGTGGAACTTGTCAGTTTCTTGGACATATGTTGGTTTCATGGTACTCAAGAAAACAAACAAGCGTTGCTCTATCTACTGCGGAAGCCGAATACATAGCCGCCGGTAGTTGTTGTGCCCAATTACTTTGGATGAAACAACAATTGAAAGATTATGGTATTGATTATTTTGATATTCCTATTAGATGTGATAATACAAGCTCAATTTGTCTAACTAAGAATCCTGTACTGCATTCAAGAACCAAGCATATTGATGTGAGACACCATTTTATTCGTGAACATGTTGAAAATCATGATGTTTGCTTAGAATATGTGAAAACAGAAGACCAAATTGCTGATATTTTTACCAAACCACTAGCCAAGGAATTATTTTGTAAAATTAGGAATGATATGGGGATGATAGAGCTAAATTAGGAAAAATTAAACAAGAAACTAAAATTTGAAAAGGTCAAGTCGATGGGTCAAGTCGACTCCATGGGAGCCAAGTCGACTCCGCCAAGTCGACTTGGGAAAGTGAAGTCGACTCCGCTTCAATAGTGAAGTCGACTCCACAAGGGTCGAAGTCGACTCCGCCCCAAGGCGAAGTCGACTCCGAGGGACCGAAGTCGACTTCTCCTAGGGCAAAGTCGACTCCGCGCGCGCGACCGTCCGACTTCTCTCCCATTTTCTTTCTTCTCCTCTCTTCTTTTCTCCCTCATTTTCCCGCTGTTTTTCTTCTCTTCTTTCTCCGGCTCCAGCGAATTCCTTGCTCCGGTCTATTCCCTTCCATTTTCGACATTCTCTCATCTCCGGCAAGCTCCTAGCTTTGGCAACTTCTCCGTCTCTCAAAGTTCATCTCTCTCATTCTCACTCTCTGTTCCCACTTTTTTTTTTCTCCCAAACTCCATTTCTCAATTCCTTTCTCCCTCAGTTTCCAACTCCCAAATCAAAATGGCACCAAAAGCTAGACTCCCAAAGCTAGCAGTCAAAAAGCCAACCCAAAGACCAGTGCCCAGACCTTCCCAATCCAACACAGAAGAGGAAGTTCCTAGAAAACAAAGGACACCCGCTAAGAGAGCAAGGGAGGAACCATCGACATCAACGGGTAGACGGGTTCGATTTCAAACCACTACTCAATCATCTGATCGAGCTCCGAGGTCGGAAAGTCAACCTCAAAGCTCAACCTCCTCAAGAATCCCGATCAAAAAGGGGCAAGTCTTGAAAATGCCCACGACCTACTTCAAGTTTGAGCAGCAACACAGTCGCTTCTACAAATATTTTTATGAGAGAAAGGTATTCATTCCCAAAATCATCGATTTCAAATTTCTCAGCGACTACGAGTTTGATATAGAAGAGTTGCTTGACTTCCAAGGTTGGACACAACTGTTAAAGTCTGACGAAAGGATCTATCCTGATCTCACTAGACTCTTCTACTATTTATGGGATGATACCAAGTTCTCAGCCTATGTCAAAGGAAGCGAGATGTATCTGGGTTCTCTAAATAACCCAAATCAAAATGAAGCCTTAAGGAGAATCGGGAGCATTCTTCAAGTACCCTATGAAGAAGAACGACTTCCTACAGACCTAACAATGGACAAAATCTACAACGAGCTGACAAAGAGCAACAAGTACTATGCAGGCACAAAGTTTTTACATTACATGGATCTTTCTCCTAGGCTCAGAGTCCTCCGTCTGCTAATCGCCCACTGTATCTATCCAAAAGGGGGCGGGAGAAATCAATTGAATCCACAAGAAGCCATGATCCTGTGGAAGTTAATCAATAAAGTCAAGATCAGCCTTCCCAGGCTATTTCTAGAAGCCTTGGCGTGCCGAAAAGACAATCCGAGATGCGTACTACCTTACGGATCCTGGATCACTAGGATTCTAGAACGGTTCGAGGTAGACATCAACGGGGAACCATTTGAAGTTCCCAAAACGACGAATGCAATCAACAAGGCACTGCTCCAACGAATGAAGATCAATCTGGAGCAATTCAGAGAAGATAGAATCCGGGAAAAGCTAGGCGAGCCAGCACGAGAGCAAGAGGACCACGCACAGGCTGAGGGGGAGCAACCTCCCGAAGCACCGCCTGCTCAAGCGGAGCCCGCATCTCCCGCGACGCATGGATCCTACTCACCTCAAGGATCTGCTGCACCTGAACGAGCGCCTCCTACATCATCTCAAGAGGCCACGCTTCAGAGCATTAAAGAAGAGATTCCAGCTCTTCGGGAAGAAATGGGTCATCAAGAGGATAGGATGACTAGACTTGTGACTGAGGTCTTGAATGCTGTCAATGATATGCATTCCCGACAAGATCGAATCGATCGGGAAATGCGTACCATTCGATACCACCTCGCCTCAGGCCGTCACAAGAAGCGACCCATGCCTGAACTTGATCCCTTCGAATCGGGTTCAGTTCATCGCGAGCCGTCTCCCGCACCCGTTTCCTCCTTCTACTCATCAACCCATAACCGTCCCATCAAACCTATCTCATATCCCATCTCACAATTTCAATTCACAAAGTCTTTGCGAATTGACAAATTTTTGATAGATTGACAAAAAGGGGGAGATAGAATGGAATTGAGTAGAATTTTTGAGTTTTGGGTCAGGTAGTTTGTATTTAGGAGTTTCATTTTCATTTTTGCTTTACATTGTAAACTGAAAACATGAATGATATCTGAAACTTTTTTTATGCTCAAATATGTGTTTATGATTGATATGTGAATGATTGAAAAGATATGTTCTGAATGTTTGAAAGTTATGTTTTGTTGAAAGCTATGACAGTTATAAATCCAATTATCTTGAAAGGAATAAACTCAATTTAGTTTTGTCAATCATCAAAAAGGGAGAGATTGTTGGAAACAATGTTTAAAACAAAACAAAATTGACCAAAGCATTAGTTTTGATGATTAACAAAGACTAATTTGAGTATATCAAGTATACTAATGAGTTTACCAAATGTTTTAAGGAACTGAAATAGTCAAGTTGAACCCCAAGTCGACTTGGACTTCGACTTAGGGAGAAGTCGATCCCAAAGTCGACTTCATTATCGACTTGAAGCAGAACTTCAAAGGCAAAATCAAAACTGGAAGAGTAGCAGGTGAAGTTGCAGGCTAAGTCGACTCCACTTGCGACTTGGGAAGCCAAGTCGCACACGAAGTCGATCTCACTATCGACTTCAGTCGAGAAAAACTGTCCAGACCTGATTTTGGGGCATAAAGCTGCCCAAGTCGCAGGCCAAGTCGACTCCAGGTGCGACTTGGGCAAAGTCGCAGACAAGGTCGACTCCACCTTCGACTTGAGAAGTTCAAACTTGAAAGATGCATTCCCAAGCTCATTCCAAGAATCTATTTGGACTTTCTCAAATCCAAGTAATATGCAAAGTCAATGTTCAAGATTAACTTCAGTATTCTTGAGATTCAAGGTAAGGATTCAAGTTCAAGTTCAAATCAAGTCTATCAAGTCCAAGGCAAATTTTCAAGCTTGCTTCCAAATGAAGATATATTCAAGATATGAAGATCAAACGACTCCAAAGCAAGCAAGGTGCATGAATATATCATGCAAGGACTCAAGCTCTCCTAAGTTCTACAAGGTTCAAGCAAATCCAAGATGGATCAAGGTCAAGCTCTTCATAAATCACAAGATCTACAAGTATGAGGAGCCACTTGACAATTAAAAGGACTAAAGGAAGAAAGCCAAGCAAGCTAGAAGCAAAATCAAATGAGGATCAAGGCATTATTGGCGAAGACCAAGTCAAGTCGCAACCCAAGTCGACTCCAGGATCGACTTGAGTTGAAGTCTGAGGCCAAGTCGACCCAAGTCTAAGACTTGGAAATCTGAAGAACCCAAGTCGCAGGCCAGGTCGACTCCATGTGCGACTTGGAAGCCAAGTCGCAGGCCAAGTCGACTTCATCTTAGACTTGGAGAATAACGTTCAAATTTTTGAACATTGGAGTTCATTTATTGCGCGCCAACCACCTCTACAACGTCCATATTTTCCTCATTCTATAAAAGGACACTCAAATGAACGTGAAAGAAATATACAAGACACTACAATACATTGCCATATACTCTACAAAGTCCAAAGAGAGAAAATAAGTGCAAGAAAGGTTTCCCATTTGATTTTCTCCATTTTTGAGTGGTCCATATACTTTCAAAGGAAGAAAAAGCTTCAAGTTGCAAGCTGCTTCATCGATACTCATCCAAGCTGCTTCTACAATTTCTTCCTCGAGCTCAACCTGCCTACACATCTCTGTAAAGTGTAATTTTTCTTATTTCAAAGTCTTGTTGTATTAACCTTGATTTAGCTTGGGTAGCTAAGATCAAGTGTATGCAAAGTAGTGTGATTGGAGTGCGACTCATCACCTACTTGTGCAGTGTGTTGTTTATGCCCCCTAGAGCTAGAATCTAGAAGAGAGCATAGGCTATAAGTTGTATATGCCCCCTAGAGCTTGAATCTAGAAGAGAGCGGAGACTCTAAGTGTATTCGAGGAATACATAGTGGAACCCAAGTTACAACGGAGTGTGAGCTTGGAAGAGTGGAGTAGGGAAGGTTTGCCCGAACCACTATAAATCTTGTCTTCTGCTTCCTTTTACTGCTTTATCTTAATTGCTCTCTATTTGCTTTAAAAAGGGGATTAATCTTTCAAGGGGTTAAGATTTTTAATTTACCAAATAATTTTTTAAAGAACCCAATTCACCCCTCCCCTCTTGGGTTTAGCCACCAACTCGGGACCAACATAACCAACACAAAAGTATTTAAGAGAAAAAATTTATAGTCCCGAATTCCCTGTGGAACTATAATTTATATACTACAATCTACGACCCGTGCACTTGCGGTAAGATTCCGAACAAGTATTTTGGCGCCGTTGCGGCATCATATAAGGTTTCGCTTTAAAATGTTGTTGCATAAATGGATGTGAAATGCATTGCTGATTTTGGTGGGCCATGGTTGCTGCATTTGTTGATTTTTGAACGGTCCAGATTGTGGGATAAAAATCCGGATTCTGCATGGGCCCACTAGCATGGATGGTGCTGATTCGTGATCTTGTGGGGGCCACTTGGTGTAGTTTGTTTTCCTGCATAAAAAAATATTTAAAAAATTATTAATTTACCAAAATCATTAGTGGGTTATAAAATTATTCAAAGCCTATTTAATTTTATGGCAACAAATAAAATGTAATTTCAAGCCAAAAGATTCATAAAAATTATTTACATTCCTTGAAATTAATATTTAATACCCAAATGTTGCCAAATCACATTTTAAACCCAAAATTTTATATTAATTTTAATTAATTACCCACCAAATTGGTATAAAATGTCCACCAAATATGTTACCAAATTCCAATTATCAAATACCCCCACACTTGAACTTTTGCTTGTCCTCAAGCAAATATAAATGAATTCAAGAATAGATTGCAAAATTTCAAAGCTTTGAGCAAAAATTGCATGTTTGGCCATCATCAAAACTAATGAGAGTATTAAATAATTTGAAGCATAATACTCATTGAAAATTCTTAGTCAGCAATCCCTTCTCACGTGACTAATACTGCACACCACGTCACCTAATTTGTTTTCAATTATTAAGAGTTAAAAACTCCCGCAAGTTATTCAATACACACATTCAATAATTCAAACGGTAGTCAAGTTACCTCATATACATTTTATCAAATTCTTGCATTTAAATTTCCTCTGCTAACTTAATTAGTCAATTTATAGGATTATAAGGACTTAGTAGGACAATGGTCAGGTGTGGCAAACGAAATAAAATTTGAACTGTCTCTGTGACTTGAGCCTCATTTTATAACAGAAAATAATGCTACCCCCATACTTAGTGCTTTTATTCTTTTTCAAGCCTGCTCTTATCCTTGGTTTAGCTTTGATTTTTTTATAAACCAAGTCCGACGATAATTTCCCTCACCATATTTTAGGGTATCTGGGAAGTCATTATTTGCACTGCCAAGAGATACTATTTCCTATTTCATTTTTCAGCTCAGAATTCAATTCTAAGGTTGGTTCAACGAAGTAGGAATTGTAGTTTAAGTTCAGGCTCAAAAGGGGTAAACAACAGTTATATTTTCAAATATAGGCTCATAAAAAAATTGCCTTAATCATGTACATGAATTTGTTTAATAGAGTTTTGGCTTTGAAAATTTCTTCAAATGTATATGAGAAAAACTACCTTCTTAAATGACAATTGTGTGTATTTAAAAGAACTTATAGATTAGAGAAAATTACTCTGATTTTGAAAGAAAACAAGATCGGTTCCTAGGTATATCAGTTTCATCAAGTGATTTGGGACAAAAAATCCAAGTATTTTCAACAAGTACATGTTCAAAAACAAATTTAACATCTCATTAAGCTTCAACTTTTCCTCACTCAAAGATGTTGAAATTCTATGTATTGTTCGCTTTTAAGGCATTCAAGAGTTCGAAGTGGGGTCTAATATTACCTTTTATGCAAGAATTTTCCAAAGTTTTTTTTTACAACAATATAAACATCAGGGTAGTGAAAAAAATATTTATAGAAAATTAATGCAACGCATTCACCCCCACACTTGAAGTTGACATTGTCCACAATGCAAATCATGCCGTCAAAATAAAAGGGAATAATTGTAAAAATGTGAAATGTTAACTTCCCTGTTTTGACAAGTTGAACCGAATTTGCATCCCATGGTGCTTCTTTCCAAGCAGTTTCTGAAAGTAACCAATAAAGCTCAAAATTAAAAAGTATCAAAATTCTAAAAAGGAAGTAAAATAAATAATTAAAACTAAAACTTCCCTGGTATAAAAAAAAGAAAAAATTTGGGTTGCCTCCCGAAAAGCGCTTTGTTTAAAGTCATTAGCCTGACTGCAGATTTTCATTTAAGTGGTGTGGTTTCGCAGATGGAGTGGATGACTTCTATTGGAATGTGATCCCCTGAGAAGTAGGGTTTTAGGCGCTGCCCATTGACTTTGAATGCTCCTGTCTTTTCACTCCAGATTTCAACAGCTCCATGAGGAAACACTTGTAACACTTTGAATGGTCCCGACCATCTCGACTTCAATTTTCTTGGAAATAATTTAAAACGAGAGTTAAAAAGCAATACCATATCATTAGGTTTGATTACTCTCTGCCGGATGTGTTTGTCATGCCAAAATTTTGTCTTTTCCTTGTACATCTTTGAATTTTCATAGGCGTCAAACCGAATCTCCTCGAGTTCATCAAGCTGTAGTAGACACCTTTCTCCTATAGATTTCAAATTAAAATTCAAAAATTTGATTGCCCAGTATGCTTTGTGCTCCAGTTCTACAGGCAAGTGGCATCATTTTCCATAGACTAGTCTGAATGGTGTTGTTCCAATCGAAGTCTTGAATGCCGTGCGGTATGCCCAAAGAGCATCATCGAGTTGCCTTGACCAATCTCGCCGTGATTGGGATACCGTCTTCTCAAGTATCTGTTTAATCTCGAGGTTTGAGATTTCAGCCTGACCACTTGTTTGTGGGTGGTATGGGGTGGTGATTTTATGTGTGACTCCATATTTCTTGAGCAGTTGCTCCATTTGCTTATTACAGAAGTGGATTCCTCCGTCACTTATGATTGCTCGTGGTACACCAAATCTAGTAAAAATATTACGTTTTAAGAATTTGGCGACCACCCGTGAGTCATTTGTTGGAAAAGCGATTGCCTCCACCCATCTAGTTACGTAATCAACCGCCAGAAGTATGTACTGGTTGTTGAATGAGGATGGGAAAGGTCCCAAGAAATCCATGCCCCAGACATCGAACGGTTCGACCTCGAGAATGCTTGTGAGTGGCATCTCATTTCGCTTTGAAATGTTTCCTGTTCTTTGGCACCTGTCACAAGTTAGTGTAAAAGATCGAGTATCTTTGAACAAAGTGGGCCAGAAAAAACCTGATTGTAAGACTTTTGCTGCAGTTTTGGTGGGACCCATGTGTCCACCATATGGTGAAGAATGACAGTGATGAAGAATGCTTTGGATTTCTTCGTTTGGTACACATCGACGAATCAGACCATCGCCGCATATCTTGTAAAGGTATGGGTCCTCCCATATGTAGTATTTCACATCCGCCATGAATCTCTTTTTCTGTTGATAGCTGAAATTGGATGAAATTTCTTTACAAGCCAAGTAATTAACAATGTCTCCATACCATGGCATTGATGTTTCTTTTAGTGCAAGCAGGGATTCATCAGGAAATTCCTCATTAATTTGATCATTTTTATTTAAATCCATTTTCTCAATGGGTGGTAGTCTTGACAGATGATCAGCTACCACATTCTCTGTGCCCCTTTTGTCTCGAATTTCAAGATCAAATTCTTGTAATAGAAAAATCCAACGAATTAACCTTGGTTTGGCATCTTTCTTAGCAATTAAATAGCGAATGGTTGCATGGTATGTGTAGACAATCACCTTTGACCCTACAAGATAAGAACAAAATTTATCAATAGCAAAAACAACAGCCGGTAATTCTTTTTCAGTGGTTGCATAGTTAACTTGAGCATCATCTAGAGTTTTGCTTGCATAATAAATCACTGCTGGCTTGTTGTCCATCCGTTGACCCAAAACAGCTCCAACCGCATGGTCACTTGCATCACACATGATCTCAAATGGTAGGTTCCAGTCAGGTGGTTGCATGATTGGGGCAGTAGTAAAAGCATTTTTCAAACTGCAAAATGAATTTAAACAGTCATCAGAAAAATTAAATTTTACATCTTGATTTAGCAAGTTAGTCAGTGGCTTAGCAATTTTAGAAAAATCTTTAATGAAACGCTGATAGAAACCGGCATGTCCCAGGAAACTCCGAATTCCTTTGACCAAGTTGGGTGGCGGTAATTTTTCAATGACTTCTATTTTTACCTGGTCAACCTCAATACCTCTGTTTGAGACTAAATGTCCTAACACAATCCCTTCCTGTACCATGAAATGACATTTTTCCCAATTTAACACCAGATTGATTTCTTCGCACCTCCGTAAAACCTTAGATAGGTTAGACAAGCATGATTCAAATGTAGTGTCATAAAAAGAAAAATCATCCATAAACACCTCCATTATGTGTTCAATATAATCAGAAAATATGGCCATCATGCATCTTTGAAAAGTGGCAGGTGCATTACAAAGACCAAAACGCATGCATCTGTATGCAAATGTGCCGTATGGACAGGTGAAAGTGGTTTTCTCTTGATCCTGTAGGTGAATTGGAATCTAAAAGTACCCAAAGTACCCATCCAGATAGCAAAAGTAAGAGTGATTGGCAAGTCGTTCAAGCATTTGATCAATGAAAGGCAAAGGAAAATGATCCTTTTGGGTGGCAATATTTAATTTGCGATAATCGATGCACATTCGCCAACCTGTGACTGTCCTTGTGGGAATAAGTTCATTTTTATCATTTTTCACGATAATCATACCGCCTTTCTTGGGTACCACATGTACAGGTTACCCAACTGCTATCAGAAATAGGGTAGATGATTCCGGCATCAAGAAGTTTTAAAATTTCCTTTTTCACCACTTCTTTCATGTTTGGATTCAGACGCCTCTGAGGTTGAATGCTTGTTTTACAATTTTCTTCCATTAAAATTCTATTCATGCATAGAGAAGGACTGATACCAGGTAGATCATTGATGTAGTAACTAATCGCCTTCCTATGTCTTCTTAGCACATTTAACAGTTCATCAACTTGTGATTTGGAAAGATTTGCGTTGATTATGACTAGATAAGTATCGTTTGGGCCAAGAAATGCATACCTGAGATTTTTAGGAAGAGGTTTAAGTTCTACCTTTGGTGCTTCTTCTTTTTTTGTGGATGGAGAAAAATTGAAGTCCGCATCTAACTTTTCATGAGGTGAATCGGCAGCCGGTGAGATGAAAGGGGCTCCATCCAAGAGAGCTGCACAAGCAGACAGTTCAGGGTTATTATTTTCAATAGTTGCACCCTGAAAGATACATTCCTCTATCAAGTCATCCTTTTCTTCGATCGGCAAAGGGTTGATGACGTCAACCCGCAACCAAGAGTTATCGGTTGACAGTTGCTTTGTTGCCTCAGAAAGATTAAATTCAATTTGTTCATCTCCAGCTGTTAGTGAGAGTCGGCCATTCTTGACGTCTATGATTGCTCCAGCGGTGGCTAAGAAAGGTCGCCCAAGAATGATCGGGATTTGGCGATCCTCCTCCATGTCGAGGACTACAAAGTCGACTGGGATGAATAGTTTGCCAACTTTCAAAGGTACGTCTTCAAGGATGCCAACTGAAAATTTAATTGATCGGTCGACTAGTTGGAGAGACATAGATGTTGGTTTTGGATCACCCATGTTCAGTTTTTTACATATTGAAAGTGGGATTAGACTTACACTTGCTCTGAGATCACATAGTGCTTTACTGATTTGGACATTCCCAAGAGCACATGGAATGGAGAAGCTTCCAGGGTCCTTTAGCTTCTCAGGTAACTTGTTCTGCAAAATAGCGCTGCACTCCTCAGTGAGTGAAATGGTTCCGTATTCCTCGAGTTTTTTTTGTTGGATAGCATGTTCTTGAGAAATTTTGCATAAGCAGGCATTTGGGAAAGCATGTCGATGAAGGGCACGTTTATTGACAGGTTTTTGAGAGTTGAAACAAACTTTTCGAACTACTTTTGGAGCTTAGCTTGTCGTTGCCTTTGTGGAAAGGGGAGAGGAGGCTGGTAAGGAGGTGGTGGTACATATGGTTTTTCCACCACTGGTTCTGGTAAGGAGGAATTTTAGAAGAAGATTAGAGCTAAATTCTGAGAAAGAAAGAGAGCAAAAGCAAGGTGGAGAGCACGGGCAAAAAGGCAGACCGGCGAGTTGGGTGGAGCAGCCGACACACCATTGGGGCTTCAAACTAATAAGCTTTTCTATCTTTTCCCTTTTTAATTTTTGTTATCTTGTTTAAGATGAATTATAATTTTAATTTTATTTCGAACTTAAACATGCTTGGCTAAATCCTAAATCTGGAGTTTAGGATGTAGCATGGGTACAATGCAATGTGGAGTGGATTTTACTAAAACCAGTGGTGGAAAAGCCATATGTACCACCACCTCCTTACCAGCCTCCTCTCCCCTTTCCACAAAGGCAACGACAAGCTAAGCTCCAAAAGCAGTTCGAAAAGTTTGTTTCAACTCTCAAAAACCTGTCAATAAACGTGCCCTTCATCGACATGCTTTCCCAAATGCCTGCTTATGCAAAATTTCTCAAGAACATGCTATCCAACAAAAAAAACTCGAGGAATACGGAACCATTTCACTCACTGAGGAGTGCAGCGCTATTTTGCAGAACAAGTTACCTGAGAAGCTAAAGGACCCTGGAAGCTTCTCCATTCCATGTGCTCTTGGGAATGTCCAAATCAGCAAAGCACTATGTGATCTCAGAGCAAGTGTAAGTCTATTCCCACTTTCAATATGTAAAAAACTGAACATGGGTGATCCAAAACCAACATCTATGTCTCTCCAACTAGTCGATCGATCAATTAAATTTTCAGTTGGCATCCTTGAAGACGTACCTTTGAAAGTTGGCAAACTATTCATCCCAGTCGACTTTGTAGTCCTCGACATGGAGGAGGATCGCCAAATCCCGATCATTCTTGGGCGACCTTTCTTAGCCACCGCTGGAGCAATCATAGACGTCAAGAATGGCCGACTCTCACTAACAGCTGGAGATGAACAAATTGAATTTAATCTTTCTGAGGCAACAAAGCAACTGTCAACCGATAACTCTTGGTTGCGGGTCGACGTCATCAACCCTTTGCCGATCGAAGAAAAGGATGACTTGATAGAGGTATGTATCGTTGAAGGTGCAACTGTTGAAATTAATAACCCTAAATTGTCTACTTGTGCAGCTCTCTTAGATAGAACCCCTTTCATCTCACCAGCTACCGATTCACCTCATGAAAAGTTGGATGCAGATTTCAATTTTTCTCTATCAATAAAAAAGGAAGAAGCACCAAAGGTAGAGCTTAAACCTCTTCCTAAAAATCTCAGGTATGCATTTCTTGACCCAAATGATACTTATCCAGTCATAATCAACGCAAATCTTTCCAAATCCCACGCTGATGAATTGTTAAATGTGCTAAGAAGACATAGGAAGGCGATTGGTTATTGCATCAATGATCTACCTAGTATCAGTCCTTCTCTATGCATGCACATAATTATAATGGAAGAAAATTGTAAAACAAGCATCGAACCTCAGAGGCGTCTGAATCCAAACATGAAAGATGTGGTGAAAAAGGAAATTCTAGAACTTCTTGATGCCGGAATCATCTACCCTATTTCAGATAGCAGTTAGGTAAGCCCTGTACATATGGTACCTAAGAAAGGTGGTATGACTGTCGTGAAAAATGATAAAAATGAACTTATTCCCACAAGGACAGTAACAGGTTGGCGAATGTGCATCGATTATCGCAAATTAAATACTGCCACCCGAAAGGATCATTTTTCTTTGCCTTTCATTGATCAAATGCTTGAATGACTTGCCAATCACTCTTACTTTTGCTATCTGGATGGGTACTTTGGCTATTTTCAGATTTCTATTCACCCACAAGATCAAGAGAAAACCACTTTCACTTGTCCATACGGCACATTTGCATATAGACGCATGCCTTTCGGTCTTTGTAATGCACCTGCCACTTTCCAACGATGCATGATGGCCATATTCTCTGATTACATTGAACATATAATGGAGGTGTTTATGGATGATTTTTCTGTTTATGGCACTACATTTGATTCATGCTTATCAAACTTGTCTAAGGTTTTACAGAGATGCGAGGAAACCAACTTGGTGTTGAATTGGGAAAAATGTCATTTCATGGTATAGGAAGGGATTGTGTTAGGACATTTAGTCTCAAGCAGAGGTATTGAGGTTGACCGGGCAAAAATAGAAGTCATTAAAAAATTACCGCCACCCAATTCGGTCAAAGGAATTCAGAGTTTCCTGGGACATGCCGGTTTCTATCGGCGTTTCATTAAAAAATTTTCTAAAATTGCTAAGCCACTGACTAACCTGCTAAATCAAGATGTAAAATTTAATTTTTCTGATGACTGTTTAAATTCATTTTGCAGGTTAAAAAATGCTTTGACCACTGCCCCAATCATACAACCACCTTACTGGAACCTACCATTTGAAATCATGTGCGATGCAAGTGACCATGCGGTTGGAGCTGTTTTGGGTCAACGGAAGGACAACAAGCCAGTAGTGATTTATTATGCAAGCAAAACTCTAGATGATGCTCAAGTCAACTATGCAACCACTGAAAAAGAATTACTGGCTGTTGTTTTTGCTATTGATAAATTTCGTTCTTATCTTGTAGGGTTAAAAGTGTTTGTTTACATAGACCATGCAGCTATTCTCTATTTAATTGCCAAGAAAGATGCTAAACCAAGGTTGATTCGCTGGATTTTGCTATTACAAGAATTTGATCTTGAAATTCGAGACAAAAAGGGCACAGAAAATGTGGTAGCTGATCATCTGTTGAGACTGCCATCAAATGGAAAAATGGATCTAAATAAAAATGATCAAATTAACGAGGAATTTCCTGATGAATCCCTTCTTGCACTAAAAGAAATATCAATGTCATGGTATGGAGACATTGTTAATTACTTGGTTTGTAAAGAAATTCCATCCAATTTTAGCTATCAACAGAAAAAGCGATTCGTGGCGGATGTGAAATACTACATATGGGAGGACCCATACCTTTACAAGAGATGCGGCGATGGTCTGATTCGTCGATGTGTACCAAACGAAGAAATCCAAAGCATTCTTCATCACTGTCATTGTTCACCATATGGTGGACACATGGGTCCTACCAAAACAGCAGCAAAAGTCTTACAATCAGTTTTCTTCTGGCCCACTTTGTTCAAAGATGCTCGATCTTTTACACTAACCTGTGACAGGTGCCAAAGAACAGGAAACATCTCAAAGCGAAACGAGATACCACTCACAAGCATTCTCGAGGTCGAACCGTTTGATGTTTGGGGCATGGATTTCATGGGACCTTTCCCGATGTCATTGAACAACCAACACATACTTCTAGCGGTTGATTATTTAACTAGATGGGTGGAGGTAATCGCTTCTCCAACAAATGACTCACGGGTAGTCACCAAATTCTTAAAACGCAACATTTTTACCAGATTTGGTGTACCACGAGCAATCATAAGTGACGGAGGAAGCCACTTCTGTAACAAGCAAATGGAGCAACTGCTCAAGAAATATTGGGTCACACATAAAATCACCACCCCATACCACCCACAAACAAGTGGTCAGGCTGAAATCTCAAACCGCGAGATTAAACAGATACTTGAGAAGACGGTGTCCCAATCACGGCGAGATTGGTCAAGGCAACTCGATCATGCTCTTTGGGCATACCACACGGCATTCAAAACTCCAATTGGAACAACACCATTCAGACTAGTCTATGGAAAATCATGCCACTTGCCTGTAGAGCTGGAGCACAAAGCATACTGGGCAATCAAATTTTTGAATTTTGATTTGAAATCTGCAGGAGAAAGGCGTCTACTACAGCTTGATGAACTCGAGGAGATTCGGCTCGATGCCTATGAAAACTCAAAGATGTATAAGGAAAAGACAAAATTTTGGCATGACAAACACATCCGGCAGAAGGTAATCAAAGCTAATGACATGGTGTTGCTTTTTAATTATCGTTTTAAATTGTTTCTAGGAAAATTGAAGTCGAGGTGGTCGGGACCATTCAAAGTATTACAAGTGTTTCCTCATGGAGCTGTTGAAATCTGGAGTGAAAAGACGGGAGCATTTAAAGTCAATGGGCAGCGCCTCACTTCTCAGGGGATCACATTCCAGTAGGAATCATCCACTCCTTCTGCGATACCACGCCACTCAATTGAAGATTTGCAGTCAAGCTGATGACTTTAAACCAAGCGCTGTTCGGGAGGCAACCCGAATTTTTTCTTTTTCTATCGGGGAAGTTTTAGTTTTAATTATTTATTTTAGTTCCTTTTTAGAATTTTGATATTTTTAATTTTGAGCTTTATTGGTTATTTTCAGAAACTGCTTAGAAAGAAGCACCATGGGATGCAAATTCGACTCAACTCACGAAAACAGGGAAGTTAACATTTCACATGTTTACAATTATTCCCTTTTATTTGGACGGCACGATTTACATTGAAGACAGTGTCAACTTCGAGTATGGGGGTGAATGCGTTGCATTAATTTTCTATAGGTATTTCTTTCACTACTTGGATGTTTATATTGTTGTAAAAAAAAAAGGAAAATTCGTGCATAAAAGGTAATATTATACCCCACTTTGAACTCTTGAATGCCTTAAAAGCAAACAATATGTAGAATTTCAACATCTTTGGTGTGAGGAAAAGTTGAAGATTAATGAGATGATAAATTTATTTTTGAACATGTACTTGTTGAAAATACTTGGATTTTTTGTCCCAAATCACTTGATGAAACTGATATACCTAGGAGCTAATCTTGTTTTCTTTCAAAATCAAAGTAATCCTCTCTAATTTATTAAAAAATTTTCTAATACACACAATTGTCATTTAAGAAGGTAGTTTTTCCATATACATGAAAAAAAAATTTTACTGGTTGAAGAAATTTCCAAAGCCAAAACTCTATTGAACCAATTTATGGACATAATTAAGGCAATTTTCTTTTCATGATGAGCCTATCTTTAAAAGTATAATGGTTGTTTACCCCTTTTGAGCTTGAACTTAAACTACAATTCCCACTTCATTTAACCAACTTTGAAATTGAATTCTGAGTTGAAAAGTGAAACAGGGAATAATATCTCCTGGAAGTGCAAATAATGACTTCCCAGATACCCTGAAATATGGTGAGGGAAATTATTGCCGGACTTGGTTAAAAAAAAAAAACCAATGATAAGAACAGGCTTAAAAAAAAGAGAAAAAAAAATAAATGTACTAAGTGTGGGGTAGCATTATTTTCTGTTGAAAAATGAGACTCGAGTCATACAGAGACGGTTCAAATTTCATTTCATGTGCCACACCTGATCGTTGTCCTACTAAGTCCTTATGATCCTATGAATTGGTTAATTGAGTTGGTTGAGGAAATTTAAATGCCAAAAAAAAATTTGATGAGATGTATATGAAGTAAATTACACTAATACCACTTGAATTATTAACTGTGTGTATTGCATAACTTATTAAGTAGGGAAGATATTTGATAATTAAGAGTTTATTGTGGGAGTTTTTAACTCTTAATGATTGAAAGCAAATAAGGTAACAGGGGTGTGCAGTATTAGTCCAGTGAGAAGGGATTAGGATTTTCAATAAGTATCATGTTTCAAATTCTTTAATACTCTCATTAATTTTGATGATGGGCCAAACATGCAATTTTTGAAATTCTACAATTTGTTCTTAAATTCTTTTACATTTGCTTGAGGACAAGCAAAAGTTCAAGTGTGGGGGTATTTGATAAGTGGAAAATTGGTATTATATTTTATGAACATTTTATACCAAATTAATGGGTAATTAATTGAAATTAATATGAAATTTGGTTTTAAATATGGTTTTGGAACTTTTGGATAATAAATATTAATTTCAAGCAATGTAAACAATTTCTATATTCTTTTGGCTTGAAATTACATTTTATTTGTTGCTATGAAATTAAATGGGTGAACCCACTAATGATTAATGATTTAAATATTTTTTATGTAGGGAAAACAGGTTTGACCAAGATGATCTCACTTGCAAAAATCCAAGCCATCCATCATTAGCCATTAACCATCCACCCATCCAGATTTTTCAGCAATATTCTTGATGGACCCCACATAGCAGTTCACGTTTTCAGCAAAGATGGCCACCACAAATCAACACCATATTATAGCCCGCCATAGCAGCAACATAAATCAAATGCACATCACGTGAATTAATGGGCAGCAGCAAAATAAAATACAAAGCAAAGCATTTTCACGTGAAATAAATGAGAGCATTGCATTGCACGTGAGCACCAGCTCCATTCATATTTTTTTCCAGCAATGCATTCTCATGATGGGCCCCACCAAGAGCATTGCATTCAAAGTGAGCAGCAGCTCATTTAATGGCCAGTCACATGAATGCATCAGCTGCATTTTTTTTCTTTTGGACCCACCATTGAAGCAATTTCATTCATGTGAGCTACCCAATTGACATAGATCATGTCCATGCTTGCATAAATCAACAACTGCTGCCCATTGTCCAAATCACGTGATGTAAATAAATTCACAAGCTGTCCATTTATTATGCAGCAGCATGTATTCACATAAAATGTATTTCAAATCCTGCCGCCCATCATGCATTAAATCAATGGATCCCGCAACAGCAAAATTCCCCTCACAAATGCATTAAAGTGATGGGGCCCACTTATTCAGCTATAAAAGAGAGGCATACAGGGAATGAAGGGAGAACATTGGGCATACACAGCATTCCGCAGCAGATTTTTGGGGGAAGATAGCATTCGGCAGACGAAAAATTCCAAAGAGCAAGCTATAGAAAATTCCTACAAAAATACCACTGCAAAATATTTTAGCAGGAATTTTAGAAGAAGATTAGAGCTAAATTTTGAGAAAGAAAGAGAGCAAAAGCAAGGTGGAGAGCACGGGCAAAAAGGCAGACCGGCGAGTTGCATTGAGCAGCCGACACACCATTGGGGCTTCGAACCAATAAGCTTTTCTATCTTTTCCCTTTTTAATTTTTGTTATCTTGTTTAAGATGGATTGTAATTTTAATTTTATTTCGAACTTAAACATGCTTGGCTAGATCCTAAATCTGGGGTTTAGGATGTAGCATGCGTACAATGCAATGTGGAGTGGATTTTATTTATTTATTTATGATGGATATATTTTTTTATTAATTTAATATCTTGTGATTTTTATGCTTGCTTTGTACATGGGCCCGTACTTTTGCATGATTCTATATATTAGGTGATGGAACCGAGAGGTGGAAGCCTAATATAAAAAAATCAAGATATTAAACCTGGAAATTTAAAACCATGAAAATAGGCATGATAACCTTGAGGAATTTCATGAACAAATCACAGATCTTAATGGATTCTAATTAACTTAATCCCATGAGAATAGGTAATTAAGAAAATTAGGATACGCCTTGTAGATTTTGAGAGAAGGTGCAAGGATAAAATAGGGATTGTTCTCCTTTAACAAACAATATCCAAATTAAATAATTATAACACCTCCCGTTGCAAAAGATGCATGTGAAATCCTAGACCCTAGGTACTCGCACTCTAATTTCTTTCTCTACTCATTATAATTTGCAATTTTTTTTCCCATTTCATTAATTTTTTTTTGTTGGTCCCAAGTTAATGGCAATTACCCAAGAGGGGAGGGGTGAATTGGGTATTTAAAAATTTTAAACTTAAACAGAAACTTTACCCCGGATTAATCTAGTCCCCTTTATGAAGAAACAAAATGGAAAGCAATATAGTGTAGAGAGCAGAAATAAACATCAACACACAGGATTTTATAGTGGTTCGGGCAACCTCCCTACTCCACTCTTCCAAGCTCACACCTCTTGTGACTTGGGTTCCACTATGTATTCCGCGAATACAACTAGAGTCTCCACTTTCTTCTAGATTCTAGCTCTAGGGGGCATATACAACCAGAGTCTCCGCTCTCTTCTAGATTCTAACTCTAGGGGGCATCAACAATACACAGCACAAGTAGGTGACGAGTTCCACTCAAATCACACACTACTTTGCTTACACTTGTTCTTAGCTACCCAAGCTAAAACAAGTTCAATACAACAATAAGAATAAAAGAAAGTTTCTACACGTTACTGTTGTGTAGACGCAGATTTGGCGCAGAGAAGAACTTGTAGTGTAGGCGTAGAGATTCAACAAGCAGATCTTGGCAGTTTGAAGCAAGGTTCTTCTTCTAAAAATTGGTTTGATCACTTGAAGCTCTTAAAGATGGGAGTTATGCTCACTTAATGAATTCTCAGCGACCCTCCTCGTTCATATTGATTGCCTTTTATAATTGTGGAGGGAATCCGAATGTTTGGAGGTAGGTGGCGCGCATTTAATGTGCGACTTCGCCCAAGTCGCAGATGGAGTCAACTTCGGGTGCGACTTCACCTGTTTGCAACTACTTCAAGTTCCATTCTGGGTCGACTTGGTCCTCGACTTGACCCAAGTCGAAGGTGGAGTCAACTTCGGGTGCGACTTCACCTCGACAGCTTGTTTGATGAACTTGAAATCCTTGGAATGATTTGCTTGTTTGAGTTTCTTCATGTTTTGTTGTTCTTCCTTTAAGACTCTTTATGATTCTTTAATTCTTCTATCTTAAAGCACATTTTACTCCATGTCTTAAGTCTTATGTCTTTGAGTATTGGAATGCATAGAGAGGTTCAAATGCATGATCTCGATTCTTCATGAGAAATATGCAGCTTTGCTTTGGTCTTCACTTGATTCTCATTTGATCTTCATTTTCTTTTGAATCTCTTGAATCTATCATTGAGTTATCTTGATCTGCATGTTTCCGTATTGAAGTCGAAGTCGGAGTCGACTTGATCTGCGACTTCACCCAAGTCGCATGCGGAGTCGACTTGGGATGCGACTTCGGCAGCCCTTGTTCTCGGTTTCAACTCTGGACAGAAATGACGCCTCCAAGTCTCTACTGGAGTCGACTTGGTTTGCGACTTCACCCAAGTCGTAAGCGGAGTCGACTTGGGATGCGACTTCTGCACCTCTCCTTCTCGATTTCAACTCTGGAAGGGAATGACGTCTTGAAGTCGCTTCTTGATTCGACTTGGGGATCGACTTGGCCTAAGTCGAAGCTTGAGTCGACTTGGAAATCGACTTGACTTGCCATGCTTCATATTTTTCAAATTTATAACCTTAAGTCATTTCCACAAACATGTTAGTAACCAAAACTTACTCAAATTGATTTGGTAATCATCAAAACATAACTTGGCTTATTTTCCACATATTTCCAATAATCTCCTCCTTTTTGATGATTGACAAAACTGATTTGAGTGTATACCTTTCAATGTCTTAAAAACATAAAAACATGTCAATTCTGCATTTTGAAATTTTTAACATACTCATGCAAACAATAAAAAACATTCAAACAAAAAACTTAAAACCAGTCATAAAAACTTAGACTCAATTCCGATCTCTTTTTAAAACCACTTAGACTTAAATCCCGATCTCTTCTCCCCCTTTTTGTCAATGTATCAAAAAATTGAGATAGAGTGGGTAAAATTTTATGAGAATGGTGGGGTTGCTCCCGTGAACCTGTGCTCCCCCTCAGTTTGTGCTTTGCTAAGTTAATTCAAGCATTCCCATATCATTTCTAATTTTATAAAATGATTCTTTTGCAAGAGGTTTGATGAATATATCTGCAATTTGAACCTCTGTTCTTACATATTCCAAACATATGTCATGATTTTCTACATGTTCTCTAATAAAATGATGTCTAAGGTCTATATGCTTGGTTCTAGAATGCAATACTGGATTTTTAATTAAACATATGGCACTTGTATTATCACATTTAATAGGTATATCTTTAAAATTCATGCCATAGTCCCTAAGTTGTTGTTTCATCCAAAGCGATTGGGCACAACAGCTCCCGGCGGCAATGTATTCGGCTTCCGCCGTAGATAGAGCAACACTCGTTTGTTTTCTTGAAAATCATGAAACCAACATGTTCCTAAGAAATTGACATGTTCCACTAGTGCTTTTTCTATCTACTTTGTATCCGGCAAAATCCGCATCCGAGTAGCCGATTAGATCAAAATTAGAGCCCTTTGGATACCAAAGTCCTATGTTGGTAGTGTCTATTAAATATCTGAAAATTCTTTTTACAGCTACCAAGTGTGATTCTTTTGGACATGATTGAAATCTAGAGCACATACATACACTAAACAATATATCAGGCCTAGAAGCAGTTAAATATAATAAAGAACCTATCATGCTTCTATATAATTTTAAATCAATTATTTTTCCTTTCTCATCTTTGTCAATTTTAATTGTTGAGCTCATAGGCGTGTTTGCCCCTTTGCTGTTTTCCATTTCAAACTTCTTCAACATTTCTTTGATATACTTGGACTGGTTGATGAAAATCCCTTCATTTAGTTGCTTGATTTGTAGTCCAAGGAAGAAATTCAGCTCTCCCATCATACTCATCTCAAATTCTTTCTGCATAAGCTCAGAAAATTCTTGACAAAGAATCTCATTAGTAGCATAAAAAATAATGTCATCAAAATAAATTTGAATAATCAAGATATCTTTTTCTTTGTATTCGATAAACAAAGTGGTGTCTACCTTTCCCTTTTGAAAGTCATAATCAATCAAAAATTTGCTTAATCTCTCATACCAAGCTCTTGGAGCTTGTTTTAATCCATATAATGCTTTGGTTAATTTGTATACAAATTTAGATTGATCTTTCTCCTCAAATCCAGGTGGTTGTTCAACATACACCTCTTCATTTATATATCCATTCAAAAATACACTTTTAACATCCATTTGAAACAATTTAAAGTTCATGTGAGATGCAAAAGCTAGTAAAATGCGAATAGCTTCTAATCTAGCAACCGGGGCATAGGACTCCTCAAAATCTATTCCTTCTTCTTGTGAGTATCCCTTTCCAAGATTAATCAAAGATCATGAATTAAGGGTCAAGATTAAATGTCATTTGAAACTGGAAAAAGTAACTTTACTTTTTCATTAATGGCGTTTGACTTTGATTAATTTTAATTAAATAAAATTAATGCAAAGCCTGCAATTTCTGCTGGAGCATGGACTTTTGGGGCATGATCCTATGGCCCATGATCATCCTCATCAAAGATCAATGGCTAGAATTAATTTAGCCTAAATTAATTAATTTTAAAAAAATAAAAAATAGGTAAAAATAGGGCTGCAATAGGGTTGCTGGAGCAGGCCTAGGGGGGCTGCACAATGCTCCATGCACCTTTTAAAATTAGAAAAAAAACACATTTGCAAATTTACACCTCAAGCAAGAGGGGGTAAATTGCAAATATGTGAAAAATCAAAGAGTATAAATAGGGGGCAGGGGTGGACGTCCAAAGGCACTCCAAGCTTGAGCAATTCAAGCATTCCCACCCCCAAAACACGTTTTGGCCATAGAGAGAGAAGGAGAGAAGGAAGGAAAGAGAAAATGGGAAGGAAATGAGAAGTTCTCCACTTGAGGTAAGCAATTTCTTCCCAAATTTATTTTGGATGTTAAGTAGGGTAAAATCATGCTTAGATAATGCCTAAGCATGAGAAAATAAGTAAAGTTATAATGCTTAATTGGAATCATACCGAAACATCGAAAATTTGGAGCAAAGATAGAGCATTTGGGGAAATCATGTATGATATGTGGAAATAATGCTCCAAATTTGATAAATGATGATTTGGGATGTATGAATATGATAAATATTATGTTGGAATGATGATATATTAATTTCATGATTTTTGGAATTAAGGATTATGCTTAAGTGAATTTATGATGATTTTTAGTAGATGGAAAAAATGATTTTTTTCGTCGAGTAAATGATGATAAAATCAAAATGTATGAAATTTCCTATGATATACTGGGCATAAGTTATTTCATGGTATTTTTATTTTTGGAAAAAATATCAATTTTTGGAACCCATCAACAGTAACCACGTCTCTGTGCCATGAACAGTAATTATGAACAGTAATCAGCGTGATTTGGGGAAAAAATTGAGATTTATTTTTATATTTTATGAGGATATATGGATGGAATTTTTAAAGGATTTATGGATAAAAATCCATATAAATGAGTAATGACTAAGTATCTTTATACGATTAACCTCTATGGGAATGAGGTAATGAAAGGTTATAAAGCAAGAATGGAAAGTAAACATAGAATGGATGGATAAAATATCCATTTTCCTTGTATAAGAAAAAAAAAGAAAAGGAAAAGGTGGAGGACACGGACTGAGGAGGTAAGCAAGCAAAACTTTCTAAAATGTTTTAAATGATTGCAAATTGTTTGCTCACATGTTTTATGAAATGTGTTTAAGGGTGACCATTCCTATAATGTTTTGAAATGATGAATATTTATGAGTTTTTATGAAAGTTATGCCGGCATATTGATATCATGTTATGTTTATGGACATGTGCACATGTGTGTTGTATGATGAGAAAGAGGCTTTAGTGGAGGAAGTAGGATCGGGGATCCCTCTTCACTATTGCCGAGTCGTATGGGTTGTGTGCCAACGGCGTCCTCCCAAGAGGTGGAGGCAAAGGAAGGTTATGTGTGAATGAATGTTATGTGTGAATGAACGCATTGCATTTTCATACATGGATTGGAAATGAAAGCATGAATTTAAAATGATGATTTTAAGGGATGGTGCAAATAATTCTCTACATGAGAATGACGAGTTACCTAGTGTAAGAGGTATATAATGCCGGGAAATCAAAAGTCATGCATGTAGGAACCATGTAGGCGTCAAGAGGAAGAGAGGTTCCCTTGATGAGGCCAAGTCGGAGACAACCGGCGCATTGGACCATGCTATGTGAGATGTTCCCTGGGCTAGCGTACCCGCACACAAAGGTTTATGTCAGGAGTGGGAAGAAAGCATTTGCACATCCAATATTTATGAAAAGGTTTCTGTGCATTTGATAGTCGATCACTTACTGTTCATGGGTTACTGTGGTTACTGTTCACAGCAACGTGGTTACTGTTCATGGGTTTCAAAAATTGATATTTTTTTCAAAAGTAAAAAATATCATGACATTCCTTATGCCTAGTATATCATTGGAAATTTCATATATTTTGATTTTATAATTAATTTCTTGGCCAAAAAAAGCATTTTCTCCATATACTAAAAATCATCATAAATTCACTTAAGCATAATCCTTAATTCCAAAAATCATGAAATTAATATATCATTATTCTAACATAATATTTATCATAATAATACATCCCAAATCATCATTTATAAATTTTAGAGCATTATTTCCACATATCATATGCTATTTTGCCGAATACCCTATATTTGCTCCAAATTTTTGATGTTTTGGCATAATTCTATTTAAACATTATATCTATACTTATTTTCTCATGCTTAGGAATTATCTAAGCATGTTTTTACCCTACTTAACATCCAAAAGAAATTTGGGTAGAAATTACTTACCGAAAGCGGAGATACGCCTTTTTTTCTCACACTTCCTCTCTCTAACTTTCTCCTTCTTTCTCTAAAGGGAAAAAACGTGTTTGGGGGTGGAAATGCTTGAGGTTTTCAAGCTTGGAATGCTTCTGGTCGTTCTCACCTTGCCCCCTATTTATAGTTTTTGATTTTTTACAAAATTAGATTTTACCCCCTTAGCTTGAGGTATTTAATTATAAAAATGTATTTTTTTCTAATTTTGAAAAATGCCTTGAGCCAAGAGCAGCCACCCTAGGCCTGCTCCAGCCCACCCTATGCAGCCCTATCTTTTTCCTATTTTTATTATTTTTTATTTAATTAATTTTAAGCTAATTAAATCTAAACCCTTGATTTGTGATTTGGATGAATTTGGATCATTGATTAAAGTCAAGTGGCCATTTAATGCCCCTGCTCACGCCCCTGCCCTTGCTGCACTTCATTTAATTTTTTAATTTTTTATTATTTACTTTTTATAAAAAGTCAAAAGTAGTATTTAATTAAAGTAATGCTACATTTTGATTTTTCATCTTGACCTTTGTTTTGTGATTTTCATCGCATCTTGATCCATTCATTATGTCCATCATGAATTTTTAACCATCCATAAAAAATTTCATCGAATTCCGACGCCCGGATTGCAATTTATGAATTTTTTTCTATTTTTCCACAAAAATCCAAACTTGGATTAAAATATCCAAAAGAATTGCTATTTTGTCTTGTAGTGATTAAATCTCTATTTTGTCTTTTTGTGATTAAGTTAATCCAAGTGATTAACTCTTAATCACGGGTCTCAGTCCTTGGTTACTATTTACGTGCACTATTCACGGGGTTAAATTCCTAATCGCATTATTTCAATCTCCAATACACATATCCATCAATATAATTCATGAATTTTCATTTATTCATAAAATAATTACAATATTACAAATGTCGAAATGACGCGTATACAGTCGAAACAACTCGTATACGGTCAGGGTTCCACAATTCTCCCCCCCTTACAATAGGTTTCGTCCCGAAACCTATCTTTCTTCGAATAATTGAGGGTACTTTCTTTCAACTTCTTCCCGTAACTCCCATGTGGCTTCGGATTCTGAATATCGATTCCATTGAACTTTTACATACTCAATTTCTCTGTTCCGAAGCTTCTTGATCTTGAAATCTAGTATCTTGATTGGCCTTTCCTCATAGTTCAAGTGTTCTTGTATTGGCAAATTTTCCGCTATCAATACATGGGTTGGATCGGAAACATATTTCCTGAGCATGGAGATGTGGAACACATTATTGATGGCACTGAGGGCTGGTGGCAGAGCTATTCTATAGGCTAGATTGCCTATCTTTTCCAAAACTTCAAAGGGCCCAACATATCTCGGGTTTAATTTTCCCCTCTTTCCAAACCGGGTGACTCCTTTGAATGAAGTTACCTTAACGAATACGTGATCCCCAACTTAGATATTTAAATCCCTTCTTTTGCAATCGGTGTAACTCTTTTGCCTGCTCTGGCCTGTGAGTATACACTGGCGAATCACTTGGACTTTTTCCGCCATTCTTTTTGAGAGGTCTGGAGCCAATTTTCTTTCTCCCACTTCATCCCAGTTTAGAGGAGTTCTGCATTTTCGTCCATATAAAGCTTCAAATGGGGCCATTTGAATACTTGCTTGATAACTGTTATTGTAAGCAAATTCTGCCATAGCCAAATATTCATCCCACGATCCTCCAGATTCTACTGTGCACATCCTTAGCATATCCTCTACTATTTGATTTACCCTTTCTGTTTGCCCATCAGTTTGAGGATGAAATGCTGTGCTGAATTTCAGCTGTGTACCTAAGGTTTGATGTAAACTTTTCCAAAATCGAGATGTAAAACTGGAATATCGATCAGAAACTATTGACTTAGGTACTCCATGCAATCTCACTATCTCCTTATAATAAATTTTAGCCAGTCGCTCAGCAGTAAAATTTTTCTTGATGGCTAGGAAATGAGCTACCTTTGATAATCTATCTACTATGACCCATATAGCATCATTTTCATTATGGGTTCTTGGCAACCCTTCAATAAAATCCATAGTAATATCATCCCATTTCCATTCTGGAATTTCTAGCGACTGTAATTTTCCAGGGGTTCTTTGATGATCAGCCTTAACCCTTTGACATGTTAGGCACTTAGCCACATATTCAGCAATTTCTCTTTTTATATTATTCCACCAATACATCTTCTTAATGTCTTGATACATCTTGGTGCTACCTGGATGCATCGAAAATGGAGAGAAATGTGCTTCTTTCAATATCTGTTTCTTTACTTCCTCTTGATTGGGTATACATAGGCGACCTTTATATCTGTACATCCCATGTTCATCTTGTATGTATTCACTGGGATTTTTCTTAATCATTTTCTCCACATAATTCTTGAAATTCCCATTTTCTTGTTGAGCCATTTTAATTTGCTCAAATAAATTTGACTGGATTTGTAATTGAGACAATCTAACTTGTACCCCAGGTGGGCTTACAATTAATTCTAATTGTCTCAACTCTTGTAATAGCCCTTCTTCCTTTGTGATGAGATGTGCTAAGCTAACATTTCTACTTAGCGCATCGGCTACTACATTGGCTTTGCCTGGATGATATAAAATGTCAAGGTCATAATCCTTGAGTAGTTCGAGCCATCTCCTTTGCCTCATATTTAACTCCTTTTGAGTAAAAATATACTTGAGGCTCTTGTGATCAGTATAGACCTCACATTTAACTCCATATAAATAATCACTCCATATTTTCAAGGCAAAGACTACTGCTGCCAATTCTAAATCATGGGTTGGATAGTTTACCTCATTTGGCTTGAGTTGCCGAGATGCGTATGATATAACTTTTCCATTTTGCATTAGTACACATCCTAATCCTTTCTTTGAGGCATCACTATAGATCACAAACCCTTCCTTTTCCGTAGGTAGTGTTAGAATTGGAGCTTTTACCAGTCTTGTCTTTAATTCTTGGAAGCTATTCTCACATTCCTGTGTCCATTCATACTTAACTCCTTTCCTTGTCAGCTTTGTGAGCGGAGCTGACAATTGTGAGAATCCTTCCACAAATCTTCTGTAGTAGCCAGCTAGCCCTAGGAAACTTCTTATTTCCGTGATATTTGTTGGCTGTGGCCACTTTGTTATTGCCTCAATCTTTTGAGGATCTACTTGTACTCCCTCCTCGGATATAATGTGGCCGAGAAAGGCTACTTGTTTCAACCAAAACTCACATTTTTTGAATTTAGCATATAATTTCTCTCTTTGAAGAATTTCCAACACTATTCTTAAATGCTTCTCATGTTCTTCTTCTGTCTTTGAATAAATTAATATATCATCAATGAATACCACCACAAATTGATCCAAAAATTCTCGAAAATTCTGTTCATCATATCCATAAACACAGCTAGGGCATTCGTTAGTCCAAATGGCATGACTAAGAATTCATAATGCCCATATCTTGTTCTGAATGCTGTTTTATGGATGTCCTTTGGACATATCCTCAACTGGTGGTAACCTGACTATAAATTAATTTTTTAAAATGTAGAAGCTCCTTTTAACTGATCAAAAAGATCATCTATTCTTGGGAGTGGGTACTTATTTTTTACTGTTACTTTGTTCAATTCTCTGTAATCAATACAGAGTCTCAAACTCCCATCCTTTTTCCTTACAAATAATACTAGAGCTCCCCATGGTGATGCACTGGGTCTAATAAACCCCTTATCTAATAAATCTTGAATTTGTACTTTCAACTCGGTCAATTCGGCTGGTGCCATCCTATATGGGGCCTTAGATATTGCGGCTGTCCCTGGGATAATTTCTATTTCCATATCCATCTCCCTTTCCGGTGGTAAATTACATAGCTCCTTTGGAAAAATATCTGGAAATTCGTTTACCACTGGAATTTGATCCATAGGTACCCCATCTCCTTTTATTGCGTTTATAGAGACCAGATAAGTTGTACATTGTTGGCGCATCAGCTTAGCTGCTTCCATAGCTGATACCATCCTTATTGTGTTTTCTGGCTGTCTTATTTTACTGATCTCTATTTCATCTTTTGGTGCTTCAAATTGCACCTTTTTATTTCTACAATCAATTGTTGCACCCCATTAACTTAGCCAATCCATCCCTAATATGACATCAAACTCTATCATGGGTAATAGGATGAGATCAGCTTTCAATATTTTTGTTCCTATCCTGATAGGACATGCTTTGCAGATTTGATTTATACTTGCCAATCTATATACTGGGGATTCTACATGTATAGTACTACTGGTTTCCTCTACCCGTAGTGCGTGTGTGATTACGAATTGGTATGATATAGATGAATGCGTAGCTCCAGAATCAAATAAAGCTACTGCAGAATTTCTCAAAATGTAAATCATACCTATAATCACTTTTTCCTCCATCTCTTGTGATTCTGTTCGGGTGAGGGCTTGGACACGCACTGGGTTGGCAGCAGTACCGGGTCGATTAGCGATGGCGGGGACTTTTTGCTGGGCCGGCCTCCCTCGAGCTTGTGGTCCTTGTGGCTTATTCGGACAATTGGGCGAAATATGTCCGACCTGACCACAGTTGAAGCACTTTATTATCTTGGCTTCGTCGGTCCCGCAGTCCTGGGCCACATGACCCGTTTGGCCACATTTGTAGCATTTCCCCATTCCCTGTAAACATTCGCCTGAGTGGCGCTTGTGGCAAGTTCTGCAAGTCGGGGCGCTCTTTGTCTGGTCACTGATTTTCTTTTTTTCGGCGAATCCCCTTTTCCCTTTATTAGCCTCACCTTCCTTGGAGGCTGTAAAGAATTGTTTTTGAGCTTGCCTAAGCTCCTGAGTCCTCATAGACTCCATCTCCAATGCCCTAGCCCTCTCAATGCTAGAGGCAAAGTCCTTTATTAATAATGGGGCTAACCCCTCTCTTAGCTGGGGTCTCAATCCCCTCTGGAACCTTTGTACCTTATTTTCCGGCACATTGGCGATCCATGGTACATATCTTACCAAGGCATTGAACTTTGTGGTATACTCCGTAACTGTCATCCTACCTTGGTAAAGTTTCTCAAATTCTATCACCCTCTGGCTCTGCAGTCCTACAGGGAGATATTCTTTATTAAATTCCTCCAAAAATTCCTGCCACGTAACTTGCTCCCGGTGTGGCATCGTGACCATTAGCGTTTCCCACCATTCATAAGCGTCTTTTACCAGTAGGTGGGTAGCGCACAGCACTTTCTGCTGATCATTGCAGGGCGATATTCTGAATAATTTCCTAATCTCCGTAATCCATTGTTCTGCAATGAGGGGGTCCGGTTCCCCTGCAAACTTTGGCAGCCGTTGGGTAAGAAAGGCGTTGATAGCCTTTCTGTCGGCTTCAAGGAAGCTATTTTCTTTTTCCCTTGACGTGCCGAGATTAGCTAAGGGCCCTGGTCTTTTCCCGTCTCCTCCTGATGGCGGGGCCTGCTGGTTTCGAATTTCTTGTATTAATCCAGCAGTCTGAGCTGTCCATTGCTGCATAGCTTTCTCAATGGCTGCAGCAATTCTTTCTTCTATGTTGACCTCTGCTTGATGTCTAAAGCTTCCCTCTCGCCGTGGGCGGGTCCTAGAGGTTTGCTCTTCGGATTCTGCCCTACTTGTTCTTTTACTAGCTTCGCCCTTTGTCTGGTCAACAGATTCTTCCATTGGGGCCTTTCCTTTGTTAGCTCTTGCTTTAGCTCTGGTGAGCGGCATTTTATCTTCATATTAGCATAACAATCAATTATTCATTATATTAATCAAATAAACACATAATCATATGCTCACATAATTCACATATATTTCATAATTTATTTATCAAACCATACATCAGTCAAGCTTCTGTACATAGGCTATCTTAGCCTTATGTACAAGTTCCAAACCATATTTACATATATATATATAAAGTTTTTTTTGGCGGTGGCGACGTCCTGTCTTCCTGTTCTCCCATTGTCTAGCGTCCCCTTCTCCTTAGCCTTAGAAACCTCCTAAGACTGAAAGGTACCCGTGTGGGTTCCTCAGTAATTGTACTGGTATCTGACCAGTCTTGTGGTCCTGGGTTCTCGTCCTCTTCTTCACTATCGGACCATTCTATGGGGTCCTCATCATCATTTGCTGGAGGTGCGGGAGGTGGGGATTCGGGCCTTACCTCCAATTTTATGACTCGTAGGATAACCTCACCGGGTTGTTTCGGAGGGGGTTGCTCCATTACTTCCTCTCCCCTGGCCAGAGCTTCGCTGCGTTCTCGGGCAGCCTCCCTTTCCTGACGATCAATCCATGCCCATGGCGTTCCGTATCGGAACTGGATATACCCTGCATCAAACCTAAACCATGGACCGGGGTTAGGTGGAACTGGGGCTACTCTTCTCTACCAATATGTTTGTAAATCTTCCTCAGCAACCCAATCAGTGACAACTGATAGCCCGGGCAGTGGGCTGGCTGGGGTGTATACTGGAGAGTCTGGGGGTGCAAGCACTCGGTTAGAGGATTCTGCCCCATAGGTTCCAGATAATACTGGAAACCTTGGTGATTGTCTTGGGTTATATGAGTGACGTGGCTCTGGTACTCTAATATATGGAAGTGCCCGATAACTAGAGGGAGCTGGGGGTCTTATGGTTAGTCCTTCTTGAGAGGCTAACCACCTGTCGATTCCTTCCCGTACCCGTTCCCGTTCCTGCTCTTCCTCGAGCTCCTTTGAACTTAATGGAGCTTTTCCTTTATCTGCCATCTACACATAAATCATTAATGATATCAATTATATTCATATTTTCTAACTGAATTTCCTCTTCTTTCCTTTTTCTGCCTATTTACCAATCCGTGCTCTGATACCAACTTCTGTGGCGCCCCGAACCGAGGTGCCTAGAAGCCTTACTTCGGGATCGTTTTGATTGGTAAACGTGACTCAGGATTGTTGCCCTAATCACACGGCAAGATTTTTTTTTTTCATCAATACATGGAAAATTTCCATCATTCATCTAACATGAAATATATTTCACATATCACAGTTATAAACCAAAACTGTTTCATAAAACAAAAATATTCCCTTCCATCTCAAAATTATCATCATTGTCTTTACATAAAATTTACATATACAATATTTCATCAAAACTGCATGTCATTTTACATGCTGCCTTCATCATCTTTTCCTGTCTGTTGTTGAAAAAAGCATGGGTGAGTAATAATACTCAGTAAGCAAGCTATACATAATCTTTCAATCATTTTCATGCATTTCATAAAATGCAAATGCAATGCATACATAGCATTCATGACATTCCTTTGGATGCGACGCTAGCTAGGTGCCCATCCCATACATGCTCCCATTTCAGGGAGGTCGCCGCCGGCCTGGGCCTATTAAGCGACTTGGCAATAGCGAGGGGGACATCCGGTCCGCTTACTACCTCGACTAAGGCCTTTCCTCGTGCACATGCTCATTCTCATACACATGCCGGCATGATATTTGCAAATCATAAACAATTTCATAAAAAGCATTTAATAAATAATTTGACAAAACGAACTTCAGTTCATGTAAAGCAGTTATAGGTATGGCCAACCTTAAATAAATTTCATAAAGCAACTTGCAAACAATTTCAAGCATTTTGGAAATAATTTGCAAAACATATAACTTGCTTACCTTTTTAGGAGGTGTCTTCGACCTTCTCTTTGCCTTTTCCTATTCAAGGAGAAATGATATTTTCATTTCTTCTATTCAAGCTGCTTCCCATGCATGTTCTATTTTATTTGGACATTATTTTTTTATGTGGATATTTTTATCCATAGGTTCTTCAAAATTTTCATCATCAAATTTAAATATTAATCTCAAATTTTCTTAAAAGTCACGTTGTTACTGTAGCTAAAACTGTAGCAATTCACTGTAGCGTATTACTGTAGCAAAACACTGTTCATCCGTGGTTAATGTTCACAGCAACGTGGTTACTGTTCATGGGTTTCAAAAATTGATATTTTTTTCAAAAGTAAAAAATACCATGACATTCCTTATGCCTAGTATATCATTGGACATTTCATATATTTTGATTTTATCATTAATTTCTTGGCCAAAAAAATCATTTTCTCCATATACTAAAAATCATCATAAATTCACTTAAGCATAATCCTTAATTCCAAAAATCATGAAATTAATATATCATTATTCTAACATCATATTTATCATAATCATACATCCCAAATCATCATTTATAAATTTTGGAGCATTATTTCCACATATCATATGCTATTTTGCCGAATACCCTATATTTACTCCAAATTTTTGATGTTTTGGCATAATTCTATTTAAACATTATATCTATACTTATTTTCTCATGCTTAGGCATTACCTAAGCATGTTTTTACCCTACTTAACATCCAAAAGAAATTTGGGTAGAAATTACTTACCGAAAGCGGAGATACGCTTTTTTTCTCGAGTACCGATCTTTTCAGACCGGTCGGAAATCTGGTGATTTCCGACCGGTCAAAAAGTATATTTTTTTGCTTTTTTTTTGAAATTTTTTTTATAAATATATTAATCTAATTATATTTAATCTATAAACCAAGTTTTATCATTTTTAGATATGTATATATATTTTTTGGATTTTTAAATACAGGGATATTTAAGTCATTTTAAATATTCTTAAAATGACTTAAATACCCCTGTATTTAAAAATTCAAAATAAATATATAGATATATCCAAAAATGTTAAAAATTGATTTATAGATTAAATATAACTAGATTAACATGTTTATAAAATTATTTTTAAAAAAAAATTCAAGAAATATATTTTTTGACCGGTCGGAAATCACCCGATTTCCGACCGGTCTGAAAAGATCATTCCGCTTTTTTCTCACACTTCCTCTCTTTAACTTTCTCCTTCTTTCTCTAAAGGGAAAAAACATGTTTGGGGGTGGAAATGCTTGAGGTTTTCAAGCTTGGAATGCTTCTGGTCGTTCTCACCTTGTCCCTTATTTATAGTTTTTGATTTTTTACAAAATTAGATTTTACCCCCTTAGCTTGAGGTATTTAATTATAAAAACGTATTTTTTTCTAATTTTGAAAAATGCCTTGAGCCAAGAGCAGCCACCCTAGGCCTGCTCCAGCCCACCCTATGCAGCCCTATCTTTTTCCTATTTTTATTATTTTTTATTTAATTAATTTTAAGCTAATTAAATCTAAACCCTTGATTTGTGATTTGGATGAATTTGGATCATTGATTAAAGTCAAGTGGCCATTTAATGCCCCTGCTCACGCCCCTGCCCTTGCTGCACTTCATTTAATTTTTTTATTTTTTATTATTTACTTTTTATAAAAAGTCAAAAGTAGTATTTAATTAAAGTAATGCTACTTTTTGATTTTTCATCTTGACCTTTGTTTTGTGATTTTCATCACATCTTGATCCATTCATTATGTCCATCATGAATTTTTAACCATCCATAAAAAATTTCATCGAATTCCGACGCCCAGATTGCAATTTATGAATTTTTTTCTATTTTTCCACAAAAATCCAAACTTGGATTAAAATATCCAAAAGAATTGCTATTTTGTCTTGTAGTGATTAAATCTCTATTTTGTCTTTTTGTGATTAAGTTAATCCAAGTGATTAACTCTTAATCACGGGTCTTAGTCCTTGGTTGCTATTCACGTGCACTATTCACGGGGTTAAATTCCTAATCGCATTATTTCAATCTCCAATACACATATCCATCAATATAATTCATGAATTTTCATTTATTCATAAAATAATTACAATATTACAAATGTCGAAATGACGCGTATACAGTCGAAACAACTCGTATACGGTCAGGGTTCCACATGCTTGCTTATTGAGTTTCGACTCATGTTTTTCCCCCTTAGACAGGTGCAGGAAAAATTCAAGTGATGAAAGACGTGTTGCTAAAGGAAAAGAGAAATCTACAAAGGTTAGTAGATTTATGTATGAATGAATGCCCTAATGGCATATGATGAAAAAGGATATAGGTTTTATGAAATTATAAAGTTATGAATAATATGAAAAATTGATGATCCATGATGATATAGGAATGATGATGAGTATATGTTTATGTGACAAAAGAAAAGAAAAAAAAAATTTGGACGAGATCCAATTAAGAACCCGCCGCGTGATCAGGGCAATAATCCTGAGTCACATTTACCAATCGACAAGATCCCGGAGTAAGGTCAAATGTGACGCCTCGGTTCGGGGCGCCCCAAAATTAAATTGGACTAGTGGGTTTTTGTGAATTGGTCTACAGATTGGAGATTGATTTGGGTGGTCAGTTCTGTGGATTGCTTGGCATTGGTTTGGTACTTGATTGGTTTTGGTGATTGGTTGGTGGAGGTTGACTTGTTGATTGCTTGTGTTGCATTTTTGCAGTTTGGCCTGTTTGTTTGTATTGGACTCTCGATTCCAAGGAGAGATATGGCTTCATCATCATCAGCCAAGAGGAAGAAAGTACAGTAGGCCATCGAATTTGACGCCAATAGATTTATGTCCACTCAGGCATTCAAGCGGTACACGGATGCACTCCAAAAAGGCACTTGCTTCCGGAGAGAGGAATCAAGATAGACGAGTTCTCCAACGCTCCGCTCCTCAACTTACATGCTCGAGGTTGGCAGCAGTTCGTGGCACAGCCCCAACATGTTATTACTCCTTTGGTCAAGGAGTTTTATGCAAATGCAATAGAACAAGAAGAGGGGCAAGTGAAAGTCATGGGCAAGATTGTCCCATTCCATGCGGAGGCGATCAACTCGTATTATGGGATGGCTCCTTTCGATCACCCAGACGAGTATGAGGCGTTCCTAACGGGTGAAGACCGAGATGCCGACTCCATCACCAGGCCGTTTTGCCAGAGGCCACTGGTTTGGAAGTCGACAGGTGGGCAGCTAACCTCCTTCAAATGAAGCGACATGCTTTCTCACGGGAGGATGTTTTTTCACTTCATCTCGGCCCGGATGATGCCGTCGACCCATGTCAGTGAGGTGACGATGGATAGAGCGCTGCTGCTCCATGCCATTTATAGTGGCATGACGATCGACGTGGGCTGACTCATTTATCATCAGATCTGCGCCTGTGCGACCGCACCTCGGGGCAACTATTTCTTTTCATTTCTCATCACTGGACTCTGCAAGTGGGCCGGCGTCAGATGCGAGCCAACAGAGGAGGTCCTGAACTATCAGGCCATCATTGATGACCTCTCCTACCGCACCCAGCCCCGGGTTCTCACCGCCACCACGCGCCCCAGTACAACTCCATCCGCAGCAGGTCCCTCCTCGCAGCTGCTATCTACAGCCGAGCGGCTAACCAACCTGGAGAATCTGGTTGCCACCCAAGCCAGATACCAGCATCAGCATGACCGGGCGATGGAGGCATACTTACGGCGGATCGCGGAGGACCGCCAGATCGACATCTACACCCTCCCGCCCTTCCCACTGACGCCACTAGAGGTCCGAGCCTGCTTCGGACAGCAATCCTAGCCCCAGCCCGATGAAGAGGCCGACGAGAATGACGAGGACGCGACAGAGTCCGATTCCTGAGGGGAGTCCCAGTCCTTTCTTTTTGCTTTGCTTTTCTTTTATTTTTGCGTTTCATTATATTTTCATTTTTAGTTCATCTTAGGATCATGCATTGAGGACAACGCATCTCTCAAGTTTGGGGGGGTGTATAATTCTCAACCATCGGTTAGTTTTTCATTTTAATTTTTGGTGTTTTATTTTATGTTGCATGTATGTCAATTTCAGCTAATGAAAGTTATCATTGTTTCAATCCATCTTATTGTGAAAATGTGCAAGGTTGTGATTAATTTTGACTTGAAATTGAATTCATGAAAGAATAGGCAATTCAGATTAAAACCAAGTATTAAAGAAGGTTGAAAGTAATATGTGAAAGAATTAAAAGGAATTTCATAATGCATTGTTCTAATTCAATCACAGGCATATCTTTCAGACCAAGATGATGAAAACTGAACTAAATAAATGCTGACCAAGCACTTTAACGAGTTCAGAAATGGTATTATTTTACAGGAATTACTCAAACATGTTCAGTACCCCTAACAAAGCATTAGAAAAAGATAAAAAGGGGGTCGTTGACCTAAGCTGAGTAACCGAGACTTGGCATCGACAAATGATAAGGTTCGCGTAAAAAGCAAAGGAAAATCACAGTAACAACGCTTTAAAAAATGAAAATTCTCCCTAGATACCCTGAAATATGGTGAGGCAAGCAAAAAAAATAGATCTCCAAATACCCTGAAATATGGTGAGGATGATTTTTGCAATAAGTTTGGGGGAGGGGAAGAATGTGAAGTGTTAAAGATTGAATTCAATAACTTGATACCATTTGTTGTGACTAGTGTATTCAGCTTCATCCTTGGTTTGCTTGTGTTCATTAATTTTCTAACCAGTTTTCTGATCGAATGAAAGATTAACGTGTTGAAATATGACTTTGCACTATGGAATCTTATCAACCACATGTAACTTGGTTTGAAAAGGAAAAGGCATGCCTTGTTTGTATAAGGAATGATTTTTCAAGTTGAATGAATCTCGACCTTGTGAAATGGCTAAGTGGATTGATCAATGCATAACAGGAAGCAAACAGAGTTAACAGAGTCTGCAGGTGTGAAATCCCGACAATATACGCGTCATTTCAACAATTGTAACCCTAGATTCTTTTGTAATTATTTTTATGATAATAAAAATTAATGAATTATATTGATGAATATGTGTATTGGAGATTGATATAATGCAATTGGGAATTTAACCCCGTAAATAGTGCCCATGAATAGTAAACGTGAATAGTAATCGGGGATTAAAACACAGGATTAAGAGTTAATCACAAAAAAACAAAATAGAGATTTAATCACTACAGGACAAAATAGCATTACTTTTGGATATTTTAATACCAATTTGGATTTTAGTGGAAAAATAAAGAAAAGTTCATAAGTTGCAATCCGAGTGTCGGATTTCGATGAAATTTTTTATGGATGGTTAAAAATTTATGATGAACATGATGGAAGGTTTAAAATGTGATGAAAATCATTAATTAAATCATTGGTCATCAATCATCATCATCTTTAATCAATGGCAAAGATTAATTTAGCCTAATTTAATTAATTTTAAAAATAAAAAATAGGTAAAAATAGGGCTGCATAGTGGGGCTGGAGCAGGCCTGGGGGGCAGCTCTTGGCTCAAAGCATTTTTTTAAAATTAAAAAGAAATACCAATTTATAATTAAATACCTCAAAGCTAGGGGGTAAATTCTAAAATCTTGAAAAATCCAACCCTATAAATAGGACAGCAGGGTGGACGTCCAAGGGCATGAAATCCCAGCTCCATTAGAGAGAGAAAGTGAGAGAAAAAGAGGCGTATCTCCACTTTGGGTAAGTGATTTTTACCTAAATTTCTTTTGGATGTTAAGTAAGGTAAAAAAATGCTTAGATAATTCCTAAGCATGAGAAAATAAGTATAGATATAATGCTTAAATGGAATTATGCTAAAACATCAAAAATTTGGAGCGAAGATAAGGTATTCGGGAAGATAGCATATGATATGTGAAAATAATGCTTCAAAATTGATAAATGAGGATTTGGGATGTATGATTATAATAAATATGATGTTGGAATGATGATGTATTAATTTCATGATTTTTGAAATTAAGGATTACGCTTAAGTGAATTTATGTTGATTTTTAGTATATGGAGAAAATGATTTTTTTCGCCAAGTAAATGTAATAAATTCAAAATGTATGAAATGTCTTATGATATACTAGGAATAAGCTATGTCATGGTATTTTTTATTTTTGGAAAAAATATCAATTTTTGGAACCTATGAACAGTAACCACGTCTCTGTGAACAGTAACTCGGATGAACAGTGATTGGCTACAATAATTTGCTACAGTAAACAGCATAATTTTGGAGAAAATTTGAGATTAATATTTAAATATAAGGATGGAAATTTTGAGGAACCTATGGATAAAAATATCCATATAAAGAAATAATACCAAAATATTATAAAGTATGCATGGGAAGCAGCTTGAATAGAAGAAATAAAATTATCCTTTTTCCTTAAATAGGAAAAGGAAAAGAAAAGGTTGAAGACACCCACTGAGAAGGTAAGCAAGTTATATGTTTTGCAAATTATTTCTAAATGCTTAAAATTGTTTATGAATTGCTTTACGAAATTTATTCAAGGTTGGCCATACCTATAACTGCTTTACATGAACTGAAGTTCATTTTGTGAAATTGTTTATTAAATGCTTTTTATGAAATTGTTTATGATTTGCAAATATCATGCCGACATGTGTATATAAATGAGCATGTGCACGGGGAATAGGCCTTAGTCAAGGTAGTAAGCGGACGAGATGTCCCCCTCGCTATTGCCAAGTCGCTTAATAGGCCCAAGCCGGCGGCGACCTCCCTGAAATGGGAGCATGTATGGGATGGGCACCTAGCTAGAGTCGCATCCAAAGGAATGTCATGAATACTATGTATGCATTGCATTTGCATTTTATGAAATGCATGAACATGATTGAAAAATTTTGTATGACTTACTTATTGAGTATTACTACTCACCCATGCTTTTTCAACAACAGACAGGAAAAGATGATAAAGGCAGCATGTAAAATGACATGTAGTTTTGATGAAATATTGTATATATAAATTTTATGTAAAGACAATGATGATAATTTTGAGATGGAAATGAATATTTTTGTTTATGGAACAGTTTTGGGTTATAACTATGATATGTGAAATACATTTCATATTGGATGAATGATGGAAATTTTTCATGTATTAATGATATAAAAAAATCCTGCCGTGTGATCAGGGCAACAATTCTGAGTCACGTTTACCAATCAAAATGATCCCGGAGTAAGGCTTCTAGGCACCTCGGTTCGGGGTGCCACAGCAGGCATTCATTAACTCATTCATTCATTCATTCATACTGTTTGCATGTGTTGCTCGAGGACTAGCAACGTTTAAGTTTGGGGGTATGATAACTCGTATTTTTACGAGTTATCATGACCCATTTCAGACTTGATTTGTGCGTTAGTTCGAGAGACTAGGCTTAGTTTGCACTCATTTAGCTTAATTTTCATCCACTGTGCATTTTAGGAGCATTAATTAGCTTTTAAGCATTTTTAGCATTATTTAGACATTTTTAGTTCATTTATTTAGTTTTTCCATCTTTTGCAGGAAGGACGGGACATACGAAGGTAGAGCGGACGAATTGAATTCAAGCTGAGGCATCCAGAGGTAGATGGATGGCGCCTAGGCGCCACCCATTGGCGCCCAGGTGCCACCCTACGTGCCTTGGCCGTTGTCAGTACACACCGCGTACAACATGACTTCCAGGGAGTTGGTGCCTAGGTGCCACCCAGGCGCCACTTCTATACATGAAACCCAAGTCAGAAGCCACAAGTCAGGTATTGTAGTCCAGGGAGTTGGCGCCTAGGCGCCAGTGCATGAACTTCTAGGTTATTGCAGAATGTGTCCAAGTTGCCCAGCACACAGAGAGTTGGCGCCTAGGCGCCAACCAGGGGCACCAATACGCATCCGTATGCGAATATTCCAGTGTGTAAGCTGCGCAAAAGGAACCCTATAAATAGTTCCTAGGGGTTCTCATGAGGAGGAAGCAGAGAGGGGAGAGAGAGCCTGAGAACGAACCTAAGTGCAGAAGAAAGTGGAAATCAAGATTAAAGCACAGATTGAAGAGAGGATTCAAGCCCCGTTGGTGGAAACCTCCGGAAATAGTTTTCTCTTATTCTTTCTAATTTTCTTTCTCTGTCTTTATGGATACTTTCTATATGGATGTATTGGATGTTAAGATCATATCTTTGAGCTAAACCTCCATTAGATGGATCGTTAGGATGAATTGAATTCTAAACTATATTGTTTCTTAGTTCTTAGAATATTCAGTAACGAATATTTAAGATTATATATGATTGTGTATGATTTACCTTTGCATGTGTGGGTTTAGTGCTTTTTACAAGATTAGCTACCTTGTAAGATGATTTAATTGCTTGATTTATCCTTGGAAGAGGAAGATCTTTGCCAGATCGATGTGCAAGGCATAGGTTTCGACCTTTGTGTAAGGAGAGTTGTTTAACGGACAGGAATATACCGTTAAACCCTGTGTAGTCATTATACAAGTTATGCACTTATCAATTTCACTTTATTTAATGGCATGGGAACATAGCACTTAAATAGGGTGTAATTAGCTTTATATACTGTTCGAAAACATATATAAAGATATATGAACTTGGGCTAGTAAATCCATATGCAATCCACTTAAAAAGAACTAGAGCAATATAGTTTAGATTCAAGGATTCCGATCTATCCATCTGCCATCCCTAATCAGCAAACTCGCTTTTAGTATCCAGTAGTCTCGTGATCTCTACTCTGATTTCCTGTCGCAGTAGTTAGTCTAGTTGAATCATAAACACTCAGAATTTTCCACCCATTGAAAGCAGTTAAACTAATTAATAATTTCGGTTAATAGTTTTTCGTGGGAACGATACTCTACTCACTCTTTATTACTTGACACGGCACGTATACTTGCGTAAATAGCGAGCATTTTTATTGACATATACACAGCTCGTCACAAAGCAAGGGATGTCCAAGGGCATGTTTGGCATGGAAATGTGATTTTTTAAAATCCTAAAAAATATGTCAAAATTGCCTAATGTCCAGGTGAAGTTAATGGGCACATAAATAAGTGAAAAAATTGGCAAAAAATGTCAAAACCTAGCTAAATAGGGGACATCCATTGGTGGACAGCAATGCATTGCTTAAATGCATGGATTTTGTGGATTTTTGTTAATTAGTAAATGAAAATTTTACTTGGTTATAAAAATGTCATGTCATCAAGGGATATGGTAGAAATAAATTACCCAACATGACATGTGGCAAATGGGTCCCACAAGCTGGGTCCCAACATAACGTGCATATGAAGAGAAAGGGGGAGAAAAATCTCCAAATTTTGCTAAGTCTTGAGAAAATCTTGGGCACTTCCAAATCCAGCAAGGGGAAGGAGAAAAGGAGAAGAAAAAGAAGAAGAACCAAGCCAAACAAGTTGGATTCAAGTTAGGTTCAAATCCAAGTAAGTTAAACCTAAGTTTTGAATCATTTGAATCAAGTTTTTCTCTCTCAATTCATGAGCCAAAAATATGGTCCATAAAGAACTCTTAAAGGCTGAGTTATGATGCCTTGATATGGGTATTGAATGATTTTTTAAAAATTTAAATGAGATCAAGAGTTCAAGAGAGTGAAAATGGAAGTTAAGGTTGAATTTTGAGATGAAAGCTAACTTGAAAATTGTCAAAACCCTAAACCAAATTGTTTTATGATTCAAGCATGTTTATTTGGATGTAATTCATGTTCCTTTTTATTACATATGTTTATTTAAGCATTTTTTAATGATTTTAGCAAATATGGAACTTAGGGTTTCAAGAAATGCTCGCTTTTTTCATTTTTGAGTTAAAAATGATATAAGGAAGTTCTTAAATTGTTTATGGATGAATTTTAAAGTAAATTAACCTAAATTGAGGACCCTTTGGATGGTCTAAGTGGGCTGGATGAGTTTTCCCTAAATTTGATTTTTTAGGGTATGTATATGGGATGTCCAAATGGGGGCCAAAACGGGTGCTTTCCATATGATTTTGGTTGCTGTTTGTAATGAAATGATTTATGAATGTTATAGAAGGTAAAATACCCTAGGATTAAATTACTTTGAGTTTCCAAAAGGGTTTGAAAATATTTTCTCTAAATCTGATTTTATGGATACATGTATGGACATGTCAAAATGGGTCAAATGGATACCCTATATGTATGAGAATGTTACTGTTATGGAAGCAAATGAATTATGAATTTTAAATATATGATAGTAACCTAAATTTGGGTTAAGAAATGCATGTTTAGTTTCTGAAAATTACGACTTAAAAATCTGTTATAATTTAAGTCTTGAAAGAGACGTTGAAAGGATGAAAAATAGGTCTTTACATGGCTGTTTTGGAACCCAGTGATAAATGGATTAAAAATATAAAATTAAACCCTAAAGTATATTTTAATTAAGTGATTTAATGATGATGAGAATGGGTGTAAGTTGCTGTGTTAAGAAATTTTAAGAAACACATAATATATGTGTTGTATGTTGAACGTATGTAGAACATATGTATGAATGGATGATATGTGATTAATGTGAATTTTCTAAAATGCAAAATATGCATGAAAATGTGAAAAAATGCATGAGGATATTTTTGTATTAATATGATTAATTCTTTCAATTTTTGATATTTATTTATGAAGCTTAAAAGTCACTTATATGCTTAAAATGAGCATTGATGTGGAAAAAATGGAAAATAGATGAAAAATGGTTAATGGGAGATATGAATTCCCAAATGATGAATTATAAATGAATGTTATGTGTTTACCCTAAATATGGGATTAAAACACAATATAGAATGAATGATGTAATGCACAAGTGTATGTTGTGTATGTATGATTGACTTGAAAATCCAAGTTGATTATGTATAAAATGGATTATGGGATTGGAAAACTAAGTAAATGAAAGAAAATGGATTATTATGAATGCAATGCGATGTTTATATATAGGCAAAGGCAAAGAGGTAAATGAGGCGGAAAGCTAAGCAAGCAAGGTAAGCAAGCAGCTTTCTAAATGCTTTGTTTTATCGAATGTGATAAAATGTTTATCAATGATATTCTAATTTTTTTAATGAGTTAGCAAATAAATGATTTCAATGCTTTCTAAGATGTTTAAGGATGGCCATCACTTATCAAATATGTATTGAAATGCTATTTTCAATGGAATAAATGAATTGTTTACAGCTTTTCTAGTACTTATGTCAAGTGATGAATTCATGATTTATGAATGAAAAATTATGCTAGCATATCAAGTTCATGTTTATGAAAGAAAGCATGTGCACAAAAGCATGAGGTCCACCTCAAAGGTGTAAGCGGACTGAGTGTCCCCCTTTAGTGCGGCCAAGTCGCTAAGAGAGGACGAGGGCCGACGGCGCCTCCCTGGATTGGGAGAGAGGATGAAAGTGGATGGTTGCCTAGCTAGTTTTTATCCAAAAGAATGTCATGATTTTAAATAATGCATCATATTATTTATGACATACCCTTAACGGGTATAAGAAGCATGTTTTAAGATATACCCTCGAGTGGGTATAATATGATTTTCCAAGTTATTTTAAATGAAAATGAATTGCCTGAAAACCTTATAGCTTGCTTATTGAGTTTCAACTCACAGTTTTTGTTTTTCAAATCCTAAAGACAGGTGCAGGGAGAACAATGCAAGGAGCACATGTGGAGATTCAAGGAAAAAATGAATTTCTACAAGTTCCTGTGCTTGAACTCTATGAATTGTATGGTTGTATGTTGATGCCCTTATTGGTGTCTGAATTTTGTATAAGAATTATACTATGTTTATGACTATGTGGTGATTGTGACTATAAATAGCGAAAAAAACTTTTATGGTCAATTGTTAAAAATGATTTATCATGGAATGGTTAAGTATGGGAAAAATTATAAGATCATGTGTGTATATTTCAAATGGAATATATGAAATGATATAAACTCTTAAAGAGTTAAGATAAAATGGATAAATATCCAATAAGCTCGCCGAGTGACAGGGCAACAATCCTGATTCACATTTACTAATTGATAGATCTTGGAGTAAGGTTGTGACGCTTGGGCTGGGGCACCACAGAAGTTGGTATCAGAGCATGGATTGGTAAATGGCGAGGAAAATTTTCTAAGTATAAAAATTTATAATTTATGATGATATTTAAGAGATTAGACGATATCTATGTGACTAGATCATAAGTTTTGTCTATGGGATAAGATATGTGCTTCGATGATAATTATGTGATTAGACAATTTATTCTATGATGATTTGTCTATGATGATTTATTTATGATGTTTGAATATATCTGACTTACTATGTTTGAATTGTAGATGTCCGACAGAGGAAAGAGGGCAATGAGTGAGGAAGAAATCAGAAAAGAGGAGGAGCAAAAAAGTAGAGTAGCAGAAAATATAAATAGATGGTGGAATTCCACTCTTTTTCATCAGTCCCTCCTTGTTCCCTCCTAGGTACCCTCAGACTCAGACTCAGGGAGATATTATGTCAACCCATACCCTCAGAGGCCTAATGCAGATGAGTCTTCAAGCCATGTTCCTAAGGTGGAGAATATTACAGCATCTCACCAAATAGATCTACCTGTCCCATCTGACTTAATGTACCCTCAAGATCTCCAGAAATATTGGGATCAGATTCCAGCACCCGTACCCCCTGATGATGGTCCATGGTATAGATTTGAGGGCGGATTGGTGCAATTTAGGCACAGGGTGAGTTGGGAAAGGATCCACCAGAGGGAGAAAGAGGTAGCTATTACGATAGAGGAAAGCCCGACCTAGGGAATTTTAGAAACACCCGTCACTTTAGGTCTTAATGAGGTTATTATCCACATAGCCGGACAGGATGGGGAACCTATCCGACTTAACGCAGGAAACAGAAATAATAATGTTAGCGATAATGACGATGAGGACCCGATGAAGTACCTTGCCCCTGAGATACAGGAGGAGGAAGGTGAAAATGATGAAGAAAATGATAATGATAGTGATAGCAGTGACGGAGGGGAGGAAGATGTTGACAAGCTGCGTATATGTGGTGCCCCGAACCGAGGCGTCACATTTTTCCTTACTCCTGAATCTTGTCGATTGGTAAGTGTGAATCAGGATTGTTGCCCTGATCACGCGGCGGGTTCTTAATTGGATCTCGTCCATTTTTTTTTCATTTCTTTTTCTTTCATCATATCATCATTCATGATGGACTTATCCATAACATCATAAATCATCAACTTCTCATATTATTCATAACTTCATAATTTCATACAATCTATGTCCTTTCTCATCATATCCCATTAGGGAATCTGTTTATACAAAAATCTACTAACCTTTGTAGATTCTTCTTTTCTTTTAGCAACTCGTGCCCTTCATTTCTTGTCTTTCCCTACACCTGTCTGAGGTTGAGAAAACAAAACATGAGTCGAAACTCAATAAGCAAGCATTTTTCATTTTAAATGCATTCCTCTCCATTCGATAGAAGACACTTATCAAGTGATCAACTACCAACGGAATAGAAACCTTTTCGTAAACCATTTTTGGAAACCTTTCATAAACCATTTATGAAAATCATTCGTAAATGTATTTCTCTCCATTCGATAGGAGACACTTAGCAAGTGATCAACTATCAATGGAATAGAAACCTTTTCATAAACATAGGATGTGCAAATGCTTCCTTTCCACTCCTGACATAAACCTTCGTGTGCGGGTACGCTAGCCCAGGGAACATCTCACATAACATGGTCCAATACGCCGGCTGTCTCCGACTTGGCCTCATCAAGGGGAACCTCTCTTCCTCTTGACGCCTACATGGTTCCTACATGCATGACTTTTGATTTTTCCGGCATTATATACCTCTTACACCAGGTGACTTGTCATTCTCATGTAGAGAATTATTTGCATCATCCCTTAAAAATATCTTTTCAAATCCATGTGTGCAAATACTTTCTTTCCATTCTTGACATAAACCTTCGTGTGTGGGTATGCTAGCCCAGGGAACATCTCACATAGCATGGTCCAATACGCCAGCTGTCTCCGACTTGGCCTCATCAAGGGGAACCTCTCTTCCTCTTGACGCCTACATGGTTCCTACATGCATGACTTTTGATTATCCCGGCATTATATACCTCTTACACCAGGTGGCTTGTCATTCTCATGTAGAGAATTATTTGCACAATTCATTTAAAAACATCATTTCAAATCCATGCTTTTCTTTTCAATCCATGTATGAAAATGCAATGCATTTCATTCACACATAACATTCCTTTGCCTCCACCTCTGGGGAGGACGCCGTCGGCACACAGCCCATACGACTCGGCAATAGTGAAGGGGGACCCTCTGTTCCGCTTTCTACCTCCACCAAAGCCTCTTCCTTATACATCATACATGTGCACATGTCCATGAACATCACATGATATCAATATGCCGGCATGACTTTTCATAAAAACTCATAAACATTCATCATTTCAAAACATTATAGGAATGACCATCCTTAAAACACATTTCATAAATACTTGAGAATAAAATCATATTTTCAAAGGGGTTTGCTTGCTTACAAATCATCATTTTCAAAAGGATTGTTTGCTTACAATGAAGCAATAAAATCACATTTTCAAAGTTGTGCTTGCTTACAAATCATCATTTTCAAAAGGATTGCTTGCTTACCTTTGCTTTGCTTCAACCTGACTCCTTTATCCTTTCCTTTCATTTTCCTATACAAGGAAATTGGATATTTTATCCATCTATTCCATGTTTTAGCTTGCTTCCCATGCATGCTTTACGATCACATATTACCTCATTTTTATAGAGGTTTTCCTTTTATAAATACTTGGTCATTACTCATTTATATGAATTTTTATCCATAAATCCTTTAAAAATTCCATCCATATATCCTCATAAAGATACAAAAATAAATCTCAATTTTTTCCCAAAATACGCTGTTCACTATTCATAATTATTGTTCATGTCACTGTAGCAGATTACTGTTCATCATCACTGTTCACGATACTGTTCACCCCGAGGTTACTGTTCACAGCGACGTGGGTTACTGTTCATGGGTTCCAAACATTGACATTTTTCTCAAAAATAAAAAATACCATAACATAGCTTATGCTTCGTATATCATGGGAAATTTCATATATTTTGAATTTATCATCATTTACTTAGTTAAATAAATCATTTTCTCCATGTACTAAAAATCAACATAAATTCACTTAAGCATAATCCTTAATTCCAAAAATCATGAAATTAATATATCATCATTCCAACATCATATTTATCATATTCATATATCCCAAATCATCATTTATCAATTTTGGAGCATTATTTTCACATATCATATACTATCTTCCCGAATGCTCCATCTTTGCTCCAAATTTTCGATGTTTCGGCATGATTCCAATTAAGCATTATAACTTTACTTATTTTCTCATGATTAGGCATTATCTAAGCATGGTTTTACCCTACTTAAAATCCAAAAGAAATTTGGGAAGAAATCACTTACCCGAAGTGAAGATATCCCACTTTTTCTCGCGCTTTCTTTCTCTAACTTCCTCCTTTTCTTTCTCCTCAAGGCTAAAACGTGGTGGGGGTGAAAAAATGCTCAAATGGAGCTGGGATGAAGTGACTTGGACGTTCACCCCTGCCCCCTATTTATACTTTTTGATTTTTCATCAAATTGGAATTTACCCCCCTTGCTTGAGGTATTAAATTATAAATGTATTTTTTTCTAATTTCCAAAAGGTGCATGGAGCCTTGTGCAGCCCACCCTAGGCCTGCTCCAGCCCCCCTATTGCAGCCCTATTTTTCTAGCTTTTTTATTTATTAAAATTTATTTATTTTAAGCAAATTAAATCCTAGCCGTTGGTTCTTGATGAGGATGATCATGGGCCATTGGATCATGCCCCAAAAGTCCATGATCCAGCAGAAATTGCAGGCTTTGCATTAATTTTATTTAATTAAAATTAATCAAAGTCAAATGCCATTAATGAAAAAGTAAAGTTACTTTTTCCCTTTTCAAATGACATTTAATCTTGACCCTTAATTCATGATCCTTGATTAATCTTGGACCATTCATCATATCCATCATCATATCTTGGCCACCCATAAAAAATTTCATCTTGATCCGATGTCCGGATTGCAAGATATGAATTTTTCTTCATTTTCTTCAAAAATCAATTAAAATTCCGAAAATACTAAATAAATCAAAAAGTTGCTATTTTGTCCTTTTGTGGGAAGCTTCCTTTTTCGTCTTTTATGATTAAGTTAATCCAAAGTGATTAACTTAACATATTCCTTAATCCCACATTTACTATTCACGTTTCACTATTCACGTGCACTATTCATCCGAATTTCATAATTAATTATTTTAACATCTACTCCCTCATAATTTCATATTTCATGAATATATATATTTCATTAATACTTTACCTAGGGTTTACAATCCTAGGGTTTTATACGTGTCTAAGATTGGGGTTTCACAGTATATGTCTATTAAAATGCTTATTTTAACGCAAGTATACGTGTCGATCAAGTAATAAAGAATGAGTAGAGTATCGTTCCCACGAGGATTGTGCTAAACGGATTAGCACCATAAATCTCAACTGTCTAAGTGAATTGATAAAATAATGAGAGTTTTCTTTTAATGAATTGAATTAAACTAACTAAGAAAGCAGAAAATGAACAAAGTGGAGTGGATACTGCTGAGATTGCCTTGAGATGATTAAGATAGGTGGGAATATGAATTCATTGAATCATAGCTATGTTATTTGGTCCCATTTAAGTTAGTTGTGCAGAGATCAATAATCTAGGTTCATTTGTATTCATATATGCCTTCCAACACATACAAACCTAATCAAGTTTTAATTATGTGCTATGTTTCCATGCACACAAGTAAAATAAGGTTGATAACAACATAACCTAAACAAGATTACACAGGGTTAATAGGTATATTCCTATCCATATTAACATCCAACACAAACAAGAGCTAGAATACCTGTGCCTTATATATGGATCTTATTCAAATTCTATTTTTCCAAGCATGAATCTGAATATTCAATCAATCCACAAGGTTGCAAAGCTTGTAAATGCATTAAGCATGATATATAAGGATAATCTCAAGCAACATACGTCACAACACAACAATATTATCTATTCGAGCATAAGAAAACCAAATACCATAAGATATGAGTTCAAATCCTACATATCTCCCACCATATGAAGATTTAGCCCATAAACATGACTTCAATTCCCATTAAAATCGAGTTTACAATCATCCCAAGCAAGGAGAATAACAAATTGGTAGAAATAGATGAGAAGAGGAGATGAAACTCAATGGATTTGCGGTGATGGCATGGATCTCCACTTGCTCTTCTCTCTTTCCTTGAAGCTTTGGTTTCCTCCTTTTCTTTACAGCAACCACGTCCCTATTTTTGTCTCTATCTATGGCCTCCGAAACTCCCTTGCACGTAGCCCTAGGTTTCTATTTATAATGGTAGCTTGTGCAGCACATATGCAAAAACCCGCTCGCGTACGGAGCGTAGTGGCGCCTAGGCGCCCTTAGCCGATGCCTGGGCACCAACTCCCTGTGTTCTGGGTAACTTGGGAACCTTTCTGGAAACCTTAGGACTTCATGCCTTGGCTCCTAGGCGCCAACTCCCTGGAAGCTTTTGACCTAAAAACTCTTCTGGGTGTGTCTGCATGTTAATGAAGTGGCGCCTAGGCGCCATCTCCCTGGATGCAATATGTTGTGTGAGGTGTTGTAGATTTTGGCAAAGGCCTGTAGAATGGCGTCTGAGCGCCATCCACCTGCCTCGTGACTTGGTTCTGATTTACATCTGCTTCGCCTGTATTGCTTGTAATTCGCCCGTCCTTTCTACAAAAATTACATAAACTAAATAAATGGACTAAAAATGCCTAATTTATGCTAAAAATGCATAAAAATTAAATAATGCTCCTAAAATGCAAAATTGCCTAATCTCTTGGACTAATGCAAAAATATAGTCTAAAATAGGCCATGATAACTCGTATTTTTACGAGTGATCAAATGTCCCCACATGGTCCGATACGAGCACCATTACCGACGAACCTACTCAGGTTCTGCCGAGTCGTAAGCATTACATAAGGAGGGGTCCCGGTAGAAGATGATTTGGTTTTTAAGAACTTTTATGAAAAGTTTGTATAATTATGGTTTTATGACACTTTGATGATGGTTTTATGTGTGACACACATGTTTGTATAATTATGGTGTGGTTTATGGCATGTACATATTTGTGTGTAATGTCACGATATGACATGTATGTAAATATGTGTGTGATGGCATGTTGAGATGTTAAGAATTTGTTTTATGCATGGGATGCTTTGATGATGTGAATGATATGATTAGTTATGACGATATAACTATATCTAAGAATTTTGAATGCATGTGAATATGAATGTGTATGATTGATGAATGATGGAAAATGACATGATTATGATTGAATGATTTGGTTATGCTAAATTAACCATATGATGATGAAATATGTTTTATGATGACCTAACCCTAACTGTGGCGCCCCCAACCCGAGCGTCACAACCTGAGCCTTACCTCGAGATCGTTATTGACTGGTAAACATGATCAGGATTGTTGCCCTGTCACACGACGGGATTTAACGGATATTTATTCAATTAATTATAATTACTTAAGAATTAATTTTATAATATTTTTCATCAAGTGCCCATTCAAGTCATCTTTGACCTAATATACACATTTAACATCATATATAATCATAAAAATTTATAACATGTTGAAAATCCATTAACACTTGTACATAAAACACAAGTTATTTAATAGATCACATATGATCATCAAATATCAAGTCATATTGCATTCCATCACCGTAAGTGTCGCTTATAATAAATCATCAAGTTTTTCGTTCTTCCATATACAAATTTTGCTCCTTTGTTCTCCTCATTCCTTCACCTGTCTATGGGTTTGGAAAATAAAATGTGAGTTCTAACTCAATAAGCAAGTCATATATTTTTTTCAGGCAATTTTTTTTGAAGGCATATTATTTAAAAGCATTTCTCTCCATTTGGTAGGAGACACTTAACAAGTGATCAACTACCTACAGAGCAGAAACCTTTTCACTTAAAACATCTTGGAAAGAAACATTATACCATCGAGGGTATATCATGACAATTCGATGCAATGCATGACGTCATAGGATGGAAGTTAGCTAGGCAACCATCCGTCTTCATCTTCTCCCATCTAGGGAGGCGCCGCTGGCCCTTGGCCTATCTTAGCGACTTGATCACACCAAAGGAGGACAATCTGTCCGCTTACACCTTTCAAGTGGACCTCATACTTTGTACACATGATTCATGTTTGCTAGCATGATTTTTCTTACATAAATTCATTGGACAGTAATTTTCATAAACATTTAACAAAGTAGTTATGTAACTTAATTAGCAAACACATATTGAACTAAGGAATGACAAATCCTTAAATACCTTAGAAATAAATTCAAATACCATTTGCTAAACCAATAAAAGCAGTTGGAATATCGTTTGCAATTATTTAATAATATTTTAAGAAATAAAATGTTTTAGGGAATTTTGCTTGCTTACCTTGGTCACGTGAGCTTTCCGGATTTACCTTTTCTTTGCCTTTGCCTAAACATGTGAGAATGACATAGCATTCATGTAAATTCCATTTGCTTGCATTCAACTTAGTTTTCCAACCCATTTCATTAATATTCATAACCCACTTGAATTCCAAGTTGGGTGTACATACACAACATTCTTATGCATCAAACCATTCATTACACCACATGTTCAATTCCCATATTTAGGGTAACATTCATACATATCATAACACATTCATTAGTCATTCATTAGAACTTATCATTTTTTTACATATTTTTCATAATTCACATATTGTGCTCATTCTTAAGCACTTAGTTAATGTCATAACCCTCATATATTAATCTCAAATTTTGGGATTATCCAAACAGCAACATAAGCCACGTGTTTCATCACATTTTTTATGCATTTTTGCATTTTAGCAATTCATATAAACCGTGTATCATTTTCTCATACTTATCTCTTCATATATGTTCATTTCATAACACATAATTCATGTATTTCTTAAAAATTTTCAAATCAGCAACTTGGCTTCTAATTCAGCGTGATTATACACCTTAATTAAAACTTTATTTGGTGTATTTTTACGAATTTTTAATCCACCAATTATAGGTGTGAAACCCCAGACTACATAGAATTCATTTATATGCATTTGAATAATTTATGTATGATTGATTGAATTATGAATGATTTATTTGCAATATTTATGAATTGTTGCAATTAGGATGATGATTATGAATGATGATAAAAATCAAATATTCTAAGTCGAAATGGATTAATATGATTAAAGTGGTCTAATGAGGATTAAAAAGTGTTAGTGTGCTATGAAAAATTAGTTAAACTCCATAATGTGATTAATGGAAATTAGGAGGCTAATTTTATAGCCAAGTTGGAAAAAGTTAAAAAATTCATAATTTGACGCCGACAAGGCGGATTAAGGTGAAAGTTGAGATGGAAGCACATAATTTCATTCTTAATCACAAGGGAAAGTTAGATTTTGAAAATTTTGATGATAATTGATCATCACCGTCAAAATTTTAAAAAGATCATAACTTAAGCTAGAAAAGTCGAATTGAGATGAAATTTGAAATGGACGGTTAAAATTATGAGATCAAGGTTATGAAAGGATTTGATCAAGCTAATGATAATAGTATTAGGGCTGCACGAAATTGGGATCAATGCTTTTGACTTTTTACACCAAAAAGTGATTAGCATTTATGTTAAAAATAAATAGAATAATCAAATAAATAAAGAAAAAATTGAGGTGTCAAAAGGAGGTCAATTGTAGGGTATTTTATTAATTATTAAAAATAAGAAAATTTCTACAATTATCTCATGAATAAATGCAGAATTAAAGGGCTAATATGCTAGCTTAGGAGAGAATAGGTTGGGTGGCATGCATGGACGTCCAAACAGCCCTCTAAAGTGGATTTTTGTGAAATTGTTTTAATAAAATATATGCCAAAGTTAGCTATGAATTAAGGGGATTAAATATGCATTAAATTGGAGTGGAAATTCGTTGCTAAAAGCATCAAATCTGGACCATTGAGATATGATCAATAAATGGACAGCAACATGTAGCAATTGAGATGTGGACGGTTATGGCAGCCTTTGGGAATTTTTGTGATTTTTTAATTATGCTAAAATGACCCCTAATTGAGCTACATTTCTAGGGAATTAATTGAGCATTAAATTAAAGCTGCACCATGGTGGAAAAATTGCACATTTGCTGCTGAAAAAGGGATGTGAATATGGACAACAAAAGGGAGAAGCAATGTGGACCATCCAAACAGCTAGCAATTTGATTTTTTTTAATTTTATAAAAATTCTAAATACATGTCTAAGTAGCCTACATATTAGGGTGCATAAATGACCATTAAAAAAGGATGCAAATTCGTTGAAAAAAATGGAAAAGTGGCAGCTGAATGGACGTGATCAGTGGATAGCTTAGAGATCAGTTAATGATATGGATAACTGATAAATATTTACTTAGGTAAAATGTAATTTAAATGGACCATATTTTTCCATGTCAGCAAGAGGGATTAATATATATTAAATTACCCTCAAAACATGTGCAAAATGGGGCCCACAAGCTGGAAAATTCCAGCCATCTCTTAAGGGAATGTCCATATGCATCAATGCATTTTGAGTTATAAAATTTCAAGAGGTAGAAGCTCCCTTTCTAGCAGCTGCATGTCCTCCACACTTAGCAAGGGTAAAACCAAGAAAAAGGGGAGAAAAGGAAAATAAAAAAAAGAAAAGAAGCCAAGGAAATTAGCTTAAGAAATTAAGCTTAAGCGTTAATCGATCCAAGTAAGTATACTCTTGAATTTGAATCATTTTAATCTAGTTTTTTTTACTCAATTTATGAGTCATGAATATGATTCATAATGAACCCTTAATGGAGGATTTATGATGCCCTTAATTTGGATATTAAATGGAAAATTAATGGCAAGTATGCAATTAAGGGTTCAAGTGAAAGAGAATGATGTTTAGGATGGATTATGAGTTCATAACCTAGCTGGAATTTGCTTTAATCTACATGTATTGTTGCTGTTTTATTAGGTTGATATGATTACATGATAATTCATGTTTATATGTATGATATATGTTGAATTTAGCATGATTTATGAATTTTATAAAGAATGCTAATTAGGGTTACTCTTAAGACCCGAATTCCATGTTTAAATGTTGAAAATGATACATGAATTAGTTTAAATTGTTGGTCCCAAGTTAATGGCAAAACCCAAGAGGGGAGGGATGAATTGGGTTCTTAAAAATTCTTTGGTAAATTTAAAACTTAACTCCTTTAAAGTTTTAATCCCCTTGAATGTAACAGATAGAGAGCAATAAGATAATGAAAGCGAAAATGAAAAGCAATAGACAAGATTTATAGTGGTTCGGGCAACCTTTCCCTACTCCACTCTTCTAAGCTCACACACCCTTGTGACTTGGGTTCCACTATGTATTCCGCGAATACAACTAGAGTCTCCGCTCTCTTCTAGATTCTAGCTCTAGGAGGCATATACAACCAGAGCCTCCGCTCTCTTCTAGATTCTAGCTCTAGGGGGCATATTAAAATTAACACAAGTAGGTGATGAGTTACACTTCAATCACAACTCTACTTGCTATGTCTTGGTTTGAACCACTAAACTCAACCCAAGCACCAAAAACAAACAACAATATATAAATAGAAGAAATCTACACTTTACTGATTTGTGTAGCAGGTTTCAGCTCGTGGAGGAATCCGTAGAAGCAACAAATCATATTTCGTTGAAGCAAACCGCAACTTTGAAGCTTGTTCTTCCTTTGAAAATGAATAGATCACTCAATTGTAGAGAAAGTAGATAAAAACTCTTAGTAGCACTTCTTTCCTCTTTTTCAGCTCTCTGTTATATTATATGTATCCACATTTGCTTGAGTGTCTATATATAGAGGAGGGAAGATTTTGAACGTTATAGAGTTGGTTGGCGCATAATAAATGTCCAACGTTCAAAATTTCGAACGTTATATCCCCAAGTAGCAGGTGGAGTCGACTTCGTCTGCGACTTCGCCCAAGTCGCATGCTGGAGTCGACTTCATGTGAGACTTCGGCTGTTCTTCAGCTTCCAAGTCTGTCTTCCGGGTCGACTTGGTTTGAGACTTGGCCTCAAGTCGATGTTGGAGTCGACTTGGGGTGCGACTCAACCTCAAGTCGATCTTGGAGTCGACTTGATGTGCGACTTGGTTATTTCCTTGTGCCAAGTCAGTTTGATTTATCTCTTGCTTGCTTAACTTCTTTCCTTTTCTTGTCCTTCAATACTAGAAGCTTTTATTTGTACTGGATTGGCTTCAAGTCTTGTGAACTTGGAGAACTTGAATCTTGTATGGACGAAATCATCTTTCATTTGGAATGAATTCATGTACCTTGCTTGCTTTAAGCTTGTATTAGTCTTCATATACTCAGGTTTGAAAAACTTGAGGTGTCTTCATCTTGAAATGAACTTGTACTTTAACTTGAGCTTGAGAATCTGTCTTGAAGTTGATGCTAGAGCCGACTTTGCCTGCGACTTTACCCAAGTCGCATGTGGAGTCGACTTCATCTGCGACTTCGGTTGTTTTGCCCCCCAAAATCAACGCAGGAGAAAAAATGCTGCTTCAAGTCGATACTGGAGTCGACTCCATCTGCGACTTGGCCTCAAGTCACAAGTGGAGTCGACTTCATCTGCGACTTTGGTTGTTTTGTTCCCCAAAATCAACGCTGTCCAAAAAGTACCTGTTGAAGTCGCTTGTGGAGTCGACTTCGAGATCGACTTCGCCTAAGTCGAAGTTGGAGTCGACTTAGGGATCGACTTGGGCTGATTTTTTATTCCTTAAAAACATTCATTAAATTTATTAGTAATCATATCATACTCAAATTTGTATTTGTTAATCATCAAAACTTATGCTTCGGTCAATTTCATTTAGCTATTGTTTCCAACAATCTCCCCTTTTTTGATGAATGACAAAGCTAATTTGAGTTTGTACCTTTTAAAAAAAATCATATTCTTTATACTTTGTTCAAACATAAAACAGGGTATGAAATAACTTCCAAAATAGAGCATGAAACAGTGTAAACAGATATCAGAGCATAAGTCAAAATTTTCACATGATCATAATTCATTACAGTGTAAAGTAAAAAGAAACCTATATCCAAGCTACCCAACCCAAACAAAACATTAAAATCTGTCCTAAAACTCAGCCAAAGCTATCCTATCTCCCCCTTTTTGTTAATCATTCAAAATGAAATTCAATTACCAAAGATTTGGTGAATTGAAATTTGGAAATGAGATATGAATGTTGAGTAGGTTTGACAGGTCGGACATGGGCAGATGAGTAGAAGGATGAAACGGGTGCAGGGGTAGGATCTCGATGACCTGATCCGAAATCAAACGGATCGAGTTCGGGTATGGGCCGGTTGCGATGATGCTCGGATGCCAAATGGTAGCGGATGGTACGAAGCTCGCTATCGATACGATCCTGACGTGAATGCATGTCGTGGATGTCATTTTGAACCCCGACTATATGGCTAGTAAGGTGATCTTCGAGCTGCTCGAGATGGACTCGAATGGCATGCACTGAAGTTTCCCATGACGGAGGATGTGGTGCAAGATCGGGAATTTGCGAGCCATGTGGTGAGCAAGAGCCGTGAGATACAGGTGAGGCTTGCCCCTCAGCCTGTGGCGGAGCTGGTTGGGCTTCTGGAGATGGTGGGGGCTGGTCCCCCTCAGCTTGTGCATGTCCTGCCTCTTCTTGAGCCGGCTCTCCCATCCTTTCCCGAATCCGTTCTGCTCTGAACTGCTCCAAATTGATTTTCATCCTTTGGAGCAATGCCTTATTGATGGCATTTGTGGTTTTTGGGACTTCAAAAGGTTCACCGTCAATGTCCACTCCATAGTGTTCTAGGATCCTCGTGATCCATGTCCCGTAAGGTAAAACTCCTCGAGGGTTATCCTTTCGTGATGCCAAGGCTTCTAGAAATAATCTTGGTAGGCTGACCTTGACTTTATTGGCTACTTTCCGCAAAATCCCATGTGGATTTAGCTGATTTCTGCCTCCACCTTTAGGGTATATGCAATGTGCAATAAGTAACCTGAGCACCCTAAGTCTGGGAGATAAATCCATATAATGTAAAAACTTAATGCCCGGGTGATATTTGTTGCTCTTTGTTAGCTGATTATACATCTGATCCAGGGTTAGATCCTCAGGAAGCTATCCTTCTTCGTATGGTACATGTAGGATTCTTCTTATTTTCATCAGTGCATTTCCTAGACTTGTTGTTCTCATAGTTCCTAAGAACATTTCTACTCCTTTTACATATGTGTTAAAGGAGTTATCATCCCATAAGTAGTAGAATATCCTAATCAGGTTGGGATATACTCTGTCATCTGCTTTTAACAAACTAGTCCAGCCTTGGAAATCTAACAATTCTTCATTTCCAAATTCATAATCGCTCAAGAACTTAAAGTCTATAATTTTAGGAATGAATACTTTCTGTTCATAAAAGTGCTTATAGAATCTACTGTGCTGAAGCTCAGTTTTGAAGTAGGTTGTGGGCATTTTCAAAACTTGCCCTTTTGTGGCTGGAATTCTTCTTTCTCCAGTATCTGAACTTTGAGGTTGACTTTTTGACCTCTGAGCTCGAGCTGAGGATGGGGTGGCAGTTTGAAATCTGACCCTTCGACTTGTTGAAGTTGAAGGTTCTTCTCTGGCCCTTTTTGCAAGAGTTCTTTGCCTCCTGGGAATTTCTTCCTCTATGGTTGATCCCGAAGGTCTAGGTACAGGCTTTAAGGAAGGTTTAGAAACTGCTAGCTTGGGAAGTCTGGATTTTGGAGGCATTGAGTTGGGTTATAGAGAGAAAGAGAGGGAGAGTGAGCTAGAGTGAGAGAGAGACAAAGAGACAGAGAGATATAAAAAAATGCAGTGACAGAGAGAGATTGAGCGGGAGAGTGAGAGAGTGAATAAAGAGAACGCGGAGAACAGAGAGAGGGAGAGAGATGAAATGTGGAGAACAGAGAGAGAGGGAGAGAGATGGAAATAGAGAGGGAGCTTATGCGCGGGAAAAACGAAGGGAAGAAAGGAAGAGAGAACCGGAGAGAAAGACCTGGACGCGGAGGCTGAGCGCGGGAAAAATGAAGGGAGGAAGGAAGAGAAGAAGAAGAAGAAGAAGACGGACGGTCGGTCGCGCGCGGAGTCGACTTTGCCCTAGGCGAAGTCGACTTCGACCCCTCAGAGTCGACTTCGCCTTTGAGGCGGAGTTGACTTCGACCCGGAGTCGACTTCGCCTCAGAGGCGGAGTCGACTTCACTTTCCCAAGTCGACTTTACTGGAGTTGACTTGGCTCCCACGGAGTCGACTTGACTTATTGATTTTGACCCTTTTTGGACTTGATTTTCCTGTATAATTTTTCCTAATTTATTTCAATCATCCCCATTTCATTTCTAATTTTTTAAAATGATTCCTTTGTTAAGGGCTTGGTAAATATATCAGCAATTTGATCCTCAGTTTTCACATATTCTAAACAAACATCATGATTTTCAACATGTTCTCGAATAAAATGATGTCTTACATCTATATGCTTGGTTCTTGAATGCAATACAGGATTTTTTGTCAAACATATGACACTTGTGTTATCACATCTGATAGGAATATTATAATAATCAATGCCATAGTCTTTCAATTGTTGTTTCATCCAAAGTAGTTAGGCACAACAGCTTCAGGCGGCTATATATTCGGCTTCTGCCGTAGATAGAGCAACACTAGTTTGTTTCCTTGAATACCATGAAACCAACATATTTCTAAGAAATTGACAGGTTCCACTAGTACTCTTTCTATCTACTTTGTAGCCGGCAAAATCTGTATCCGAGTAGCCGATTAAGTCAAATGTTGACCCCTTTGGATACCATAGTCCAAGATTAGTGGTATTTATCAAATATTTAAAAATTCTTTTTACAGCCAATAAATGTGATTCTTTAGGACATGCTTGGAATCTAGAACACATACAAACACTGAAAAGAATGTCTGGTCTAGAAGCAGTTAAATACAACAATGATCCTATCATGCTTCTATAAAGCTTTTGATTGATACATTTACCGTTTTCGTCAGTGTCGATCTTGATTGTTGAATTCATTGGAGTATTTGTTCCTTTAGTAGTTTGCATTCCAAATTTCTTTAGCATTTCTTTAACGTACTTGGACTGATTTATGAATATTCCTTCGCTTTGTTGCTTCATTTGCAGTCCAAGAAAGAAATTTAGTTCTCCCATCATGCTCATTTCAAATTCGCTCTGCATGATCTTAGAAAATTCTTGGCACAGAGTTTCATCAGTAGCACCAAATATTATATCATCTACATAGATTTGCACAATTAAAATATTTTTACTTTTATACTTGATGAAAAAAGTAGTATCAACTTTTCCTCTTTGAAATTCATGATCAATCAAGAATCTATTTAACCTTTCATACCAAGCTCTTGGGGCTTGTTTTAGTCCATATAATGCTTTGGTCAGCTTATAAACATATTTTGATTGATCCTTCTCTTCAAATCCAGGGGGTTGTTCAACATATACTTCTTCATTCAAGTATCCATTCAAAAAAGCGCTTTTCACATCCATTTGAAACAATTTGAAATTCATGTGAGAAGCAAATACTAGTAAGATGCGTATGACTTCTAATCTAGCCACAGGTGCATATGATTCTTCAAAATCAATCCCTTCTTCCTGGGAATACCCTTTGGCTACTAGTCTAGCTTTGTTTCTAATTACAAGTCCGCTTTCGTCCAATTTTTTCCTAAATACCCATTTGGTACCAATAATGGTATAATCATTTGGTCTAGGAACTAAATGTCATACATTGTTTCTTTCAAATTGATTTAGCTCTTCTTGCATTGCAATAACCCAGTTTTCATCATTAAGAGCTTGTTCAATGGTGGTTGGTTCAATTTTTGACACAAATGCATATTGTCCACAAATATTTTGTTTTGATCTCCTAGTTTTTACTCCTTCATAAATATTTCCAATGACTTGCTCAATTAGATGGGCATATTTGAATTTTAAATCAATTGGAGGTTTCTAGGAATCATTACCTTCACTTACCTCTTCCTCCATGGAGTTTTCTGGCTTGAGCTCGGTTTCCTTTTGTTGTTCTTGTTGTTTTGCTTTTGTATCATCTGCGTCACTTAGTTCATCCTCCTTTCTCGGAGTTTGGTTAAATTCATCAAAAACAACATGTATTGATTCTTCTATTATTTGATTTCTTTTGTTGAAAATCTTATATGCTTTGCTATTTGATGAATAACCCAAGAAAATAGCTTCATCACTTTTGGCATCTAATTTTCCCAAATTTATTTTTCCATTATTTAACACATAACAGGTACATCCAAAAGTATGGAAATATGATATGTTTGGTTTTCTGCCTTTCCAAAGTTCATATGGGGTCTTTTTCAATATTGCTCTAATGGTAACTCGGTTTAATACATGACAAGCTGTACTTACAGCTTCACCCCAAAATCTCTTGGACAATTTACTCTCATTTAGCATGGTTCTAGCCATTTCTTGTATTGTCCGGTTTTTCCTTTCAACAACTCCATTTTGTTGAGGAGTTCTTGGTGCAGAAAATGTATGGTGAATTCTTTTTTCATTGCAAAATTCTATGAATCGACTATTTTTAAATTCACCACCATGGTCACTTCTAATGGAAATGATTGAACTTTATTTTTCATTTTGCACCAAATTTGAAAACGAAACAAACATTGAAAATGCTTCATCTTTGCTAGCTAAGAGTATAATCCAAGTAAATCTAGAAAAATCATCCACAATTACATACACATACTTTTTCCCACCAAGAGTTAGAATGTCTGATGGCCCATAAAGATCCATATGTAGCAACTCAAGTGGTCTAGTTGTTGAAATTTCCTGTTTGGTCGAAAATGGCATTATTGGTTGTTTAGATAGTTGACAGGCTTTACAAATTTTATATTTGTCATATTTGAGCTTTGGTAAGCCTTGTACCAAATTATTTTTCCATAATGTTTTAATATTTGACATATTTATATGTCCAAGCCTTGTATGCCATTTCCATGGATCATTTTCTATAGCTATTAGACATTTTCCTTCTAGGTCATCAAGGCAAACCAAATATACATTTCCATGTCTTTTGCCACTAAATATTATGTGTTCGTCATCATCAATAACATTACATATAGAGGATTCAAATACAACTTTATATCCTTTATCACATAATTGACTAATACTCATTAGGTTGTGTTTGAGTCCTTCAACAAATAGAACATTTTCAATACATGCATTTGAAATACCATAAATATTTCCTTTACCTTTTATTTTACCTTTTTCATTATTTTCGAAAGCTACTGTTCCTTCATTGCATTGGTTGATCTTGTGAAATAGTCCTTTTTCTCCTGTCATATGTCTTGAGCAGCCACTATCCATAAACCATACGTTATTGGCCTTAGCTTTAAGACAAACCTGCAAAAATTAAGTCGAGTGGAGCTCATCCTTTTGGTACCCATTTTATGGGTCCATTTGGGTTAGTTATCCTTTGGAGTCTATGCTGGTCTACCTTTGAAGCCATAAATCCAATGCTTTTTGGCATCCAAACCAATTTAGCACCAAGGTTTTGTAACTTTCTTAATTTACATTGATAGACCTTGTGCCTTAACTTGTTGCAAAAATTACAAGCTCCTGGAAGTCTAGAAATAGGGAGCTACTTGGTAATTTGTTCCTCGGTTGGTCTTTTGGTCCAAACTACTTAATTTATCTTAGGATTAGGTTTGGCGTTGTTTCTTGGAGCATTAGATTTCTTTTGTTCAATGTATTATACCCAAGTCCTTTCTTGCAAGTTTGGGTTGTCATTTTCAAGAACATTTTGCACATTTTCTCCTGGATTAGAAAACTTGGCAACTGATTTATTTAATGATTCATTTTCGTTTTTGAGTTTCTCTAACTCAACTTCCAAGGTATTCTTTTCATTTTTCAATTTATCTAATTTTTCAGCAAGTTTACCATTCACAATTATTACTGCATCACATTGTCTTTTCTTTATTGTAAACTTGTTTCCTAATTTCTTTATTTCTTCATATAATGAATCATAGGCTTGTTGAAGTTCTTCTAATTCAGCACATTTGAGACATTCATTTGTAGAAAAAATTGAAAAAGATTTTTGTTGGGAGGTTACCTCTTGACTACTTGTGCAGTTCGCTGAAGTAGCTTGATCCTCTAAGATTTTCGTGGTTGCAAAGCATATGTCGGAATTTGCTATGCAACAAATTCTTGCGCAATCTGCTTCACATTCTTCACTTGAAGAGCTACTTGTTGTAGATTCTTCTTCATTCACATACATGCCTCTTCCTTTGTTTCTTTGAAATTTTCTGTTGTCGCCTCGATCTTTTCTTTGCTCCTTTGCTTTATTTTCTTCGGGCGTTGGGCATTGGGCTTGCATGTGCCCCGAACCGCCACATCAGTAACATTTTGTTGTTTCTTTCTTTTTCTCTTTGGAATTTCTTTCTTTAAAGTTTCTGAAATTTCTACCTTTCCTTACAAACTTTCTGAATCATTTTGTAAGTAAGGCAATTTCATCGTCATTTTGAGAAGATGAGGTGGTGTCGTCCAAGTCTTGTGCGGCTCTCAAGGCAATGACTCTTTTTCCTTTGTGGTGATCTTCGTTTCTTTCTTGATCAGCTCATGTGACATCAAGGAGCTAATAAGATCTTCCAATTTCAACGTGTTTAGATCCTTGGCTTCTTTTATTGCCGTGATTTTTGGAGTCCATGATTCGGGTAGTGCCCTAAGAATCTTCATGACCTGCTCAGATTCAGAAATTGCTTTTCCTAGTCCTTTCAAGGCGTTAGTAATCTTGAAAAATCTAGCAAACATTTCAGAAATATTTTCAGTTTCTAACATCCTAAAGTTTTCCAATTCTCCAATCAAAATATTTCTCCTTGTCCCTTGGACTTGAGAAGTTCCTTCATAGATAGATGTTAGTGTATCCCATATCTCTTTGGCAGTTAAACAAGAGGATACTCTATCATATTCGGAAGCCGTAATAGCACAAAATAATGAATTCATAGCCTTGGCGTTGCTCTTTACAGTCTTTACTTTCTCATCGGTCCATTTGGAAGCTCTTTCATCAATAGGCAATGTCACACCGTCTTGGATTGCAATCCAAGAGTCCATATCTGTAGCCATGATGAGTTGTTTCATACGTAGCTTCCAATATCCAAAATTTTTCTTATCAAACAATGGTGGCCTAGTAAAGGATTGGCCTTCAGCAAATGCGGGAACGGAAGTAGATTGGGATGCCATATCAAAAGATCTCTTTGGTGAAACTCAAAGACCTGCTCAAATACCACTTCTTGGTCCCGAGTTAATGGCAAAACCCAAGATGGGAGGGGTGAATTGGGTTCTTAAAAATTCTTTGGTAAATTTAAAACTTAATCCCTTTAAAGTTTTAATCCCCTTGAATGTAACAGATAGAGAGCAATAAGATAATGAAAGCGAAAATGAAAAGCAATAGACAAGATTTATAGTAGTTCAAGCAACCTTTCCCTACTCCACTCTTCCAAGCTCACACACCCTTGTGACTTGGGTTCCACTATGTATTCCGCGAATACAACTAGAGTCTCCGCTCTCTTCTAGATTCTAGCTCTAGGAGACATATACAACCAGAGCCTCCGCTCTCTTCTAGATTCTAGCTCTAGGGGGCATATTACAATCAACACAAATAGGTGATGAGTTACACTCCAATCACAACTCTACTTGCTATGTCTTGGTTTGAACCACCAAACTCAACCCAAGCACCAAAAACAAACAACAATATGTAAATAGAAGAAATCTACACTTTACTGATTTGTGTAGCAGGTTTCAGTTCGTGAAAGAATCTGCAGAAGCAACAAATTGTATTTCGTTGAAGCAAACCGCAACTTTGAAGCTTGTTCTTCCTTTGAAAATGAATAGATCACTCAATTGTAGAGAAAGTAGATAAAAACTCTTAGTAGCACTTCTTTCCTCTTTTTCAGCTCTCTGTTATATTGTATGTATCCACGTTTGCTTGAGTGTCTATATATAGAGGAGGGAAGATTTTGAACGTTATAGAGTTGGTTGGCGCGTAATAAATGTCCAACGTTCAAAAATTCGAACGTTATATCCCCAAGTCGCAGGTGGAGTCGACTTCGTCTGCGACTTCACCCAAGTCGCATGCTGGAGTCGACTTCGTGTGCGACTTCGGCTGTTCTTCAGCTTCCAAGTCTGTCTTTCGGGTCGACTTGGTTTGAGACTTGGCCTCAAGTCGATGTTGGAGTTGACTTGGGGTGCGACTTGACCTCAAGTAGATCTTGGAGTCAACTTGATGTGCGAATTGGTTATTTCCTTGTGCCAAGTCAGTTTGATTTATCTCTTGCTTGCTTAACTTCTTTCCTTTTCTTGTCCTTCAATACTAGAAGCTTTTATTTGTACTGGATTGGCTTCAAGTCTTGTGAACTTGGAGAACTTGAATCTTGTATGCGTTGGAAATATGTGGAAAATAAGCCAAGTCTATGTTTTGATGATTATCAAATCAATTTGAGTAAGTTTTGATTACTAACATGTTTGTGGAAATGACTTAAGGTTATAAATTTGAAGAATATGAAGCATGGCAAGTCAAGTCGATTTTCAAGTCGACTCAAGCTTCGACTTAGGCCAAGTCGATCCCCAAGTCGACTCCAGCATCGACTTCGAAACGTTATTTCCGTCCAGAGTTGAAATCGAGAACGAGAACTACCGAAGTCGCATCCCAAGTCGACTCCGCTTGCGACTTGAGGTGAAGTCGCAGACCAAGTCGACTCCAGTCGCGACTTGGAGGCGTCATTTCTGTCCAGAGTTGAAATCAAGGAGCAGAGCTGCCGAAGTCGGAGACGAAGTCGACTCCGCATGCGACTTGGGTGAAGTCGCAGACCAAGTCGACTCCAGTATCGACTTCAGTTGAACAGGGCAGAAACTTCAGAAGCCAAATCGGGGATTAGATCGATTTCAAGGTGGAACTTGAGTCAAGTTGAAGATCAAGTCGACTTCGATGTTCGACTTGGAACATATGAAGACTAATCCAAGTCCAAAGAAAGCAAGATGCATGAATTCAACTATTCTAAAAAAAATATTGGACTTGTTCATGAGTACAAAGATTCAAGACTCAAGGACTTAAGGTTTGCAAATCATGGAGCTAAAAGGACATCGAGCTAGAATGATAACACAATGGTCCAAAGAGATATAAATCAAGGAAGAAACAACCAAGCATGAAGAAACTCAAGTAAGCAAAGCATTCCAAGGATTTCAAGTTCGTCAAGCAAACTGCCGAGGTGAAGTCGCACCCGAAGTCGACTCCACCTGCGACTTGGGTCAAGTCGAGGACCAAGTCGACCCAGACTGGAACTTGAAGTTGTTGTGAACAGGTGAAGTCGCACCCGAAGTCGACTCCATCTGCCACTTGGGCGAAGTCGCACCCGAAGTCGACTCCACCTGCGACTTAGGTCGCAACGGTCGGAAAATTTTCGAATGTTGGCGCATTAAATGCGCGCCACCTACCTCCAAACGTTCGGATTTCCTCCACAATTATAAAAGGCATTCAATATGAACGAGGAGGGTAGCTGAGAATTCATTAAGTGAGCATAACTCCCATCTTTAAGAGCTTCAAGTGATCAAGCCAATTTTTAAGAAGAAGAACCTTGCTTCAAACTACCAAGAGCTGCTTGCTGAATCTCTACACTACACTACGAGTTCTTCTCTGCGCCAAATCTGCATTTACACAACTGTTGGAAATATGTGGAAAACTAGCTAAATCTATGTTTTGATGATTAACAAATCAATTTGAGTAAGTCTTGGCTACTAACAAGTTTGTGAAAATGTTTAAGGAATATTCATTTGAAGAAAATCAAGTATAGAAGCCAAGTCGTATCCCAAGTCGACTCCAAGATCGACTTCAAACATGCAAAACTGTCCAGAGTTGAAAAAGGGAGAAGAGCAAGTGAAGTCGCAGGCCAAGTCGACTCCACCTGCGACTTGGGTAGCCAAGTCGCAAACGAAGTCGACCTCACCATCGACTTCAGTCGGGCGAAACCTTCCAGAGTTGAAATCGAAACAGCAGAATGCCGAAGTCGCACCCCAAGTCGACTCCACGTGCGACTTGAGGTGAAGTCGCAGCCGAAGTCGACTCCGACATCGACTTCGATCGGGCAGAAGCTATTTTTTTCAGAAAACAAGCTCATTATCAACTCAAGTGTTTCAAATTCCAAGCAAGACTCAATTTCTTCAAAGATTCACAAGGTTCAAGCTAATCCAGGAAGAATCAAAGTCAAGTTCTTCAAGGTTCACAAGATCTATAAGTATGAGGAGCCATTCCAGAATCAAAAGGACTGAAGGAAGAAAGCCTAAGCAAAACGAATCATCTTCCAAGTTTTTCAAAGTTCATAAAACCAACTGCCGAGGTGAAGTCGCACCCGAAGTCGACCTCACCTGCGACTTGGGTCAAGTTGATGACCAAGTCGACCCTGACTGAAACTTGAAGTTGCGACGGTGAAGCGAAGTCGCACCCGAAGTCGACTCCATCTGCGACTTGGGCGAAGTCGCATCCGAAGTCGACTCCACATGCGACTTGGGTCGCAACGGTCGGATTTTATTCGAACGTTGGCGCATTAAATGCGCGCCATCAACCCTCTAACGTTCGGATTCCCTCCAAAATTATAAAAGGGAGTTAATGTGGACGAGGGAAGTAGTTGGAAAACATTAAGTGAGCATAACTCCTATCTACAAGAGCATTAAAGTGATCAAGCCAATCAAGAGAGGAAGAACTACACTTCAAAACTGCAAGAGCTTTACCTCAGATTCTTCAAAGCCTACCACAAGTTCTTCTCTGCGCCAAACTGCTTCTACACATCTGTAAAGTGTAGATTTCTTTCTTTGATTATTTGTTTGTATTGAACTTGATTTAGCTTGGGTAGCTAAGATCAAGTGATAGCAAAGTAGTGTGTGATTGGAGTGTGACTCAACTCCTACTTGTGCTAGTTGTTGATGCACCCTAGAGCTAGAATCTAGAAGAGAGCAAGAGGCTCTAGTTGTTGATGCCCCCTAGAGCTAGAATCTAGAAGAGAGCAAGAGGCTCTAGTTGTTGATGCCCCCTAGAGCTAGAATCTAGAAGAGAGCAAGAGGCTCTAATTGTATTCGTGGAATGCAATAGTGGAACCCAAGTCACAAGGTGTGTGAGCTTGGAAGAGTGGAGTAGGGAGGTTGCCCGAACCACTATAAAAATCTGCGTCTATTTTATTTCTGCTTTCTATATTGCTTTGCTCTCCATTTTGTTTCTTCATTTAAGGGGATTGAACTCACAAGGGGATAAGTTACCGAAGAAATTTTTAAGAACCCAATTCACCCCTCCCCTCTTGGGTTTTGCCATCAACTCGGGACCCAACAACAACAGTAACGTGTAGAAACTTTCTTTTATTCTTATTGTTGTATTGAACTTGTTTTAGCTTAGGTAGCTAAGAATAAGTGTATGCAAAGTAGTGTGTGATTGGAAGTGGAACTCGTCACCTACTTGTGCTGTGTATTGATGATGCCCCCTAGAGTTAGAATCTAGAAGAGAGCAGAGGCTCTGGTTGTATATGCCCCCTAGAGCTAGAATCTTGAAGAGAGTGGAGACTCTAGTTGTATTCATGAAATACATAGTGGAACCCAAGTGTGGAACCCTGACGGTATAAGCGTTGTTTCGACTGTGTACGCGTCATTTCGACATTTGTAATTTTGTAATTATTTTATGAATAAATGAAAATTCATGAATTATATTGATGGATATGTGTATTGGAGATTGAAATAATGCAATTAGGAATTTAACCCCGTGAATAGTGCACGTGAATAGTAACCAAGGACTAAACCCGTGATTAAGAGTTAATCACTTGGATTAACTTAATCACAAAAAGACAAAATAGAGATTTAATCACTACAAGACAAAATAGCAATTCTTTTGGATATTTTAATCCAAGTTTGGATTTTTGTGGAAAAATAGAAAAAAATTCATAAATTGCAATCCGGGCGTCGGAATTCGATGAAATTTTTTATGGATGGTTAAAAATTCATGATGGACATGATGAATGGGCTAAGATGTGATGAAAATCACAAATCAAAGGTCAAGATGAAACGTCAAATGCAAAGTGAAAAAGTAACTTCACTTTTTCATTAATTATGTATTTGACTTTAATTAAAATTAATAAATAAAAAATTAAAAAAATTAAATGCAATGCAGCAACATGTCAGATCGTGCAGGGGGGGTACCATGACCAAATCAATGGTCAAAATTCATCCAAATCATAAATCAAGGGCTAGGATTAATTTAGCTTAATTTAATTAATTTTAAAAAATCAAAAAATAGGTAGAAAATTAGGGCTGCTATAGGGGGGCTGGAGCAGGCCTAGGGTGGCTGCTCTGGGCTCAAGGCATTTTTCAAAATTAGAAAAAAATATATTTTTATAATTAAATACCTCAAGCTAAGGGGGTAAAATCTAATTTTGTGAAAAATCAAAAACTATAAATAGGGGGCAAGGTGAGAACGACAAGAAGCACTCCAAGCTTGAAAACTTCAAGCATTTCCACCCCCAAACACGTTTTTTCCCTTTAGAGAAAGAAGGAGAAAGTTAGAGAGAGAAAGTGTGAGAAAAAGAGGCGTACCTCCGCTTCGGGTAAGTGATTTCTACCCAAATTTCTTTTGGATGTTAAGTAGGGTAAAAATATGCTTAGATAATGCCTAATCATGAGAAAATAAGTATAGACATAATGTTTAAATGGAATTATGCCAAAACATCAAAAATTTGGAGCGAATATAGGATATTTGGGAAGATAGCATATGATATGTGAAAATAATGCTCCAAAATTGATAAGTGATGATTTGGGATGTATTATTATGATAAATATGATGTTGGAATAATGATATATTAATTTCATGATTTTTGAAAATTTCATGATTTCATAATTGATAAGTTAAGCAAGTTATATGTTTTGCAAATTATTTTCAAAATGCTTGAAATTGTTTGCAAGTTGCTTTATGAAATTTATTTAAGGTTGGCCATACCTATAACTGCTTTACATGAACTGAAGTTCATTTTGTGAAATTATTTATTAAATGCTTTTTATGAAATTGTTTATGATTTGCAAATATCATGTCGGCATGTGTATGAGAATGAGCATGTGCACGAGGAATAGACCTTAGTCGAGGTAGTAAGCGGACCGGATGTCCCCCTCGCTATTGCCAAGTCGCTTAATAGGCCCAGGCCGGCGGCGACCTCCCTGAAATGGGAGCATGTATGTGATGGGCGCCTAGCTAGCGTCGCATCCAAAGGAATGTCATGAATGCTATGTGTAAAACCCCGATCTTAGACACATATATGAAACCCTAGGGTTGTAAACCCTAGGTAATATATTAATAAAATATATATTCATGAGTATGGAAAATATGTGGGAATAAAGGTTAAAATAATTATTTATGGAATTCAGATGAATAGTGCACGTGAATAGTGAAACGTGAATAGTAAATGTGGGATTAAGAAATATGTTAAGTTAATCACTTTGGATTAACTTAATCACAAAAAGAAAAAATCGAAGCATCCCACAAATGGACAAAATAGCAACTTTTTGATTTATTTAGTATTTTCGGATTTTTATGGATTTTTGTGAAGAAAATGAAGAAAAATTCATATCTTGCAATCCGGACGTCGGATTGAGATGAAATTTTTTATGGATGGCAAAAATATGATGATGAACATGATGAGTAGTCCAAGATTGATCAAAAATCCTAAATTAAGGGTCAATATTAAACGTCATTTGAAGATCAAAAAGTAGCTTTACTTTTTCATTAATTAGTATTTGACTTTGGATTAATTTTAATTAATTAAATGGATAAATAATTAATGAAAAGCTGCTATGGCTGCTGGAGCTTGGACTTTTGGGGCCAAATCCAATGGCCCAAAATCAATCTTATCAAAAATCAATGGCTAGGATTAATTTAGCCTAAATTAATTAATTTAAAAAAAAAAAATAGGAAAAAATAGGGCTGCCATAGGGGGGCTGGAGCAGGCCTAGGGTGGGCTGCACAAGGCTCCATGCACCTTTTGGAAATTAGAAAAAAATACATTTATAATTTAATACCTTGAGCAAGAGGGGGTAAATTCCAAATTCATGAAAAATCAAGCCCTATAAATAGGGGCCAAGGGGTGAACGTCCAAGGCACTCCCAAGCTTGAGCAAGAGCTCATTTTCCACCCCCAAATTCGTTTTAAGAGAGAAAGGGCAAGTTGGAGGAGATATTTTTCACTCCGGGTAAGTGACTTCTTCTCAAATTTCTTTTGGATGTTAAGTAGGGTAAAATCATGCTTAGATAATGCCTAAGCATGAGAAAATAAGTAAAGTTATAATGCTTAATTGGAATCATGCCGAAACATCAAAAATTTGGAGTAAAGATGGAGCATTCGGGAAGATAGCATATGATATGTGAAAATAATGCTCCAAATTTGATAAATGATGATTTGAGATGTATGAATATGATAAATATGATGTTGGAATGATGATGTATTAATTTCATGATTTTTGGAATTAAGGATTATGCTTAAGTGAATTTATGTTGATTATTAGTACATGGAGAAAATGATTTATTTAACCAAGTAAATGATGATAAATTCAAAATGTATGAAATTTCCCATGATATACGAAGCATAAGCTATGTCATGGTATTTTTTATTTTTCGGAAAAATGTCAATTTTTGGAACCCATGAACAGTAACCCACGTTGCTGTGAACAGTAACCTCGGGTGAACAGTACGTGAACAGTCATGACGAACAGTAATCTGCTACAGTGACATGAACAGTAATTATGAACAGTGAACAGCGTATTTTGGGAAAAAATTGAGATTTATTTTTGTATATTTATGAGGATATATGGATGGAATTTTTAAAGGATTTATGGATAAAAATTCATATAAATGAGTAATGACCAAGTATTTATAAAAGGAAAACCTCTATAAAAATGAGGTAATATGTGATCGTAAAGCATGCATGGGAAGCAAGCTAAGACATGGAATAGATGGATAAAATATCCAATTTCCTTGTATAGGAAAATGAAAGGAAAGGATAAAGGAGTCAGGTTGAAGCAAAGCAAAGGTAAGCAAGCAAACCCTTTTGAAAATATGATTTTATTCCCAAGTATTTATGAAATGTGTTTAAGGATGGCCATTCCTATAATGTTTTGAAATGATGAATGTTTATGAGTTTTTATGAAAAGTCATGCCGGCATATTGATATTATGTGATGTTCATGGACATGTGCACATGTATGATGTATAAGGAAGAGGCTATGGTGGAGGTAGAAAGTGGATCAGAGGGCCCCCTTCACTATTGCCGAGTCGTATGGGCTGTGTGCCGACGGCGTCCTCCCCAGAGGTGGAGGCAAATGAATGTTATGTTTCAATGAATGCATTGCATTTTCATACATGGATTGAAAAGGAAAGCATGGATTTGAAATTATGCTTTTAAGGGATGGTGCAAATAATTCTCTACATGAGAATGACAAGTTACCTGGTGTAAGAGGTATATAACGCTGGGGAAATCAAAAGTCATGCATGTAGGAACCATGTAGGCGTCAAGAGGAAGAGAGGTTCCCCTTGATGAGGCCAAGTCGGAGACAGCCGGCATATTGGACCATGCTATGTGAGATGTTCCCTGGGCTAGCGTACCCGAACACAAAGGTTTATGTCAGAAGTGGAAAGGAAGCATTTGCACATCCAATGTTTATGAAAAGGTTTCTATTCCGTTGATAGTTGATCACTTGGTAAGTGTCTCCTATCGAATGGAGAGAAATGCATTTACGAATGGTTTTCATGAATGGTTTATGAAAGATTTTCAAAAATGGTTTACGAAAAGGTTTCTATTCCATTGCTAGTTGATCACTTGGTAAGTGTCTTCTACCAAATGGGGAGGAATGCATTTAAAATGAAAAATGCTTGCTTATTGAGTTTCGACTCACGTTTTGTTTTCCCAACCTCAGACAGGTGTAGGGAAAGACAAGAAATGAAGGGCACGAGTTGCTAAAGGAAAAGAAGAATCTAAAAAGGTTAGTAGATTTTTGTATGAACAGATTCCCTAATGGGATATGATGAGAAAGGACATAGATTGTATGAAATTATGAAGTTATGAATAATATGAGAAGTTGATGATTTATGATGTTATGGATAAGTCCATCATGAATGATGATGAGTATATGTTTATGTGATGAAAGAAAAGAAAAAGAAAAAAAGAAAAATTGGACGAGATCCAATTAAGAACCCACCGCGTGATCAGGGCAACAATCCTGATTCACGTTTACCAATCGACAAGATCTTGGAGTAAGGACTATGTGGACGCTTCGGTTCGGGGCGCCACACTATGTATGCATTGCATTTGCATTTTATGAAATGCATGAAAATGATTGAAAAATTATGTATAGCTTGCTTACTGAGTATTATTACTCACCCATGCTTTTTCAACAACAGACAGGAAATGATGATGAAGGCAGCATGCCAAGTGTTATGTAGTTTTTGATATAAATGATGTTTATGTAAACTTTATGTAAAGTCAACGATGATAATTTTGAGATATTTTTATTCCAATGAAAATGTTTATGGAATAGTTTTTTATCATAACTGTGTTATGTGAAATATATTTCAAATTGGATGAATGATGGGAATTTTCCATGTATTGATGAAAAAAAAAAAAAATCCTGCCGTGTGATCAGGGCAACAATCCTGAGTCACGTTTACCAATCAAAACGATCCCAGAGTAAGGCTTCTAGGCACCTCGGTTCGGGGCGCCACACCAAGTCACAAGGGGTGTGAGCTTGGAAGAGTGGAGTAGAGAGGTTGCCCGAACCACTATAAAATCTTGTGTGTTCATTTTTGTTTCTGCTCTTTACATTATTGCTCTCATTTTGTTTCTTCATAAAGGGGACTAGATTAATCCGGGGTAAAGTTTCTGTTTAAGTTATAAATTTTTAAATACCCAATTCACCCCTCCCCTCTTGGGTAACTGCCATTAACTCGTGACCAATAATATGGACGAAATCATCTTTGATTTGGAATGAATTCATGTACCTTGCTTGCTTTAAGCTTGTATTAGTCTTCATTTACTCAGGTTTGAAAAACTTGAGTTGTCTTCATCTTGAAATGAACTTGTACTTTAACTTGAGCTTGAGAATCTGTCTTGAAGTTGATGCTAGAGTCAACTTTGCCTGCGACTTTACCCAAGTCGCATGTGGAGTCGACTTCATCTGCGACTTCGGTTGTTTTGTCCCCCAAAATCAACGCTGGAGAAAAAATGCTGCTTCAAGTCGATACTGGAGTTGACTTCATCTGCGACTTGGCCTCAAGTCGCAAGTGGAGTCGACTTCATCTGCGACTTTGGTTGTTTTGTTCCCCAAAATCAACGCTATCCAAAAAGTACCTGTTGAAGTCGCTTCTGGAGTCGACTTCGAGATCGACTTCGCCTAAGTCGAAGTTGGAGTCGACTTAGGGATCGACTTGGGCTGATTTTTCATTCCTTAAAAACATTCATTAAATTTATTAGTAATCATATCGTACTCAAATTTGTATTTGTTAATCATCAAAACTTATGCTTTAGTCAATTTGATTTAGCTATTGTTTCCAACATAAATGAGTTATGGGTCATTTATAGGGTAAAATACCCTAAACATAGGGTACTTTGGACGTTAAAAAGGGCTTAGCAAGGACTGCCCAAAATCGGATTTTAGGAGGTTAATAAGTGGACGTTCAAAGTGGTGTAGAAAGGTACCCTACATGTATAAAAAGTTGTTGTTTTGCAAGAAACCTATATATGAATTTTAAATATGTGAAAATACCCTGAATTTGGATTTAGAAAAGTGTGATTAATTTCTGCAATTAAGTGATTAAAAATTTGTTTAGATTTGAGTATCAAAAGAGACGTTGAAAGTGTAAAAATCAGGTCCTAAAGTTGCTATTTTGGAACCCTGAAATTAGTGGATTAAAAATCCGTAAAAATATACTAAATAAAGTGTTAATTAAGGTGTATAATTAAGATGAATTAGAAGCCAAGTTGCTGATTTATAAAATTTTAAGAAATACATGAATTATGTGTTATGAAATGGTCATATATGAAGTGAAGAGTATGAGAAAATGATAAATGAGTTATGTAATATGCTAAAAAGCAAAAATTCATCAAAATATGATTGAAACATGTGGATTATGTTTCCATTTGGTTAATCCCAAAATTTGAGATTAATATATGAGGGTTATGACATTTATTAAGTACTTAAAAGGGCATAATATGTGAATTATGAAAAATATATGAAAAATGACAAGTTGGAAGTTATTACCTCATATGATGTCTAATGAATGATCAATGAATGCGTTATGACATGTACAAATGTTACCCTAAATATGGGAATTGAACATGTGATGTAATGAATGGTTGGATGTATAAGTATGTTGTATATGAATACTCAACTTGGAATTCAAGCAGGTTATGAATCTTTATGAAAATGAGTTGGAAAACTAAATTGAATGCAAACAAAAGGAATTTACATGAATGTTATATCATTCTTACATGTATAGGCAAAGGAAAAGAAAAGATTGATTCGGAAAGCTCACATGAACAAGGTAAGCAAGCAAAATTTTCTAAATGTTTTATCTCTTAAAATATTCGTAAATGATTACAAATGATATTCTAACTGCTTTTATTGGTTCAGAAAATGATATTTAAAATTTATTTCTAAGTTCTTTAAGGATGGTAATTTCTTAGTTCAATATATGTTGCTAACTGCTTTACATAACTGCTTTGTTAAATACGAAAAATACTGTCTTATGAATTTATGCAAGAAAATTATGCTAACGTGTTAAGGATATGTTCATGTGCACACAGCATAAGGTCCACCTTAAAGGAGTAAGCGAACCGATTGTCCCCCTTTGGTGTGGCCGAGTTGCTAAGATAGGCCCTGGATGGGAGAAGATGAAGATGGATGGTCGCCTGGCTAGCTTCCATCCTAAGAGGTCATGATGCATTTCATTTCATTGACATGTTATACTCTCAAGGGGTTATAATATTGCTTTCCGATATGTTTCTAATAAAAAGGTTTCCGCTCCGTAGGTAGTTGATCACTTGATAAGTGTCTCTACCGAATGGAGAGAAATGCTTTTAAATAAATATGTCTTCAAAAATCTATTGCCTGAAAAATGTATATAGCTTGCTTATTGAGTGTACAACTCACGTATTGTTTTCCAAACCCATAGACAGGTGAAGAAATGAGGAGACAAGGAGCATGAATTGAGCATGGAAGAATGTGAAGATTTTATGAATTTTAATTTGTGCTGCTTGTGACTAATGTGATGTAATATGACTTGATAATTTATGATCCTATGTGATCTAGGTTATGTCTTGTATGTTATGAACAAGTGACTATGATTGATGAGCTTGTTATGAATTTTTATGATTATATCTGATATGAAATGCGTGTATTAGGTCAAAGATGACTTGAATGGGCATTTGAGGAAAAATATTTTTAAAATAAATTATTGAGGAACTGTAAATAATTGGATAAATATCCGTTAAATCCTGCCGTGTGACAGGGCAACAATCCTGATCATGTTTACCAGTCAATAACGATCCCGAGGTAAGGCTTAGGATGTGACGCTTGGTTGGGGGCGCCACAATAGGGTTCCAAAACAGCAACTTTGGGACCCGATTTATACACTTTCAATGTCTCTTTTGATATTTATCTCTAAACAGATTTTTAATCAGTGAATTCCAGCAACTAATCACACTTTTCTTAACAAAAATTTAGGCTATTAACACATGTTTAAAATCCATAATTTGATTCCCTTCAAAACAGCACCTTCCATGTATATTTTGGATATCTTTTTCACTCCACTTTGCATGTTTCTACATATGCCCTAAAATTCTAGATTTAAGGCAAATTTAATCAAGTTATTTTGGATGTCTAAAACACCTTATATTTAGAGTATTTACCCTCTAAATCATTAATAAATTATTTATGCAAGTTCATGTAACATATTCATCACAAAATCATGGAAATCAAGTCATATACATAATCCCTAAATCTCATTCTTCCTAACATTCATAATTTATGCTTAAATAAACATATGTAATTCATTAAATCATGATTCATAGCCTAATCATGATATTATTTCAAAACGGCAACTTATTGCATGGATTTAAGAAGTTTCAAGATAGATTATCAACCCATGTCTCTTTTTATCATCTACTTCAACTTCTTAAATCATAAAAATCCATTCATACTATTTAATACCCATTCAATACTCTAATTAAGGGTGTCATATATTACCCTTTAAAGGTTATTTATGAACCATATCCATGTCTCAAAATTTTAAAGTAGAAAACTTAGAATTTAAGAACCTAATATATGATGTATACTTACTTGAATTGAGTCACACTTAAGCCCAACTTGTCTAGCTTATTTCCTTTGCTTCTTTTATTTTTTTCTCTCTCTTTTCTCTCCTTTTTTCTTAGCCTTTTCCCTTGTTGGAATGTGGACGTGTAGCTGCTGGTTTAGGCGCTTTTGCTCCTTGAAATTTTCTATCTCCAAAACCCCATATGCTATGGACGTCCCCCCTATGTAGTGGCTGGATTTTTCGAGCTTTGTGGGCCCCATTTGCCACATCAATTAGGGATAATTAAATACATGTTTATCCCCTTTGATTTCATGGCAAAATGTGCTCCAAGTAAATTATAATTTACCTAAATAAAAATTCATCAATTATCCATAGCATTAATAATCACAATGTTGTCCATTTGAGCACGTCCACTTTCAGCTGCTGTTTTGCAATTTTTTTCCACAAATTGCAGCCTTAATTAATGGGTTTTTATACACCCTAACTAATAGACTACTTAGGTATACATTTAGCACTTAAAAAAATCAAGAAAAAATCCAAATAACCGGCCATTGGATGTTCTATATTGCAGCTCACCTTGCTGTCCATATTTCAACGCCTACTTTTCAGCTGCCATTTGCATTTTTTCCACCATTTGCAGCTTTAATTTAATGACCATTTAATCACCCTAGAAATTATCTCAATTAGGGGTTAATTTAGAATAAATAAAAAATAAAAAGAAATCCAAAAGCCTGCCATAACTGTCCACCTCTTTTCCATGCTCCAATGCTGTCCACTTAAAGATCACATCCAAATGGCCTTGAGTTGATATTTTTTACCACGATTTTCTACCCCATTTAAATGCACATTTATTTACCTTGATCCTTAGCTAACTTAGGTGCTCATTTTATATGAAAAAAAATCACAAAAATCCAAGTTAGAGTTGCTTGGACGTCCCATGTGTGCTACATCTCTATCCTTTCTTGAGCTAGTGTATTAGCTCCTTAAATCAGCATTTATTCATGAGATATTTTCATGGATTTTCCAATTTTAGTAATTCATAAAATACCCTGCAATTTACCCCCTTTTGACACATCATTTATACATTTAATTATTTACTTAATTACTTTAACTTTAACATAAATGCATGTCGCTTTAAGGGTGCAAAAAGTCAAAAATGTATCCCATTTTTCTGCAAGACTTATCTCATCATCATTAGCTTGATCAAATCCTTTCATAGCTTTGATCTCATAATTTTAACCGTCCATTTCAAATTTCGTCTCAATTCGAATTTTCTAGCTCAAGTTATGATCATTTGAAGTCATCCTTGGGTTTTGGCTTGTAATACTCGATTTTCACCCTAATTTCATCAATATTTTCATAATATAACTTTTCCATAAGGTTAAGCATGAAATTATGTGCTTCTCTTTCAATTTTTATCTTAATTCCCCTTATAGGCGTCAAGTTGTGAATTTTCTAACATTCTCCAACTTAACTCTATTTTTAGCCTCTCAATTTCCATTAATCACTTTATGGAAATTAAATTAACTTTTCATGGCACACTAATACTTTTCAACCCTCATTAGGCTACTTTAATCATATTAACCCACATTGACTTATAATGATTAATTTAAGTATCATTCATAACCACTGACCTAATTGCAACAAATCATCAAAATTGCAAATAAATCATTTATAATTCAATCAAAACATACATGAATCATTCAAATGCATATATATGAATCCTATGTAGGTCAGGGTTTCACAATCCTCCCTCCCTTATAACAGGTGTCGTCCCGAAACCGTCTATCCTTTAAATAGTTTGGGGTATTTTCTTTCTACTTCTTCTTTTAGCTCCCATGTAGCTTCGCTTTCGGAATACTAGTTCCATTGAACCTTTACGTATTCAATTTCTCTATTCCGAAGCTTTTGTACCTTATGATGCAAGATTCTAATTGGTCTTTCCTCATAGTTCAAGTGATCCTGAATCGGTAGATTTTCTGCTACCAGTACATGGTCGAATCTGCAATATATTTCCTAAGCATAGATATATGGAAGATATTGTGTACTAAGGCTAGTGCCGGAGGTAAAGCTATTCTATAAGCCAACTTTCCAATCTTCTCCAACACTTCAGATGGTCCAATGTGTCTGAGATTCAACTTACCCCTTTTCTCAAATCTTGTAACTCCCTTGAATGGCGTGACCTTTATAAACACATGTTCGCCAACTTGGATATTCAAATCATTTCTTTTGCAATCTGTGTAACTCTTTTGGCGACTTTGAACTGTGATTATACACTGACGAATAACTTGTACTTTGTCTGCCATTCATTTAGACAAATCTAGGGCTAGCTTCTTTTCTCTAACTTCATCCTAGTTCAATGGCGTTCGACACTGCCATCCATACAATGCTTCAAATTGAGTCATTTGAATACTAGCCTGATAACTGTTATTGTATACAAACTCAACTATAGGTACATATTCATCCCACGAACCTCCAAACTCCAATGTACACATCTGGAACATGTCTTTGATGATTTGATTTACTCGCTCTGTCTGTCCATCTGTTTAGGAATGAAAAGTTGTACTAAACTTGAGTTGGGTGCCTAGGGTTTCATGTAAACCTTTCCAAAATTGAGATGTAAATGTCGCATCTCGATCGAAAACTATTGACTTAGGCACTCCGTGTAGTCTTACTATTTCTTTATAGTAGACTTTAGCCAATCTTTCTGCTGTGTAGGTCCTCTTTATGGGTATAAAGTGAGCAACTTTTGATAACCGATCTACTATTACCCGTATAGAGTCATTTCCAGCCTGAGTCATGGGTAATCCTTCGATGAAATCCATTGTAATATCATCCCACTTCCATTCAGGAACTTCCAAAGATTGTAACTTTCCAAATATCTGTTGGTGATCAGCTTTCACCTTTTGGCAAATTAAGTACTTGGCTACGTATTCAGCAATCTCTCTTTTCATGTTATTCCACTAATATGCTTTCTTGAGATCCTGATACATCTTAGTGCTTCCCGGAAGAATGGAGAATGACAAAAAATGTGCCTCTTTAAGTATCTGTTCCTTCAAGTCAGTTGTATTAGGTATGCAATGGTGGCCTTTATACCTGTACATACCTTGTTCATCAACAGTAAATTCTATCAAACTCTTTTTCTTCATCTTTTCCACATGTGTATGTAAGTCTGTATTCTTTTGCTGCGCAGTCCTGATCTGTTCAAATAATGAAGATTGTATGTACATTTGTGATAATCTTGCTTGAACTCCAGGTGGACATACAATCAATTCTAACTGTCTCATCTCTTGAAGCAACCCTTCCTACTTTGTGATAAGGTGCGGTATGCTGACATTTCTGCTCAATGCATCAACTACCACATTTGCCTTACCTGGATGGTATAGTATCTCCAAATCATAATCCTTTAACAATTTGAGCCATCTCCTTTGCCTCAAGTTCAGCTCCTTTTGTGTGCAAATATACTTAAGGCTCTTGTGATCTGTATATATTTCGCATCTAGCACCATACAAGTAATTGATAACTCGTAAAAATGCGAGTTATCATGGCTCATTTCAGACTATATTTGAGCGTTAGTCCGAGGGTTTAGGCTTAGTTTGTATCAATTTAGCTTAATTTTCACTCGTTTTGCATTTTAGGAGCATTATTTAGTTTTTATGCATTTTTAGCATAAATTAGGCATTTTTAATTCATTTATTTATTTTATTCAATTTTTGCAAGAAGGACAGGCAATACGAAGGCATGCGGGCGAGTGGAATGCAGAACAAAACCAAGTAAACGAGCAGTGAGATGGCGCCCAGGTGCCACCCTACGTGCCTTTGCCAGAACTCCAGCACATCCAACAACCAGTAGCTTCCAATGAGTTGGCGCCTAGGTGTCATGGCATGATCACACAGGTGTTCCAGAAGAGGTTCTAAGTCACGAAGCATCTAGGGAGTTGGTGCCTAGGCGCCAAGGCATGAATTCCTAGAGCATCCAGACATGTTTCTAAGTTACCCAGCACACAGAGAGTTGGCACCTAGGCGCCACTACGCATCTGTACGCGAGGATTTCTGTACGTGTGCTGCGCAAATTGAGATTATAACTAGAACATAAGGGTTTGCGCATGAGAGAGAGAGCCCGGAGACGGAATAGACACCCAGAGAAAGAAGAAAACTCGTTCGAAACGCTGATTGAAGAGAAGATTCAACCCCGTTGGTGGAAACCGCCGGAAAACCAGTTTTCTCTTTATCTTTCTCTTTATCTTTCTCTATTTCTCTGGATACTTTCATAATAGATGTTAAGGATTTTTATATTTTGTCTGTGAACTAAACTTCCTTTAGATAGATAGTTAAGATGAATTGATATCTAACTATATTGTATTGGTTCTTTGAAATTCAGGAATGAATATTTGAATTTTCTATATGATTGTGTATGTGTGATTTACCCTTGCATATTTGGTTTAATGCTTTTCACAAGATTAGCTACATTGTAAGATGATTTAATTGCTTGATTAATCCTTGGAAAAGAAAAATCTTTGCTGGATCCATGTGTCGGGCATAGGTTTCTTCTTTGTTAAGGGGAGTTGTTTAATAGATAGGAATATACCATTAAACCCTATGTAGTCAATGAACAGGTTAAGAACTTATCAATTCCACTTTATTTAATGGCATGGGAATATAGCAATTGAATAGGGTGAAATTAGCTTTATACGCGTTGAAAGACCTATATAAAGATTATTGAACTTGGACTAGTAAATCCATGCACAATCTAATGAGAAAGAACCAATGTGATATAGTTTAGATTCAAGGATTCCGAGCTATCCATCTGCCATCCCCAATTGATAAGCCCGTTTTCAATAATCCAGATATTTCGTGGACTCTATTTTGATTTTTTATTGCATTTGTTTGTGGCGCCCCGAACCGAGGCGTCACTTTTGTCCTTACTCCAAGATCTTGTCGATTGGTAAGTGTGAATCAGGGTTGTTGCCCTGATCACGCGGCGGGTACTTAATTGGATCTTATCCAAAAAAAAATTTCTTTTTTTTTATGACATAGAGACACGTACTTATCATCAAATTTTAATTATCATTGATAACATTCATACTTGTTTTTGTACAATACAGGTTATTTTAACCATGTCATTTCATACATACATAATTTGAAAACTCCTTACCATATGTCCATTCATGCCATATTACAGATCAGCATATCATAAACTTTTCTTCATACCTTCTTTTTCCTTTCCTTCCTGGCCTGTGTTGTACCTGTCTATGGTTTGAAAAGCAAAACGTGAGTCGAAACTCAGTAAGCAAGTATTTTTTTCATTTAAATGCATTTCTCCCGTTCAATAGTAGACACTTATCAAGTGATCTACTATCAACGAGTGAAAACCTTTTCATAAAACCTTTCATAAAACATATGCTTGCAAACTTAACATGTAAACCTCTTTTTCATGAACATAAAAACGTTTTTCATAAAACTTCCTTTCTCCAAGGACATTCTTTTGTCCTTAAAACATTTTCCATAAAACCTTTTTAAAACAAGCATATGCATCATGCATAACGTTTCTGTCCGTCTGGTAGGTGACACTTACCAAGTGATCACCCTTTCCTCCTTAGGAGAGAAACCATCCCTATTGATAACTCGCGAGTCAGGCAGTTATCCATGTTCTTCTCCCATTTCAGGGAGGGCGCCGCCGGCATTTCGCCTTTTGAAGTGACTTGGCCTATGTAGAGGTGACTCATCTTGCAACCGCGTCGAGTCTACATATCCTCTATAGTAGACCTAGTACATAACTCCTGTGCACATTCCTTTCTCCACATTCTTATGCTAGCATGCTTTTTATAAAACTCCACAGACCCTAGTCTGTGACTTTTTCTTTTTAAAACTTGATGCTAGCATGTCATTTCAAAATAGTACAGACCTCGGCCTGTATTCCCTTTTCTAACTTGAAAACTTGGCACAACCCAAGTTAACAAGTTAATAAAAATATTTTGTAAGGATGACCAACTTTAAATAATTTTATAAACATTTAAATAACACATTTCTAAATCATTTGAAATATTTGAAGGAAACGTTTGGGAAATAGTAAATTTGAAATATGACTAAAATGTTTATAAATAATTTTTGATTGGTAAAATAATTTTGAAAAATATTTTAATATTTGAAAACAAAAGACTTTGTAAACATTTTTCTTCCTATTTCTGGGTTTTCCATGAACAAAGGATATACAAACACATCATTCATTTTTCATACGATATCATATTCTTTGTCCACATGCCACATGGGTAAGCTTGTATGATCCTTTGGTCATTATTTTTTAAAAAAGTCATCATTCAAATCGATTATCGGTTGGCCTTCCTTAAATCGCTTTCAAAACATTTTAATAAATCATTTCAAATTCGTTCGATAAAACCAAATATTATTTTAAAAATCAAAGTTTTCTTTTCTCCATCATGATGCAACCATTTCCATATTTCTCCATAATTTTATAAGGATTTGCTTACAATGAAGCAATTCCAACATATTCCAAGGTTGCAACATAACATCATATAAAATCACATTTTAAAAAGGTTTGCTTGCTTACCTCTGTTTTGCTTCAATCTGAATCCTTTATCCTTTCCTTTCTTTTTCTTATACAAGTGAAAAGGATATACATACTTTATCATACATATGTTTTATTCATTTATGATATTATTTTCCTCCATAGTTTCTTATAGAGGTTAACCTTAAAAATACTTGGTCATTATTTCCTTATATGGATTTTTATCCATAAATCCTTAAAAATTTCATTCTTAGATTTAAATATTAATCTCAAATTTTCTCTAAAATTACGCTGTAGCAAAATTACTATAGCAAATCACTGTGGTAAATCACTGTTCATCCGAGGTTACCGTTCATAGTAACGTAGGTTACTGTTCAAGGGTTCCAAAAATTGACATTTTTTCCAAAAATAAAAAATACCATGATATAGCTTATGCTTAGTATATCATGGAAAATTTTATACATTTTGAATTTATCATCATTTACTTTGCTAAATAAATCATTTTCTCCATATACTAAAAATCAACATAAATTCACTTAAGTATAATCCTTAATTCCAAAAATCATGAAATTAATATATCATCATTCCAACATCATATTTATCATATTCATATATCCCAAATCATCATTTATAAATTTTAGAGCATTATTTTCACATATTATATGTTATCTTCCCGAATGCTCCATCTTTGCTCCAATTTTTGATGTTTTGGCATAATTCCGATTAAGCATTATTACTATACTTATTTTCTCATGCTTAGAAATTATCTAAGTATGGTTTTACCTTACTTAACATCCAAAAGAAATTTGGGTGGAAATCACTTACCCGAAGTGGAGATATCTCCCATTTTCTCACATTTTCTCTCTCCAACTTTCTCCTCTTCTTTCTCCTCAAGGCTAGAACGTGATGGGGGGGTGAAAATGCTCAAATGGAGCTGAGTTTTTGATTCCTTGGACGTCCCCCCTCCTGCCCTATTTATAGGGCTTGATCTTTCAAAAAATTGGATTTTACCCCCTTAGCTTGAGGTATTTAATTATAAAAATGTATTTTTTTATAATTTTGAAAATGCATGGATCTTTGTGCAGCCACCCTAGGCCTGCTCCAGCCCACCCTATGCAGCCCAATTTTTCCTTTTTTTTATTTTTAAAATTAATTAATTTAGGCTAAATAAATCCTAGCCGTTGATTTAAGATGATGATGATCATGGACCATTGATTTAGTAAAAATTCCAGCCACCCTAGCCTACCAAGCCCCTGCTGCAGCTTCCTTTCAATTAAGTTTTTTATTTTTTTAATTATTTATTTTATTTAAAAGTCAAAAGTCGATTTAATTAAAAGTTAAACTACTTTTTCGATCTCTATTTGACGCTTCATCTTGGCATTTGATTTGTGATTTTCATCACATCTTGACCCATTCATCATGTTCATCATAAATTTTTAAGCATCCATAAAAAATTTCATCGAATTCTGACGCTCGGATTGCAAATTATGAATTTTTCTTTAATTTTTCACTAAAATCCAAAACGGTATTAAAATATCAAAAAGTAATGCTATTTTGTCTTGTAGTGATTAAATCTCTATTTTGTCTTTTCGTGATTAAGTTAATCCAAGTGATTAACTCTTAATCACGTATCTTAATCCTTAGTTACTATTCACGTTCACTATTCACATGCACTATTCACGTGGGTTAAATTCTTAATTGCATTATTTCAACCTCTAGTACACACATTTGCAAATATAACATATTTCATGAATTTTATTTATCATAAAAATCAGTACAAAAATCTATGTATTATTCTAGGATTGCGGGTTTCACATTGCTAGTTTTAGTTTTAAATTCAAAACCCAGAATTTTCTACTTACCAAAAGCAATTAAACTGATTAATAATTCTAGTTAGGAAATTCCTCGTGGGAACGAAATGTTGGAAATATGTGGAAAACTAGCTAAATCTATGTTTTGATGATTAACAAATCAATTTGAGTAAGTCTTGGCTACTAACATATTTGTGGGAATGTTTAAGGCATATACATTTGAAGAAAATAAAGCATGGAAGGCCAAGTCGTTCTCCAAGTCGACCCCAAGATCGACTTCAAGAAGCCAAATCTGTCCAGAGTTGAAAATGGGAGAAGAATAAGTGAAGTCGCAGGCCAAGTCGACTCCACTTGCGACTTGGGAAGCCAAGTCGCAAACGAAGTCGACTCCAGCATCGACTTCAGTCGGGAAAATCACTCCAGAGCTGAATTTGGGATGGAAGAATCCCGAAGTCGCAGTCGAAGTCGACTCCAGTTGCGACTTGGGCGAAGTCGCAGACGAAGTCGACCCCGAGTTCGACTTGACGTCCTTCAAAGTCCAAAATACAGATTCAAGCTCTATTTCAAAGATCAACTTAAGATTCTCAAGTCCAAGGGAAAGATTCAAGCATGCTCCAAGATGAAGAAATAATCAAGTCATGAAGATCAATATGAATCAAAAGCAAGCAAGGTGCATGAATCTACCATGCAAGATTCAAGTTCTTCACAAGGTTCAAGCTAATCCAAGAAGAATCAAAGTCAAGTTCTTCAAGAATCACAAGATCTACAAGTATAAGGAGCCATTCTAGAATGAAAGCAACTAAAGGAAGAAAGTCAAACAAGATAGAAGCAAATCAATGAGGATCAAAGCATATTTTGCAAAGACCAAGTCAAGTCGCAACCCAAGTCGACTCCATGATCGACTTGAGTTGAAGTCTAAAGCCAAAGTCGACTCAAGACTCAGACTTGGAACCTGAAGAGGTGAAGTCGCACCCGAAGTCGACTTCACCTGCGACTTGGGTCAAGTCGATGCCCAAGTCGACCCGACCTGGAACTTGAAGTTGCGAACAGAAGGCGAAGTCGCACCCGAAGTCGACTCCATCTGCGACTTGGGCGAAGTTGCACCTGAAGTCGACTCCGCCTGCGACTTGGGTCGCAACGGTCGGATAATTTTCGAACGTTGGCGCATTAAATGCGCACCACCTACCTTCTAACGTTCGGATTCCCTCCAAAATTATAAAAGGCATTCATCGTGGACGAGGGAAGTAGTTGAGAATCATTAAGTGTGCTTAACTCCTATATTCAAGAGCTCTAAAGAGATCAAGCCATTCAAAGAGGAAGAACTTTGCTTCAAATTGCAAGAGCTACATTTCCGAATCTTCAAAGCCTACATTACCAGTTCTTCTCTGCGCCAAATTGCTTCTACACATCTGTAAAGTGTAGACTCCTTTTGTTATTTCATTTTGTTGTATTGAACTTGATTTAGTTTGAGGAACTAAGATCAAGTGTAAGCAAAGTAGTGTGTGATTGGAGTGGAACTCATCACCTACTTGTGCTGTGTTGTGTTGAAGCCCCCTAGAGTTGGAATCTAGAAGAGAGCAATGACTTTAATTGTATTTGAAGAATACAATAGTGGAACCCAAGTCACAAGGAGTGTGAGCTTGGAAGAGTGGAGTAGGGAGGTTGCCCGAACCACTATAAAAATCTTGTGTGCTTGATTTATATTTCTGCTCTCTACATTATATTGCTTTCCATTTCGTTTCTTCATTAAGGGGACTAGATTAATCCGGGGTAAAGTTTCTGTTTAAGTTATAAATTTTTAAATACCTAATTCACCCCTCCCCTCTTGGGTAATTGCCATCAACTCGGGGCCAACACGATACTCTACTCACTCTTTATTACTTGATTCAGCACGTATACTTGTGTTAAAAGTGAGCATTTTACTTAACATATACGCAGCTCGTCAAGTTTTTGGGGTCGTTGCCAGAGAATTGGTTTAACTAATTATTGTTAGTTTTATTGCTTTATTGTACAATTCTGTAGAATAGTTCATTTTCATAATTTTTTTTAGTTAAGAATTTTTTGTTAGTTTCAAATTGAATTGGTTTTTGCAGGACAATTGATTTTGCATGCGCCGAGGCAGATCCAAAAAGGAGATCATTATTCCTTTTGATCCAAAACCCGAAAGAACTTATCTATGAAGGCGTCGCAAGAGCAGGGAAGGTAGGAGCCAACAGCATACCATGGAGCGCATTGAGAATCAGGATGAGAACATTCACACAAACCAACAGGGGAACCAAAGGATTGAGGTTCCAATTCATCCACCACAAGATGATTTGGACCAACCCATTTGAGATCTCATTGCGCTGGGTCAGAATGTAGTTCAGACTAGCATCACACCTCCTCCTATCGACACCAACAACTTTGAGATCAAACCGGTGATTTTCCAGATGCTCCAGTCCATTGGGCAGTTTGGGGGATTGTCTTCTGAAGATCCACACCACCATCTGCGGAATTTCCTGCAGATCATGAACACGTTCAAGCAGAGCGGAGTCTCTGACGAAGCAATGTGGCTACAGACCTTTCCATTTTCACTGAGGGATAGAGCTTCGGAATGGCTAGATTCTTTGCCTTCGAACTCTGTCAATACATGGAACGACTTGGCTAAGAAATTTCTAGAGAAATATTTTTCACCTGCCAAGGTAGCCAAACTGAGGATGGGCATAGTCTCATTTAAACAACACAGAGAGGAGACTCTTTCAGAGGCATGGGATAGTTTCAAAGACTTGCTCTGGAAGTGCCCGCATCATGGAATTCAGCTGTGGGTTCAAATTCAAATTTTCTACAATGGTCTCCAGGATTCCACCCGTCATATGGTGGATTCATCGTCAAACGGTTCTCTGCTGAGTGAAAGCTACTGAGAATCATACGCCTTGGTTGAAAACATGGCGGCCAATACCTATCAACTGCCATCTGACAGAAGCCGAAGTGGGGGTCTACTCCAACTGGACGCAGTCTCATCGATAAAGGCCCACATCGACGCTCTATCCAGGAAGATTTAGAACTTATCCAAGCCGACCAACGTCAATGCAGTAGGGGCGTCTACATCACAGCAGTCGTCAACAGCAGATATTTGCACATGGTGTGGAGAATTCGGCCATCTCAGTGATCAATGTGGCTACAATCTGGAGTCCATTAATTACGTGGGAAATTTTCAGAGAAATCCACCAAATCCATATGCAAACAACTACAACCCAGGCTGGAGAAATCACCCTAATTTCTCATGGAACAACCATACGAGGCCGAATCAGCCACCGGGATTCTCGTAGCAGCCCCCGTAGCAACAGCCAGCAAGACCAACTCAATTCAATCCACCACCGCGAGAAGAGAAGAAATCTGATATGGAAAACCTCTTTATGTAATTCATGCAATCCCAGATCACGACAAACAGAAATTTGGAAGCACAGATAGGCCAACTGGTCTCAGCTCTAAATAACTGACCTCAAGGCTCATTGACGAGCGATACAGAGAAAAATCCAAAAAGAAAAGGCAAAGAGCAGGCGCAAGCAATCACATTGCGTGGTGGAAAGTAGTTACCCGACGCAATTCCACCAGAAGCGGTAACTAAACCCACTAGTCGTCTGATTCAACAGTCACAGGAGGTAGACGAACCAGATACTACCCAGAAGCAATCGGATGCTGAAATCTCCACAAACCAAAGGCTGCCTCCTCCATTTCCTCAGAGATTCGCAAAGAATAAAAAGGAGGGTCAATTCAAGAAATTTCTAGAGGTACTAAAGCAGCTACACATCAACATACCTATCGTCGAAGCCTTGAAACAAATGCCAAGTTATGCTAAATTCATGAAAGACGTGCCATCAAAGAAAAGGCGATTGACAGAATTTGAGATGATGGCATTAACAGAGAAAATCAGTACTATGGTGCAGAGGAAGTTACTACCTAAGCTCAAGGATCCAGGGAGTTTCACTATTCCGTGCACAATTGGAAATCAATACTTTGGGAGAGCCCTATGCGACTTGGGAGCTAGCATTAATCTCATGCTCAAGTCGATTTTCAGAAAATTAGGCATCGGGGAAGCTCGACCCACGATAGTAATGTTGCAACTGGCGGACCGGTCCATGACATATCCAGAGGGCATTATCGAGGATGTTCTTGTCAAGGTGGACAAGTTCATCTTTCTTGCAGATTTCATTATCCTAGAGTATGAAGAAGATTGGGACGTGCCAATCATTCTGGGTCGGCCTTTCCTTGCAACGGGCAAGGCTATCATTGACGTACAGGCTAGAGAGCTAACCATGCGGGTTTAGAACGAACACGTTACTTTTAGCGTGTTCAAGGCAATGCAGTTACCAAATGATCCAGACGAATGCCTAATGATCGACATGGTGGATTCGGCAGTTCGGGCTGAATTCCAAATCTTAGCTTTCAAATACGTCCTGAAGGCATCGTTGGTTGGAGAAATCAGTGAATCTGACGATGATTCGACAGAGATGATACGCTATCTGCAGCGATCTCCAACTTTCCCACGATACCCGTAGAAATTCGAATCGTTGGAGCTCAAGCCAGAATCTTTTAAACAGTTGAAGCCGTCGATCGAAGAGCCGCCTGTTTTGGAACTGAAACCCCTGCCGAAGCACCTCAGATATGCTTACCTGGGAGCGGAACCCTCACTCCCGATGATTATTTCTTCTGCACTGGATCCCGTGCAGGAAGAAAAACTACTCAGAGTGCTCGAAAATCACAAAAAGGCCATAGGATGGACCATCGCCGACATCAGAGGTATCAGCCCGTCCTTTTGCATGCATAAGATTCAAGTAGAAGAGAATTCCAAACCATCTATCGAAGCGTAGAGAAGGTTGAACCCAATCATGAAAGAAGTGGTCAAAAAGGAGATCATCAAATGGCTAGATGCATGTGTTATATACGCGATCTCCGACAGCTCTTAGGTCAGCCCGATGCAGTGCGTCCGGAACAATGGTGGTATGACGGTCATCTCCAACGAGAACAACGAGTTAATTCCGACCAGGACAATTACTGGTTGGCGAGTTTGCATGGACTACCGCAAGTTGAATAAAGCCACCCGAAAGGATCATTTTTCGCTTCCATTCATTGATCAAATGTTGGATAGATTAGCGGGGCAGGAATTCTATTATTTTCTGGATGGCTGTTCAAGCTACCACCAGATTATGATAGCACCGAAGGACCAAGAAAAGACCACGTTCACATGTCCATATGGCACGTTCGCATTCAGGCGAATGTCATTTGGCCTATGCAACGCTCCAGGTACATTAAGCATTGTATGATGGCCATTTTCATTGACACGGTGGAGGACTTCCTGGAGGTATTCTGTGAAACCCCGATCTTAGACACGTGTATGAAACCCTAGAGTTGTAAACCCTAGGTAATATATTAATAAAATATATATTTATGAGTATGAAAATATGTGAAATTAGAGGTTCAAAGAATTATTTATGAAATAAAATTCGGATGAATAGTGAACGTGAATAGTAACCATGTGGTTAAAGTGAAGTGATGAGTTAATCACTTTGGATTAACTTAATCACAAAAAGACGAAAAAGGAAGCTTCCCACTAAAGGACGAAAAAAGAGGTAGAGTTGCTTTTGAATTTTTGAATAATTTTCGAATTTTAAGGTATTTTTGAAAAGAAAATGAAGAAAAATTCATAACTTGCAATCCGAAAATCGGATCAAGGTGAAATTTTTTATAGATGGCCAAAGTATTATGATGAACATGATGTGTGGTCCAAGATTGATCAAAAATCATAAATCAAGGGTCAAGATTAAACGTCCTTTGAAGATAAAAAAAAGTAGCTTTACTTTATCATTAAATTAGGATTGACTTTTGATTAATTTTAATTAATTAAAATAAGCACAAGGCTCAAGGAGGACTTTTGGGGCTAAAATCCAATGGCCTAAAATCATCCTCATCAAGAATCAACGGTTGAGATTTAATTAGCTTAAAAATATGATTTTTAATAAATCAAAAATTATTAATTAAATAGGCTAGCTAGGGTGGTGTGAACAGTAGCTAGGGTGGCTGCACATTACTCAAGAAAAATTATGGAAATTAGAAAAATATATTTAGAATTAAACACCTTGAGCAAGGGGGTAAATTATAATTTAATAAAAAATATAAAACTATAAATAGGGGGTGCTATGAATGACCAAAGGCACTCCAAACAAGCTCCAAGATTGAAAAATTCAAGCCTTCGCACCCCAAATTCGTTCCAAGCCTTGAGAGAGAGAAGGAGAGAAGGAAAGAGAGAGAAAGTGAGAAAGGAGGAAGGATATCTTCACTTCAGGTAAGAGGATTCTTCCCAAATTTCTTTTGGATGTTAAGTAGGGTAAACCCATACTTAGATAATGGCTAAGCATGAGAAAATAAGTGTAGTTACCATACCAAATTGGAATTATGCCTAAACATCGAAAATTTGGAGCGAAGATAGAGCATTCGGAAAAATAACATAAGATATGAGTAAATAATGCTCCAATATTGCTAAATGATGATTTGGGATGAATGTTTATGATAGTTATGATGTTGGAATGATGATATATTGATCTCATGATTTTTAGATTTAAGGATTATGCTTAAGTGAAATTATGATGAATTTTAGTATATGGAGAAAATGATTTAAGTGGCCAAGTTCATGATGATAAATTCAAAATTCATGAATTTTTCCATTATATACTAAACATAAGCTATGTCATGGTACTTTTTATTTTTGAAAAAAATGTTAATTTTTGGAACCCATGAACAGTAACCTGCTACAGTAAGGGCTACAATACGTGAACAGTATCTACAGTGATTTGCTACAGTAATCATGAACGGTGATTTTGAACAATAACTATGAACAGTGAACAGCGTGATTTTGAAGAAAATTTGAGATTAATATTTGAGGATTAAGACATCAACTAAGTGCTTAAGAATGAGCACAATATGCGAAATGTGGAAAATATGGTGAAATGCATAAGTTATGACGTGCATGTATACCCAACTTGAAATTCAAGTGGGTTGTGAATGATAATGGAAATGGGTTGGAAATTTGAGTCGAATGCAAGCAAAAGAAAGTATATGAATGCTATGTCATTCTTATATGTATAGGTAAAGGCAAAGAGTTAAGCGAGACGGAAAGCTAAGCAAGCAAGGTAAGCAAGCAAATTTTTTAAAATGTGATTTTATTGCTTCATTGTAAGCAAGCACAACTTTGAAAATGTGATTTTATTCTCAAGTATTTATGTAATGTGTTTAAGGGTGGTCATTCTTATAATGTTTTGAAATGATAAATGTTTATGAGTTTTTATTCATGCCGGCATATTGATATCATGTGATGTTCATGGACATGTGCACATGTATGATGTATAATGAAGCGGCTTTGGTGGAGGTAGAAAGCGGATCAGAGGGTCCCCTTTCACTATTGCCGAGTTGATGGGCTGTGTGCCGACGCCGTCCTCCCAAGAGGTGGAGGCAAAGGAATGCTATGTGTGAATGAATGCATTGTATTTTCATACATGGATTGAAAAAAAAGCATGGATTTGAAAATGATATTTTTAAGGAATTGTGCAAATAATTCTCTACATGAGAATGACAAATCACCAGGTGTAAGAGGTATATAATGCCGGGAAAATCAAAAGTCATGCATGTAGGAGACCATGTAGGCATCAAGAGGATGAGAGGTTCCCCTTGACGAGGCCAAGTCGGAGAGAGCCGGCGTATTAGACCATGCTATGTGAGATGTTCCTTAGGCTAGCATACCCGCACACGAAGGTTTATGTCAGGAATGGAAAGAAAGCATTTGCACATCCAATGTTTATGAAAATATTTCTGTGCATTTGATAGTTGATCACTTGGTAAGTGTCTTCTATCAAATAGAGAGAAATGCATTTAAATGATAGAAAAATGCTTTCTTATTGAGTTTCGACTCATGTTTTGTTTTTTCAACCTCGGACAGGTGTAGGGAAAACCAAGAGATGAAAGACATGTGTTGCTAAAGGAAAAGAGAAATCTACAATGGTTAGTAGATTTTTGTATGAATAAATGCCCTAATGGGATACAGTGAAAAAGACATAGGTTGTATGAAATTATGAAGTGATGAATAATATGGGAAGTTGATGATTTATGATGATATGGATATGTCCATTATGAATGATGATGAGTATATGTTTATGTGATGAAAGAAAAAAAATTGGACGAGATCCAATTAAGAACCCGCCGCGTGATCAGGGCAAAAAACCTGAGTCACATTTACCAATCGACAAGATCCCCGAGTAAGGCCTCTAGGCACCCCGGTTCAAGGCGCCACATATTCATGGACAATTTCTCGGTATTCGGGAATTCCTATGACGAGTGCCTGGCCAACTTATCGAAGATACTCTAGCGTTGCAAGGATTCGAACTTGGTTCTCAACTGGAAAAAGTATCATTTCATGGTACAGGAGGGAATCTTACTTGGTCACCGGGTCTCCAAACTGGGAATTGAAGTTGATAAAGCTAAAATTGAGACGATTGAGAAACTGCCTCCACCCACCTCAGTTAAGGGCATTCGCAGTTTTCTGGGACATGCAGGGTTCTACAGGCAGTTCATAAAAGACTTTCCAAAATAGCCAACCCGCTATGTTCGCTGCTCGAGAAAGATGTGCCATTCGAAGTCACCAGCGAATGCATGGAGGCATTCCAGGAACTGAAAAAGAGATTGGTATCTGTGCCAATCGTTATTTCTCCAGAATGGAACCTCCAATTCAAATTGATGTGCAATGCGAGCGACTATGCACTACGAGCGGTACTACGCCAACGAAAGAATAGAGTTTTTCACTCCATCTACTACGCTAGCAAAACCCTAAATGAGGCGCAAATGAATTATACCACGACAGAAAAGGAACTACTAGCGGTGGTATTTGCATTCGACAAATTCAGAGCCCATCTGGTGGGCACCAAGGTGATCGTATACACAGACCATTCGGCCATCAAGTATTCGATCGAGAAAAATAATGCAAAACCACGCTTGATCCGGTGGGTCCTACTGCTACAGGAGTTTAACCTCAAAATCAAAGACCGAAAGGGAGCTGAAAATCAGGTCGCTGACCATTTATCCCGCCTTGAAGGATCCCAGCCAGCCCAAGACACAGAGCAGATTCAGGAAGTGTTCCTGGATGAGCAGCTATTTTCTATCTCCCCAGGAAGTCTACCATGGTATGTAGACTTTATAAATTATATCGTCAGTGGATTGTTACCTCCCGAGCTGAATTCACACCAAAGGAAGAAATTTCTCCATGACGTGAAATTCTATTTCTGGGATGATCCATATTTGTTCAAGCAATGCCCGGACCACTTATATCGGAGATGTATTCCAGAGTGTGAACAAGAATCAATATTGCAGATCTGCCATACATCTCCATATGGGGGCCACTTTCACAGAGATAAGACTGCGGCGAAAATACTTTAATTGGGATTCTACTGGCCATCTCTATTCAAAGACGCCCATTTTTATGTCAAAAGGTGCGATCAATGCCAGTGGACATGTAATATTTCCAAAAGACATGAAATGCCTCTCACTAATGTCATTGAAGTGGAAATATTCGACGTTTGGGGTATCGACTTCATGGGCCCATTCATCCCTTCCTTTGAAAACCAATATATTCTGGTGGTTGTTGATTCTGTTTCCAAGTGGGTAGAAGCGATTCCCACTCAAGCAGACGATGCCAAAACGGTTCTCAAATTCATTAAGAAGAACATTTTTACTTGTTTCGGCACACCCCGGGTGATCATTAGTGATGGAGGATCTCATTTCTACAACCGGCAGTTCATGACAATTTGGCACAGATATGATGTAAGCCACAGGGTGACGACAGCTTATCATCCACAAGCCAATGGACAAGTCGAGTTGGCCAACAGGGAATTAAAGCAAATTCTGGAGAAAACAATTGGGTCATCTAGCAAAGGTTGGTCTATCAAGCCGGAAGACGCACTATGGGCGTATTGAACTGCCTATAAAATCCAGTTTGGAATGTCTCCTTACCAACTGGTTTATGGAAAAGCTTGTCATCTGCCGCTGGAGTTGGAGCACAATGCGTATTGGGCAATTAAAAAACTAAACCTGTACATGCAACAATTAGGGGAGCGTCGATTACTGCAACTCAATGAGTTGGACGAATTCCGAATGTAAGTCTATGAAAATGCCAAAATTTATAAAGAAAAGGTGAAGAAATAGCATGACAAAAAGATTCTACTACGGAGATTCGAGCCAGGTCAGAGAGTTCTACTTTTCAATTCAAGATTGAAATTGTTTCCAAGGAAATTCAAATCTAGATGGTCGGGTTCGTTCGTGGTGATAAAGGCGACTGAGCACGGAGCAGTGGAAATATTCAATGAGACGTCTGGCAATGGTTTTGTCGTGAATGGTCAACGTCTAAAGCACTATATAGGAGATGATTTTCAGCGTTGCAAGGAGGTGGTGGAACTGAAGAAAAATTAAACAGCGGGGACGTCGGGCTAAGGACGTTAAACTTAGTGCTAAATGGGAGGCAATCCATTACTCATTTTCATTTTGATTTATGTTTTTTGTTTTTGTTTTTGTTTTTATTTTTATTTTTAGGAAAATGACTTGGAGCTCAATTTCATAAAGATCATGCTTGGAAACAGCTGGGAGAAAAAAAAGTTCAAAAAATTGCTGAAGAACATCGGTGCCTAGGCGCCGCATGGGGGCGTCCCGGCCCTGTGCTAAAGATCCCAAAGAACACAGAGCATGAACTGGCACCCCGGCGCCGCATGTTGGCGCCCCAGCACCAAGTCATGGACAGCGCGACCTGGAGGGCTTTATAAGGTGTGGGTTAAGGCTCTAAACCCTAACCAAACACCCCGGCGCCACTTTTTCCCCCTTTTCTCATTGCTAATCAATCTCCCCTTGATTCCAAGCCATTTCAACTCAAATCCATCCCCATTTCATCAAGAAATCATCCATCCATTCCTTTTTCTCACTTTTTCACTTTTCTTACATCCATTCAAATCCTCCCAAAACTCTGATTTTTCATCATCAAATCCTAAGCCACACCCTTATACTTGGTTTCCTATCAATTTCTCCTTATTTTGGGCTCTATTTCAAGCCCTATCATCATCATCTCTCCAGACCGGCACCGGATAGCGCTATCAGCAGAGCGACGCCTACGCGCTACCCCACCGCACCCTGGCGCCAGTGCAGAAATAGTATAAGTGCCGAATTTCAACTGGAAAGCTTCCGGGGGTAAAATTTCTTCATTTTTGGTGCTTTTTCATTGATTTGAAGTTGCTTGGTGATTTTTTGGGTGGAAGATTGGATTGGATTGGTTGATTTTTGTGGATTGGTCGGCGGATTGGAGGTTGCCCTGTGTGGTTGGTTTTGTGGATTGCTCGGTGATTGGCTTAGTGATTGTTGGCTTGGTGGTTGTTTTTGTGGAGGTTGTCTTGGTGATTGTGTGTGGATTGCTTTGTGTGCATTTTTGGAGGTTGGCTTGTTTGGTTGTTTTTGGACTTTTTCCTGCGAGATTATTTGAGGTGACTATTTGTTGGAGACATGGCTTCCTCGTCAACTGCCGAGAGGAAGAAAATTCAGGAGCCGGTGGAATTGATACCAACAGGTTCATGTCCGCTCAGGTGTTCAAGTAGTACATGGACTCTCTTCAAAAGAGGCACCTTATTCCGGAGAGGGGAATCAAGATCGATGCATTCTCCTATGCTCCGCTCCTCAACCTAAATGCTCGAGGCTGGTAGAAGTTTGTGGCGCAACCCCAGCCTGCTATCACGCCAGTGGTCAAAGAATTTTATGCTAATGCGGTGGAGCATGAGCAGGGGCTAGTCAAAGTTCGGGGCAAGATTGTCCCCTTTCATGCTGAGGCGATTAACTCCTATTACAGGTTGGGTTCTCTCGATCGCCCGGACGAGTACGAGGCTTTCCTGGAGGGAGAAGACCGAGATGTCAGCTCCATCACTAGGCAGTTTTGTGAGAGACCACTGGTCTGGAAGTCGACGGTCGGGCGGCTTACCTCCTTCAAGCGAAGTGAGATGCTTTACCATGGGAGAATGCTGTTCCACTTCATATCAGCCCGGATGATGTCATCGACTCACTTCAGCGAGGTAAAGATGGACAGGGCACTCCTGCTTCACGCCATATACAGCGGCAAGTCAATCGACGTCGACAGGTTGATCTACCGCCAGATTTGTGCCTATGAGATAGCGCCCCGGGGTAGCTACTACTTCCCATCACTCATTACTGGGCTCTGCAAGCGGGCTGGAGACAGATGAGAGCCGACGGAGGAGGTCCTGAACTGCCAGGCGATCATAGATGACCTCTTCTACCGCACCCAACCACGACGCACCTGTTCGCAATCTCACCGCAAGTGCACGGGTCATAGATTGTAGTATATAAATTATCGATCCACAGGAAATTTGGGACTATAAATTTTTCTTTTAAACGCTTTTGTGTTGGATATGGAGAGAATATAGCAAATAAAATAGAAAAGTGGGGGAGAAAATATAGTAAATAAAAGGAAAAGGAAATAAACAAAATGGGAAGAGAAAATTGCAAATTATAATGAGTAGAGAAAACGAGAGTGCAAGTACCTAGGGTCTAGGATTTCACATGCATCTTTGCAATGAGTAGTGGTATAATAATTTAATCTGGATATTATTTGTTAAAGGAGAACAAATCCAAATTTATCCCTGTACCTTCTCTCGAAACCTACAAGGCGTACCCTAATTTTCTTAACCACCTACTCTCATGGGATTAAGTTAATTAGAATCCATTAAGTTTCGTGGTTTGTTCATGGAATTCCTCAAGGTCATCATACCTATTCTCATGATCTTAAATTTCCAAGTTTAATATCTTGATTATCATATATTAGATTTCCACCTCTCGGTTCCATCACCTAATATATGGGAATCATTGCCAAAGTGCAGGCTTTCACACCAAGCAAGCATTAAATCACAAGGTATTAAATTAACAACAATATCCATCATAAATAAATTAAAAACCCATACCACGCTACATTGTACACATGCTACATCCTAAATCCTAGATTAAGGGTTTATCTAAGCATGTTTAAGTTCAAAATAAAATTAAAATTACAATCCATCTTAAACAAGACAATTAAAATTAAAAAGGAAAAAGATAGAAAATCTTATTGATTTGAAGCTTCGATGGTGTGTCGGCCGCTCACGCAACTTGCCAGTCCGCCTTTTTCCCATGCTCTCCACCTCCTTACTCTTTCTCTTTCTCTCTCAAATTTCTGCCCGTGAATTTTCTCTGCTCCAGAGCTCTCTGATTCAGAACCAACTAATGAAAATCTTCTTTATGCTGCTCGTTGAAATTTTCTGCTCTGATTCACTTCCCCTGGAATTTCTAACTGGAATTTTCTCTCTCTAAATTCTGTGTAAAAATTTGTTCTTGAACGCCTCCGCTGCCCGACCAAATCTCCTCTTATATAACCGTTTATGTGGGGTCCATATGCAGCTGCTGAATCACGTACATGTTGCTGATTTAAATACTCATGTGCATCATGGCTATTTAATGGCAACATGGTGGACGACTGGTGCTATTGTTGCTTGGTCATGTGATATGTTGCTGAATAATAAATGGCAGTTGCATTTTAATTGGTTGGTCACGTGATTCCTGCTGTTTGGATGAAATTTGCATGGACGGTTGGGATTGGACCATGAATGGCTGGATGCAGAAATTAAAATGGACGGCTTAATTTTTTTGGATGGCTAGATCTTTTCTGCTGATCACGGAAATGGATGGCCAGATTTATGTGAATTGGATTTGGCTGCAAAATCAGGCCGTTGAATATGATCTGATCGTCCTTGCACAATTGGATGGTTGCTGATTTTTTGGCCGTTGCATTTCTGGTGGGCCACACATGTGTAGCTCGTTCACATGAATGGGTATGGGAAATTAATTTGTAGCAAATGGAGTGGACGGCTGAATTAATGGGTTGGATGTTGTGAATGTTGCAATGGAATGATGCAGATCATGTGAATGTGTGTATGGGTTTAATGGGCAGCTTATGTGGGGTCCATAGGCTGCTGTATTTACGTGAATTGCTGCTGCTGGATAAATGGATGTGATGGATTGATCACGCATGGGAATTAATGGATGGTGCTGATCGTTGCATTTATTTGTGGGGTCCACGACTGCTGAATTTTGAATGTATTCACATGAATTTGCATCTTCGCAATTAGCATGGTGGACGGCTGGTATAAATGGACAGCATGGTGAGATATAAAGGGGTTGCTTAGTCTTTTAATGGTGCTGGAAAAATCAGATATCACGTGAGTAATGGGCTGCTTGATAAATGGACGTGGATGCTGGTTTTTACATGCTTTGAACGGTGATGAATTGCTGGAAATAATCTGGACGGACAGATTTGGTATTGGACATTTGGTTTTATGATTTTCTAAAAATTCTGGATGTGATTTGGCCGTTGATGATTTCGTGGGGCCCATTCTCGAATTTGCATGATCTGCATAAAAATATTTAAATAATTAATTGATGAAATTAATAAATGGGTCACCAATAATAAATTAATTCAAATCCATTTGATTTTATGACAACAACAAGAAAAATATAATTTCAAGTCAAAAGATCACAAAAATTATATAAATAACTTGAAATTAATATTTAAGGCCCAAAAGTCACAAAACCACATTTTAAACCAAATTTCTCATTAAACTCAATTAATTACCCACCAAATTGGTATAAAATGTCCATAAAATGTATTACCAATTTCCAATTATCAGCGCCCCAGAGCAGTTCCACCAGCGGGACCCTCCTCGTAGCCACTATCCACGGACGAGCGACCGACCAACCTGGAGAACTTGGTAGCGGCCCAAGCCAGGTATATGCATCAGTCCGACAGGGCAATAGAGGCCTATCTATGCTGGATCACGGAGGACAACCAGATCAACTCCTCGACTCTCCCGCCACTCCCATCGACGCCCCTGGAGTTCCAATCGTGCTTTGGGCAGCAGTCCCAGCCACAGCGCTCCGACAACGAGGACGAGGATGCCACCGAGTCCGATTCTTGAGGGAGTCCCGGTCCCTTCCTTTTTTCTATTTTTCTTTTATTTTATTTTATTTTGCATTCTCTTTATCAGGTCATTCTAGGTCATCATGCATTGAGGACAATGCATCTCTCAAGTTTGGGGGGTGTATAATTCTCGACCGTAGGTTAGTTTTTCATGTTTTATTTACATTGCATATTATGTCAACTCCAGCTAATGAAAGTTATCTTTGTTCAATCCATCTTACTGAAAATGTGCAAAGTTGTGAATAATGTTGACTTGAAATTGAATTCATGAAAAATGGGCAATTTAGATTAAGGACCAAGTATTAAAGCAAGTTGCAAATGACATGTGAAAGAATTAAAAGGATTTCATAGTACATTCTTCTAATTCAATTATATGTTAATTTTCCAGACTGAGATGATGAGAACTAAATTAAATAAATGATGACTAAGCACTTTAAGGGAATTAATGGGTTCAGAAATGGTAATATTTAATAAAAAATTACACAGGCATGTTCAGTACCTCTAACAAGGCATCAGAATAATAAAAAGGGGGTGATTGACCTAAGCTGAGTAACCGGGACTTGGCATCAATAAATGGTAAGGTTCGTGTAAAAAAGCAAAGGAAAATCACGGTAAGAACGCTTTAAAATAAAAAATCTCCCCAGATACCCTGAAATATGGTGAGGGGAGCAAAAAAAACACATATCTCCAGATATCCTGAAATATGGTGAGGAGAACTTTGCAATAAGTTTGGGGGGGGAGAATGTGCAGTTGGGCAAAAACCAGTTAGTTCAGCTTAAACCTTGGTTTGCCTGCTTTCATTGATTTTCTAACCAGTTCTTCTGATCAAATGGAAGATTAGCATGCTGAATTATGACCATGTACTAGGAAATTTTATCACCCACATGTAACTTGGTTTGAGAATGAAAGTGCATGCCCTATTTTGTGTAACGAATGATTTTTCAAGTTTAGATTATTCTTGACCTTGTTGAGCAGATAAATGGATTGATCGAAGCATAATGGGAAGTAGGTTGAGTTGACGGGTTCATTCATTCATTTATTTATTTATTCATTCATTGTGTTTGCACGTGTTGCTCGAGGACTAGCAACATTTAAGTTTGGGGTTGTGATAACTCGTAAAAATACGAGTTATCATGGCCCATTTCAGACTATATTTGCGCCTTAGTTCGAGATATTAGACTTAGTTTGCATCCATTTAGCTTAACTTTCACTCGCTTTGCATTTTAGGAGCATTATTTAGTTTTTATGCATTTTAGCATAAATTAGGCATTTTTAGTTCATTTATTTGGTTTTTTCAATTTTTGCAGGAAGGACGGGCAATATAAAGGCATGCGGGTGAGTGGAATGCAGAATAAAACCAAGTCAAGGAGCAGTGGGATGGCGCCCAGGCGCCACCCTACATGCCTTTGCCAGAACTCCAGCACATCCAGCAACCAGTAGCTTCCAATGAGTTGGCGCCTAGGCGCCACTTCACCAACATGCAGATAAATCCAGAAAGGTTTTGAGGTCACAAGATACAATAGCTTCCAGGGAGTTGGCTCCTAGGCACCATGGCATGATCACATAGGTGTTCCAGGAGAGGTTCTAAGTTACGAAGCATCCAGGGAGTTGGCGCTTAGGCGCCAGCCAAGGGCGCCTAAGCACTAAGGCATGAATTCCTAGGGCATCCACTACGAATCTGTACGCGCAGATTTCTGTACGTGTGCTGTGCAAATCGAGATTATAAATAGAACCTAAGGGTTTGCGCACGAGAGAGAGCCCAAAGACGGAATAGACACCCAGAGAAAGAAGAAAGCTCGTTCGAAAAGCGGATTGAAGAGAAGATTCAACCCCATTGGTGGAAACCGTCGGAAAACCAATTTTCTCTTTATCTTTCTATTTATCTTTCTCTATTTCTCTGGATACTTTCATAATGGATGTCAAGGATTTTTATATTGTGTCTGTGAGCTAAACTTCCTTTAGATGGATAGTTAGGATGAATTGATATCTAACTATATTGTATTGGTTCTTTGAAATTCAGGAATGAATATTTGAATTTTCTATATGATTGTGTATGTGTGATTTACCCTTGCATATTTGGTTTAATGTTTTTTACAAGATTAGCTACCTTGTAAGATGATTTAATTACTTGATTAATCCTTGGAAAAGGAAAATCTCTGCTGTATTCATGTGTAAGGCATATGTTTCTTCTTTGTTAAGGGGAGTTGTTTAATGGATAGAAATATACCGTTAAATCCTATGTAGTCAATGAACAGGTTAAGAACATATCAATTCCAGTTTATTTAATGGCATGGGAACATAACAATTGAATAGGGTGAAATTAGCTTTATATGCGTTGGAAGACCTATATAAAGATTATTGAACTTGGACTAGTAAATCCATGCACAATCTAATTAGAAAGAACAAATGCAATATAGTTTAGATTCAAGGATTTCGAGCTATCCATCTGCCATCCCTAATTGATAAACCCGTTTTCAGTAATCCAGATATTTTGTGGACTCTATTCTGATTTTTTATTGCATTTGTTAGTTTTAGTTTTAAATTCAACCTAGAATTTTTTACTCACCAAAAGCAATTAAACTGATTAATAATTCCAGTTAGACAATTCTTCGTGGGAACGATACTCTACTCATTATTTATTACTTGATTCGGCACGTATACTTGCGTTATAAGTGAGCATTTTAATTAACATATACGCAGCTCATCAATAATGTCTCCATATTTTCAAGGCAAACTGTGGCGCCCTGAACCGGGGTGCCTAGAAGCCTCACTCCGGGACCGATTTTGATTGGTAAATGTGAGTCAGGATTGTAACCCTGATCACTTGGCGAGTTCTTGATTGGATCTCGTCCAATTTTTTTTCTTTTCATTCGTTACTTAAGCATACACTTTATTCATAATAGACTCATCCATATCATCATAAAACCATTCATATCTTCTTTTTTATTGAAATAATGCACATAAGTACAATCATGTTTGTAATATCCATAAAACATGTCTTCAACATAACTATCATACATTTGTCCCTTTGGACGCATACATAGAACTGCAATTAAATTTGCAGGTCATTTCTACCTGGAATCCTTTATGAGTCTGCTTCATAGCTTGTTTGTCATTTTGAAAACACATATGAGTAATAATACTCAATAAGCAAGCATTTTTTCTTTGGCAAGTAAACATTTTCCTTTCATTCAAATGCATTTCTCCCCATTTGGTAGGAGACACTTACCAAGTGATCAATTACTAATGGGACAAAAACCTTTTCATGCATTTCATGAGAATGCAATACATTCATTCATTTATGACTTTCTTTGTGCCTCCAACATCTGGGAGGACTCTTCCGGCACACAGCCCTTGCAATTTGGCAATAGTGAAGGGGGACCCTCTAATCCGCTTACTACCTCTACCAAAGCCTCTTCCTTGTGCACCATGTTCATACATATGTCGGCATGACATGCTCCATAAAACTTGATAAATCATTTAGAAAGTAATTTAACAAGCAGTTAGCAATCATTTCAGGTAAAGCATTATAGGAATAGTCATCCTTAAATATAATTCATAAAACATGTGAGCAATCAATTTGCAATCATTTAAAAACATTTTAGAAAGCATATAGCTTGCTTACCTCCTCAGTCTGTGTCCTCCACCTTTTCCTTTCCTTTTCCTATACAAGAAAAAATGATATTTTATCAATATCATTTCATGGCTTAGTTTGCTTCCCATGCATGTTTTATAATCATTCATTACCTCATTTCTATAGAGGTTAATCTTATAAAGATATTTGGTCATTACCTCCTTATATGGATTGTTTATCCATAAATTCTTTTTAAAAATTCCATCTATATATTCTTTAAGATATAAATACTAATCTCATCTTTTTCCACCCAATTTACTCTTTTTACTGTTATGGTACTATTCATCATCACTGTTCATGATCACTATTCATGGGGTTATTGTTCACGTTTACTGTTCATGGGTTACTGTTCACAGCAACGTGGGTTACTGTTCATGGGTTCCAAAAAATAAAAAATACCATGATATAGCTCTTAGTTAGTATATCATGGAAAAATTCATGAATTTTGAATTCATTATCATTAACTTGGCTAATTAAATCATTTTCTCTATATACTAAAAATCAACATAATTTCTCTTAAGCATAATCCTTAAATCCAAAAATCAGAAAATTAATATATCATCCTTCCAACATCATAACTATCATAAATATTCATTCAATGTCATCATTTAGCAATATCGGAGCATTATTTTCACATTTCATACATGATTTTCCTGAATGCTCTATCTTCGCTCCAAATTTTTGATATTTTGGCATAATTCCAATTAAGAATTATAACTTTACTTATTTTCTCATGATTAGGCATTATCTAAGCATGGTTTTACCCTACTTAACACCGAAGAGAAAGTTGAGAAGAATCCCCTTACCTGAAGTAGAAAAACTCTCCTCCTACTTGTGTTTTCTCTCTCTAACCTTCTCTTTCTCTCTTAGAAACGAATTTTGGGGGTGGGAAAGGCTTGAATTTCTCAAGCTTGAGCTGGAATGGTGTGCCTTTGGACGTCCCATGCATCCCTTATTTATAGTATTTGATTTTTCTTGAAATTGCAATTTACCCCCTAGCTCAAGGTATTTAATTCCAAATATTTTTTTATCAAATCCAAGCAATATTTTGAGCAATGTGCAGCTTCTCTTGCTGCCCCCCTCATGCCCCCTAGCTATACCCTATTTAATTAATGATTTTTGATTTATTAAAAATATTTTTTAAGCTAATTCATCTCAACCATTGATTAATTGATAAAGATGATTTTGAGCCGTTGGATTTGGTTCCCAATTTCCACAGCCCCTGCACGTAAAGGAATTAATGAAAAAGATAAGCTACCTTTTTAATCTCCAATTGACATTCGTGATTTTCATCACATCTTAAACCATTCATCATGTTCATCATGGATTTTTAACCATCCATAAAAAATTTCATCTAAATCCGACGTCTGGATTGCAAATTATGAATTTTCTTTAATTTTTCACTAAAATCTAAAATTCCATTAAAATATCAAAAAGTATTGCTATTTTGTCCTGTAGTGATTAAATCTCCTTTTTTATTTTTTTATGATTAGGTTAATCCAAGTGATTAACTCTTAATCACGTGTCTTAATCTTAGGGTTACTATTCACGTGCCTTATTCATCCGAATTTCATAATTATCTTAACCTCTATTCCCACATATTTTCATACTCATGAATTTATATTTTCCAAATATATTACCTAGGATTTACAACCCTAGGGTTTTATACACGTGTCTCAGATCGGGGTTTCACACAAACACCACTGCCGCTAATTCTAAATCATGAGTGGGGTAACTTACCTCATTGGGCTTCAACTGTCGTGATGTATAAGCTATCACCTTTCCTCTTTGCATCAACACACATCCGAAACCCCTTCTTGAAGCGTCGCTGTAAACCACAAATCCCTCATTTCCTTCTGGTAAGGGTAGGATAGGTGCTTCTACCAACCATTGCTTCAACTCTTGAAAACTGTGCTCGCATTCTTCAGACCATACATACTTGACTCCTTTACGAGTCAATCTCGTTAACGGCGCTGATAGCTATGAGAATCCTTCAACGAACCTCCTGTAATATCCTACCAATCCAAGAAAGCTTCAGATTTCCATGATGGTCGTCGGTCTATGCCATTTCAAAATTGCCTCAATCTTCTGAGGATCAACCTGAATACCTTTTTTTGATATTATATGACCCAGAAATCCTACTTGCTTCAACCAAAATTCACATTTCTTTAACTCGGAATATAAATTTTCTTTTCTCAGCCTCTCTAGTACCTTTCGCAAATGAATTTCATGTTCTTTCTCTGTTTTGGAGTAAATCAGGACATCATCAATAAACACAATTATAAATCGATCCAAATTATATCATGATATTTATATGAAATATATATTAATGATATTTTGCAATATATGGCATTGGAAGATTAAATAGCTAATAATGGAATGTTAATTTGGATGAATAGTAAACGTGAATAGTAAATGTGGGATTAAGCAATATGTTAAGTTAATCACTTTGGATTAACTTGATCATAAAATACGAAAAAGGAAGCTTCCCACTAAAGGACAAAAGTGCTTTTTGGATTAAAATAATAATTTTCAGATTTTTATGAAGAAAATGAAGAAAAATTCATATCTTGCAATCCGGACGTTGGATTGAGATGAAATTTTTTATGGATGGCCAAAATCTTATGATGAACATGATGAGTGATCCAAGATCTATCAAAAATTATGGATTAAGGGTCAAGATTAAACGTCATTTGAGGATCAAAAAACATCTTTGCTTTTCATTAATGAAAGGATTGACTTTTGATTAATTTAATTAAATATCATTAAATGCAAATCAGCACAAAATCCAAGGGAGGCTTGGGCGTCAGCTATGGCTTGGATTTTGTGTCCAAATCAGCGGTTGAGATTGATGATTATCATGAGATGGATGGATGAGATTGATTTGGAATAAAAAATGCATTTTCATAAAAAACAAAATGCATTAAATAGAGCATGCTACAGTGGACGTGAATAGGGTTGCACAAGGCTCCATGCCATGCATGGAAATTTGTGATTAAATCAACGGTTGAGATTGGATTGATTATAGATGACCAACAGTTAAGATTAATCACACCTTTTTATGGTAATCAACCAATTAATGGATGGATCAGCAATGGCAACTTGTGGCCAGCAATTTGCCACCTAGGATAAGGAGAAATTGCTAGGAAATGATATGGAAATGATATATTTAGAATTTAATCCAAATTTCAAGGGGGTTGTGAAACCCCGATCTTAGACACGTGTATAAAATCCTAGGGTTATAAACCCTAGGTAATATATTTAGAAAATATACATTCATGAGTATGAAATATGTGGGAATATAGATTAAAATAATTATGAAATTTGGATGAATAGTGCACATGAATAGTGTATGTGAATAGTAACCTTGGGATTAAGACACGTGATTAAGAGTTAATCACTTGGATTAACTTAATCACAAAAAGACGAAAAAAGAGATTTAATCACTACAGGACGAAATAACAATACTTTTTGATATTTTAATGGAATTTTGGATTTTAGTGAAAAATCTAAGAAAAATTCATAACTTACAATCCGGACGTCGGATTGAGATGAATTTTTTTATAGATAACCAAAATATTATGATGATCATGATGAATGGGTTAAGATGTGATGAAAATCACAAATCAAAGGTCAAGATGAAACGTCAAAAGGAGATAAAAAAGTAGCTTAATTTTCCATTAATGCTACTTTTGACTTTTTATTAAATTAAATAATTTAAAAAATAATAAATAATAAATGAACAGCAGCAATTGCGGGGGGGGGGGGGTGGTTGGATTTTTGACCAAAATCAATATTCCACATTCATCATCATCAAAGATCAACGGCTAGGATTGAATTAACTCAAAATAAATAATTTTAATAAATAAAAAAATCAAAAATAGGGCTGCCATAGGGGAGGCGTGAACAGTAGCTAGGGTGGCTGCTCTTGGCTCAATGCACCTTTTAAAATTATAAAAAAAGACATTTTATAATTTAATACCGCAAGCAAGGGGGGTAAATTCCAATTTGATGAAAAATCAAAAAGTATAAATAGGGGGCAGGGGTGGACGTCCAAGGTACTTCCTTCCAGCTCCATTTGAGCATTTTTCACCCCCACAACGTTTTAGCCTTGAGGAGGAAGAAGAGGAGAAAGTTAGAGAGAGAAAGTATGAGAAAAAGTGGGATATCTCCACTTCGGGTAAGTGATTTCTACCCAAATTTCTTTTGAATATTAAGTAGGGTAAAACCATACTTTGATAATTCCTAAGCATGAGAAAATAAGTATAGATATAATACTTAATCGAAATTATGCCAAAACATTAAAAATTTGTAGCAAAGATGGAGCATTCGGGAAGATAGCATATGATATGTAAAAATAATGCTCCAAAATTTATAAATGATGATTTGGAATGTATGATTATGATAAATATGATGTTGGAATGATGATATACTAATCCCATGATTTTTGGAATTAAGGATTATGCTTAAGTGAATTTATGTTGATTTCTAGTATATGGAGAAAATGATTTATTTAGCCAAGTTAATGATGATAAATTCATAATTCATGAAATTTTTCGTGATATACTAAGCATAAGCTATGTCATGGTATTTTTTATTTTTGGAAAAAATGTCGATTTTTGGAACCCAGGAACAGTAACCCATGTAGCTATGAACAGTAATCTCGGGTGAACAGTAAATGTGAACAGTAATATGCTACAGTAACTATGAACAGTGAACAGCATGATTTTGGGAAAAAAATTGAGATTTATTTTCATATTTTATGTGGATATATGGATGGAATTTTTAAAGGATTTATGGATAAAAAAATCCATATAAGGAGGTAATGACCAAATATCTTTATGAGATTAACCTCTAAAGAAATAAGGTAATGGATGACTATAAAGCATGCATGGGAAGCAAACTAAGACATGGAATGATATAGATAAAATATCATTTTTCCTTGTATAGGAAAAGGAAAGGAAAAGGTGGAGGACGCAGAGTAAGGAGGTAAGCAAGTTCTATTTTGAAATGGCTTTTCAAATATTGCAAATGATTGCAAATATGATTATGAAATGTGTTTAAGGATGACCACTCCTATAATGTTTGAAATGATAAATGTTTGTTTGCTTCTCAAATGATTTTTATCAAGTTTATGGTCATGTCATGTCGGCATATGTATGTATGAACATTGTGCACAAGGAAGAGGCTTTGGTGGAGGTAGTAAGCGGATCGGGGATCCCCTTCACTATTGCTGAGTCGCAAGGGCTGTGTGCCGGCGGCATCCTCCCAAGTGGGTAGAGGCAAAGGAAAGTCATGTGTGAATGAATGCATTGCATTTTTATGAAATGCATAAGTATGAAAAGGTTTATATGATGTTTTATCGAAACAATTTTTCAAAAAGGGATAATGCAAATAATTCTCTACATGAGAATGACAAATCACCTGGTGTAAGAGGTATATAATGCCAAAAAAATCAAAAGTCATGCATGTAGGAGACCATATAGGCTAATCAAGGTAAAGGATACAAGGTCCCCCTTGATGAGGCCAAGTCGGAAAGAGAGCCGGCGTATTGAACCATGCTATGTGAGATGTTTCATGGGCTAGTGTACCCGCATACGAAGGTTTATGTCAGGAATGGAAAGGAAGCATTTGCACATCCAATGTTTATGAAATGATTTTTATGAAAAGGTTTCTATTCCATTGGTAGATGATCACTTGGTAAGTGTCTCCTATCAAATGGGAAGAAATGCATTTGAATGGATGGAAAATGTTTACTTGCCAAAGAAAAAGGCTTGCTTACTGAGTATTATTACTCATATGTGTTTTCAAAATGACAAACAGGATATGGAGCTAACTCAAAAAGGGTGCCAGGTAGAAATGACCTACAATTTTAATTGCAATTCTATGTATGCGTCCAAAGGGAGAAATGTAAGATAATCATGTTGAAGACATGTTTTATAGATATTACAAACATGATTGTACTTATGTGAATTATTTCAATAAAAATAAGATATGAATGGTTTTATGATGATATGGATGAGTTTATTATGAATGATAAATTGTGTGGAATGCAAAGACATGAAATGATGATGAGTATATGTTTATGTGATGAATGAAAAGAAAGAAAAAAAATTGGACGAGATCCAATTAAGAACCCGCCGCGTGATCAGGGCAACAATTCTAATTCATACTTACCAATCGACAAGATCCCGAAGTTAGGTCAAATGTAATGCCTCGGTTCAAGGCGCCACAGGGGTAGAATGCAATTTCATGAAATTTGGGATACTATAAATAGGGGTGAAGGGCTTGAACGAATTTCACACCCCAAGCCATCCCAAGCTTGTGCAAAGGCTCAAAATCCTACCCCACCCACGTTTTAGGCAAAAGAGGAAGGAAGGAAAGAAGGGAAGAGAAAGAAAGTGAGAAAGGAGGAAGGATCTCTCACTTCAGGTAAGGAGATTCTTCCCAAATTTCTTTCGGATGTTAAGTAGGGTAAAACCATACTTAGATAATGCCTACGCATAAGAAAATAAGTATAGTTATGTTTCTTAATTGGAATTATGCCAAAACATCAAAAAGTTGGAGCGAGGATAAAGCATTCGGGAAAATCATGCATAAAATGAGTAAATATTGCTCCAATATTGCTAAATGATGATTTGGGATGAATGTTTATGATAGTTATGATGTTAGAATGATGATATATTAATCTCATATTTTTAGATTTAAGGATTATGCTTAAGTAAAATTATGATAAATTTTAGTATATGGAGAAAATGATTTAATTAGCCAAGTTAATGTGATAAATTCAAAATTCATGAATTTTCTCATGATATACTAACTGAGAGCTATGTCATGGTATTTTTTATTTTTGGAAAAAATGTCAATTTTTGAAACCCATGAACAGTAACCAACACGCTGTGAACAGTAACCTTGGATGAATAATAACCTGCTACGGTAAACGTGAACAGTAATTATGAACAGTACTATGAACAGTGTGATTTTGGGAAAATTTAAGATTTATTTTTATAAGGATATATGGATTTAATTTTTAAGGATTTATGGATAAAAATCCATATAAGGAGGTAATGACCAAGTTTTGTAAAGGGATAACCTCTATAAAAATGAGGTAATATGTGATTATAAAGCATGCATGGAAAGCAATCTAAGACATGGAATAGATGGATAAAATATCCAATTTTCTTGTATAGGAAGAGGAAAGGAGAAGGTTGAGGACACAGACTGAGAAGGTAAGCAAGCAAACCCTTTTGAAAATATGCTTTATTCTCAAGTATTTATGAAAAGTGTTTAAAGGTGGTCATTCCTATAATGTTTTGAAATGATGAATGTTTATGAGTTTTTATGAAAAGTCATGCCGGTATATTGATATCATGTGATGTTCATGGACATGTGCACATGTATGATGTATAATGAAGAGGCTTTGGTGGAGGTAGAAAGCGGATCAGAGGGTCCCCCTTCACTATTGCCGAGTCGTATGGGCTGTGTGCCGACAGCGTCCTCCCAAGAGGTGGAGGCAAAGGAGTGTTATGTGTGAATGAATGCATTGCATTTTCATACATGGATTGAAAAGGAAAGCATGGATTTGCAATGATGTTTTAAACGGATGGTGCAAATAATTCTCTACATGAGAATGATAAGTCACCTGGTGTAAAAGGTATATAATGCTGGGAGAATCAAAAGTCATGCATGTAGGAGACCAGGTAGGCTAATCAGGGTAAAGGACGCGCGGTCCCCTTGATGAGGCCAAGTCGGAGAAGCCGGCGTAATGGACCATGCTATGTGAGATGTTTCGCAGGCTAGCGTACCCACACACGAAGGTTTATGTCAGGAATGGAAAGGAATCATTTGCACATCCAATGTTTATGAAATAATTTTTATGAAAATGTTTCTATGCACTTGATAGTTGATCACTTGATAAGTGTCTTCTATCAAATGGGGAGGAATGCATTTAAATGAAAGAAAAATGCTTGTTTATTGAGTTTCGACTCTATTTTGTTTTCCCAACCTCAGATAGGTGTAGGGAAAGCCAAGAGATGAAGGGCATGTGTTGCTAAAGGAAAAGAGAAATCTACAAAGGTTAGTAGATTTTTGTATAAATAGATGCCCTAATGGGATATGACGAAAAAGGGCATCGGTTGTATGAAATTATGAAGTTATGAATAATATGAGAAGTTGATGATTTATGATGATATAGATAAGTCCATTATGAATGATGATGAGTATATGTTTATGTGATGAAATGAAAGAAAAAAAAAAAAAATCGACGAGATCCAATTAAGAACCCGCCGCGTGATCAGGGCAACAATCATGATTCACATTTAACAATCGATAAGATCCCGGAGTAAGGCTTCTAGGCACCCCAGTTCGGGGCACCACAGAATAAATCATCGATCCTGGACAATGGATACTTATTCTTCACCGTGACTTTATTTAATTCTCTATAGTCAATACACAGCCTCAAACTCCCATCCTTTTTCCTTACAAACAATACTTGAGCTCCCTAGGGTGACACATTGGGTCTGATAAAACCTTTGTCTAATAGCTCCTTATTTGAGTCCTTAGCTCATTCATTTTAGCCGGTGTCATTTTGTATGAAGTCTTGGATATCGGAGCTGTACTTGGTATGATGTCTATAGTCATGTTCATCTCTCTTTGTGGAGGTAATGTGGTCAATTCTTTTGGAAACACATCAGAAAATTCTCTAACCGTAGGAATTTGGTTTAGCTCTACCTCCGTACCTTTCTCCACATTAACTGATACCAAATAAGCTTGTCACTTTTGGCGGATCATCTTGACCGCTTTTATGGATGATATCAATATAGTCGAATTTTCAGGCTATCTTAGTTTCCCAATGGCTATTTCTTTTTCTGGAGCCGCTTCAAATTATACCTTCTTATTCTTGCAATCAATCGTAGCTCCCCATTGACTTAACCAGTCCATACTCAATATTACATCAAATTCCGTCATAGGTAATAGGATCAAGTTGGCTTCTAAAATCAACAATCCTATCCTTATTGGACATGCATTGCATACTTGGCAAGAGCTAGCTAGCCTATAAACATGGGATTCTACGTGAATTATCTTATTGATCTCCTCTACCGGTAGTGTATGGGTGGCCACATATTGGCATGCTATGAATGAGTGACTAGCACCTAAATCAAACAAAGCAACTGCCGAATTTCCTAAAATGTAAACCATACATATGACCACCTTTTCTTCTTGCTCTTCTGACTCTGTCCGAGTCAAGGCATGGACATGTACCGGATTTGTAGAGGTTCCCTGCTTATTTGCTGCTCCGGGTATCCTAAGTTGAGCAGCTCTTCCATGTCTTTGGGACATTTGTGTCTTATTTGGACAGTTCGGAGCAATGTGTCCTGTTTGGTCACAAATATAACATTTAATGACCCTTGTTTCACCCGTCCTGCACTCCTTGGCTATATGGACAGTTTGCCCACATTTATAGCATCGATTCGAGACTTTCAAGCACTCGCCTGTATGTCGCTTCTGACATTTTCTGCATAGAGGCGAGATTTTCTTCTTTGGGGCTCCTTTTCCTTTTCTCACATTTTCTTTCTTAGCCTTTTCTTTCCCTGATTCAACTTCCTTTGTTACAGAACTGAACATCCTTGACCCTAGTTTAGTTCTTGTGTTCTCAATGCCTCATTCTCTAATGCTCTCGCCCTCTTAAGACTTGAAACATAATCCTTAATTAGCAGAGGGGCAAGGCTTTCCCTGAGGTATGACCTTAGTCCATGTTGGAATCTTTGTGCCTTATTTTCTGGCACATTGGCGATCCAAGGCACATACTTGACTAAGGCATTGAACTTCAAGGCATATTCTGTGACAGACATCCTCCCTTGGTAAAGTCTTTCAAATTCTATCACTTTTTGACTTTGTAATCCAACGGAGAGGTATTCCTTATTAAACTCCTCAACAAATGTCTGCCAAGACACCTCTTCTGGTCGTGGCATTATGACCAACATTGTCTCCCACCATTCATGTGCATCTTTAATCAGCAAATGTGTGGCACACAACACTTTCTATCGATTATTACACGGAGATATTCTAAATAATTTCTTGATCTCCATTATCATTGTTTAACCTGTACTGGGTCAGGTTCTCCTGAAAACTTTAGGGGGTCACTGGGCTAGCAATGCATTAATTGCTCTTCGATCAGCTTCCATTAAATGATTTTCATCCTCTCTTGGTGTTGGTGTGGGAGTCAGGCCAGTCGTCAGAATGGGTCCATCTTTTTCAATACTGCCCAACTGGGTCTGCTAGGTCCTTTCTCATAAAACTTGAATAATATCTGCAGTCTGTGCTGCCCAATCGCGAGTAGCTTGCTGCAGTCCTTCCTTTACCGCTGCAGCTACCCTTTCTTCTATGAGTCGAGCCTGTCTTGACTCATGTTCTTCTTCTACATTTCTTTCTGGACTTATGTTTTCTTGTCTTTGACGAGTTCTTGGACTTTCTCTATCTAGTTCTGATCCAGGTCTCTTAGGTCTGCCACTAGTCTCTCCAACCTCGTGTTGGCTGGGGACTTCTGTAGCAATTTCTTTTCCTTTGTTTGTTCTCATTCCTGATCTTGTTTCCACCATGGTATTTTTTTGAATATATAAAAGCAGATAATGTTTCATTCATAGCTAATGTTAGATCAATATATACACATTTCATCATCATATGATTAATAATCAACTCACATGATCGTAATCATGTCATATTATTCATCATCATAAACATCCATAATCATTCGTTCATTTCATATCATTCACATCAGCAAACATTCCATTCACAAATCATAGTTTTCTATATAACAAAGCATAACACACATATACACATGTCACACTTATATACACATCATCATAAATCATGCATCTCATCATGATAATTGATAATTGGAATTTGGTAACATATTTTATGGACATTTTATACCAATTTGGTGGGTAATTAATTAAAATTAATATGAAATTTGGTTTAAAATGTGATTTTGCAACATTTGGGTGTTAAATATTAATTTCAAGCAAATTCAACAATTTTTATAATCTTTTGGCTTGAGATTACATTTTATTTGTTGAAATAATTATTTTGACTAATTAATGATTTAAATATTTTTATGCAGGGAAAACAAGTTGCACAAAGTGGGTCCATATAGAAATCAAATCATGAGCCATCCATTTCACCGGCTAATTAAACAAATCTCCACCATCCATTGCATCTAAAAAATCCAGCAAGCTAGATCACGTCCATTCATCATGCCGTTCAGCCACCGTTTAATGCTGCATCCAAGCTACCCATTGCCAATTCACGTGATGGACCATTGCTGACATTTAAATGCAGCAACATTTGAATGCATTCATGGCTAGTGGACCCCACCCATTAATCCATTTGCCATTCATACACCAAGCCATCCAAAGCAAGTTATTCCAGCAACCCAATTCACGTGAAATGCAAATATCATTTCAGCAGCATGTATTTTATGATAATCTAGCAACACATTTTAAAATGCATCATCATGCAATGGGCCCCACATAGGTCAGCGGCAAAGAAATTTCAGCCTTCCATTGCAACCGTCCAAAGCCAACAAAAAAATCCACCGTCCAAAAATTCTTTCTCCCACAAGCCATCACAACCATTCATTAAACAGTCCTTTTTTTTATTTCTCAGCAGCATTTACGTAAGGAGCATGGACCCCACAATACCCATTCACGTCATTTTATTTCAGCACCATTAAATGCAATTGCACCAGCCGTCCATATAATGTTGTCCATTTTTCCACCGCATGCATAAATGCCCACATAATATTAACGTGATCATGGCAGAAATATTTGCAAAGGACCCACCAAATCCATTCACTAGCTGCCCACCACGTTCAGCAATGCATCCAAATTGCCAGAGTCCAAACTGCCCCTTCTCGTTAATGATTCAGCATGTATTTATGCTCACGCGTTTCATCCATTTTCCAGCAGCTGCATTCATGTCATATGCATTGAAATGGACCCCACATGCTGTCCAATTATGCAGCAACATTCATATAATTTCAGTACTGGTGGCCCACCAATCACGTGATACAGCTGCCCATTTTCCAGCATTGTATTCACGTGATTTAAACAGCAATGGGCAGCAGCATTAGATGGCCCACCTTTCTCCATTCACATCACATGAATTGATTTAATGGGCAGCAGATGCAAATGCAATGACGTGAATGAAATGAGCAGCATTTGATGCTTTCTCACAATGGACCCCACCATAATATTCAACGTGAATGGGCAGCAACATATGATGGACACATTAAATCCGGTAGCTGCATTCAACAAACAAGCATTGCACCCATCACGTGATTTTTTAGCATATCAAATGCAGCTGAATGATGATGAACCCCACTAGCAGATGCATTCAACGTGAAGGGCAGCAGCATATGCATTGCTACATATTCAATGTGTTGCTGAAATTGCAGCAGCAAAATTTCCATCACAAATCACGTGAAATGCATTGAATTAATGGGATCCACTTATGTGCAATTTTCAGCTATAAAAGAAAATTCCGCAACAGATTTTGGGGAGGAGAAATAGCATCGAATAGTACACACAACATTCCGCAGCAGATTTTTGGGAAGACAGCATTCGGCAGACGAAAAATTCCAAAGAGCAAGCTACAGAAAATTCCTGCAAAAAATACCACTGCAAAATATTTTAGCAGGAATTTTAAAAGATGATTAGAGCAAAATTTTGAGAAAGAAAGGGAGCAAAAGCAAGGTGGAGAGCACAGGCAAAAGGTAGACCAGCGAGTTACGTGGAGCAGCCGACACACCATCGGGGCTTCAAACCAATAAACTTTTCTATCTCTTCCCTTTTTAATTTTTGTTATCTTGTTTAAGATGGATTGTAATTTTAATTTTATTTTGAACTTAAACATGCTTGGCTAAATCCTAAATCTAGGGTTTAGGATGTAGCATGTGTACAATACAATGTGGTGTGGATTTTTAATTTATTTATGATGGATATTTTTGTTAATTTAATATCTTGTGATTTTTATGTTTGCTTTGTACACGGGCCCGTACTTTTGCATGATTCCATATATTATGTGATGGAACCGAAAGGTGGAAATCTAATATACGAAAATCAAGATATTAAACCTGGAAATCTAAGACCATGAAAATAGGCATGATAACCTTGAGGAATTACATGAACAAACCACAGAACTTAATGGATTCTAAGTAACTTAATCCCATAAGAATATGTGGTTAAGAAAATTAGGGTACATCTTGTAGGTTTCGAGAGAAGGTGCAAGGATAAATTAGAGTTTGTTTGCCTTTAACAAACAATATCCAAATTAAATAATTATACCACTACCCGTTGCAAAATACACATGTGAAACCCTAGACCCTAGGTATTCACACTTTCACTTTCTCTCATCATTTTTAATTTGCACTTCTTCCCATTTTATTTATTTTCTTTCCCTTTTATTTACTGCATTTTCTCCCCACTTTTCTATTTTATTTGTTATATTCTCTCCATATCCGATACGAAAGCGTTTAAAAGAAAAATTTATAGTCTTGAATTCCTTGTGGATCGATAATTTATATACTACAATCTACGACCCGTGCACTTGCGGTGAGATTGCGAACAATAATCACATGTCAAATCATCATAAAATCATGTATATCTTATTATATTAATTCAATCATCATACTTAGACTTTTCCATGCCTATTTACAAGTCCATGCTCTGATACTAAGCTCTGTGCCGCCCCCAACCCGAGTGTCACATCCTGAGCCTTACCTCGGGATCGTTATTGACTGGTAAACATGATCAGGATTGTTGCCCTATCACACGGCGGGATTTAACAGATATTTATCCAATTAATTATAATTCCTTAAGAATTAATTTTATAAAAATTTTCATCAAGTGCCCATTCAAGTCATCTTTGACCTAATATACACATTTCATATAAGATATAATCATAAAAATTTATTACGTGCTTAACATCCATTAACACTTGTACATAAAACACAAGTAATTTAATAGATCACATATGATCATCAAATATCAAGTCATATTGTTGGTCCCGAGTTAATGGCAAAACCCAAGAGGGGAGGGGTGAATTGGGTTCTTATAAAATTCTTCGGTAAATTAAAACTTAACCCCTTGAAAGCTTAATCCCCTTGATTGAAACAAATAGAGAGCAATGAAGTAATGAAAGTAATAAAGTAAAACAGTAGGCAAGATTTATAGTGATTCGGGCAACCTCTCCCTACTCCACTCTTCCAAGCTCACACACCGTTGTGACTTGGGTTCCACTATGTATTCCGCGAATATACTTAGAGTCTTCACTCTCTTCTAGATTCTAGCTCTAGGGGGCATACACAATCAGAGCCTATGCTTTCTTCTAGATTCTAGCTCTACGGGGCTTATACAATTGATACAAGTAGATGATGAGTTTAACTCCAATCACAACTCTACTTGCAATGTCTTGGTTTGTTACAACAAACTCAAACCAAGCACCAAGAACAAAGAATAATGAAAATAAGAAAGATCTACACTTTACTGAGTTGTGTAGGCAAGTTTCAGCTTGAGGAAGAATCTGTAGAAGCAACCGGTTGTATATCGTTGAAGTTACTTGCAACTTGAAGCTCGTTCTTCCTTTGAAAGTATATAGATCACTCAAATTTGGAGAAAAGCAAATGGGAGCTCTTATTTGCACTTCTTTCCTCTCTTTAGGCTATGTAGTGTGTGTTTCCACGTTTGCTTGAGTGTCTATATATAGAGGGGGGAAGATTTGAACGTTATAGAAGTGGTTGGTGCGCAATAAATGTTCCAACATTCAAAAATTCGAACGTTACTTCCCCAAGTCGCAGGTGGAGTCGACTTCGTCTGCGACTTGTCTTCCCAAGTCGCAAGTGGAGTCGACTTCGTGTGCGACTTCACTTCTGCAGTTTCCAAGTCTGAGTCTGGGTTGACTTAGTTTCAGACTTGAACTCAAGTCGATCTCGGAGTCGACTTGGGTTGCGACTTGGCCAGTTCTTGTGCCAAAAACAAGTTTGATCCTTGTTTGATTCTCCTCTAGCTTGCTTAGCTTCTTTACATTCTGAATTGGCTTCACATTTTGTAGACCTTGAGAATCTTGGAGAGCTTGAAAGCTTGTATGGTTGATTTCCCTTTGATTCATGCACCTTGCTTGCTTTTGATATTAATCTTCATATCTTGAATTTCTTCATCTTGAAATATGCTTGAAGCTTTGCCTTGGACTTGAGAAACTCAAGTTGATAATGAGCTTGCACCTTTGATTTGGTCTTGAGAGAACTTAAGTTGATCTTGGAATGAGCTTGAATCTGTCTTGAACTTTGAAAAACCTCAAGTCGATCTTGAGGTCGACTTCGTCTGCGACTTCACCCAAGTCGCAAACCGGAGTCGACTTCGACTGCAACTTCGGATTTTTCTGCCCCAAAATCAACTCTGGAGTGAATTTGCCATCTCAAGTCGATGCTGGAGTCGACTTCGTCTGCGACTTGGCTTCCCAAGTCGCAAGTGGAGTCGACTTGGCCTGCGACTTCACCTGCTTTCCTTCCATTTTCAAATCTGGTCGTGAGGTTCATTTTGGAGTCGAGGATGGAGTCGACTTTGGGATGACTTCACCCCAAGTCGAAGTCCAAGTCGACTTGGAAATCGACTTGGCTATTTCATTCCTTAAAACATTCAACAAAATCATCAGTATTCACTTTATACTCAAGTTTAACTTTGTTAATCATCAAAACTCATGCTTTGGTCAATTTTGTTTTGTTTTAGACATTGTTTCCAACACATATTACATTCCATCATCATAAGTGTCACTTATAATAAATCATCAAGTTTTTTGTTCTTCCATGTCTAAATTCTGCTCCTTTGTTCTCCTCATTCCTTCACCTGTCTATGGGTTTGGAAAACAAAATGTGAGTTGTAACTCAATAAGCAAGTCATATATATTTTCAGGAAATTTATTTTGAAGGCATATTATTTAAAAGAATTTCTCTCCATTTGGTAGGAGACACTTAACAAGTGATCAACTACCTGCGGAGCAGAAACCTTTTCACTTAAAACATCTTGGAAAGCAACATTATACCCCCTCAAGGGTATATCATGACAATGCGATGCAATGCATGATATCATAGGATGGAAGCTAGCTAGACGACCATCCGTCTTCATCTTCTCCCATCCAGGGAGGCGCCGCCAGCCCTTGGCCTATCTTAGCGACTTAGTTACACCAAAAGGGGAACAATCGGTCCGCTTACACATTTCAAGTAGACCTCATGCTTTGTGCACATGATTCATTCTTAACATGCTAACATGATTTTTCGTACATAAATTCATAGGATAGTAATTTTCATAAACATTTAACAAAGTATTTATGTACTCAATTAGTAAACACATATTGAACTAAGGAATGACCATCCTTAAATACCTTAGAAATAAATTAAAATACCATTTGCTAAAATAATAAAAGCAGTTGGAATATCATTTGCAAATATTTAAGAATATTTTAAGAAATAAAATCTTTTAGAAAATTTTGCTTGCTTACCTTGGTCACGTGAGCTTTCTGGATCTACCTTTTCTTTGCCTTTGCCTATACATGTGGGAATGACATAGCATTCATGTAAATTCCATTTGCTTTCATTCAACTTAGTTTTTCAACCCATTTTATTAATATTCATAACCCACTTGAATTCCAAGTCGGGTGTACATACACAACATGCTTATGCATCAAACCATTCATTACACCACATGTTCAATTCCCATATTAGGGTAACATTCATACATATCATAACACATTCATTAGACACCATATGAAGTAATAAACCTCCAACTTATCATTTTTCACATATTTTTCATAATTCACATGTTGTGCTCATTCTTAAGCACTTAGTTAATGTCATAACCCTCATATATTAATCTCAAATTTTGGGATTATCCAAACAGCAACATAATCCATGTGTTTCATCACATTTTTCATGCATTTTTGCATTTTAGCAATTCATATAAACCATTTATCATTTTCTCATACTTATCTCTTCATATATGTTCATTTCATAACACATAATTCATGTGTTTCTTAAAATTTTTCAAATTAGCAACTTGGCTTCTAATTCAGCGTGATTATACACCTTAATTAAAACTTTATTTAGTGTATTTTTATGGATTTTTAATCCACCAATTATAGGGTTTCAAAACAGTAACTTTGGGACCCGATTTATACACTTTCAACGTCCCTTTTGATACTTATCTATAAACAAATTTCTAATCAGTGAATTCCAGCAACTAATCACACTTTTCTTAAGCCAAATTTAGGGTATTAATACATGTTTAAAATCCATAATTTGATTCCCTTCAAAACAACACCTTCCATGTATATTTTGGATATCCTTTTCACTCCACTTTGCATATTTCTACATATCCCTAAAATTCCAGATTTAAGGAAAACTTAATCAACTTATTTTGAACGTCTAAAACACCTTAGTTTTAGAGTATTTACCCTCTAAATCATTCATAAATTATTTAAGCAAGTTCATGTAACATTCATCACAAAATCATGGAAATCAAGTCATATACATAATCCCTAAATCTCATTCTTCCTAACATTCATAATTTATGTTTAAATCAACATATGTAATTCATTAAATCATGATTCCTAGCCTAATCATGATATTATTTCAAAACAACAACTTATTATATGGATTTAAGAAGTTTCAAGATAGATTATCAACCCATGTCTCTTTCTATCATTTACTTCAATTTCTTAAATCATAAAAATCCATTTATACCATTTAATACCCATTCAATACTCTAATTAAGGGTGTCATATATTACCCTTTAAATCATAAAAAATGAAAAAGGAAGCTTCCCACAAAAGGACAAAACGGGAGTAGAGACGAAAAAGGGACTTAATTAGAGTTTACAAAGGTTACATTTGAGATTTATAAGAAAATGGAGGGTAATTTATGATTTCATAAATATTAGATATGAAAATAATTTTTTACAAATTTTTCGGAAAGGAATTTCAAAATTCTAAATTATTCAAATTGAAACTGTTTAAATTTAAGGACCTTATGGAAAAATAAAAATAAATGAAATTTTTTGGCCAATTAGGGTCCTAATTAAGGGCTTATATTCATCCATACTATTCTCAATAAATCTAAGCATGTACAACTCGGATTGACATGAGAATTTAATAGGAAGTATTAAATTGTATGCTCTTTAATTTAGACAGAATAGATTATGAAAAATAATTGACGTCCAGTAGATATTTTATTATTTTTGCATAATTGATTAGTTAATTAATATCTTAATGTGTATAAGACCAATTGAGAAGAAATTTTAAGGATGATCATGAGGTAACTTAAGTGATTAACAGTGAAAATTTGAAAATTATGATTAAAAATATTATTATCATAATTAATGTTATGAATTAGCTTCAAAAGACCATAAGTTGGTCAATAATGATTATTTCAAGATAAAATTTTTTATGGGTTATGAAAAATTATTTAGAATAATTATGAAAATTTCAAAATCCACATTTGAAATAAAATATAAATTTTTTTATATCCAAAGATGAATTAGTTAATTAAAATAAAATATAATTTTTTTTCAAAATTCCGAAAGGTGCATTTTGTGAGCAATTGTATATATATTAATAAGAAAATTTTCATAATATATAAGTGTGTTTGTAGGCAGTTATGAATCAATTTATTAATGCGGATAAAAAAAAAGAAAAATGAACGAAAATGAAAAGAAGCAGCGTACTGGCCTGGACGGTGCATGGACGGCTATTTACAAAAAAAAACATAAAAGGAAGATGCAACACGTCAACAGGGGCAGCTGTATTTTATTACCTTAGTTAAGTCAAATTAAACCCGGGTCAACCGCTTAAACAAAATATATAAAAGGAACGTGCTAATTAATGGATGTTGAACGTGATGCTGCTGGAAAAAAAAATTCTGAGAAGGCATAAGGGTGGACGTTCAAGAAGGGCAGCAGAGTTATATATTTTTATTAGAAATGGTAACGACCAAAGCATCCAGGTATTAATATATTCCCTTCATGCTATTCGTTCCTTGCTTCAGCAATTTAAAACTTTTATATACATGGATCAAATGCTACACGTTAATTATTTAATAAACGGCATATAAAAAAAAATTTCAACACTACTGGATATGAAATATTGGACGAGCAGACCATATATGAAAATAAAATTTTATTGTTGAAATGCAAAAGGGGGGCAGCTGTATTTTAATTATTGATTTTTTCCAACAGCTGTATTATATATATACAATGGCTAGAATAATGATAGAAATGCAGCAGTCATGTTTTACTGAATTTATTTAATTGCTAAACGTTAATTGATGCTGAAATTTAATTAAGAAAGGTGGACGTTCCAGGCTTTCAAATAGGTTCTTCCTTTAAGTTTTTTATTTACGATACTTTCTTTTAATTCTGAAATGCTATTTCGTCACCTGTTTGATGCTGATTGTTATTAAGATTTTTAATAACCGATATATATATAAATGCATGGATGATCATTGTTAACGTCCAGATTATTACATCAATTAATTACGGTTCTGATTTCATGTTGAATTAATGTATAGACAGATTTTAAATTTTGTTAAAATTGTGTTTAATATATGGCTTGAAAATATCGAGTACAAGTGACGTTTAAAACAGATTTTATTATCTTATAATCATGTTTAAAACATGATTTATTAATAATGAAAGAATGGGTAGAAATTACCGCCCAATCAAATTCTTATGTTTAATCTATAGTTATGGAAAGATGGATGCCATTTTCTGAAAAATTAATGAAATGACATGTGCAAGTGACCGTCCAACATAAGTTGTTTCTGGGATGATACAATTATTAATTTGATATGAAAATAAACATGAATTTTCGGGTGTCTAGAAAATATATGAAAGAAAATTCTGTTATGAACAAAAGTAGACGTCCATGGTGGAACGGAATTTATGGAATTGAGAAGGGAAATCAAAGGTAGAAATTGGTCAAAATTTAAAGTGAAAAAGTTATGGGTTAGAAAAATAAGTTCAATGTGCAAGCATGAAATGTTATAAATAGTCCTTTTCATTTGTACAGAAAAAGGAAAGGAAAAAGTGGAAGGTACAAGTTGACTACGCAAGTAAGCAAGCAAACCTTCTGAAAATACAATTTTATACGACCTTACTCTGCAATCTTAAATTGTTTTGGAAATTGCTTCGTTAGAAGCCAATCCTTTTAATATTGAAAAATATTGAAATGCAAATGTTGAAAAGGTGGTGTTGAAAGGAAAATGAGATTTTAAAATGATATTTGAAATAAATGTTTTAGAATAGTTTTATTACAAGGTTTTGAAGTATTTTAATGATATATTTTAAAGGTTCTCTAAATATTAGATTATTTTGGAGTTTCCAAAATCTATTGTTTCGAGAGGGATTTAAGGAAGGCCAATACGATAAATTAATTTGAAAAATGATTTGAGTAATGTTCAAAGGATTATACAAGTCTATCACATATATAAATGAATAATAAGACAGGTGGACAAAAGTATATGATATTAGATGAAAGTATATACTTGCATGTCCTTTGATCATAAAAACCCATAAATGGGAACAACGTTCGTAAGAAAAATCTTTTGGTTTCAAATATTTTTAAAGACGTTTTATCGTTCAAAAATTATTTACAAAATGGTTAGAAAATATTGTTATTTCAAATATTTTCCTTGAATACTTCAAAGGATTTATGAAATATAAATGTTTTAAGGTTGACTATTCGTACAAAACCTTTTGAGTATTGAACTCGTTAACGTGGGTTAAGCCCAGTTTTCAAGATTTGAAAGGAATACAGGTTGAGGTCTGTAGTATTTCATGAAAGCATACTAGCATCAAGTTTTCAGAAAAAGGACACAGACTGTGGTCTGTGGTTTTTATAAAATCATGCTAGCATGTGAATGTGAAGGAAAAGTGTGCACAAGAATTATGTACTAGGTCTACTGTAAAGGATATGCAAGCCGGACGTGGTTGCAAATTGCGCCCCTTTTGCATAGGCCGAGTCGCTTGAATAAGGCTAAATGCCGACAGCACCCTCCCTGAATGGGAGATGGACACGGATAGTCGCCTGGCTCGCGGGCTATTATCTGGAAAGGTTTCTGTCCTAAGGAAGGATGATCACTTGATAAGTGTCACCTACCAGATTGACAATGACGTATTGCATGTTGCATATGCTTAAAAAGGGTTTTATAAAAAGTTTTTTTTAGGACATGAGAATGTCCTATGAGAAAGGAGTTTCGATGAAAAAGGTTTTAAAACATAAATGTGTCCATGGAAAAAGAATTTATATGTCCAGTTTTACAAGCAAATGTTTGCCATGAATTGGGATTATGAAATGTTTATGAAAGGTATTTATGAAAAGGTTTCCTCCAATTGCTAGTCGAACGCTTGTTAAGCGTCTACTATTGAAAGGTGAGAAATGCATTTAAAATGAAAAATGCTTGCTTATTGAGTTTCGACTCATGTTTTGTTTTCTCCAACCATAGACAGGTACAACACAGGCCACGCAGGAAAGAAAAAGAGTATGAAGAAAACTTTTCAACAAGCTGGTCTGTATATGGTATGAATGATTATATGGAATTGCAAAATTTGTATGTATGAAATGTTTAGATTGAAAGAACTTGTGATGTAGATAAGTCAGTTATTATGATATGAATAATATATGTGAAATTGATGTCAAGAATGTGTTCATATATGATGATATGATGTTATGTAATGAGATAATATGAGTATCATGTGTAAAGTTGACAACAAGTGTTGGTTATGTGATGAAAGAAAAGGAAAGAAAGAAAAAAATTTGGATGAGATCCAATTAAAAATCCTGCTGTGTGATCAGGGCAACAATCCTGAGTCACGTTTTCCAATCAATAAAGATCCCGAAGTAAGGCTTCTAGGCACCCGGGTCGGGGCGCCACAGAAGTTGGTATTAGAGCAAGGATTAGTAAATAGGCGTGGAAAAAAAGATTTGATATTACAAGGAGTAATATTAAAACAAAGAGTGGTAAATAGATATGGAAAGAAAGATATAATCTTGCAAGGATTAATGAATAGGTATAGAAGAATGATAGAAGGGATAGATTGAAATTATAAGATATACCTATGATATGTTGATTTTTACGGTTATATGAAAATAGGATGATTTGTCATAATTATGTTGTAAATATAGGAAATTGCTATGATATTTTGATAGGTATATGATTCATAAAGGAAAAGTATTTTTTCACTATGAAAAGTCATGTAGGAAAGAAAAGTAGGAAAAAAAAAGTAAGATTTAAGAAAAATATAGATAAAAGGTGGATATTTAAAAAATATATGTTATATGTAGTTCCAACTTCACTTTTATGATTGACAGGATTAGTGATAGAAAGAGCCGTACTCAAGGTGAGTATGTAGTAGAAGAATCCTTCCTCGATGATTTGATAATTATATATTAAGAACTATGCATAATGACAAGCTAAAAAAATGGGAGTGAAAAGAGGAAAATGAAGAATGATGAAAGGAAAGATATGGTACCATAGAGACTAATATCATGGTAAGGATTGGTAGATAAGTATAGAAAGAATGAAGGAAAGGAGAAGATTGAAATTATGATATTTATATCATTTATTTTCTATCATAATATAGAAAGGATATACTATAGATCGTCCTAGTATTGGTATTTTCATTACCTAAGTAGTGAGAATAAAATAGATGAAGTTAGCAAAAGAGACTTTTTGTTGATAAAGGTATGTATGAAATATATTTAAGGCAAAAGCGTTCTTTGCTATAAAAATGAATTTGTTCATATTTATATATCAAGTATATATGGAAAGAAAGAAAATGGTTATTGCTAACCTTTCTATTGATACGATTAAATATATAATTTATGTTCATGATAAAATGAGGGGTTATGTTGAGGTACTTTTATGTATATAAAAAAAATGTTATGTCTATTACAAAGAGTAATAGACTCAGTTAAGAGGTAATGAAATAAATAGATTGCTACAAGTAGCAACTCCTAACCTAGTACTAAGATAATTCGTTCTTAGTATTAAGAAAAAAAAAGGGGGATATGAGGCAAGAAAGGAAGTAGGAAAATATTGATAGGCAAAAGAAAACTCAAATCAGAGTTGCACAACAAAAGCATGATGATCCTATTCAAAATATATATGGGAAGAAATACCCCAGTTTGTAAGAATTGCAAAAAAATGGCATTATGGTGAGTGCCTACAGGGTTCAAGTAAGTGCTATAAATGTGGTCAAGCAGGCCACGTGGCAAGGGATTGTGGAACGGCTGAGGCTAGAGAGATGAAATGTTCTATTGGCAGCCAAGTAGGACACATATCACCCTACTGTCCAAATAAACCGCAAAGAATTTCGGCACGTGGAAGGCCTGCTCAGCAAAGGACTCCTGCAATCGCCACTCAACAAGGCACTGCAACAGACTCGGTGCATGTCCAGGCCTTGAATCGTATAGAATCTCAAGACCAAGAAGAAAAGATGGTTACAGGTATGATTTATATTTTGGAAAATTTAGCCGCTACACATTCATTTATATCATACCAATACGTAACCACACATGCATTGCAAGTAGAAGAAACAAGTAATTTAATCCATGTAGAATCTCCTCTCTATAGGTTAGCAAGTATCAATCAAATATATAAGTCATGCCCTACTTAGATAGGATCAATGATATTGGAAGCCAACCTGATCCTACTACCCATAAATAAATTTGATGTAATACTTGGAATGAATTGGCTAAGCAGATAGGTATGAGAGGAGTTTCCTCCGTGATGAAGAGATAAGGATTAAGAATGGTGGAAATGAGGAAAAGAGTAAGGGGAAAGTAAATATGACCTAATTGGTCTAGCACTAATGTTCCCACTAGGTAATACATATGTAGTAAGAAAGGGATAAAAAAAAAAAATTTAGTCTCTTCTGAATTTTTAATAATAAATGAATACAGGATGTTTTGATATTTTACATTGTATGCTAAAGTATACATGATAAGGAAATGTAAGTAATTTATATATAATTTCGTTATGAATTATGTTCATGATAAATGAGAAAGGATGTGATAAATGAGAAATGATGTGTTAAATGAGAAGGGATGTACAAATACGATTAATGGTTTGGAAATCATGTTTATGCTAATTATGATAATAGAATGATGTTGGCATGAATATTATATTTAATGGATTTTTTGAAGTTGTGTAGAAACCATGTTTAAATGAGATTGTGCTAGTATACATGTTGATTTCTTAGCATAATGAAAAACAAAATTTTTGGACATAAATCGTGATTAAAAATCATAATAATATGATCAAGGAATGTTATATATGATAAGAATTAAATGAATTTTTCATAGCCTAAATTCATGTTTAAAACATGAATTATAAAATTATATATATATTGATGGCTAAGAATAATATTTTTAGTCAATTGATCATGATTAATACATGACTAATAAAGTTAAGTATGTTGAATGAAAATGTTAAACGAAACATTTATTTTGTTATCAATCATGATAAATTCATGATTAATATACATGATGAAATTAAGTAGAGTAGTGATTTTGAAAGGAAATTATTATGAGTGATAATTTAAGAGATATCCATGTAAATAGTCAAGCCCTTATGATATAATAATAGCTATCAAACAAGCCCTTATGATATAATAATAGCTATCAAGCAAGCATACAGATGACCCCATTTGAAGTCCTATATGGACAAAAATGTCGAACCCCACTAAATTGGGATGATATAGGAGAAGTAATGCTAGCCCGGATCTATCAAGAGGAATGACAGAAAAAGATACAGGTGATCCATCAATACATAGTCACGGCTCAAAGCCGATAGAAAAGTTATACCAACTGTAAGAGAAAAGACTTAAAGATTCAAGTTGGAGATCATATATTTGTGATAGTAATGCCATTTAAAAGAGATCACGAGATTTGGAAAAAGGAGTAAATTCAACCTAAGATACATAAGGCCATTTGAAGTATCGAAGAAAATTTGCCAATTCATGACCACTTAAATTATGAAGAAAGACTAATTAGAATTTTGGACCACAAAGTAAAGAAGTTTCAGAATCGAGAGATTAAGTATGCCAAAATTCAGTAGAACCGATATGCGGAAACCGAAGCTACTTGAGAACTTCGAGAGGAAGTCAAGAGGAAATACCCTCACTTGTTTGAAGTGTAGTCGGTTTTGGGACGAAACCTATTATAAGGGGGGGAGGATTGTGGAACCCCAAATTTTATGATAATGTATGAAACCCTGAGGTCATGAACCCTAGGTAATGTATTGACTTTTATATGAAATAAATATATGATTTCCGTAATATATGGAATTGAAGGATCGAATAATTAATTATGAAATATAATTTCAAATAAATAGTAAATGTGAATAGTGAAATATGAACAGTAACCATGTGGTTAAAATAAAGTTAATCACTCTGGATTAACTTAATCATAAAAAATGAAAAAGGAAGCTTCCCACAAAAGGACAAAACGTGAGTAGAGACGAAAAGGGGACTTAATTAAAGTTTACAAAGGTTAAATTTGAGATTTATAAGAAAATGGAGGGTAATTTATGATTTCATAAATATTAGATATGAAAATGAATTTTTACAAATTTTTTAGAAAGGAATTTCAAAATTCTAAATTATACAAATTGAAACTATTTAAATTTAAGGACCTTATGGAAAAATAAAAATAAATGAAAATTTTTTGGCCAATTAGGGTCCTAATTAAGGGCTTATATTCATCCATACTATTCTCATTAAATCTAAGCATGTATAACTCGGATTAACATGAGAAGTATTAAATTGTATGCTCTTTAATTTAGACGGAATAGATTATGAAAAATAATTGACGTCCAGTAGATATTTTATTATTTTTACATAATTGATTAGTTAATTAATATATTAATGTGTATAAGACCAATTGAGATGAAATTTTAAGGATAACATGAGGTAACTTAAGTGATCAACGGTGGAATTTTGAAAATTATGATTAAAAATATTATTATCATAATTAATGTTATGAATTAGCTTTAAAAGACCATAAGTTGGTCTATAATGATTATTTCAAGATAAAAAAATTTATGGGTTATGAAGAATTATTTAGAATAATTATGAAAATTTCAAAATTCACATTTGAAATATATGTGAATTTTGTGAAGACATATATATGTCCGTTTTTCAATAATTAAATAAAAATAGGTACAAAACTCCGATTAAGGTGAAATTTTAAGGCGAAGATTAAATTAATATGCCCAAATAATGAAGGAAACAATTTTTGGAAAACATGTCTCCAAAATTTTAAAAAGAGATTTTTTATCCAAAGATGAATCCGTTAATTAAAATAAAATAGAAATTTTTTCAAAATTCCGAAAGGTGCATTTTGTGAGCAATTGTATATATATTAATAAGAAAAATTTTCATAATATATAAGTGTGTATGTAGGCAGTTATGAATTAATTTATTAATGCAGATAAAAAAAAGAAAAATGAATGAAAATGAAAAGATGCAGCGTACTGGCCTGGACGGTGCATGGACGGCTATTTAAAAAAAATGCATAAAAGGAAGATGCAACACGTCAACAGGGGCAACTTTATTTTGTTACCTTAGTTAAGTCAAATTAAACCCAGGTCAACCGCTTAAACAAAATATATAAAAGGGACGTGCTGATTAATGGATGTTGAACATGGTGCTGCTGGAAAAAAAATTTCTGAGAAGGCATAAGGGTGGATGTTCAAGAAGGGCAGCAGAGTTATACATTTTTATCAGAAATGGCAACGACCAAAGCATCCAAGTATTAATATATTCCCTTCATGCTGACTCATTCCTTTCTTCAGCAATTTAAAACTTTTATATACATGGATCAGATGTTGCACGTTAATTATTAAACAAACAGCATATAAATTTTTTTTTAACACTGCTGGATATGAAATATTGAACGAACAGACCATATATGAAAATAAAATTTTATTGCTGAAATGCAAAAGGGGAGTGGCAACTGTATTTTAATTATTGATTTTTTTTCCAACAGTTGTATTATATATATACAGTGGATGGAATAATGATAGAAATGCAGCAGCCGCATTTTTTTGAATTTATTTAATTGCTAAATGTTAATTGATGTTGAAATTTAATTAAGAAAGGTGGACGTTCCAGGCTTTCAAATATGTTCTTCCTTTAAGTTTTTTTATTTACGATACTTTCTTTTAATTCTGAAATGCTATTTCGTCACCTGTTTGATGCTGATTGTTATTAAGATTTTTAATAACCTATATATATATAAATGCATGGATGATCATTGTTAACGTCCAGATTATTACATCAATTAATTACGGTTCTGATTTCATGTTGAATTAATGTATAGACAGATTTTAAATTTTGTTAAAATTGTGTTTAATATATGGCTTGAAAATATTGAGTGTAAGTGACATTTAAAAAAGATTTTATTATCTTATAATCATGTTTAAAACATGATTTATGAATAATGAAAGAATGGGTAGAAATTACCGCCCAATCAGATTCTTATGTTTAATCTATAGTTATGGAAAGATGGATGCCATTTTTCGAAAATTTAATGAAATAAAATGTGCAAGTGACCGTCCAACATAAGCTGTTTATGGGATAATACAATTATTAATTTGATATGAAAATAAACATGAATATTTTGGGTGTCCAGAAAATATATGAAAGAAAATTCTGTTATGAACAAAAGTAGACGTCCATGGTGGAACGGAATTTATGGAATTGAGGAGGGAAATCAAAGGTAGAAATTGGTCAAAATTTAAAGTGAAAAAGGTATGGGTTAGAAAAATAAGTTCAACGTGCAAGCATGGAATGTTATAAATAGTCCTTTTCATTTGTACAGAAAAAGGAAAGGAAAAAGTGGAAGGTACAAGTTGACTACGCAAGTAAGCAAGAAAACCTTCTGAAAATACAATTTTATACGACCTTACTCTGCAATCTTAAATTGTTTTGGAAATTGCTTCGTTAGAAGCCAATCCTTTTAATATTGAAAAATATTGAAATGCAAATGTTGAAAAGGTGGTGTTGAAAGGAAAATGAGATTTTAAAATGAGATTTGAAATAAATGTTTCAGAATAGTTTTATTACAAGGTTTTGAAGTATTTTAATGATATATTTTAAAGGTTCTCTAAATATTGGATTATTTTGGAGTTTCCAAAATCTATTGTTTCGAGAAGGATTTAAGGAAGGCGAATATGATAAATTAATTTGAAAAATGATTTGAGTAATGTTCAAAGGATTATACAAGTCTATCACATATAGCAATGAATAATAAGACAGGTGGACAAAAGTATATGATATTAGATGAAAGTATATACTTGCATGTCCTTTATCATAAAAACCCATAAATGGGAAAAGCATTCGTAAGAAAAATCTTTTGGTTTCAAATATTTTTAAAGATGTTTTATCGTTCAAAAATTATTTACAAAATGGTTAGAAAATATTGTTATTTCAAATAATTTCCTTGAATACTTCAAAGGATTTATGAAATATAAATGTTTTAAGGTTGTCCATCCTTACAAAACGTTTTAATTATAGAACTCATTAACGTGGGTTAAGCCCAGTTTTCAAGATTTGAAAGGAATACAGGCTAAGGTCTGTAGTATTTTATGAAAGCATACTAGCATCAAGTTTTCAGAAAAAGGACACAGATTGTGGTCTGTGGTTTTTATAGAATCATGCTAGCTTGTGAATGTGTAGGAAAAGTGTGCACAAGGATTATGTACTAGGTCTACTGTAAAGGATATGCAAGCCCGACGCGGTTGCAAATTGGGTCCCCTTTGCATAGGACGAGTCGCTTGAATAAGGCTAAATGTTGGCGGCACCCTCCTGAATGGGAGATGAACACAGATAGTCGCCTGGCTCGCGGGCTATCACCTGGAAAGGTTTCTCTCCTAAGAAAGGATGATCACTTGATAAGTGTCACCTATCAGATGGATAGAGGCGTATTGCATGTTGCATATGCTTAAAAAGGGTTTTATGAAAAAAATTTTAGGACATGAGAATGTCCTATGAGAAAAGGAGTTTCGATGAAAAAGGTTTTAGAACATAAATATGTCAATGGAAAAAGAATTTTTATGTCGAGTTTTACAAGCAAATGTTTGCCATGAATTGGGATTATGAAATGTTTATGAAAGGTATTTATGAAAAGGTTTCCTCCAATTGCTAGTCGAACGCTTGTTAAGCGTCTACTATTGAAAGGTGAGAAATGCATTTAAAATGAAAAATGCTTGCTTATTGAGTTTCGACTCATATTTTGTTTTCCCCAACCATAGACAGGTACAGCACAGGCCACGCAGCAAAGGAAAAGAGTATGAAGAAAACTTTTCAACAAGCTGGTCTGTATATGGTATGAATGATTATATGGAATTGCAAAATATGTATGTATGAAATGTTAGATTGAAAGAACTTGTGATGTAGATAAGCCAGTTATTATGATATTAATAATATATATAAAATTGATGTCAAGAATGTGTTCATATATGATGATATGATGTTATGTAATGAGATAATATGAGTATCATGTGTAAAGTTGATGACAAGTATTGGTTATGTGATGAAAGAAAACGAATGAAAGAAAAAAAAAATTGGATGAGATCTAATTAAAAATCCCGCCGTGTGTTCAGGGCAACAATCCTGAGTCACGTTTACCAATCAATAAAGATCTCGGAGTAAGGCTTCTAGGCACCCGGGTCGGGGCGCCACAATATTTTATTTTCAAAACAATCATGCCCAGTTCTCAATTCAAGAAGGGCATAGTCTGCGGACTGAGTTGGCTTTATACATATCAAGCTGAGGTTTGAAAAAGGGCACAGTCAAATGACTGAGCTAAGTTTTGTGAAAATTATTGCTAGCATACGAGTGTGTGCAAAGCGATGTATTAGGCTCATGGTGGAGGCGGTTACAGACCAAATGGTCGTAAACCAGAGCTCACTTCTACCTATAGCCGAGTCGCTTAGGGAAGGCCGGAGGCCGGCGGCGCCCTATCTAAAATGGGAGGAAGCTCATGAACAGACGTCTGGCTCGCGTGCTGTCTCATGAAATACTTTCTTTCCTAGGAGAGGATGATCACTTATTAAGTGTCACCTACCTGAGGGTCAGAGACATAGATCCATATGTTTTTGGGACATACATATGTTCCCAATGTTTTAAAAGTCCCAAAATGGGCACCTACTCTGTTTGGTTTTAAATGGATTTGTGTGTGGTTTTAAATGGATTTATGTTTAGTTTTCAGAAGATACCAAAAAATATTTTAAGACATGAATATGTCTGCCATGTTGGTTTAAAAAGGGTTTGGTATCTTATATGTGGGTTAAAAGAGGTTTATATGGAAAAATATTTTTGGACATGAGAATGTCCGCATAGATAAAAGATTTCTATGCACATGCATTGCTTTTGAATAACCCCGAGTTGGGTTATAAAGAAATTTAAATGAATGGTGTTTTGAGACATGTAAATGTCCTCATGGGGAAAAAGGTTATAAGAAAGATGTTTAGGACATACAATTGTCCTCATGCCATATGAAAAATATTTTTTGACATAGACATGTCCTCATGGTAGATGAAAAATATTTTTGGACAAACAATTGTCCCCATGAAAAATGGTTTAGATGCATAGAAATCACCTTTGGAAAACTTCGAAATGGGGACATGCACAAAGTTTTATGGGTATATTATAAGGAAGTGTTTAAATGAAAAAAATGATGCTTGCTTACTGAGTTTATCACTCACGTTTTGTTTTCCCAACCTTAGACAAGTTTAAGGCTCGAGGAGTGGAGCAAAGCTAAAAGGTATTGGTATGTTTGAAGAATGAATGGATGAATGTATTGCTTATGATGAAATGGGTGTGATTATGTATGGTGTAAATAGATAAGTGATTATGTATAAAATTCTACGTGAATTTTTATTTATGAATATATATGCTGCCTACAATATGAAAGTAAAGATACTTGTACGATAAATTTTATGATGATATGGATGAGTCCACTATGAATGATGACAAGTATATGCTTATATGATGAAAGGAAAAAAAAATTGGACGAGATCAAATTAAGAACCCACCGCGTGATCAAGATAACAATCATGATCACATTTACCAATCAAAAACGGTCTTGGAATAAGGCTTGTGGAGGCCTCGAGTCGGGGGCGCCATAGGAAAATGGGTATTTTACTTGGATATAAATTAGCCAAGTCATCAAGGGATAATATGGCATTAAAATACCTTATCTATGATGTGTCAAAATGGGCCCCACAAGATGGGAAAAAAATATAAAAAGGGGAGCTTGACTTATGGAACGTGCACATGAGAGGGGGAGAGAAAAATCTCTCAAACATTTTCTAAGTGAACAGCCCTTGCACGACCCAAAATAGCAAGGAAAGAGGGGAAAAAGAGGAGAAAAAGAGAAGGAAAAAGAGGAGAAAAGAAAGGGATTCAAGCTAGGAAAGTTTGGATTCAAGTTTGATTCGATTCAAGTAAGTATATTTCAAGTTTTGGATGCTTTAATCCTAAGTTTCTTCTCTCAAATCATGAGCCATGAATATGGTTCATAAAGAACTCTTAAAGGATGAGTTATGATGCCTTGATAAGGGTATTGAATGATTTTTGAAAGATTTAAATAAGATCAAGAGTTCAATAGAGTGAAAAGGGAAGTTAGGGTTGAATTTTGAGATGAAATCTAACTTAGAAATTCTCAAAATGCTAAACCAAGTTGCTGTATAATTAAAGCATGATGATTTGGATGTAATTCATATTCTTTTGAATTACATATGTTGATTTGATCATTTTTTAATGATTTTAGCAAAAATGGAACCTAGGGTTTCAAGTAATACCCGATTTTTCCATTTTTGAGCTAAAAATGATACAAGGAAGCACTTAAGTTTTTTTGGATTAATTTTACGACAAAGTACCCTAAATTAAGGACCCTTTGGACGGACTAAGTGGGCTGGATGAGTTTTCTCTAAATCTGATTTTTTAGGGTATGCATATGGGACGTCCAATTGAGGGCCAAAACGGGTACTTTCCATATGATTTTTGTTGCTGATTGTAATGAAATGTGTGGCGCCCCAAACCCAAGCATCACAACCTGAGCCTTACCTCAGGATTGTATTGATTGGTAAATGTGATCAGGATTGTTGCCCTGTCACACGGCGGGTTTTAACGGATATTTATCCAATTAAATATACTCTCATAGGAGTTAAATCCTTCAAATTTTCATCTCATGCATACTAGGTCATTTCCAACCATACAACACATAGCAAAGCATGATGTTCAAAAGACATTTCAATTTTTACATAAATCAGATGTCACTGCATGTATCATCATAGTTGTCAACATAAACATCAGAATAGTTACATCCATTCAACATGAGCTTTTCCATAACATAAGAGTGCTAATGTTTTTCCGTTGCTTTATTAATCTTGCATTTGTTCCTTTGCCATGTCCTTTCTTTCACCTGTCTTTAGGTTTGAAAAATGAAAACGTGAGTCGAAACTCAATAAGCAAGCATATATTTTTCAGGCAATTCCTTTGAAGGTATATTTATTTAAAAACATTTTTCTCCCTTCAGCAGAGACATTTATCAAGTGATCAATTACCTGTTGAGCAAAAACTCTTTCATAAACATTGGATGTGCAAATGCATCATTTCCATTGATAACATTATCCTTCATGTGAGGGTACGCTAGCAAAGGGAATATTTTTCCATGACATGGTCCTTTTCATCCTTAGCGTCGGACCTTCCGACTTGGCAACGTCAAGGGGGACTCCTTATCCACTTACTACCTCGACTAGCCTACTTGATTTACATTCCATGCATGTCTTTTAGTTACCTCGGCAATATATACCTCTTACACATGGAACTTCTCATTCCCATAAAGAGAATTTTTTGCACCATCCCTTTTAAACATTATTTCAATGAAACATCATTTCAAATCCATACATCATCACTTTTCATGAACAATTGCAAAACAGTAAGCAATTCATCATCATAATTGAAATAATACTTCATAACACATTGAGATAAAGGAATGACCATCCTTAAATACCTTGTAATGAAAACCGAAATCATTTAGAAAGCTGCTTGCTTACCTGTCTCACGTTAGCTTTCTGAATCCGCCTTTTCTTTGCCCTTGCCTACATGAGAATAATATGATTTTTCATATATTCTTTTTTCTTGCATCTCATTTAGTTTTCCAACCCGTTTTTCATCAACACACATAATTCATTTGACTTCTCAAGCCATATGTATAAATAACACATATTCGTACATTTCATCGGTTCGTACATAACATATTCAATCTCATAATTAGGGTAACCATTTAATCACATAATAATCATCCAATCATTATCATTTAAAGTTTCATTACCTTCCATACACCATTTTTCACTTATTTTTCAAAATTTACACATTGGTGCTCATTTTAAGCACACGTGTCACCTTAAGCTTCATTAATTAATTCCAAAATTTGAAATTAACATCATGACATCTAATCAGATATATAGTCATGAAATTCACCATATTTTCATTTATTTTTGCACAAAATTAAATTACATAAGTCATTTATCACTTATGCATGTCTATCCTTTCACATATGCTCATTTGGCAACACATACATGATACATTTCATAAAATTTTCTAAGTCAGTAATTTAATCCATATTTCGGCATGATAATTATCCTTAATTATCACTTTATTTAGGTTATTCCTATAGAATTCAAATCCACTAATCATAGGTTTCCAAAATAGCAACTTTGGAACCCATTTTTCACACATTTAACGTGTCTTTTGACACATAACCCTAAGCAGTTTTATCAATCCGAATTTTCAGCAATTAACCCTACTTTTCTTAATCCAAATCTAGTGTATTAACACATTTTAACATTTATAAGTTAACATCTCTCCAAACAGCAAGTTGTTTACCCGTTTCGGGTCTCGTTTTCACTCCATTTAGACATTGTTTCATAAAATCCATAAAAATCAGATTTGGGGCTTATCTTCCCAAATCCTTTTGGGCGTTAATCATACCTTAAACCTAGGGTATTTTACCCTACATAGCTGCCATAAATCATGCAATCCCATTTCATACCATTTTTAGCATCAAAATGAAGAAATCGGGTCATATACGTCACTTTGCATTCCATTCTTTCTAAAATTCATAACTTAAGCTTAAATTCATATAAATAATACATTAAAACATATTTCATAACCTCAACATATCATTCATCCAATTCAACAACTTCTCATGTGAATTTAGAATTTATCAAGTTGAGTTTTCAACTCTTAAGTTATTCAAATCTTCATTTTTACCATCTAAATCATGGAAATTCATTCATATAGCTTAATACCCATTCTATATTTAATCAAAGGTCATGTTAACCCATCACTTAAGTAGTCTTTAAGCATCATATTCATATCAAAAAATTTGGAGTTTAAAACTCAAAATGGAAAGCTCAACTTAACACAATTAACTTACTTGGTTGATGCACTCCAAACCCTAATGACTTGAGCTAATCTTTCTTCTCCAATTTCCCTTTCTTTTTCCCTTATTTTTCCTTCTATTCTCTTCCTCCTTGCTGGCCAAGATGGGGACATGAGCTGCTATTCTTGGGGGAGAAGATTTCAGCACTTGGAAAATTTTTCCAACCTCAACTCATGTGAACATGCATTCCTTTATAAAGCTGGATTTTCTAGCTATGGGCCCCACTTTGGAGCTGATTTTTCCACAAAAATTAATGTATGTTTATCCCCCCTAATGTGCTGGTTAAATGACAGCCAAGTAAAATAATTTTTTCCATTTTTATTAATGCCAAAAATCTACTCCATCTAAACCGTCTAGCTGCCCCCATGGATCACGTTCTTGCTGCCTTCATTTTCCAAATTTTTCATCATTTTTTTCAACCCTAATTTAACGGTAATTTATACACCTCATTAACCTTTAATTTATGCATTAATTCGGCAAAAAAATTAGCAAGAATGGCAGCAACCACACATACCATTGCACGTCATTTGCATGCAAACAAGCTATCCACTTTTCATCCTTCAAGGTAGCTGCATTTAACGATTTTTCTTGGATTTTTTTCACATAATTAAATTCTCATTCATGTGTCCCTACATTTCAGCTATATATATGCATAATTTATGAAATAAAAAATTAAAAAAAACACAGCTGCAACAGCCCATGGACGTCCATATGTATGTCACCATACTATGCTAGTTTGAGCTCTCTTTAGCCCCTTAATTGTGGACATCAATGCATGGATAATTCATGGAATTTTTGCATTTTATAATTATGCATAAAATACCCTGGTTTTAAGCTACATTTGACACTTATTTGGTCCATTAAAAATTGCATTTAATCCATGCACCTTTTGCCTTAAATGCATAGTACTCTTGGGTGTAAAAGTCAACTATGTGCACCTTTTTCTATTCAAGCATTTTTCCAGCATAGTTTGCTTAATCTAAACCTTCCAAAATGTTCATCTCATAATTTCATTCAACCATTTTAAAATTCATCTCAATCCAATTTTCCTAGCTCAAGTTATAGCCGTTTGAAGTTAATGGTTGGATTTGAGCTATGATCAATAAATCATTACACTAATTTCATCAATAATTTTCATAACCCAATAATTCCATAATACCAAGCCTAACATCATCAACTTCCTTGTCAAATTTCACTTAAATCCGCCTTACAGGCGTTGAGTTATGAATTTTCTATTATTTTTCCACTTAACTTGATAATTATCCTTTAAATTCTCATAATTCATATCAAATAATTTAAAATAATTATCCATGATATATTGGTAAGTTTCAACCACCAACAAATTACTTTATTCCCTTTGTCCTATATCAGCTTATAATGATCACTCGAATCATCATTGCTAATCCTTAGCCCTAGTTACCATAGTTTAGCAAAAGCACAAAAATTATTTAAAATTCAATAAATTCACTTATAAGTCACATGTAAATGTTCAATGCATATATTGAATCCTACTTAGGTTGGGGTTTCACAAAATGATTTATGGATGTTATGCAGGGTAAAATACCCCATGTTCAAGGTACTTTGAGTGCCCAAAAGTGTTTGAAAAGATTAGCCCTAAATCTGATTTTATGGACATATGTTTGGATACATCAAAATGGGTCAAATGGATACCCAATATGTATGAAGATGTTGTTGTTATGGAAGCCAACGAATTATGGATTTTAAATATGTGATAATGCCCTAAATTTGGTTTAAGAAAAACATGTTTAGTTGTTAGAAATTGTGACTTAAAAATCTGTTATGATTTAAGTCATGAAAGAGGCGTTGAAAGGATGAAAAACGGGTCCTAACGTTGTGTTTTGGAACCCTATGATGAATGGATTGAAAATCCAAAATTAGAACCTAAATTAAATGTTAATTAAGGGGTTTAATCATGATGAATAAGGACACAAGTATCTGACTTGAAAAATTTTAAGAAACACCCAAGTTATGTGTTGTAAGATGGGTGTATGTGGAAGGCTAAGCATGGATAAATGATATATGACTTATGTGATTTTCTAAAATGCAAAAATGCATAAAAATGTGATGAAATCAAAATGATGTTGCTGTATGGATGATTATTGAATTATCTCAAATTTTTTAGATTTATTTATTAAGCTTAAGACGTCACTTATATGCTTAGAATGATCATTGACGTAGGGAAATGAAAAAATGGATGAAAAATGATAAACGGGTGATATAAATCCCCATATGTTGATTTATGAATGATAATTATGTTTTTACCTTAAATATGACTTTAAAACACAATATGGAATGGATAGTATGATGCACAAGTGAGTGCGATGTATGTATACCTGACTAGGAATTCAAGTAGGTTATGTATGTTAATAGATTATAGGTTGGAAAACTAAGCAAGCAAATGAAAATGTTATGCAAAGTCATTCTTATATGTATAGGCAAAGGCAAAAAGATAAGTGGAACGAAAAGCTAAGGTGAACCAGGTAAGCAAGTAGGTTTCTAAATGACTTTTGTTTTATCAAAAAATGATGAAATGATTGATAATGATGTTCTAACTACTTGAATGATTTAACAAATGTATGTTTTAAATGCTTTCTAAGATGTTTAAGGATGGTCATTCCTTATCTCAATGTGTATTGAAATGATTATTTCCAATATGACAAGTGATTTGCTTACTGTTTCGCAAGTATTTATAAAAAAAGTGATAAAGCATGGATTTAAACGATGTTTCATTGAAACGATGTTTAAAAGGGATGGTGCAAAGAATTCTCTATATGAGAATGACAAGTTTCCACGTGTAAGAGGTATATAATGCCGGGGTGACTAAAAGTCATGCATGAGATGGAAATCAAGTAGGCTAATCAAGGCAGAAAGCAGGACAAGGAGTCCGCCCTTGACCTTGCCAAGTCGGAAGGTCCGGTGCCAAGGATGGAAAGGATCATGTCATGAAAGAATGTTCCTCGAGCTAGCATACCGTCACATGAAGGATTATGTCATGAATGGAAATGATGCATTTGCACATCTAATGTTTACGAAATGTTTATGAATGGTTTATGAAAAGGTTTCTGCTCCGTAGGTAGTTGATCACTTGCTAAGTATCTCCTACCGAATGGAGAGAAATGCTTTTAAACAGTGTTGCCTTCAAAATGAATTGCCTGAAAACCCTATAGCTTGGCATATTGAGTTTCGACTCACGTTTTGTTTTCCAAACCCAAAGACAGGTGAAAGGAAGGAGGCAAGGAACACAGGTGGATATTCAAGAACGAATGAATTCTTATGAACACCTGTATATGCCTTTATGTATGAATGATGACATTAAATTGTGAATTAATGTTGTATATGAATTATGTTATGGTTTTGTGACCATAGAAGGAGAAAAATTACTACGGTCAATTGTAAAGAATGATTTATCATGATATGATTAAGTATGAAATTTATGAGATCATGTGTATATATCTCAAATGGTATAATGGCCTAAAAAAGCATTTGTTGAAAATTGAAGGTATGAAATAATATAAACTCCTAAGGAGTTAAGTTTAAGTGGATAAATATCCAATAAGCCCGCCGTGTGATAGGGTAAGAATCCTGATCATATTTACCAAAGATCTTGGAGTAAGGTTGTGACGCTTAGGCTGGTGCACCACATAAAATATGCATTTACTAATTATCAAAAATTCATAAAATCCATGCATTTAAGTAATGCATTGCTGCCCACCCAAGTGACACCCCCTCTATGCTAGCTTTTGACATTTTTTTGGCCACATTTTCAACATATTTATGTGCCCATTTACTTCACCTAGGTATTAGGCAACTTCGACACATATTTTAGCATTTTTAAAAATCACATCTCATGCCCAAAGTGCCCTTGGACGTCCCCTTATATTGCCACATAACCTACGCTCCATTTGAGCTAGTTATTAGGCATTAATCCATGGCATTTAATCCTTGACTTTTTTTATAAGTTCGACCATTAAAAAAATTCTTAAAAATCCAGCTCCTTCCACCATAATTTGACACCTTGCATAGCATTAAAATATGTCATTATCTCAAATGCTTTTTATTTAATGCTATGGTAGTCTAGGGTACACAAAGTCAATGCTAGGTACCTTTTTTGAATTAACAACTTTCCCATGGTAATTAGCTTAATCCAATCCACTCATACCATAGATTTCATAATTTTATTCAATTGTTTCAAATTTCATCTTAAACCGATGTTTCTACGTCAAGTTATGAACCTTTGAAAATAATCTTAGAGTGTGAGATTAAAAATATTAATTATTACCTTAATCTCATCACTGGCACCTTAATCAAATCCATACATAAGGTTGAGCCCAAAATCATGAGCCTGCCTTTAAAACTTCTTCTCATTTCGCCTTACAGACATTAAGTTATGAATTTTGTATGATTTTCAACACAATTCCATACTTTCCATTTTAATCTATATTAATTAAATCATGAAAATTAAAATAAATATTCATGCTACATTAGCATATACTAATTCTCATTAAGCCCCTTTAGTCATCTTGACTCACATTGGGCTTTGGTGATTAACCTCAATCAACTTCTTATTTGCAAACCCTAGTTGTAAAATTCATCAATTCATAAAAATCATCCAAAAATCATTCAATTCATACATGTATCATAATTACACCTTAAATGCAATTATATGAGTCCTACTTAGGTCTGGGTATTACAATCTTCCCCCCCTTATAATAGGTTTCATCCCGAAACCGTCTACTTCTGGAATAACTAGGGATACTTCCTTTCTACCTCTTCCTTCAATTCCCAAGTAGTCTCGCTTTCAGAATACCTATTCCATTGCACTTTAATGTACTCAATTTCTCTATTCCGAAGCTTTTTCACTTTATGATTCAGTATCCTAACAGGTCTTTCCTCATAATTTAAATGATCTTGAATTGGTAAGTTCTCCACTACTAACACATGTGTTGGATTTGGAACATACTTCCTTAACATAAAAATATGAAAAACATCATGGACTAAAGCTAGGGCTGGAGGTAATGCTATTCTATAAACTAATTTTTCAATTTTCTCCAACACTTCAAATAGCCCAATAAACCTGGATTCAGCTTGCCTCTTTTCCCAAATCTTGTAACTCCTTTGAATGGCGTGACCTTTATAAAAACATGTTCGCCGACTTGGATATTCAAATCCCTTCTCTAGCAGTCTGTGTAACTCTTTTGCCAACTCTGGACTGTGAGTATACACTGGTGAATAACCTACACTTTGTCTGCCATTCGCTAAGTCATGTCTAGGGCTAGCTTTTTTTCTCCAACTTCATCCCAGTTTAGTGGTGTTCGACACCGTCGTCCATATAATGCTTCAAGTGGTGACATTTGAATACTAGCTTGGTAACTATTATTGTATGCGAACTCCGCTATCGATACATTTTCATCCCATGATACACATATGGAGCATATCCTCGATAATCTGATTCACTCGCTCCGATTGTCCATCGGTCTGGGGATGAAATGTTGTGCTAAACTTTAGCTGGGTGCCTAGGGTTTCATGTAAACTCTTCCAAAATTGAGACATGAACGTCGTATCTCGATTGGATACTATCGACTTAGGCACTCCGTAGAGTCGTATAATATCCTTGTAATACACTTTAGCCAATATTTTAGTTGTATAAGTTCTCTTTATGGGTATAAAATGTGCAACCTTGGATAATCAATCTACTATTACCCATATAGAGTCATTTCCAGCCTGTATCTTGGGTAATCCTTCAATAAAATATATCGTTATATCATCCCATTTCCATTTGGGAACTTCTAAAGATTGTAACTTTCCCGACATTCATTGGTGATTTGCCTTCACCCTTTGACAAGTTAAGCACTTTGATACGTATTTAGCGATCTCTCTTTTCATGTTGTTCCACTAATATGCTTTCTTGAGATCCTAATACATCTTTGTGCTTCCCGGATGCATAGAAAATGGTGAAAAATGAGCTTCTTTGAGAATTTGTTCCTTCAATTATCCTTAATTAGGTACGCATAAACGACCTTTGTATCGATACATACCTTGCTCATCAACAATGAATTCATTGAACCCCTTTTCCTTCATCTTTTCCACATAAGTATGTAGGTCTGTGTCCTCTTACTGCATAGTCTTGATCTGTTCAAATAAAGACAATTGTATGTTCATTTGTGATAATCTTGTTTGAACTCGAGGGGGACATACAATCAATTCCAGTTGCCTTATTTCTCGAAGCAAACCTTCCTCTTTAGTGATAAGGTACGTTATGCGTGCATTTCTGCTTAATGCATCAGCTACCACATTTGCCTTACCTGGATGGTATAAAATCTCCGAATCATAATCCTTTAACAATTCTAGTCATCTTCGTTGTCTCATATTCAATTTCTTCTGAGTAAAAATGTACTTAAGACTCTTGTGATCTGTATATATCTCGCATTTAGCACCATACAGGTAATGTCTCTAAATTTTCAAGGCAAATACCACTGCTGCTAGTTCTAAGTTGTGAGCTTCAACTGTCTTGATTCATAAGCTATCACCTTTCCTTTCTGCATTAGCACGCATCTTAGTCCCTTCCTTGAGGCATCACTGTAAACCACAATTCATTTTCTTCAGGTAGGGTTAAGATATGCGCTTTTACCAAACGTTGCTTCAACTCTTGAAAACTGCGTTCACATTCTTTAGACCATACATTCTTGACTCATTTACTAGTTAACCTCATCAGTGGGGCTGATAATTGTGAAAAAACTTCCACAAATCTCCTATAGTAGCCTGCCAATCCCAGAAAACTTTGAATTTCTGTAATAGTCGTTGGTCTTGGCCACTTTAAAACTGCCTCAATCTTCTGTGGGTCCACTTGCACTCCCTTTTTTGAGATTATATGCCCAAGAAATGCTACTTGCTTTAACCAGAATTCACATTTCTTCAGCTTAGCATATAGTTTCTCCTTTATTAACCTTTTTAGTACTTTTCTCAAGTGAATCTCATGCTCTTCTTTCGACTTGAAATAAATTAGGATATCATCGATAAAAATGACCACAAATTGGTCCAAATAATCCCAAAATACTTTGTTTATCATATCCATAAATACAATAGGGGCATTAGTGAGTCTGAAAGGCATCACTAAAACCTCTTAGTGTCCATACCTTGTTCGAAAAGTTGTCTTTTAAACATCGGTAGGACTTTTCCTTAGCTAATGGTACCCCAACTCCAAATCTATCTTGGAAAATATTGTAGCTCCTTTCAACTAATCAAACAAATCATCAATCCTCAGCAATGGGTACTTGTTCTTCACCGTAGCCCTGTTCAACTCCCTGTAGTCAATACACAATCTAAGACTCCTATCCTTCTTCCTCACAAATAGCACCGGAGCTCCCCAGGGTGATACGCTGGGTCTGATAAAACCTTTATCCAATAGCTTCTATATTTGAGTTCTCAACTCATTCATTTCTGCTGGTGTCATTCGATACGGGGCTTTAGAAATTTGAGTTGTGTCTGTTATGATGTCAATCGTGATATCCATTTCCCTTTCTGGAGGTAATGTCGTTAATTCCTTTGGAAAAATATCTAGAAATTCCTTAACCACTGGAATTTGATTTATTTTCACCTCCTCTTCTTTCTTCACACTTACTGATACCAAATATGCTTGACAATTTTAGCGGATTATTTTAACTGCTTTCATTGTGGATATCAGTATCGTTGAATCCTTAGGCTGCCTTAGCCTTCCAATAGCTACATCCTTTTCTGTGGTAGCTTCAAACTGTGCCTTCTTATTTTTACAGTCAATCGTCGCTCCCCATTGGTTTAACCAATCCATGCCTAGTATCACATCAAACTTGGTCATGGGTAATAGGATCAGGTCAGCTTCTAAAATCATTGACCCTATCCTGATTGGACAAGCTTTCATACTTGGCTAGAGCTGGCTAACCTATAGACAGGGGATTCTACATGAATTACTTTATTGGTTTCCTCTACTGGTAGTGCATGCGTGGTTACATATTGGTAACCAATGAATGAATGGCTAGCACCTGAATCAAACAATTCTATAGCCGAATTTCCTAAAATATAAACCATACCTGTAACCGCTTTCTCCTCCTGTTCTTGTGACTCAATCCGGGTCAGCGCATGTGCTTGCACAGGATTCGTAGAGGTTCCCTGCCTATTAGCTGCTCCCACTAGCCTTGGTTGTGCGGCTTTTCTGCGTCCTTACGACGTTTATGCTTTATTTGGACAATTTGGAGCTATGTGTCTAATCTGGTCACAAATATAGCATTTCACCACCTTTGCCTCTCCCTTGCCACATTCCTTAGCTATGTGACCCATTTTTCCGCATTTGAAACATTTGTTTGAACCTTTTAAACATTCACCTACATTGCGCCTTCGACATACCTTGCAAAAAGGTGGCATTTTCTTCCTTGGGCTCCTTTTCCTTTTCTTACAACTCCTTTCCTAGCCTTTTCCTTCCCCGTTTCAACTTCTTTCGTTCCCGAGTTGAACGTCTTGGATCCCAGCCTTAGTTATTGAGTCTTCATTGCCTCAATCTCCAAGACTCTAGCCCTTTCTACACTTGATGCATAGTCTTTAATCAATAGAGCGGCTAAACTCTCTCTGAAGTAGGGCCTCAGTCCCTGCTGGAATCTCCGTCTTGTTCTTTGGTACATTAGCAATCCATGGTACATACCTCACCAACGCATTAAACTTGGTGGCATACTCTGTCACAATCATCCTCCCTTGATAGAGCCTCTCAAATTCAATGACTTTCTGGCTCTATAATCCCACTGGGAGATATTCTTTGTTAAATTCTTCTACAAACGTCTACCATGTCACATCCTCCCAGTGTGGCATAGGGATCAGCATCATCTCCCGCCACTCATGTTCATCCTTTCCCAACAGATGAGTGACACATAGTACTTTTTGCTTATCATTTCACGGAGATATTCTGAACAAGTTTCTAATCTCCGTCATCCATTGTTCAGCTTGGACGGGGTCGAGTTCACCTGAGAACTTAGGAGGCCATTGTGAAAGGAATGCATTTATTACCCTCCTATCTACTTCCATTAATTGATTCTCATCCATTGTAGGCGCTGTAGGGGGAACTGGGTTAGCCATAGGAATGGGTCCTCTTTTTTAACACTTTCTAATTAGGCTTGTTGGGTCCTCTCCCACAAGCCTTGTATTATGTCTACGGCTTGGGTTGCCAATCGCGCGTAGCTTGCTGCATAGCTTCTTTTACTGTTAAAGCTACTCTTTCCTTAATCATTTGAGCTTGGCTTTGCTTTGGCTCTCTAATTGGTTCTGGGCTTTCATCTACCCTTCTGTTTTGATTTCTTTGATTTTTCCCTCGTAATTCGGGCCTACCTCTTTTGGGCCTACTAGATTCACCAATCTCATGTTGGCTAGAAACTTTGGTAACCACTTCCTTTCCCTTGTTCTTTCTAACCCTTGACCCTGTATCAACCATGGTGTTCTTTCTGAATATTCAAAAGCACATAACTTTTATTCATGGTTAGGGTTAGGTCATCATAAAACACTTTTCATCATCATATGGTTAATTAACCAAATCCTTCCATCATAATCATGTTATTTTCCATCATTCATCAGTCATATACATTCATATTCATATGCATTTATTTCATGCATCCAAAATTCTTAGATATAGTTATATCATCATAACTAATCATATCATTCATATTATCAAAGCATCCCATTCATGAAACATAGTCTTAGCATTTCAACATGCCATCACACACATATATGTACATGCCATAAACCACACTATAATTATATAAATATGTGTGTCACACATAAAACATTATCAAAGTGTCATCAAACCATAATTATACAAACTTTTCATAAAAGTTCATAAAAACCAAATCATCTTCTACTGGGACCCCTCCTTATGTAATGCCTACGACTGGGTGGAACTTGAGTGGGTTCATTGGTAATGGTGCTTGTATCGGACCATACAAGGGCATCTTCCTCCCCTTCGACACTGCTATCACTATCATCATCATCTTCTTCCTCATTTTCACCTTCCTTCTCCTGTATCTCAGGGGCAAGGTACTCCATCGGGTCCTCATCGTCATTATCACTAACATTATTATTTTCATTTCCTGTGTTAAGTCAGATAGGTTCCCCATCCTGTCCGGCTATATGGATAATAGCCTCAGTAAGACCAGAAGCGATGGGTGTTTCTAAAATTCCCTGGGCCCAGCATTCCTCTATCACAATAGCTACCTCTTTCTCCCTCTTATGGATCCTTTTCCAACTCACCCCGTGCCTAAATTGCACCAGTCCGCTCTTAAATATATACCACGGACCATCATCAGGGGGTATGGGTGCTGAAATTTGATCCTAAAATTTCTAGAGATCTTAAGGGTACATTAAGTCAGATGGAACGGGTAGATCTATTTGGTGAGATGCTGCAGTATTCTCCACCTTAGGAACATGGCTTGTAGACTCATCTACATTAGGCCTTTGAGGGTATGTGTTGACAAAATAATCTCCTTGTGGTTGAGTCTGAGGGTGCCTAGGAGGGAAACTAGGAGGAACTGATGGGAAATATGTGGAATTCCACCATCTATTTATGTTTTCTGCTACTCTTCTTTTCCACTCCTCCTCCTTTCTAATTTCTTCCTCTCTCATTGCCCTCTTTCCTCTGTCGGCCATCTACAATTCAGACATAGTGTGATACCCAGACCCAAGTAGGGCATATATATATGCATTTGGCATATAAACATGAATCATGTATGATTTAGTTGAATTATGAATGATTTTCTTTGCAATTTTGATAATTGATTGCAATTAGGACAAATGGTTATAAATGATGATTATAAGCCGATATGAGTCAATATGATTAAATAGGCCTAATGAGGATTAGGAAATGTGAATATATTGAAGATAATTACCTCATATATTATGGTTTAACTAATGAAGATTATGTTGATAATTGTGGATTTAAGGTGATAAATGCTAGAAAATTCATAACTTGACGCTTGTAGGGCGGATTGAGATGAAATTTGAAAGGTAAGCACATAATTTTGTGCCCAATATTATGGAAATATTGGATTATGAAAGTTTTGATGGCATTATGGTAATAATTGATCATTTTCTTCCAAAATCGAAAGATGATTTCAAATGATCATACTTGAGATAGAAAAGTCAGATTGAGACGAAATTTGAAATGGACGGTTAAAATTATGAGATCAATGCTATGAAAGGATTCGACTAAGCTAAGTATTGTGGAATTATGCCTAAATAAAAAAGGTGTGCACCTTTGACTTTGTGCACCATAAAGTAGCTTGCATTTATGTTAAAGTTAAAGAAATTAATTATATAATTAATGGCGAAAATGAGGTGTCAAAAGGAGGTAATTAGAAGTGGATTTTGTGAATTTATTAAAATAACAAAATCCATGATAATATCAGGTGTTTAATGAGATGATTTAAGGAGCTCATGGGCTAGCTCAAAGGAGCTTGAAGGGGTGGCACACCATGGACATCCATGAGCTCTAAAAAGTGGATTTTTGTAATTTTTTATATAAAATCCACACCTGAGATAGCTAGGGAATCAAGGTAAGTAAATGAGAAATAAAATTGAGTGGAAAATTGTGGCCAAAGATGTCAAAATCAAGGCCATATGGACGTGATGTAAAGTGGATAGCTATGGAGGCTACAAGAGATGTGGAAGGCCAAGGTTGCTATTTGATTTTTTTGTGAATTTTTTTAATATTGCTAAATGGACCCCTAAGTAAGCTATTAGCTAGGGTAATTAAATTTCCATAAATTAAAGCTGAATTTTTGTGAAAAAAATGGCAAAAGGAGCAGCTACAAGGGACGTCCAAGGGGGACAGCTAGGTGGACAGATTTGTGGTCCATCAATACAATGGATTTTGATGAATTTTTACAAAGATAATTTTCTAATTTACTTAGAGCATAATGTGCCATGTCAACAGGGAATAAATATGTCTTAATTTGATGAGGCGAGTGGGCCCAAAAATCTGAAAAATCAAGGGCATTACAAGGGGTTGGATGTTCCATGTAACGAGAGCAGGAGAGAGAATTTCAAGGAGAAAAAAATCTCCAAGCAAGGTAGCAAGGTGCATCCCCTAAAACCAGCAAGGGGAAAGGGAAAAAAGAGAAGAAAAGGAGGAAGAAAAAGGAGGAAAAAAAGAAGAGGAACTAAGCAACTCAAGTTGGATTCAAGTGAGGGTTGATTCAAGTAAGTGAAATCTATATTTTGAATCACCAAAATCAAGTTTTTCTCTCTCAATTCATGAGCCATGAATATGGTTCATAAATAACTCTTAAAGGTTGAGTTATGATTCCTTAATATGGGGATTGAATGATTTTTGAAAGATTTAAATGAGATTAAGAGTTCAAGAGAGTGAAAATGGAAGTTTAGGTTGAATTTTGAGATAAAAGTTAACTTGGAAAATCTCAAAACCCTAAACCAAGTTGCTGTATGATTTAAGCATGATGATTTCGATGTAATTCATATTATTTTGAATTACATATGATAATTTAAGTATTGGTTGATGATATTAGCAAATATGAAACCCTAAGTTTCAAGAAATGACCCGAATTTCTATTTTTGGGTTAAAATGATACAAGGAAGCACTTAAATGGTTTATGGATGAATTTTATGGTAAAGTACCCTAAATTAATGATCATTTGGAAGGCCTAAGTGGGTTGGATGAGTTCGCCCTAAATCTGATTTTTAGGATATGTATATGGGACGTCCAAATGGGGGCCAAAACGGGTGCTTTCCATATGATTTTTGTTGCTGATTGTAATGAAATGATTTATGGATGTTATGGAGGGTAAAATACCCCACGTTTAAGGTACTTCGAGTGTCCAAAAGGGTGTGAAACCCTAACCCATGTAGGACCTATATGTATGTATTGAACATTTATATGATGTTTCATTGAAATGGTGTTTAAAGAGGGATGGTGCAAAGAATTCTTTACATGAGAATGACAAGTTCCATGTGTAAGGGGGGTATATCATGCCAGGGTGACTAAAAGTCATGCATGGAATGAAAATCAAGTAGGCTAGTCAAGGTAGTAAGTGGACAAGGAGTCCTCATTGACGTTGCCAAGTCGGTAGGTCCGGCGCTAAGGATGGAAAGGACATGTCATGGAATATTGTTCCCCGAGCTAGCGTACCGTCACATGAAGGATAATTTCATCAATGGAAATGATGTATTTGCACATCCAATATTTATGAAATATTTTATGAAGTGTTTATGAATGATTTATGAAAAGGTTTTTGCTCCACAAGTAGTTGATCACTTGATAAGTGTCTCTACCGAAGGGAGAAAAATGTTTTTAAATAAACATGCCTTCAAAATGAATTACCTGCAAAATATACAGCTTGTTTATTGAGTTGAATTTCAACTCACATTTTGTTTTCCAAACCCATAGACAGGTGAAAGAAGAGACCTGGCAAAGGAGCAAAGAGCTGACTATTGAGGAAATGGAAGACATTATAAGTTTCATGTTTGTGAAAAACTTATGTCGTTTGATTGTAAATACTTTGATGTTTTGTGTTGACATCTATGATGATACATGCAATGACATCTGATTTATGAGATGGTTTGAAATATGTTATGAAAATAATGTCTAGTTATGACATTATTGGATGGAAATGACTCAGATATGCATGAAATGAACATATGAGGAATTAAACTCCTATAAAAAGATATTTAATTGGATAAATATCCATTAAACCTGTCTTGTGACAGGGCAACAATCCTGATCACGTTTACCAGTCGAACGATCTTGAGGTAAGGTTATGACGCTCGGGCTGGGGCGCCACAGAGTAATGGTATCAGAGCATGGACTGATAAATAGGCGTGGAAAAGTTTAAGTGTAATGATTAAATATGATATGCATGATTTTATGATGAATGCATAAGTGATTATCATGATAGGATGCATGATATATGATGATGATAGTAGTGAAATTTATGATGATGAATAATATCACATGATTGTGATTGTGTGAATTGGCATGTTAAGATGCTAAGACTTTGTTTTATGAGTGGATGCTTTGATAATGAGCATGAATGATTAGTTATGAAGATATAACTATCTCTAAGGATTTTGAATGCATAAAATGTATGTATGTGATATGACAGCTATGTTTATGAGATTAGATCATATGTGTGCATTGAATATGTACCTGTGACTTATATGTGAATTAAATAGAATTTTTGGATGATTTTAGAATTTTATGATATTTTAAATTAGGGTTTCCATTGGGCTTCGACGATTAAAAATGGGCTTAATGATGATTGAATGGTGAAAAGGTGTCATGAATAATCATGTTAATTACCATGATTTAATTTATGGAGATTAAAGTGTAATTATGGAATTAAGGTAAAAAATAATAGAAAATTCATAACTTGACGCCTACAAGGCGGATGTCGATGAAATTTGAAAGTTAAGCTCATGACGGTGTCGAACGCCGTTGAATTGGGATGAAGTTGGAGAAAAAAGATTAGCCCCAGACTTATCTCAACGAATGGCTGACAAGGTGAAGACTATTCGCCAGTGTATACTCACAACCCAGAGTCGGCAAAAGAGTTACACAGATTGCAAGAGAAGGGATTTGAATATCCAAGTTGGCAAACATGTGTTTATAAAGGTCACGCCATTCAAAGGAGTTACAAGGTTTGGGAAAAGGGGAAAACTGAATCCCAGGTATATTGGACCATTTGAGGTTTTGGAAAAGGTTGGGAAGTTAGCATATCGGTAGCTTTACCCCCAATGTTAGCTTTGATTCACAACGTGTTCCACATATCGATGCTTAGGAAATATGTACCAGACCCAACACATGTATTGGTGGCTAAAAATTTTCCGATTCAGGATTATCTAAACTATGAAGAGAGACCAGTGAGAATCTTGGATCACAAAGTACAAAAGCTTCGAAATCGAAAAATTGAATATGTGAAAGTATAATGGAACCGATATTCCGAAAATGAAGCCACATGGTAGCTAAAGGAAGAAGTGGAACGAAACTACCCCCACCTATTTAAGGAATAGACGGTTTCGGGATGAAACCTGTTATAAGGGGGGGAGGATTGTGAAACCCTAACCCATGTAGGACCCATATGTATGTATTGAACATTTATATGATGTTTCATTGAAATGGTGTTTAAAGAGGGATGGCGCAAAGAATTCTCTACATGAGAATGACAAGTTCCATGTGCAAGGGGGGTATATGATGTCAGGGTGACTAAAAGTCATGCATGGAATTGAAATCAAGTAGGCTAGTCGAGGTAGTAAGTGGACAAGGAGTCCCCATTAACGTTGCCAAGTCGGTAGGTCCGGCGCTAAGGATGGAAAGGACATGTCATGGAATATTGTTCCCCGAGATAGCGTACCGTCACATGAAGGATAATGTCATTAATGGAAATGATGAATTTGCACATCCAATGTTTATGAAATATTTATGAAGTATTTTTGAATGATTTATGAAAAGGTTTTTGCTCCACAGGTAGTTGATCACTTGATAAGTGTCTCTACCGAAGGGAGAAAAATGCTTTTGAATAAACATGCCTTCAAAATGAATTGCCTGCAAAATATACAGCTTGCTTATTGAGTTGAATTTCAACTCGCGTTTTGTTTTCCAAACCCATAGACAGGTGAAAGAAGAGACCTGGCAAAGGAGCAAGGAGCTGACTATTGAGGAAATGGAAGACATTATAAGTTTCATGTTTGTGAAAAACTTATGTCGTATGATTGTAAATACTTTGATGTTTTGTGTTGACATCTATGATGATACATGCAATGACATCTGATTTATGAGATGGTTTGAAATATGTTATGAAAATCATGTCTAGTTATGACATTATTGGATGGAAATGACTCAGATATGCATGAAATGAACATATGAGGAATTAAACTCCTATGAAAACATATTTAATTGGATAAATATCCATTAAGACCCGTCGTGTGACAGGGCAACAATCCTGATCACGTTTACCAGTCGAACGATCTTGAGGTAAGGTTGTGACACTCGGGCTGGGGCGCCACAAAGGGTTTGAAAATATTAGTCCTAAATCTGATTTTATGGACATATGTTTGGACACGTCAAAATGGGTCAAATGAATACCCAATATGTATGAAGATATTGCTGTTATGGAAGCAAACGAATTATGGATTTTAAATATGTTATAATACCCTCAATTTAAGTTAAGAAAAACATGATTATTTGCTAGAATTTATGGATTATAAATCTGTTTTGATTTAAATATCAAAAGGGCATTGAAAGGATTAAAAACAGGTCCTAACGTATCTGTTTTGGAACTCAGTGATGAATAGATTAAAATTCCGAAATTAAACCCTAAATTATATGTTAATCAAGGGGTTTAATCATGCTGAAATAAGAAACAAGTTGTTGTGTTGAAAGATTTTAAGAAACACATAAGTTATGTGTTGTAAGTTGAGTGTATGTAGAAAGCTAAGCAATGTGAATTTCTAAAATGAAAAAATGCATGAAAAGGTGAGGGAATACATGATTAAGGTACTGTTTTGGTAATTAATTATAATCTCAAATTTTGAGATTAATATATGATGCCTAAGTTATCAACTAAGTGCTTAAAATGAGCACCAGCGTATGAAAAGTGAAAAATATATTAAAAATAATAAATGGAGGTAATAAACCTCCAAACAATTATTTAATGAATGATTGTTATATGTATGAAAGTTTACCCTACATAAGGATATTAAAAATGAAGGGAATGAATGGATAATAGGATGTATAGGCTATGTTGATATATATGAACACCCAACTTGAAAGACAAGAGGGTTAAGCTAGTATAACGTAAATCCAAATGGATTTATGTAGGTTGGAAAACCCTAAGGGATGCAAGCATTTGAAGTTGACGCATATAAATGAAATGTTATTTTCATTTATCTAGGCAAAGGCAAGGAAAAGAATGGAAGAAAGGGATTAAGGCTATTATTGAACTTTCCAAATTATTGAACTTGTCTTTCAGGTAAGCAAGTGAACTTTCCAAATTATTGATTTCTCCCTGTGTTGAAATGATTTAAGATGTTATGTCAATGCTTTTATGAATGTTTTACAAGCGGGCAAGCATAATTTTTGAAAATGATAGCTTTAATGAAAAATCGCAAGTTTTGGAAAAGGATGACTTTAATGAAAAGCCTTAAGGTTGCTTCATGGGAAGCAAGCAACATTTTTTAAGATAATTATTTTATCACAAGTGTTGCCAAAGATTTGGAATACTTTATGCTAATGGATTTAGGAATTTGCTTACAAGTAAGCAAGTTCTTCATGATGATATTTTCAAAGGATTTCATGCTTTATGCTGATGGTTTTAAGAATTTTCTTGCAAGCAAGCAAGTTCTTTATGATGTTATTTTCAAAAGGATTTTATAAGAAAAAGGAAATTTTGCCCTTTTTCACAAGGCAATATTTGCAAATAAGTTTTGAGTTTGCTTTTACGATATTTTGTGATAAATAACTATGTTTATAAAAGAGAAAGAAAAAGAGATTTAGTTTATGAAAAAAGATTAGTTTTTCTATGCACGACACTTGAATATAAATGATGATTTAGATATAGACCATATGTCTTGAAATGATGTTAGAAAAGTTTTAATTTCCTTAAAGGGGAAAATATTTTGAAAATGCTTCGAAAATGTTTATGTGAATGTTTCTAAAGGGATTTAAAGATGGCCGACCAGATAAGTTGATTTCATAAAATAGTTTGATTTTGGGTTGCTAAAATAGCATGCAAAAGGCTATGCAAGCCCCTCTTTATGTAAAAATGGAAAATTGAATATGTGAACAAGGATTTGATATCAGGGTGATTAAGAAGGGAATGATACAATTGCATGACCTTTGTGACCAAAAGGCCCCGAAATGGAAACCAACAAGATGCTTGGAAAATATGTGGTTTAATCTTGAAAATTCAAAAGCTTTGAAGTTCTTTCATCATAATGATTTTAAGATTTATTATTTTCTCAAACATTTCAATTGCTTGTCAAAATATTTTACTCAAAATTTTTCTAAAAGAATTTAAAGAAGGTCATCCTAAAACTAGATTTCAAATGAAACTTGTTTAAAGTGAGTGCGCTCACTTACAAGTTGACACGAACTGCGGTCTGTGATGTTCTTTTTTCAAAATGATTTAAAAAGACACAGACCGAGGTCTGTGATTTTTTCAAGAATGGATGCAGACTGCGGTTTGTGATTCCGCTTTTTTAAGATGGTTTAAAAGGACATGGGCTGCGGTCTGTGATTTTTTCAAGAATGGATGCGGACTGCGGTTTGTGATTCCGCTTTTTTAAGATGGTTTAAAAGGACATGGGCTGTGGTCTGTGATACTTTAAACCACACGGGCTGCGGTCTGTGATACTTTAAACCACACAGGCTGCAGTCTGTGATATGATGTATGGTGCACCAATACAAGGAATAGGTCGGTTGTAGAGCACAATCGGAGATGGACCGGGGCTCACTCTACATATGGCCATGTCGTTAAGGGATGGCAGGAGGCCAGGGGTGCCCTCCCTGAAATGGGAGAAGATGAAAGAACAGCCGCCTGATTAGCGTGCTGTTAATGATGGATTCACTTCCAAAAGGTAGAATGATCACTTACTAAGTGTCACTACTGGATGGAGAGAAATGCATTTGCATATGTTTTTCTTTTGAAAGACCCAAAGATTGGGATATAAAAGCATTTTTATGAAAAGTTATCATAAAAAGGATTTTATGAGTAATTATAAACAAATTACCCTAAAAGCAGGGTGTTTTATACAAAAAGTGTAAATATCAAAGATAAGATGAAATGTTTTCTATGCAAATGTTTTTATGAAAATGGATCATGTGTTTTATGCCTTGTGTGTTATAAACAAGCCCCAAAACGGGAGTTATGAAAAGGATTTTGTGAAAAGTGTTTATGAACATGAGAATGTCCAATGCCAAAGTGCTTAAATGAAAAGTGTTTTTGGACATGAGAATGTCCTCTGCCAAAGAGTTTATGTGAAAATTGTTCTAGGACATATGAATGTCTGTTTCCAAAAAGAGTTTATGTGGAAAAAATTTTTAGGACATATGAATGTCCATTACCAAAGAAAGTTATGTCAAAAATGTTTTGGGGCATCAGATGTCCCTTCGCTAAAGGAAATTTATGATGAAAAATATTTTGGACGTAAAAATGTCCATTGGAAAAAGAAGGTTTTATATAAATGTCTTGGAACATTATAAATGTTCCCACAAGACCAAAGAGAATTACTTAAAGAAGGTAAAACACATATGTTTTGCCTTAACAAGACCAAACGTGGCTTGTAAATGATTTTTAAGAATGGATGTTTATGAAAATGTTCTAGGACAAAGAATTGTCCTCATGAACAAAGGATTTTATGTCAATGTTTTAGGACATATAAATGTCCTTAGGTAAAAAGGTATTCAAGATGTTTATGGAAATGTTTTAAAGGAAGTCTTGCCCTAAATGATAAAATGCTTGCTTACTGAGTTATCACTCACGTTTTATTTTTCCAAACCTTAGACAGGTACCGTGAAACTCAGGAGGTTGCGAACCTAAGCAATGAAGGAAAGGTACGAGATGGTAGCCATGTGGTCTATAATAACTGGCCATCATGAATGAGATAGCATTATTTAAAGTTCCAAGGTGTGTTGATGTATATGTGAACTTATTTAGAATTATAGGTTTTATGTGAACCAATGATTGAACGTATGTATGTATGGAATGTAAATGTTATGATTAAGTCAAGAAGACTATTTGTAGAAGAGCAACATGAGATGCTATGAATGATATATGTAATTTATTACAAGCGTATCGTCGCTTGGAAGATGAATGTGTGGATTGCAAAGAAATGAAACAAAAAAAAATTTGGACGAGATCCAATTAAGAACCCGCCGCGTGATCAGGGCAACAATCCTGATTCACATTTACCAATCGATAAGGCATTTGAGTAAGGATGTGACGTGGGCGCCACACATAGCAAGTCAGCTATATTCAAACATCATTATCAAATCATCATAGAATAAATTGTCTAATCACATAATTATCATCTAATCACATAGCTTATGATCTAATCTCATCTCATAGCTATCATCTAGTCACATAGATATCATTCAATCACATAGATATCATCATAATCTCATAGCTTATCATCTAATCACATAAATATAGCTTATGATGATAGCTATAAATTTTCACACTTAGAAAATTTTCCTCGCCTATTTACCAATGCATGCTCTAATACAAACTTTTTCACTCGACGAGCTTATAGGATATTTATCCACTTTATCTTAACTTCTTAGGAGTTTATATCATTTTATACATTTCATTTGAAATATACACATGTAATCTCATAATATTTCATACTTAACTATTATTGGTCCCAAGTTGATGGCAATTACCCAAGAGGGGAGAGGTGAATTAGGTATTTAAAAATTTAAAACTTGAATTAGAAGCTTTACCCCGGTTTAGTTTAATTCCCTTTGATGAGCCAAATGGAAAGCAATAAGATAATGAAAGCGGAAATGAAAAGTAATAGACAAGACTTATAGTGGTTCGGGCAACCTTCCCCACTCCACTCTTCCAAGCTCACAATCCCTTGTGACTTGAGTTCCACTATATATTCCGCGAATACAACTAGAGCCTCCACTCTCTTCTAGATTTTAGCTCTAGGGGGCAAATACAACCAGAGCCTTCGCTCTCTTCTAGATTCTAGCTCTAAGGGGCGTATATAACACAACACAAGTAGGTGACGAGTTCCACTCCAATCACAACCCTACTTTGCTATAACTTGGTTTGAAACACCAAACTCAAACCAAGCACCAAAAATTGAAAATCAAAATGAAATGAAAGAAATCTACATTTTACAGATTTGTGTAGCAAGTTTCAGCTTGAGGAAGAGTTTGTGGAAGCGACGAATTGTTTTGCATTGAAGCAAACCGCAACTTTGAAGCTTGTTCTTCCTTTGAAAGTATATAGATCACTCAATTGTAGAGAAAAGTGGATTGAAACTCTTAGTAGCACTTCTTTCCTCTTTTTCAGCTCTTACTTATGTATATCCACATTTGCTTGAATGTCTATATATAGAGGAGGGAGAATTTTGAACGTTATAAAGTTGGTTGGCGCGTAATAAATGTTCCAACGTTCAACAATTTGAACGTTATTCCTCCAAGTCGCAGGTGGAGTCAACTTCATGTGCGACTTCGCCCAAGTCGCATGCTGGAGTCGACTTCGGGTGCGATTTCAGTTGTGCTCCACTTGTTCAAGTTGATCCTTGGGTCGACTTGGCCTTGGACTTGACCCAAGTCGCATATGGAGTCGACTTCGAGTGCGACTTCGCCCAAGTCGATGCTGAAGTTGACTTCGTTTTGCGACTTGACCTTCATGATCTTGCTAAGTCTGCTTAAGCTTTCTTGAAATGTCTTTTGCTTGCTTAACTTCTTCAGCATAGGTGTTCCTTCTTTGATTTGCATTATTTGAGATTTAATATTTTTACTTTGCATGAAAATCCTTTAGTTTCATATCTAAGGAATCTTGAAAACTTGAGTCTTGGTGTGCATGAACAAAGTCCAATATATAGTCTTTGATCTAAATGGATGAATTTATACAACCTGCTTGCTTTAGACTTGGATTAATCTTCATATGTTCTAAGTCAAATATTTAAGTCGACTTAGTCTTCAACTTGACTCAAATCTGACCTTAAGTCGACTTGGCCTTCGACTTGACTTCTGAAATCTTGCCCTGTCTAACTAAAGTCGATGTTGGAGTCGACTTGGCCTGCGACTTCACCCAAGTCGCATGTGGAGTCGACTTCGTCTGCGACTTCGGCACCTCTTGGTTCCCAATTTCAACGCTGGACAAAAATAGGCACTTGAAGTCGCTACTGGAGTCGACTGGGGATCGACTTAGCCTAAGTTGATGTCTGAGTCGACTTGGAGATCGACTTGACCTACCATACTTCATATTTTTCATTTTTTATATCTAAAATAATGCACAAAATGCATTAGTAGTTAAAACTTACTCAAATTGTGTTGTTAATCATCAAAACACATGCTTGGGATATTTTGTATTTGATTTTATCAATTGTTTCCAACAATCTCCCCCTTTTTGATGATTGACAAAACCAATTTGAGTTTATACCTTTCAATATGTCATTTTATCCTGTTTTGATTTTTTTAGAATAAGTATAAGTCATTTGCCTTTTGATATTGATGAATTTATTTTATTTTCATCATCTGTATATGTTGTTCCAAATGATTATAAGTTGACAATCATTTAACTGTTTCAAAACAAAACATTAGTGATTAGAGCTAAACATAATTAATCAAGTCATGAAACAGAACATAGCATAAACAAAACATTTCATGAATATCCTTTTCAAGAATTCGTACAAGTTTCAAATGCAAATGAAAATCTATATACAATCTACCCAACCCAAAATCCTAAAAATCTAACTCAAAATGCAACTATTCTCCCCCTTTTTTTCAATCGAGCAAATAGGGGTCGACTCGGAGAGATTTGGTGAATTGGAACGCAGATATGGGATAGAAAATCGGTCAGATAGGCCGAATATAGGCTGAGGAGTAAAATGATGAAATAGGTGTCGGTGTAGGATCTCTGTGAACTGATCCGGTATCAAACGAATCCAGTTCGGGGATGGGCTGAGCTCGATGGTGCCCTGATGTCAGATGATATCTGATCGTCCTGAGTTCCCGATCCATACGATCCTGGCAGGAATGCATATCCGTCATCGCATTTAGGACCCCGGCAATCTGACTAGTCAACCGGTCCTCGATCTGCTCTAGATGTTCTCGGATTGCATTCACTGAGTTGTCCTAAGATGGCGGTCGTGGTGCGGGATTTGGGATCTCTGAGCCACAAGGTGAACACAAGCCATGTGAGGCAGGCGATGCAGGTGCCTTGTGATCATCCTGTGGTGGAGCAGGCTGCTCCTTTGGAGGTGACGGGGGCTGCTCCCCCTGTCCCTGTGCATCCCCAGCTTCGTCTTGAACCGGAATACCCATCCTTTGTTGAATCCTCTCAGGTCTGAATTGCTCCACATTTATCTTCATTCTCTGGAGCAAAGCCTTGTTGATGGCGTTGGTAATCTTTAGAACCTTGAACAGCTCGCCACCAATGTCAACCTCAAAATGCTCTAGGATCTTAGTGATCCATGTCCCATATGGCAATACCCCTCGTGGGTTAACCTTTCGTGAGGCCAATGCTTCCAGAAATAGTCATGGTAGGCTGACCTTGATCCGATTCGCAACTTTCCAGAGAATTCCCGCCTCCTGCGGGTTTAACTGGTTCCTTCTGCCACCCTTTGGATAGATGAAGTGGGCGATGAGTAGGCGTAGGACCTGTAGCCTCGGGGATTAGTCCATATAGTGTAGGAACTTGATTCCGGGATGATACTTGCTGCTCTGGGTGAGCTGATTATACATTTGATCAAGGGTAAGATCCATCGGGAGATGATCATCCTCAGCAGGAACACCTAGAATTCTGCCTATCTTGGTTAAGGCATCTGCTTGATTTGGGGCTACCATTGAACCCAAAAACATTTCAACTCCCTTGACATAAGTACAATAGTTCTGATCATCCCATAGATAGTAAAATATCCTAGTCAGGTCGGGATATACTCTATCATCGGCTTTCAACAAACTAGTCCAGCCTTGAAAATCCAACAATTCTTCAATCTCGAATTCATAATCGCTCAAGAACTTAAAATCGATGATTTTTGGGATGAATACCTTCCGTTCATGGAACGATTTGTAGAATCGGCTGCTCTGGATTTCTATCTGAAAGTATGTGGTCGGCATCTTCAAGACTTGGGCTTTGGCAGCTAGGGTTCTGTGAAACCCCAATCTTAAACACATATATGAAACCCTAGGGTTGTAAACCCTAGGTAATATGTTAATAAAATATATATTCATGAGTATGGAAAATATGTGAGAATAAAGGTTAAAATAATTATTTATGAAATTCGGATGAATAGTGCACGTGAATAGTGCACGTGAATAGTAAACGTGGGATTAAAGAATATGTTAAGTTAATCACAAAAAGACAAAAAAGGAAGCTTCCCACAAAAGGACAAAATAGCCACTTTTTGATTTATTTAGTATTTTCGGATTTTTATGGATTTTTGAGAGAAAATAAAGAGAAATTCATATCTTGCAATCCGGACATCGGATTGAGATGAAATTTTTTATGGATGGCCAAAATATGATGATGAACATGATGAGTGGTCCAAGATTGATCAAAAATCATGAATTAAGGGTCAAGATTAAACGTCATTTGAAGATCAAAAAGTAGCTTTACTTTTTCATTAATTAGCATTTGACTTTGGATTAATTTTAATTAATTAAATGGATAAATAATTAATGAAAAGCTGCTATGGATTCTGGAGCTTGGACTTTTGGGACCAAATCCAATGGCCCAAAATCAATCTTATCAAAAATCAACGGTTGAGATGAATTAGCTTTAAAATAATTAATTTTAATAAATAAAAAATCATAAATAAATAGGGGCTAGATAGGGGACAGGAGCTGCTGATTAGGGTTGCTGCACAAGGCTAAAAATATTGCATGGGATTTGGGAAAAAATATTTAGAATTAAATACCTTGAGCAAGGGGGTAAATTGCAAATATGTGAAAAATGCAACACTATAAATAGGGGAGCATGGTGAACGACCAAGGCACACCCATTCCAGCTCCATTGAGCATTTCCAACCCCCAAAATTCGTTTTTGGCCTTAGAGAGAAAAGGAGAGAAAGTTAGAGAGAGAAAGGGCAAGTTGGAGGAGAGATTTTCTACATCAGGTAAGGGGATTCTTCCCAAATTTCTTTTGGGTGTTAAGTAAGGTAAAACCATGCTTAGATAATACCTAATCATGAGAAAATAAGTAAAGTTATAGTGCTTAATTGGAATCATGCCGAAACATCGAAAATTTGGAGCAAAGATGGAGCATTCGGGAAGATAGCATATGATATGTGAAAATAATGCTCCAAAATTGATAAATGATGATTTAGGATATATTAATATGATAAATATGATGTTGGAATGATGATATATTAATTTCATAATTTTTGGAATTAAGGATTATGCTTAAGTGAATTTATGATGATTTTTAGTAGATGGAAAAAATGATTTTTTTCATCGAGTAAATGATGATAAAATCAAAATGTATGAAATGTCCTATGATATACTAGACATAAGGTATGTCATGGTATTTTTTATTTTTTGGGAAAAATGTCAATTTTTGGAACCCATGAACAGTAACCCATGTTGCTGTGAACAGTAACGTGAACAGTGATTATGAACAGTAATATGCTATAGTGACATGAACAGTAATTATGAACAGTGAACAGCGTATTTTGGGAAAAATTTGAGATTTATTTTTGTATAATTATGAGGATATATGGATGGAATTTTTAAAGGATTTATAGATAAAAATTCATATAAATGAGTAATGACCAAGTATTTATAAAAGGAAAACCTCTATAAAAATGAGGTAATATGTGATCGTAAAGCATGCATGGGAAGCAAGCTAAGACATGGAATAGATGGATAAAATATCCAATTTACTTGTATAGGAAATTGAAAGGAAAGGATAAAGGAGTCAGGTTGAAGCAAAGCAAAGGTAAGCAAGCAAACCCTTTTGAAAAAATGATTTTATTCCTAAGTATTTATGAAATGTGTTTAAGGATGGCCATTCCTATAATGTTTTGAAATGATGAATGTTTATGAGTTTTTATGAAAAGTCATGCCGGCATATTGATATCATGTGATGTTCATGGACATGTGCACATGTATGATGTATAAGGAAGAGGCTTTGGTGGAGGTAGAAAGCGGATCAGAGGGTCCCCCTTCACTATTGCCAAGTCGTATGGGCTGTGTGCCGACGGCGTCCTCCCCAGAGGTGGAGGCAAAGGAATGTTATGTGTAAATGAATGCATTGCATTTTCATACATGGATTGAAAAGAAAAGCATGGATTTGAAATGATGTTTTTAAATGAATTGTGCAAATAATTCTCTACATGAGAATGACAAGCCACCTGGTGTAAGAGGTATATAATGCCGGGATAATCAAAAGTCATGCATGTAGGAACCATGTAGGCGTCAAGAGGAAGAGAGGTTCTCCTTGATGAGGTCAAGTCGGAGACAGCCGGCGTATTGGACCATGCTATGTGAGATATTCCCTGGGCTAGCGTACCCACACACGAAGGTTTATGTCAGGAATGGAAAGAAAGTATTTGCACACATGGATTTGAAAAGATATTTTTAAGGGATGATGCAAATAATCCTCTACATGAGAATGACAAGTCACCTGGTGTAAGAGGTATATAATGCCTGAAAAATCAAGAGTCATGCATGTAGGAACCATGTAGGCGTCAAGAGGAAGAGAGGTTCCTCTTGATGAGGCCAAGTCGGAGACAGCCGGCGTATTGGACCATGTTATGTGAGATGTTCCCTGGGCTAGCGTACCCGCACGCAAAGGTTTATGTCAGGAGTGGAAAGGAAGCATTTGCACATCCAATGTTTATGAAAAGGTTTCTATTCCATTGATAGTTGATCACTTGCTAAGTGTCTCCTATCGAATGGAGAGAAATGCATTTACGAATGATTTACATGAATGGTTTATGAAAGGTTTCGAAATATGGTTTACGAAAAGGTTTCTATTCCGTTGGTAGTTGATCACTTGGTAAGTGTCTTCTATCGAATGGAGAGGAATGCATTTAAAATGAAAAATGCTTGCTTATTGAGTTTCGACTCATGTTTTGTTTTCCCAACCTCAGACAGGTGTAGGGAAAGCCAAGAAATGAAGGACATGTGTTGCTAAAGGAAAAAGGGAATCTACTAAGGTTAGTAGATTTTTGTATGAATAGATTCCCTAATTGGATATGATGAAAAAGACATAGGTTGTATGAAATTATGAAGTGATGAATAATATGAGAAGTTGATGATTTATGATAAGTCCATTATGAATGATGATGAGTATATGTTTATATGATGAAAGAAAAAGAAATGAAAAAAAAATTGGACGAGATCCAAATTAAGTACCCGCCGCGTGATTAGGGCAACAATCCTGATTCACACTTACCAATCGACAAGTTTCCGGAGTAAGGACAAATGTGACGCCTCGGTTCGGGATGCCACAGGTTCCCTTTCATCTAGCCCCTGTATGTGTACTTTCAGTCGTCTGACTTTCTGCTCCCCGGGCAGCCGTTGTTGATGGGGTAGCAGCTTGAAATCGAACACGTAGACCTGTGGAAGTCGATCGCTCGTCCCGAGCACGCTTAGCAGGAGTTCGTTGGCTCTTGGGGACCTCTTCTAGGTGGGAGCTGGATTGTCTTGGAACGGGCTTTAGCGATGGTTTGGAGACTGCTAGCTTAGGCAATCTGGATTTAGGAGCCATATGGATTGATTTTTGAAATGGGATTTCTAAATGGAGTGACTGAGACACGGAGAGTGAGAAAGTGACTGGAGAGAGAGAGAGGATTCAAGACAAATGATGTGATGTCAAAGTGATTAGGAGAGGGAGCTAGAGAGGGAGAGTGAAGTAAATGAAGTACGGGAGAGAGAAAAAGGAGACTGTAGATTCCGGAGATTGAACGAGAGAGAGAATAAGAAGAGTCAGCACGGGAGAGAGGATGGCCTGAGAGAGAAGTGAGAACTGGAGAGAAAAAAAAAAGGAAAACCGGAGAGGACGAAAATCGCCGGAGAACGCGGGAAGGAGAAGAAATGAGGAAGAAGAGAGAAAAGAAAAAGAAAAAGGAAGAAAGTGGCGGAAGTCCGACGGTCGCGCGCGAGGAGTCGACTTTGCCCTAGGCGGAGTCGACTTCGCCATGCCCAAGTCGACTTGGGGGCCCCGAAGTCGACTTGGCTTATCGACTTGGACTTTGCTAAGTCTATTTTCCCATCTAACTATTTCTAATTTAACTCAATCATCCCCATATCATTTCTAATTCTGTAAAATGATTCTTTTGCTAAAGGTTTGGTAAAAATATCTGCAATTTGATCCTCGGTTTTCACATATTCCAAACAAACATCATGATTTTCAACATGTTCACGAATAAAATGATGTCTTACATCTATGTGTTTGGTTCTAGAATACAATACAGGATTTTTAATCAAACATATTGCACTTGTATTATCACATTTATTTGGAATATTATAATAATCAATACCATAGTCTTTTAATTGTTGTTTCATCAAAAGTAGTTGGGCACAACAGCTCCCAGCAGCTATATATTCGGCTTCTGTAGTAGATAGAGCAACACTAGTTTGTTTCCTTAAATACCATAAAACCAACATGTTCCCAAGGAATTGACATGTTCCACTAGTACTCTTTCTATCTACTTTGTAACTGGAAAAATCCGCATCCAAGTAGCCGATTAAATCAAAAGTTGACCCTTTTGGATACCATGGTCTAAGATTAGTGGTATTTATCAAATATTTAAAAATTCTTTTTACAGCCAATAAATGTGATTCTTTAGGACATGCTTGGAATCTAGAGCACATACAAACACTGAAAAGAATATCCGGTCTAGAAGCAGTTAAATACAACAATGATCCTATCATACTTCTATAAAGCTTTTGATCGATACATTTACCGTTTTCATCCGTGTCAATCTTGATTGTTGAACTCATTGGAGTATTTGCTCCTTTGCTAGTTTGCATTCCAAATTTCTTTAGCATTTCTTTGATGTACTTGGACTGATTTATAAATATTTCTTCGGCTTGTTGCTTGATTTGCAGTCCAAAGAAGAAATTTAATTCTCCCATCATGCTCATTTCGAATTCGCTCTGCATAATCTTAGAAAATTCTTGGCACAGAGTTTCGTCAGTAGCACCAAATATTATATCATCTACGTAAATTTGCACAATTAAAATATTTTTATTTTTATATTTGATGAATAGTGTAGTATCAGCCTTTCCTTGTTGAAATTCATGATCAATCAAAAATCTATTTAACTTTTCATACCAAGCTCGTGAAGCTTGTTTTAGTCCGTATAATGCTTTGGTTAATTTATAAACATATTTTGATTGATCCTTTTCTTCAAATCCAGGGGGTTGTTCAACATATACTTCTTCATTCAAGTATCCATTCAAAAATGTGCTTTTCACATCCATTTGAAACAATTTGAAATTCATGTGAGAAGCAAATGCTAGTAAAATGCGCATGGCTTCTAATCTGGCCACGGGTACGTATGATTCTTCAAAATCAATCCCTTCTTCTTGGGAATACCCCTTGGCTACTAATCTAGCTTTTTTCTTATTATAAGTTCACTTTCATCCAATTTGTTCCTAAATACCCATTTGGTACCAATAATGGTGCAATCATTTGGTCTAGGAACTAACTGTCATACATTATTTCTTTCAAATTGATTTAGTTCTTCTTGCATTGCAATAATTTAGTTTTCATCATTAAGAGTCTGATCAATAGTTGTTGGTTCGATTTTTGACACAAAAGCATATTGTCCACAAATATTTTTTTTTGACCTTCTGGTTTTTACTCCTTCATAGATATCGCCAATGACTTGCTCAATTGGATGGACATTTTTGAACTTCAAATCAGTTGGAGGTCTATAGGAATTATTACCTTCACTTACCTTTTCTTCCGTAGAATTTTCTGGCTTGAGCTCGGTTTCTTCTTGTTGCTCTTGTTGTTTTGGTTTTGTATCATCTACATCACTTAGTTCATCCTCCTTTCTTGGAGTTTGGTTAAATTCATCAAAAACAACATGTATTGATTCTTCTACTATTTGATTTCTTTTGTTAAAAATCCTATATGCTTTGCTATTTGATGAATAACCAAGGAAAATAGCTTCATCACTTTTGGCATCTAATTTTCCCAAATTTATTTTTCTATTATTTAACACATAACAAGTACATCCAAAAGTATGGAAATATGATATATTCGATTTTCTGCCTTTCCAAAGTTCACATGGGATCTTTTTCAATATTGCTCTAATGGTAACTCAGTTTAATACATGACAAGCTGTACTTACAGCTTCGCCCCAAAATCTTTTGGACAATTTACTCTCATTTAGCATAGTTCTAGCAATTTCTTGTATTGTTCGGTTTTTCCTTCCAACAAATCCGTTTTGTTGAGGAGTTCTTGGTGCAGAAAATGTATGGTGAATTCCTTTTTCATTGCAAAATTCTATGAATCGATTATTTTCAAATTCACCACCATGATCACTTCTAATGGAAATAATTGAATTTTGTTTTTCATTTTGCACCAAATTTGAAAACGTGACAAACATAGAAAATGCTTCATCTTTGCTAGCTAAGAGTATAATCCAAGTAAATCTTGAAAAATCATCAATAATTACATACACGTACTTTTTCCCACCAAGAGTTAAAATGTCCGATGGCTCATAAAGATCCATATGTAACAATTCAAGTGGTCTGGTTGTTGAAATTTTCTTTTTGGTGGAGAATGGCATTTTGGGTTGTTTATATAATTGACAAGCTTTGCAAATCTTATCCTTGTCATATTTGAGCTTTGGTAACCCTTGTACTAGATTCGTTTTCCATAATGTTTTAATATTTGACATATTTATATGTCCAAGCCTTGTATGTCATATCCATGGATCATTTTCTATGTCTATTAGACATTTTCCCTCTAGTTCATCAAGGCAAACCAAATACACATTTTCATGTCTTTTGCCACTAAATACTATGTGTTCATCATAAAAAACATTACGTATATTCAAATACAACTTTATATCCTTTATCACATAGTTGACTAATACTCATTAAGTTGTGTTTGAGTCCTTCAACAAATAGTACATCCCCAATACATGCATTTGAAACACATAAACATTTCCTTTACCTTTTATTTTACTTTTTTCATTATTTCCAAAGGCTACTGTTCCTTCATTGCATGGGTTGATCTTACGGAACAGTCCTTTTTCTCCTGTCATATATCTTGAGCAGTCACTATCCATAAACCATATGTTATTGGCCTTAGCTCTAAGACAAACCTGCAAAAATCAAGTCAAGTGGAACTTATCCTTTTGGTACCCATCTTATGGGTCCATTTGGGTTAGTTATCTATTGGAGTCTATGTTGATCTACCTTTGAAGCCATAAATCTAATGTTTTTCGGCATCCAAAATAATTTTGCACCAATGTTTTGTAATTTTCTCAATTTGCATTTATAAATATTATGTCCCAACTTGTTACAAAAATTACAAGCTCCTGGGGGTCTAGGAATGGGAAGCCATTTTGTAATTTGTTCCCCAGTTAGTTTTTTGGTCCAAACTACATGATTTATCTTGGGTTTAGTATAAATGGGTTTGATGTTGTTTCTTAGAGCATTAGATTTCTCTTGCTCAAATGTGGTATACCCAAGTCCTTTCTTACAATTTTAGGTGGTCACTTTTAAAAATATTTTCACACTTTCTATTGGATTAGAAAACTTGACAAGCTATTCATTTAATGATTCATTTTCCTTTTTGAGTTTCTCTAACTCATTTATCAAAGTATTCTTTTCATTTTTCAATTGATCAACTTTTTCAGCAAGTTTACCGTTCACGATTATTACTGCATCACAATGTCTTTTCTTTATTGTAAACTTGTCTCCTAATTTTTTTATTTCCTCATATAATGAATCATAGGCTTGTTGGAATTCTTCTAATTCAGCACATTTGAGGCATTCATTTGTAGAAGAGAAAATTGAAAAGGATTTTTATTTGGAGGTTACCTCTTGACTACTTGTGCAGTTTGTTGAAGTAGCTTGATCTTCCAAGATTTTCGTTGCTGCAAAACATATGTCGGAATTTTCTATGCAACAAATTCTTGCGCAATCCGCTTCACATTCTTCACTTGAAGAGCTGCATGTTGTAGATTCCTCTTCATTTACGTACATGCCTCTTCCTTTATTTCTTTGGAATTTTCTGTTGTCGCATCGATCTTTTCTTTGTTCCTTTGCTTTAGTTTCTTCGGGCGTTGGGCATTGGGCTTGCATGTGCCCCGAACCACCACACCGGTAATATTTTGTTGATTCTTTCTTTTTCTCTTTAGAATTTCTTTCTTTAAAATTTCTGAAATTTTCTACCTTTCCTTACAATTTTTTTGAACTGTTTTGTAAGTAAGGCAATTTCATCGTCATTTTGTGATGATGAGGTGGTGTCATCCGAGTCTTGTGCAGCTTTCAAGGCGATGACTCTTTTGCCTTTGTGGTGATCCTCGTTTCTTTTCTTGATTAGCTCATGTGACATTAACAAGATAATAAGGTCTTCCAACTTCAACGTGTTTAGGTCCTTGACTTCTTCTATTGTCGTGATTTTTGGAGTTCATGATTCGGGTAGCGCCCTTAGAATCTTCATGACCTGCTCAGATTCAGAAATTGCCTTTCCTAACCCTTTCAAGGCGTTAGTGATCTTGGAAAATCTATCAAACATTTCTGAAATATTTTCTGTTTCTAACATCCTAAAATTTTCCAATTCTCCAATCAAAATATTTCTCCTTGTCTCTTGGACTGGAGAAGTTCCTTCATAGATAGATGTTAATGTATCACATATCTCCTTAGTGGTCAAACAAGAGGATACTCTATCATATTCGGAAGCAGTAAGAGCACAAAATAATGAATTCATAGCCTTAGCATTGCTCTTGACAATTTTTATTTCCTCGTTGGTCCATTTAGAAGCTCTTTCATCAGTAGGCAAAGTCACACCGTCTTGGATTACAATCCAAGAGTCCATATCTGTAGTCATGATAAGTTGTTTCACACGTAGCTTCCAATACCCAAAATTGTTCCCATCAAACAATGGTGGCCTAGTGAAGGATTGGCCTTCGGCAAACGCGGAAACGGAAGTGAATTGGAATGCCATATCAAGAGATCTCTTCGGTAAAACTCAAAGACCTGCTCTGATACCACTTGTTGGTCCCAAGTTGATGGCAATTACCCAAGAGGGGAAGGGTGAATTGGGTATTTAAAAATTTAAAACTTGAATTAGAAGCTTTACCCCGGTTTAGTTTAATTCCCTTTGATGAGCCAAATGGAAAGCAATAAGATAATGAAAGTAAAAATGAAAAGCAATAGACAAGATTTATAGTGGTTCGGGCAACCTTACCTACTCCACTCTTCCAAGCTCACACTCCCTTGTGACTTGAGTTCCACTACATATTCCGTGAATACAACTAGAGCCTCTGCTCTCTTCTAGATTTTAGCTCTAGGGGGCATATACAACCAGAGCCTCCGCTCTCTTCCAGATTCTAGCTCTAAGGGGCGTATATAACACAACACAAGTAGGTGACGAGTTCCACTCCAATCACAACCCTACTTTGCTATAACTTGGTTTGAAACACCAAACTCAAACCAAGCACCAAAAACTAAATATCAAAATGAAATGAAAGAAATCTACACTTTACAGATTTGTGTAGCAAGTTTCAACTCGAGGAAGAGTTTGTGGAAGTGACGAATTATTTTGCGTTGAAGCAAACCGCAACTTTGAAGCTTGTTCTTCCTTTGAAAGTGTATAGATCACTCAATTGTAGAGAAAAGTGGATTGAAACTCTTAGTAGCACTTCTTTCCTCTTTTTCAGCTCTTACTTATGTATATCCACATTTGCTTGAATGTCTATATATAGAGGAGGGAGAATTTTGAACGTTATAGAGTTGGTTGGCGCGTAATAAATGTTCCAACGTTCAAAAATTCGAACATTATTCCTCCAAGTCGCAGGCGGAGTCGACTTCGTGTGCGACTTCGCCCAAGTCGCATGCTGGAGTCGACTTCGGTTGTGCTCCACTTGTTCAAGTTGATCCTTGGGTCGACTTAGCCTTGGACTTGACCCAAGTCTCATATGGAGTCGACTTCGGGCGCGACTTCGCCCAAGTCAACGTTGAAGTCGACTTCGTTTTGCGACTTAACCTTCATGATCTTGCCAAGTCTGCTTAAGATTTCTTGAAATGTCTTTTGCTTGTTTAACTTCTTCAGAATAGGTGTTCCTTCTTTGATTTGCATTATTTGAGATTTAATATTTTTACTATGCATGAGAATCCTTTAGTTTCATATCTAAGGAATCTTGAAAACTTGAGTCTTGGTGTGCATGAACAAAGTCCAATATATAGTCTTTGATCTAAATGGATGAATTTATACAACCTGCTTGCTTTGGACTTGGATTAATCTTCATATGTTCTAAGTCGAATATTTAAGTCGACTTAGTCTTCAACTTGACTCAAGTCTGACCTTAAGTCTACTTGGCCTTCGACTTGACTTCTAAAATCTTGCCCTGTCTAACTGAAGTCGATGCTGGAGTCGACTTGGCTTGCGACTTCACCCAAGTCGCATGTGGAGTCGACTTCGTCTGCGACTTCGGCACCTCTTGGTTCCCAATTTCAACGCTGGACAAAAATAGGCACTTGAAGTCGCTGCTGGAGTCGACTTGGGGATCGACTTGGCCTAAGTCGATGTCTAAGTCGACTTGGAAATCGACTTGACCTGCCATACTTCATATTTTTCATTTTTTATATCTAAAACAATGCACAAAATGCATTAGTAGTTAAAACTTACTCAAATTATGTTGTTAATCATCAAAACACATGCTTGGGATATTTCATATTTGATTTTATCAATTGTTTCCAATAACTATTTCATTCTTAACAATTGACCATAAAAAATTTTTGCTATTTATAGTCACGATCACCACATAGTCATAAACAAAATATAATCCTTATACAACATTCAATCACCAATAATATCATTAGGCATACAACCAAACAATTCATAGAGTTCAATCACATGTAGCTTGTAGAAAATTATGTTTTTTCTTGAATCTCCGCCTGTGCTCCTTGTATGGTTCTCCCTTCACCTGTCTTTAGGATTTGAAAAATAAAACTGTGAGTCGAAACTCAATAAGCAAACTATAAGGTTTTTAGGCAATTCATTTTCATTTAAAATAACTTGGAAAGCCACATTATACCCACTTGAGGGTATATCTTAAAACATGCTTCTCATATACCTGTTCAGGGTATGTCATAAACAATGCAATGCATTATTTAAAATTATGACATTCTTGTTGGAATCAATGACAAATTAAGAAAAATCTATATTTTGATGATTAACAATTCAATTTGAGTAAGTTTTGGTTACTAACATGTTTTGTGGAAATGTTTAAAGGATATAAAAATGAAAAATCTGAATCTGATAGATCAAGTCGCAATCCAAGTCGATTCAGCTATCGACTTGAGCCAAGTCGATACCCAAGTCGACCTCAAAAGCGACTTGAAAGAAGAAAAACAATCCGGCACTGAAAATTGATCCAAGGCAGACGAAGTCGCATAGCCAAGTCGACTCCATCTGCGACTTGGGTGAAGTCGCAGACCCAAGTCGACTCCAGTATCGATTTCGAAGAACCCAGAACTTCTAGCGCTGAAATTGAAAATTCAGAAAGTGAAGTCGCATACCCAAGTTGACTTCACATGCGACTTGAGTGAAGTTGGGATCCAAGTCGACCCAGGCATCCGACTTGGGACAGATTGAAGATAAATCAAGTCCAAGACAAGCAAATTTGCATGAATAAATAATTCTAGATCAAGGAATACTCATTTGGACATTTTCAAGATTGCAAAGTACTTTAAAGCCAAGACATGAAGATAAGATTTCCAACTATGGATTGAATATATCAAAATCTCAAAGTTCAAGTGAATCAGAGGAAGAACAAATACAAGAATCAATATCAATCAAATTTCTAAAGAAACCAAGTTCATCAAGTGAATACAAAATGTGAAGTTGCACCCGAAGTCGACTTCACCCGCGACTTGGGTCAAGTTCAAGACCAAGTCGACCTAAAGCAGGAACTTGAAACATCACTGAAGACCAAAGTCGCACCCGAAGTCAACTCCACCTGCGACTTGGGTCTCAACGGTCGGAAAAATTCGAATGTTGGCGCATTAAATGCGTGCCACCTACCTCCAAACGTTCGAATTTACTCCACCATTATAAATACGCATTCAAGTGAACGTGCTAGAAGTTAGATAGAACATTAACTATGATTCAACTACCATCATCTCCAAGCATTAAGTGATCAACACAAGTTTTCAAGGGAAGAACAAAGCTCAAACTTGCTACATGCTTTAACGCTGTTCAAATCTTTTCTTCTACAAGTTCTTCCATGAGCTGAATCTGCCTACACAATCTGTAAAGTATAGACTTCTTTATTTGATTCATTGTTTGTATTTGATACTTGGTTTAATATTGGGTTTTTGAACTAAGAGAAAGCAAAGTAGTGTTGTGACTCGAGTGGGACTCGTCACCTACTTGTACTGTGATTTGTACACATCGCCTAGAGCTGGAATCTAGAAAAGAGCTGTTGCTCTAGTTGTATTTGAGAATGCATAGTAGAACCCATGTCAAAAGGGGTGTGAGCTTGGAAGAGTGGAGGAGGGGAGGTTGCCCGAACTACTATAAAAATCTTGTCTTCTGTTGTGATTTGCAATTCTATTTTCATTGCTTCATTATTCTCCATATATCCGATTTGTTTCATTAAAGGGGATTAAATCAAACAGGGGCAAATTTCTATTTAAGTGAAAAAATTTTAAAATGCCCAATTCATTCCTCCCCTCTTGGGTAATTGCCATAAACTCAGGACTAACAAGTGGTATCAGAGCAGGTCTTTGAATTTTTAATCAAAGAGATCTATTGAAATGGCATCCCAATCAACTTCCACCCCTGCACTTGCCAAGAGCCAATCTTTTACTAGACTGCCTCTATTTGATGGGACTAACTTCGGTTATTGGAAGTTGAGAATGAAACAGTTGATCATGGCTACGGATATTGACTCTTAGATTGCTATCCAAGTTGGTGTTGTGTTGCCTACCGATGAAAGAGCCTCCACATGGTCCGAGGAGGAGGTAAGAGTTGTTAAAAGCAACGAAAAGGCCATGAATTCCCTCTTTTGTGCATTGACGGCATCCGAATATGATAGAGTATCTTCATGCCAAACTTCTAAAGAAATTTGGGATACTCTTACATCCATATATGAGGGAACTTTACAAGTCCGAGAGACTAGGAGAAATATTTTGATTGGAGAGTTAGAAAGTTTTAAAATGCTTGAAACAGAAAATATTTCTGAAATGTGTGCTAGATTTTCTAAGATTACTAACACCTTGAAAGGTCTAAGAAAGGTTATTTCTGAATCTGAGCAGGTAATGAAAATTCTAAGGGTGTTACCCAAATCATGGACTCTAAAGATTGCAGCTATTGAGAAAGCAAAGGATCTCAATACCCTACGGCTAGAAGACCTTATAAGTTCACTCATGTCATATGAGTTAATAAAAAGAAGAAATGAGGAGCAACACAAAGGCAAAAGAGTTATTGCCTTAAAAGCCGCACAAGCTTCAGACGATTCCACCTCATCCTCTCAAAACGACGATAAGGAGATTGCCTTACTTACAAAACATTTTAGAAAATTTGTAAGGAAAGGAAGGAACTTCAAAAGCTTTAAAGAAAGAAATCCTACGGAGAAAAAGGAGGCAATAAAATATTTTCGATGTGGTAGTATGGGCATATGCAAGCCCAATGCCCAACGCCTGAAGAAACCAAAGCAAAGGGGCGAAGAGAAAAGAAAGATCGAAGCGATAACAGAAGATTTCGAAAGATCAAAGGAAGAGGCATGTATGTAAACGAGGAAGTATCCAGAACATGCAGTTCCTCAAGTGAAGAAAACGAGGCAGAAAATTATGCAAGGATTTGTTGCATGGCAAATATGGAAGATTCCAACATATGTCTTGCAGCGACGGAAATTTTGGAGGGCCAAACTGTTGGTCCCGAGTTGATGGCAAAACCCAAGAGGGGAGGGGTGAATTAGGTAATTAAAAATTTATAACTTAAACAGAAACTTTACCCCGGATTAATCTAGTCCCCTTAGTGAAGAAACGAAATGAAAAGCAATATAACGTAGAGAGCAGATAAATAAATCAAACACAGAAAATTTTTATAGTGGTTCGGGCAACCTCCCTACTCCACTCTTCCAAGCTCACACTCCTTGTGACTTGGGTTCCACTATTGTATTCTCTCAATACAATTAGAGCCACTGCTCTCTTCTAGATTCCAGCTCTAGGGGGCATATACAACCAGAGCCTCTTGCTCTCTTCTAGATTCCAGCTCTAGGGGGCATCAACAAATTACAGCACAAGTAGGTGATGAGTTACACTCCAATCACACACTACTTTGCTTACACTTGATCTTAGTTCCTCAAACTAAATCAAGTTCAACACAAACAAATGAAACAATAGGAAAACTACACTTTACAGTTGTGTAGAAGCAGTTTGGCGCAGAGAAGAACTTGTAGTAATGACTTTGAAGATTCTGAAATATAGCTCTTGCAACTTGAAGCGAAGTTCTTCTTCTTTGAATGGACTTGATCTCTTTAATGCTCTTGAAGATGGTAGTTATGCACACTTAATAATTCTCAGCTACCTCCCTCGTTCACATTCAATGCCTTTTATAATTTTGGAGGGAATCCGAACGTTAGAGGGTTGGTGGCGCGCATTAAATGCGCCAACGTTCGAATAAAATCCGACCGTTGCGACCCAAGTCGCATGTGGAGTCGACTTCGGATGCGACTTCGCCCAAGTCGCAGATGGAGTCGACGTCGGGTGCGACTTCGCCTTCTGCTCGCAACTCCAAGTTTCAGGTCGGGTCGACTTGGGTTCCGACTTGACCCAAGTCGCAGGTGAAGTCGACTTCGGGTGCGACTTCACCTCGGCAGTTGATTTCGTGAACTTGAGAACTTGGAATGCTTGGTTTATGCATCTTGCTTGAACTTGGATTGTTCTTCATCTTTGTAGACCTTGTGAATCTTGGAGACTTTGTATTGGTTGATTTTGCCTTTGATTCATTAATGTTCATAACTTGAAAATATACTTGGAGCTTTGCCTTGGACTTGAGAATCTTAATGTTGATCTTGAAATTATTTAATCCATCTTGTCTTCAGGAAAATCTCCTTTGCCCGATCCAAGTCTATGTCGGAGTCGACTACGTCTGCGACTTCACCTCAAATCGCAAGTGGAGTCGACTTGGCCTGCGACTTCACTTGTTCTTCTCCCATTTTCAACTCTGGACAGTTTGGGCTCTTTGAAGTCGATCTTGGAGTCGACTTGAGGTACGACTTGGCCTTCCATGCTTTATGTTCTTCAAATGTATATCCCTTAAACATATCCACAAACATATTAGTAGCCAAGACGTACTCAAATTGATTTGTTAATCATCAAAACATAGATTTAACTTGTTTTCCACATATTTCCAACAATCTCCCCCTTTTTGATGATTGACAAAACCGATTTGAGTGGATACCTTTGCTTAAATAACATGCTCATTTTTGCATTTTGAAATTTTATCATACTTAAGCTCATGCAAGCATATCCTACTCTACTCTTCTCCCTAACCATATCCTACTCTTCTCCATGCAAGCATATCCTACTCTTCTCCCCCTTTTTGTCAATATATCAAAAATTTATAGGGTAAGGAAAGAGATAGGTGGGGTTGCTCCCCCTAAACAGGTGCTCCCCCTAAATTTATGCTAGCCTAACTCAATCATTCCCATGTCATTTCTAATTTTATAGAATGCTTCTTTGGCTAGGGGTTTTGTGAATATGTCTGCAACTTGATCCTCTGTTCTTACATATACCAAACATATGTCATGATTTTCTACATGTTCTCTAATGAAATGATGTCTAAGGTCTATATGTTTGGTCCTAGAATGCAAGACTGGATTCTTGGTTAGACATATGGCACTGGTATTGTCACATTTGATAGGTATATCTTTAAAATCCATGTCATAGTCCCTAAGTTGCTGTTTCATCCAAAGTAAATGGGCACAACAGCTCCCGGTGGCAATGTATTCGGCTTCCGCCGTAGATAGAGCAACACTAGTTTGTTTTCTTGAAAACCATGAAATCATCATGCTTCCAAGAAACTGACATGTTCCACTTGTGCTTTTTCTATCTACTTTGTAACCAGCAAAATCCGCATCCGAGTAGCCGATTAGATCAAAATTAGAACCCTTTGGATACCAAAGTCCTATATTGGTAGTGTCTACTAGATATCTGAAAATTCTTTTCACAACTACCAAGTGTGATTCTTTTGGGCAAGATTGAAATCTAGAGCACATACACACACTAAACAAGATATCAGGTCTAGAAGCAGTTAAATACAATAATGAACCTATCATGCTTCTATACAATTTTAAATCAACTACTTTGCCCTTCTCATCTTTGTCCATTTTGATTGTGGAGCTCATAGGTGTGCTTTCTCCTTTGCTGTGCTCCATGCTAAACTTCTTTAGCATTTCCTTGATATACTTGGACTGGTTAATGAAAATTCCTTCATTTAATTGCTTGGTTTGCAGTCCAAGGAAGAAGTTTAGCTCTCCCATCATGCTCATCTCAAACTCTTTCTGCATAAGCTCAGAAAATTCTTGGCAAAGAGTTTCATTAGTAGCACCAAAAATAATATCATCTACATAAATCTGAATGATCAATATATCCTTTTCTTTATACTTGATAAACAAAGTGGTGTCTACCTTTCCTTTTTGAAAGTCATGATCAATCAGAAACTTGCTCAGTCTATCATACCAAGCTCTTGGAGCTTGTTTTAGTCCATATAATGCTTTGGTTAGCTTGTACACAAATTTGGATTGATCTTTTTCTTCAAATCCAGGTGGTTGCTCTACATACACCTCTTCATTTATATAACCATTCAAAAATGCACTTTTGACATCCATTTGAAACAATTTAAAGTTCATGTGAGATGCAAAAGCTAGTAATATGCGAATTGCTTCTAATCTAGCAACCGGAGCATAGGATTCCTCAAAATCTATTCCTTCTTCTTGGGAGTATCCTTTTGCCACAAGTCTAGCTTTATTTCTCACTATAAGTCCACTTTCATCCAATTTGTTCCTAAAGACCCACTTGGTGCCAATAACAGTACAATCTTTTGGTCTAGGAACAAGATGCCAAACTTGGTTTCTTTCAAATTGATTTAGCTCTTCTTGCATTGCTATAATCCAGTTTTCATCATTGAGAGCTTGGTCAATATTAGATGGTTCAATCTTAGATACAAAAGCATATTGTCCACAAACATTTTGCTTTGACCTTCTAGTTTTTACACCTTCATACACATTTCCTATAACTTGTTCAATTGGATGTGCATGTTTGAATTTTAAATCAGATGGAGGTTTATAGGAATCATCACCTTCACTTACCCTTTCCTCCATGGACTCTTCTTGCTTTTCCACATGCAGCTTTTCAAAGTTGCTTACAATCTCATCTGCATCACTTAAATCATCTCTTCTTTTCAAGCATGGGTTAGTTTCATCAAAAACAACATGTATGGATTCTTCTACAACTTGGTTTCGTTTATTGAATACTCTATATGCTTTGCTATTTGATGAGTACCCAAGGAATATTGACTCATCACTTTTAGCGTCAAGTTTTCCCAAGTTGGTTTTTCCATTGTTCAACACATAACATGTGCATCCAAAGGCATGAAAATAAGAGATATTTGGTTTTCTTCCCTTCCATAGCTCATATGGGGTCTTTTTCAAGATAGCTCTAATGGTAACTCGATTTAAAACATGGCAAGCTGTGCTCACAGCTTCACCCCAAAACTTCTTGGATAATTTGCTCTCATTTAGCATTGTTCTAGCCATCTCTTGTATAGTTCTGTTTTTCCTTTCAACTACTCCATTTTGTTGTGGAGTCCTTGGTGCAGAAAATGTGTGATGAATTCCTTTTTCATTACATAATTCTATGAATCGTTTGTTCTCAAATTCACCACCATGGTCACTTCTTATAGACATAATAGTACTTTGTTTTTCATTTTCCACCAAGTTTACAAAAGTTGAAAACATAGAGAAAGCTTCATCTTTGCTAGCTAAGAGAATTATCCATGTGAATCTTGAAAAGTCATCTACAATAACAAATACATATTTCTTTCCACCAATGGTTAAAATGTCGGATGGTCCATATAGATCCATGTGTAGCAATTCAAGTGGCCTTGTGGTGGAAATCTCCTTTTTGGTAGAAAAAGACATCTTTGGTTGTTTAGATAATTGACATGCCTTGCAAATTTTGTCTTTGTCATATTTCAACTTTGGCAAGCCTTCTACCAAACTCTTTTTCCATAGGGTCTTTATGTTTGACATATTCACATGTCCAAGTCTTTTATGCCAAACCCATGGATCATTTTCAATGGCCATTAGACATTGACCATCTAGTTCATCAAGTGAAACCAAATATACATTTCCATGTCTTTTTCCACTAAACATGATATGTTCTCCATCAAATACATTGCATATAGATGATTCAAACACAACGTTATATCCTTTATCACATAATTGGCTAATGCTCATTAGATTGTGCTTGAGTCCTTCAACAAACAAAACATCTTCTATGCATGCATTTGAAATACTGTAAATGGTTCCTTTACCTTTAATTTTACCTTTCTCATTGTTTCCAAAGGCAACCGTTCCGTCGTTGCAAGGCTTAAGTTTGTGAAATAAGCTTCTTTCTCCAGTCATGTGCCTTGAACAACCGCTGTCCATGAACCATATATTGTTTGCCTTTGCCTTGAAACAAATCTGAAAAATAAGCAAGTAAATCTTATCTCTTTGGTACCCATTTTATGGGTCCATTTGGGTTAGTAATATTATTCAACCTTTGTTGCTCTAACTTAGAAAGCCCAAATCTTGTGTTCCTTGGAACCCAAACTAATTTTGCACCATGGTCATATAATTTCTTAAAGTTATACTTATAGGCTTTATGACCCATTTTATCGCAGAAATTGCAGGCCATAGGTAATCTTGGAGTAGACCTCCAAGTATGCATTGGTTCAAATGTTGGCCTTCTAGTCCACATAAAATTTTTCCTTTGTGGCTTGTATATAGGTGCAGTTTTTGTTTGATATTTTCCAAGTATTGGCACATTTGATTTGCCACTTTCTTTTTGCTCAAAAATATAATATCCAAGGCCTCTTTTATTTGTTTGAGCAGTCATGTTTAGAAACATCTTCACATTTTCTCTTGGATTAGAGAACTTTGCTAATGATTCATTCAAGGATTCGTTCTCCTTTTTCAATTTTTCTACCTCTTTCAGCAATGATTCATTTTCCTCTTTCAGTTTTGTTGATCTTTCAGCTAGTTTTCCATTTACAATAATAATAGAGTTGCATTGTTGTCTCTTCAATGTCAACTTGTTTCCTAGCTTTTTGATTTCCTCATATAATGAATCATATGCAAGTTGTAGTTCTTCTAATTCAGCACATTTGAGGCATTCATGAAAAGAATCTGACTTGGGACAGATTGAAGATACAACAAGTCCAAGACAAGCAGATTTGCATGAATAAATCATTCTAAATCAAGGAATACTCATTTGGACATTTTCAAGATTGCAAAATCAAGATTATCAAAGTACTTTAAAGCCAAGACATGAAGATAAGATTTCCAACTATGGATTGAACATATCAAAATCTCAAAGTTCAAGTGAATCAGAGGAAGAACAGATACAAGAATCAATATCAATCAGATTTCCAAAGAAACCAAGTTCATCAAGTGAATACAAAATGTGAAGTCGTACCCGAAGTCAACTTCACCCACGACTTGGGTCAAGTTCAAGACCAAGTCGACCAGAAGCAGGAACTTGGAACATCACTGAAGACCGATGTCGCACCCAAAGTCAACTCCAGCCTGCGACTTGGGTCGCAATGGTCGGAAAAATTCGAATGTTGGTGCATTAAATGCGCGCCACCTACCTCCAAACGTTCGAATTTACTCCACCATTATAAATATGCATTCAAGTGAACGTGCTAGAAGTTAGATAGAGCATTAACTGTGATTCGACTACCATCATCTCCAAGTATTAAGTGATCAACACAAGTTTTCAAGGGAAGAACAAAGCTCAAACTTGCTGCATGCTTTAACGCTGTTCAAATCTTTTCTTCTACAAGTTCTTCCATGAGCTGAATCTGCCTACACAATCTGTAAAGTTTAGACTTCTTTATTTGATTCATTGTTTGTATTTGATACTTGGTTTAATATTGGGTTTTTGAACCAAGTGAAAGCAAAGTAGTGTTGTGACTCGAGTGAGACTCATCACCTACTTGTGTTGTGATTTGTACACGCCCCCTAGAGCTGGAATCAAGAAGAGAGTTGTTGCTCTAGTTGTATTTGAGAATACATAGTAGAACCCAAGTCACAATGGGTGTGAGCTTGGAAGAGTGGAGTAGGGGAGGTTGCTCGAACCACTATAAAAATCTTGTCTTCTACTGTGATTTGCATTTCTATTTTCATTGCTTCATTATTCTCCATATATCCGATTTGTTTCATTAAAGGGGATTAAATCAAACAGGAGCAAATTTCTATTTAAGTGAAAAAAATTTAAAATACCCAATTCACCCCTCCTCTCTTGGGTAATTGCCATAAATTCGGGACCAACAATTCCTTTGGATAGAAGCTAACTAGGCAACCATCCACTTTCATCCTCTCTCCCATTCCAGGGAGGCGCCGCCGGCCCTCGGCCTCTCTTAGCGACTTGGCCGCACCAAAGGGGGACATTCGGTCCGCTTACACCTATGAGGTGGACCTCATGCTTTTGTGCACATACTTTCTTTCATAAACATGAACTTAACATGCTAGCATGATTTTTCAATCATAAATCATGAATTCATCATTTGACAAAAGTACTTGAAAAGCAGTAAGCAATTCATTTATTCCATTGGAAATATCATTTCAATACGTATTTAATAAGGAATGGTCATCCTTAAACAACTTAGAAAGAATTGAAATCATTCATTTGCTAACTCATTTAAACAGTTAGAATATCATTGATAAACATTTTCACATAGTTTGATAAAAAAAAGCACTTAGAATACTGCTTGCTTACCTTGCTTGCTTAATTTTCCGCCTTGCTAATCTCTTTGCCTTTGCCTATACATAAACATACTATTGCATTCATAACAATTCATTTGCTTGTACTTACATAGTTTTTCAATCCCTTAATCCATATCATACATAATCACTTGGATTTTCAAGTTGATCATACATACACAACATACACTTGTGTATCGTATCATTCATCCCGTATTGTGTTTTAATCCCATATTTAGGGTAAACACATAAAATTCATTCATAATTCATCATTTGGGAATTTATATCTTCCATTAACTATTTTTCATCTATTTTCCATTTTTCCTACGTCAATGCTTATTCTAAGCATAGAAATGACGTTTTAAGCTTCATAAATAAATCTCATAAATTGAGATAATCAAACATTATTCATTCAAAAACATCCTTATGCATTTCATCACATATACTTTAGGGTTTAATTTCGGATTTTTAATCCATTTATCACTGATTTTGGAAACAGCCATGTTAAAACCCATTTTTCATCCTTTCAACGCCTCTTTCAAGACTTAAATCATAACAGATTTTTAAGTCATAATTTTCAGCAACTAAACATGATTTTTTAACTCAAATTTAGGTTACTTTCACATATTAAAAATTCATAATTCATTTGCTTCCATAACAGCAACATTTTCATACATATAGAGTATCAATTTTGACCCATTTTAACGTGTCCATACATATATCCATAAAATCAGATTTAGGGAAAATATTTTCAAACCCTTTTGGACACTCAAAGTACCTTAAACCTAGGTTAATTTATCCTCCATAACATTCATAAATCATTTACTTACGAACAGCAACAAAAATCATATGGAAAGCACCCGTTTGGACATCCCATATACATACCTTAAAAAATCGGATTTAGTGCAAACTCATCCAGTCCACTTAGGCCATCCAAAGGGTCATTAATTTAAGTTAATTTACCCTACAATTCATCCACAAACAATTTAAGCACTTCCTTATATCATTTTTAACTCAAAAATGGAAAAATCGGGCATTTCTTGAAACCCTAAGTTCCATATTTGTTAAAATCATTAACTGTGAAACCCCAATCTTAGACACGTATAAAACCCTAGGGTTGTAAACCCTAGGTAATGTATTAATGAAATATATATATTCATGAAATATGAAATTATGAGGGAGTAGATGTTAAATTCGGATGAATAGTGCACGTGAATAGTGAAACGTGAATAGTAAATGTGGGATTAAGGAATATGTTAAGTTAATCACTTTGGATTAACTTAATCATAAAAGACGAAAAAGGAAGCTTCCCACAAAAGGACAAAATAGCCACTTTTTGATTTATTTAGTATTTTCGGATTTTAGTGGATTTTTGAGAGAAAATAAAGAAAAATTTATATCTTGCAATCCGGACATCGGATTGAGATGAAATTTTTTATGGATGGCCAAAATATGATGATGAACATGATGAGTGGTCCAAGATTGATCAAAAATCATGAATTAAGGGTCAATATTAAACGTCATTTGAAGATCAAAAAGTAGCTTTACTTTTTCATTAATTAGCATTTGACTTTGGATTAATTTTAATTAATTAAATGGATAAATAATTAATGAAAAGCTGCTATGGCTGCTGGAGCTTGGACTTTTGGGACCAAATCCAATGGCCCAAAATCAATCTTATCAAAAATCAACGGTTGAGATGAATTAGCTTTAAAATAATTAATTTTAATAAATAAAAAATAATAAATAAATAGGGGCTAGCTAGGGGGCAGGAGCTGCTGATTAGGGTGGCTGCACAAGGCTCAAAATATTGCATGGGATTTGGGAAAAAATATTTAGAATTAAATACCTTGAGCAAGGGGGTAAATTGCAAATATGTGAAAAATGCAACACTATAAATAGGGGAGCATGGTGAACGACCAAGGCACACCCATTCCAGCTCCATTGAGCATTTCCAACCCCCAAAATTCGTTTTTGGCCTTAGAGAGAAAAGGAGAGAAAGTTAGAGAGAGAAAGGGCAAGTTGGAGGAGAGATTTTCTACTTCAGGTAAGGGGATTCTTCTCAAGTTTCTTTTGGGTGTTAAGTAAGATAAAACCATGCTTAGATAATGCCTAATCATGAGAAAATAAGTAAAGTTATAATGCTTAATTGGAATCATGCTGAAACATCGAAAATTTGGAGCAAAGATGGAGCATTCGGGAAGTTAGTATATGATATGTGAAAATAATGCTCCAAAATTGATAAATGATGATTTGGGATATATTAATATGATAAATATGATGTTGGAATGATGATATATTAATTACATAATTTTTGGAATTAAGGATTATGCTTAAGTGAATTTATGTTGATTTTTAGTATATGGAGAAAATGATTTATTTAACCAAGTAAATGATGATAAATTCAAAATATATGAAATTTCCCATGGTATACGAAGCATAAGCTATGTCATGGTATTTTTTATTTTTGGGAAAAATGTCAATTTTTGGAACCCATGAACAGTAACCACGTGCTGTGAACAGTAACCTCGGGTGAACAGATGATGAACAGTAATCTGCTACAGTGACATGAACATTAATTATGAACAGTGAACAGCGTATTTTGGGAAAAAATTGAGATTTATTTTTGTATATTTATGAGGATATATGGATGGAATTTTTAAAGGATTTATGGATAAAAATTCATATAAATGAGTAATGACCAAGTATTTATAAAAGGAAAACCTCTATAAAAATGAGGTAATATGTGATCGTAAAGCATGCATGGGAAGCAAGCTAAGAAATGGAATAGATGGATAAAATATCAAATTTCCTTGTATAGGAAAATGAAAGGAAAGGATAAAGGAGTCAGGTTGAAGCAAAGCAAAGGTAAGCAAGCAAACCCTTTTGAAAATATGATTTTATTCCCAAGTATTTATGAAATGTGTTTAAGGATGGCCATTCCTATAATGTTTTGAAATGATAAATGTTTATGAGTTTTTATGAAAAGTCATGCCGGCATATTGATATCATGTGATGTTCATGGACATGTGCACATGTATGATGTATAAGGAAGAGGCTTTGGTGGAGGTAGAAAGCGGATCAGAGGGTCCCCCTTCACTATTGCCAAGTCGTATGGGCTGTGTGCCGACGGCGTCCTCCCCAGAGGTGGAGGCAAAGGAATGTTATGTGTAAATGAATGCATTGCATTTTCATACATGGATTGAAAAGAAAAGCATGGATTTGAAATGATGTTTTTAAATGAATTGTGCAAATAATTCTCTACATGAGAATGACAAGCTACCTGGTGTAAGAGGTATATAATGCTTGGGAAATCAAAAGTCATGCATGTAGGAACCATGTAGGCGTCAAGAGGAAGAGAGGTTCCCCTTGATGAGGCCAAGTCGGAGACAGCCGGCGTATTGGACCATGCTATGTGAGATGTTCCCTGGGCTAGCGTACCCACACACGAAGGTTTATGTCAGGAATGGAAAGAAAGTATTTGCACACATGGATTTGAAAAGATATTTTTAAGGGATGATGCAAATAATTCTCCACATGAGAATGACAAGTTACCTGGTGTAAGAGGTATATAACGCTGGGAAAATCAAAAGTCATGCATGTAGGAACCATGTAGGCGTCAAGAGGAAGAGAGGTTCCCCTTGATGAAGCCAAGTCGGAGACAGCCGGCGTATTGGACCATGTTATGTGAGATGTTCCCTGAGCTAGCGTACCCGCACACGAAGGTTTATGTCAGGAGTGGAAAGGAAGCATTTGCATATCCAATGTTTATAAAAAGGTTTCTATTCCATTGATAGTTGATCACTTGCTAAGTGTCTCCTATCAAATGGAGAGAAATGCATTTACAAATGGTTTACGTGAATGGTTTTTATGAATGATTTATGAAAAGTTTCCAAAAATGGTTTATGAAAAGGTTTCTATTCCGTTGGTAGTTGATCACTTGATAAGTGTCTTCTACCAAATGGAGAGGAATGCATTTAAAATGAAAATGAAAAATGCTTGCTTATTGAGTTTCAACTCATGTTTTTTTTTCCCAACCTCAGACAGGTGTAGGGAAAGACAAGAAATGAAGGACATGTGTTGCTAAAGGAAAAGATGAATCTACAAAGGTTAGTAGATTTTTGTATGAATAGATTCCCTAATGGGATATGATGAAAAAGACATAGGTTGTATGAAATTATGAAGTGATGAATAATATGAGAAGTTGATGATTTATGATGTTATGGATAAGTCCATTATGAATGATGATGATATATGTTTATGTGATGAAAGAAAAAGAAATGAAAAAAAATTTGGACGAGATCCAATTAAGAACCCGCCGCGTGATCAGGGCAACAATCCTGATTCACACTTACCAATCGACAAGATCCCGGAGTAAGGACAAATGTGGATGCTTTGGTTCGGGGCGCCACATTAACAAATGCTCAAATAAAAATATGTAATCCAAAAGAACATGAATTACATCCAAATCATCATGCTTAAATCATACAGCAACTTGGTTTACGGTTTTGAGAATTTCCAAGTTAGCTTTCATCTCAAAATTCAACTTAAACTTCCATTTTCACTCTCTTGAACTCTTGATCTCATTTAAATCTTTCAAAAATTATTCAATACCCATATTAAGGAATCATAACTGAGCCTTTAAGAGTTCTTTATGAACTATATTCATGGCTCATAAACTGAGAGAAAAAATTTGATTCAATTGATTCAAAACTTACGTTTAACTTACTTGGATTTGAACCTAACTTGAATCCAACTTGTTTGGCTTGGTTCTTCTTCTTTTTCTTCTCCTTTTTCTTCATCTTTTTCTTCTTCTTTTCTCCTTCCCCTTGCTATTTTTGGACGTGCCCAAAAGTTGCTCCCACACTTAGCAAATTTTGATATTTTTTTCACCCTTTCTTCATGTGCACTTTTTCTAGGATATATCCCCGTTTTTATATTTTTTTAACCAGCTTATGGAACCCACTTGCCACATGTCATGAGGGTAATTTATTTCTACCTTATCCCTTGATGACATGGCATTTTTATATCCAAGTAAAATATGCATTTACTAATTATCAAAAATCCACAAAATCCATGCATTTAAGTAATGCATTGTTGTCCACCCAAGTGACACCCCCCTCTATGCTAGCTTTTGACATTTTTTTGCCACATTTTCCACATATTTATGTGCCCATTTACTTCACCTAGGTATTAGGAAACTTAGACACACGTTTTAGCATTTTTAAAAATCACATTTCATGCCCAAAGTGCCCTTGGATGTCCCCTTATATTGCCACATAACCTACTCTCCATTCGAGCTAGTTATTGGGCATTAATCCATGACATTTAATCCTTGAATTTTCCATGGATTCGACCATTAAACAAATCCTTAAAAATTCAGCTCCTTCCCCCATAATTTGACACCTTGCATAGCATTAAAATATGTCATTATCTCAAATGCTTTTTATTTAATGTTATGGTAGTCTGGGGTACACAAAGTCAATGCTAGGTACCTTTTTCTAATTAACCACTTTTTCATGATAATTATCTTAATCCAATCCACTCATACCATAGATTTCATAATTTTATTCAATCGTTTCACATTTCATCTTAACTCGACGTTTCTACGTCAAGTTATGAACCTTTGAAAATAACCTTAGAGTGTGAGATTAAAAATAATTAATTATCACCTTAATTTCATCACTTATGCCTTAATCAAATAAATACATAAGGTTGAGCCCAAAATCATGAGCTTGCCTTTAAAATTTTATCTCATTTCGCCTTACAAGCGTTAAGTTATAAATTTTCTATGATTTTCAACACAATTCCATAATTTTCATTTTAATCTCTATTAATTAAATCATGGAAATTAAAATAAATATTCATGCTACATTAGCATATAATAATCCTCATTAAGCCCCTTTAGTCATCTTGACTCACATTGGGCTTTGGCGATTAACCTCAATCATCATTCTTAATTGCAAACCCTAATTGCAAAATTCATCAATTCATAAAAATCATCCAAAAATTAATCAATTCATACAGGAATCATAATTACACCTTAAATGAAATTATATGAGTCCTACTTAGGCCTGAGTATTACATATTTTCAAGTTGACTTTGTCTTGAACTTGATCCAAGTTAGGAGTGAAGTTGACTTGGGTTATGACTTCACTCTGCATTGTGCACATGGAACTTCAAATCTTCGTAATCTGTTGACGAGCTGCGTATATGTCTATTAAAATGCTCATTTTAACACAAGTATACGTGTCCATCAAGTAATAAAGAGTGAGTAGAGTATCGTTTCCACGAGGATTGTGTTAAACGGGTTAGCACCTTAAATCTCAATTGTTTAAGTGAATTAGTAAAAGGAATGAGATTTTGTTTCGAAGAATTGAATTAAACTAACTAAGCAAAGCAGTAAATGACCAGCGTGATGTGGATGTTGCTGAGATTTCCTTGAGATGATTAAGATAGGAGGGAATATGAATTCATTGAATCATAGCTATGTTATTTGGTTGCAATTAAGTTAGTTGTGCAGAGATTACTAATCTAGGTTCATTCATATTCATATATGTCTTCCAACACATACAAACCTAACAAAGTTTTAGTTATGTGCTATGTTCCCATGCATACAAGTAAAATAAGGTTGATAACCATATAACCTAATCAAGATTACACAGGGTTAATAGGTATATTCCTATCCATATTAACATCTAACACAACATGAGCTAGAATACCTGTGCCTTATATATGGATCTTATTCAAATCCCACTTTTCCAAGCATGAATCTGAATATTAGATCAATCCACAAGGTTGCAAAGCTTGTAATTGCATTAAGAATGATATATAAGGGTAATCTCAAGCAACATATGTCACAGCACAATAGTATTATCAATTTAAGCATAAGAAAACTAAATATCTCAAGCTATGAGTTCAAATCCTACATATCTCCCACCATAAGAAGGTTCAGCCAATAACCGTGACTTCAATTCCCATTAAAATCAAGTTCACAATCATCCCATGTAAGGAGAATAACAAATAAGAAGAGATAGATGAGAAGAGGAGATAAAACTCAATGGGTTTGCAATGATAGCTTGGATCTCCACTTGCTCTTCTCTCCTTCCTTGAAGCTTTGGTTTCCTCCCTTTTCTCCACAGCAGCCACGACCCTCTCTGTGTTCCTCTAATCCCTAGGTTTCTATTAATAATGGGTAGCTTGCGCAAAACATGTGCAGAAATCCGCATGTACGGATGCGTAGTGGCGCCTAGGCGCCAACTCTCTGTGTGCTAGGTCATTAGGAACTTTTTTGAAAACCCTAGGAATTCATGCCTTGGCACCTAGGCACCCCTAGCTGGCGCCTAGGCGCCAACTCCCTAGAGTCCTAGTGGTCTGCAAGCTCTCTGGAATGCCTGCATACTATTGAAGTGGCGCCTGGGCGCCAACTGACTGGGAGCTTCTTTCAGTGTGAGGTGTTGGATCTTTTAGCTAAGGTATGTAGGGTGGCGCCTGGGCGCTAGCCTACCTGCTTCTTCACTTGGCTATGTTCATCTTTCGACTCCCTCGCATGCCTATAATTCTCCATCCTTCCTGTAAACATGAATGACACTAAATAAATGAACTAAAAATGCCTAATTTATACTAAAAATGCATAAAAACTACATAATGCTCCTAAAATACAAAACGAGTGATAATTTAGCTAAATGGACGCAAACTAAACCTAATCTCTTAGACTAACATGCAAAAATAGTCTAAAATAGGTCATGATAACTCGTATTTTCACACCTCCAAACTTAAACGTTGCTAGTCCTCGAGCAACACATGCAAACACAATGAATGAATGAATGAATGAACAAATGAATTTGGACTCTATCAACTAAACCTGCTTCCCATTATGCTTCAATTAATCCATTTCTCTATTCAACAAGGTCAAGAATAATCTATACTTAAAAAATCATCCATTTCACAAAACAGGACATGCATTTTCATTTTTTTTTCAATTGTGAACCAAGTTACATGTAGATGACAGAATTCTCTAGTACAAAGTAATAATTCAACATGCTAATCTTCCTCTTGATCAAAAGAAACTAGTTAGAAAATCAAACCAGACAGGTAAACCAAGGTTTAAGCCGACTAACTAGTCAAAGAAAATGGTAATCATTCACTGGATTCAATTTTTGCCCAACTACACATTCTTTCTCCCCCAAACTTATTGCAAAACTCTCCTCACCATATTTCAGGATATCTGGAGATCTATTTTTTTTTTATGGCTCCCCTCACTATATTTCAGGGTATCTGGAGAGAGTTTTGATTTTTAAAGCGTTATTACTGTGATTTTCCTTTGCTCTTTTACACGAACCTTGACATTTGTTGATGCCAAGTCCTGGTTACTCAGCTTAGGTCAATCACCCCCCTTTTATTGTTCTGATAACTTAGTAGGGATACTGAACATGCAAGAAAACTTTTATGAAGTATTACCATTTCTGAGACCATTAATTCCCTTAAAGCACGTGGTTCACATTTTTTTAACTCAGTTCTTATCATTTCAGTTGAAAAGATTAGCATAGAATTGAATTATAACAATATACTATGAGATTTAGTCCAATTCATTCATATGTTACTTGCAAATTTTCTTAACACATAGTCCTTAGCCTGAATTTCTGATTTTTCATGAAATCGATTTCAAGTTAAAAAATTTCTCGACCTTGCACATATTTCATCAAAATGGATTGAAACAAGATAATTTTCATAGGTAAAATTTGACATGATATGCAATCTAACACATGTATATAAGATATGAATCAAAACACACCAAAAGGAATTATACACCCCCCCAAAACTTGAGGGATGCATTGTCCTCAATGCATGCAACTACATGAAACCTACATGATCATAAAACGATAAAGAAATACAAAAGTAAAATAAAATGGAAAGGATAGGAACTCCCCTAGGTGTCTGATGCGGAGGAGTCGTCTTCATCGTACTCACTCTCTTCACCCGACTGCTGTGAGGACTGACCGAAACATGATCGAAACTCGAGAGGTGTCGATAGGAATGGTGGTAATGTCGTCATATCGATGTGTCGATCCTCCATGAGTCTTCGAAAGTGCGCCTCCATAGCCCAATTGGACAGCTGTAGAAATCGGGCTTGGGCTGCCATTAGATCCTCCAAGTTGGTTAGCCTCACATTGGTTGGGAGCGGTTGAGAGTGACGTCACAAATAGGAAGAAACAAGAAATCGATCAGCACAATATTCAAAAGTGCACTGCAAGCTCAAATTTCCAGGACTCTACACCCCAAATATATTCCATAGAAGCTCTTCTCAGGCAATTCATCATAAGTTTCAAGCCATATTATCGATACCACAAGTGCAGTCCATAAAGTCCTCCCCCACTACTTTGAACTCTTAGCCCAAATAAAATAATGGAACAGCTTAAATAAAAAATTTACCCACAAGCAACACATCCACATGCCCGCAAATATATGAAAAATGTAAACCACTCACTTGCACATCTTTTACTTAAAGTAATAAAATAGGTGATTCACTAAAAGCAGTAAAACAACTTGCGTAGAACTTCAACTGTCAAAAATATGTAAAGATGGAGGATTTTGATATTGAAAATGATATCAACTAATCAAACCATGGTTTTCATGTCGACGGGCTCGAAAAATTCTTTCCGTTGATATGTGGTAACTCCCGTAACTCCTTCAGAATCAAAAGTTATGGCTAGTTGAAGTTGGCATGCTGAAAACTCGTATTTTGATATTTTTTATGCTGTCTAGGGGGTGGTGCCGGGGCACCAAAAATTGAGGCCTAGGCGCCAACTTGCTGACTCAAAAGTTGCAACATGTTATTTCCTTGAAAATTTGTGGTGTCGGGGCGCCGGATCATAGCGCTTGAGCGCCATTTCTCTAATCCCAATTTGCTGCAACATGTTCTTTTGCAAAAACTTAGCGTGGGGGCGCCAAAAATTGAGGCTGTGCCTCACTCCAACTGCATTGTCTTGTCTTGAATGATGAATATAAACTTAAAACTCCTTGATTGCATCATTTATCAACTTGAAAGTGGATTGAAAGTCAATATGATAATCTTGTCCTTCCTTGCCTTGGGAGATACTGCTTTATTCTTGGATCAAACAAATTAAAAAGTGTAATGGGTTGCCTCCCATTCAGCACTAAATTTATCGTCTTCAGCTCGACGTCCCATTATGATTAACCAATTCCCGCTCTATCGAACTTCCTTCTATGCAGATTGTGCACTGGAAGTTCAGATCTCTTCTTAGCCTCTTTAAATAAATCAGTTAGCCTCTTTTCTTGAATTTCATAGAGACTATAGAAGAATTGTTCATGGTCTTGAATTAATGATGGCTTCAAGATGCTACTTTCCAAGGCTATGCATTGATCAATTAACTCATGATGTACCTGAATTTCAGGAAGACAAATTAGAGGCTTGTTGATATGATAATTTTTAACTTTCTCCACTATATCAACCTCTATTTCTTCATCGATTTGCTCTCTACTTCCTGGTTTTCCATTGGCTCGGCCAATTGTTCAAGCACATGTTGAGGTACAGGTTGCTCTATCACATCGATCGATATATCTTCATTAATCTTGGGGTGACTTCACAACCCTGTTCCAACTCATCTTCTTCTAAAATTTCTTCTATATGACCGAAAGATGCTTCTTGATGTCGATATTGGATTGCGGAAGCCAATTGCTCCACCTGTTTCTGCATGTTCTCATTAAATTGCATTTGGCTCTTCATGAATTACATGAACACGTCTTCCAAAGATGACTTGCTTTCAGGTGGTGCTGGCTCCCCTGCTTGATATGTTTGAAATCCTATCGACATCATATTTTCTAATTGCAGGTCTCCATAGTTGTCCTGTGCATCATTTGAATGATCAAGATGACCCATGGATGCTGAGTAATATACGCATTGATGTGATAAATGTCCCTCACTTCCATACAAATCGCAGTAAGTTGAATAAAATTGTTTATATCTTGCATTTGATTGCCAAAACTTGCTAATTGAGTTGGAGGTGCCCATGTATTGTCATACTCTAGGAAACCCATTGTGCTTGGTGTTTGATAACTCGTATTTTTATGAGTTATCATGGCCCATTTCAGACTTTATTTGTATGTTAGTTCGAGAGATTAGGCATAGTTTGCACTCATTTAGCTTAATTTTCATCTGCTTTGCATTTTAGGAGCATTAATTAGTTTTTAGGCAATTTTAGCATTATTTAGGCATTTTTAGTTCATTTACTTAGTTTTTCCATCTTTTGTAAGAAGGACGGGACGTGCAGCAGCAGAGCAGACGAGTTGAATGCAAGCTGAAGCATCTAGAGGCAGAGAGTTGGCACCTAGGCACCACCCATTGGCGCCCCGGCACCACTCTACGTACCTTAGCCGTTGACAGCACACACCACTCAAAGCATGGCTTCTAGAGAATTAGCACCTAGGCGCCACCTCATCTACATGCAATTCGAGTGCAGACGTCATTGAAGCCACAGTTCAAAAATTGCATCCAAGGAGTTGGCGCCTAGGCACCAAGCATGGGCAGTTACATGAGTTAAGGAGAAGCTCTAAGCAGGGACAGTCTAGAGAGTTGGTGCCTAGGCGCCACTACGCATCCGTACGCGCGCGGATTTCTGCACACGTGCTATGCAAGCTACCCATTATAAATAGAAACCTAGGGCTGCGTGCAAAGGAGGGCGGCAAGCCATAGAGAGAGGATCGTGGCTGCTGAGAAAGGAGAAGAGAAACCAAGGCTTCAAGGAAAGAGAGAAGAGCAAGTGGAGATCCAAGCTATCAGTGCAAACCCATTGAGTTTTATCTTCTCTTCTCATCTATCTCTTCTTATTTGTTACTCTCCTTGCTTTGGATGATTGTAACTTGATTTTAATGGGAATTGAAGTCATGTTTATGGGCTGAACCTTCCTATGGTGGGAGATATGTAGGATTTGAACTCATAGCTTATGATATTTGGTTTTCTTATGCTTGAATTGATAATACTGTTATGTTGTGACTTTTGTTACTTGAGATTACCCTTATATATCATGCTTAATGCATTTACAAGCTTTGCAACTTTGTGGATTGATCTAATATTCAGATTCATGCTTGGAAAAGTGGGATTTGAATAAGATCCATATATAAGGCACAGGTATTCTAACTCTTGTTTGTGTTGGACGTTAATATGGATAGGAATATACCTATTAACCCTGTGTAATCTTGATTAGGTTATGTGGTTATCAATCTTGTTTTACTTGTGTGCATGGAAACATAGCACATAACTAAAACTTGGTTAGGTTTGTATGTGTTGGAAGACATATATGAATATGAATGAACCTAGATTAGTAATCTTTGCACAACTAACTTAATTGGAACCAAATAATATAGCTATGATTCAATGAATTCATATTCTCACCTATCTTAATCATCTCTAGGCAATCTCAGCAACATCCACACCACTCTAGTCATTTACTGCTTTGCTTAGTTAGTTTAATTTAATTCTTAGAAACCAAATCTCATTCCTTTTACCAATTCACTTAGACAATTGAGATTTAAGGTACTAATCCGTTTAACACAATCCTCATGGGAACGATACTTTACTCACTCTTTATTACTTGACACGGCACGTATACTTGCGTAAATATAGAGCATTTTAATAGACATATACGCAGCTCATCAGTGTTGAAAATTTTGCATTTAGCCAGTGGTAAGCATTTGAAGCCATTGAAAATTGCAATACAAAGATCCCTGAAATAAAATTTTATCAAAAGCAAAGAAAGTAAAGAAAAAACTATGTATAATATATACACATTCACAGAAGACAACTGAAATTGTCAGGTTCTAAGTTTAAAGCACCAATCCCCGGCAACGGTGCCAAAAACTTGACGAGCTGCATATATGTCTATTAAAATGCTCATTTTAACGCAAGTATATGTGTCGATCAAGTAATAAAGAGTGAGTAGAGTATCGTTCCCACGAGGATTGTGTTAAACGGGTTAGCACATTAAATCTCAATTGTCTAAGTAAATTTGTAAAAGGAATGAGATTTTGTTTCGAAGAATTGAATTAAACTAACTAAGCAAAGCAGTAAATGACCAGCATGGTGTGAATGTTGCTGGGATTGCCTTGAGATGATTAAGATAGGAGGGAATATGAATTCATTGAATCATAGCTATGTTATTTGGTTCCAATTAAGTTAGTTGTGCAGAGATTACTAATCCAGGTTCATTCATATTCATATATGTCTTCCAACACATACAAACCTAACTAAGTTTTAGTTATGTGCTATGTTCCCATGCATACAAGTAAAACAAGATTGATAACCATATAACCTAATCAAGATTACATAGGGTTAATAGGTATATTTCTATCCATATTAACATATAACACAACATGAGCTAGAATACCTGTGCCTTATATATGGATCTTATTCAAATCCCACTTTTCCAAGCATGAATCTGAATATTAGATCAATCCACAAGGTTGCAAAACTTGTAAACGCATTAATAATGATATATAAGGGTAATCTCAAGCAACATATGTCACAACACAAAAGTATTATCAATTCAAGCATAAGAAAACTAAATATCATAAGCTATGAGTTCAAATCCTACATATCTCCCACCATAGGAAGGTTCAGCCCATAACCATGACTTCAATTCCCATTAAAATCAAGTTCATAATCATCCCATGTAAGGAGAATAACAAATAAGAAGAGATAGATGAGAAGAGGAGATAAAACTCAATGGGTTTGCAATGATAGCTTAGATCTCCACTTGCTCTTCTTTTTTTTCTTAAAGCTTTGGTTTCCTCCCTTTTCTCCACAGCAGCCACGACCCTCTCTGTGTTCCTCTAATCCTTAGGTTTCTATTTATAATGGGTAGCTTGCGCAGCACATGTGCAAAAACCCGCGCGTACGGATGCGTAGTGGCGCCTAGGCGCCAACTCTCTGTGTGCAAGGTCAAGTAACTTTTCTGAAAACCCTAGAAATTCATGCCTTGGCGCCTAAGCACCCCTGGCTGGCGCCTAGGCGCCAACTCACTGGGAGCTTCTTTCAGTGTGAGGTGTTGGATCTTTTGGCTAAGGGATGTAGGGTGGCGCCTAGGCGCCATTTATTGGCACCTGGGCACCAGCCTACCTGCTTCTTCATTTAGCTCTGTTCATCTTTCGACTCGCTCGCATGCCTGTAATTCACCATCCTTCCTGTAAACATGAATGACACTAAATGTAGAACCTCGATCTTAGACACGTGTATAAAACCCTAGGGTTGTAAACCCTAGGTAATATATTTGGAAAATGTACATTCATGGGTATGAAAATATGCGGGAATAGAGGTTAAATAATTATTTATGAAATTCGGATAAATAGTGCATGTGAATAGTAACCTTGGGATTAAGACACGTGATTAAGAGTTAATCACTTGAATTAACTTAATCATAAAATGACAAAAAGGAGATTTAATCACTACAGGACAAACTAGCAATACTTTTTGATATTTTAATGGAATTTCAGATTTTAGTGAAAAATTGAAGAAAAATTCATAACTTGCAATCCGGACGTCGGATTGAGATAAAATTTTTTATGGATGGCCAAAATATTATGATGATCATGATAAATGGTTTAAGATTTGATAAAAATCATGAATCAAAAGTCAAGCTGAAATGTCATCTGGAGATCAAAAAGTAGCTCCACTTTTCATTAATTATAAATAATTAAAAATAAAAATAATTAATGAAAATAAGAGCTACAGCAGGGGGTGGTTGGGATCCTTGACCAAAATCAATGGTCCACATTCATCATCATCATAAATCAAGGGCTAGGATTGAATTAGCTTAAAATAAATAATTTTAATAAATTAAAAAATTAAGAAAATTAGGGCTGCCATAGGGGGCATGAACAATAGCTAGGGTGGCTGCACATGGCTCAAAGCACCTTTTGAAAATTAGAAAAAATACATTTACAATTTAATACCTCAAGCAAGGGGGTAAATTCCAATTTGATGAAAAATAAAAAACTATAAATAGGGGGCAGGGGTGAAGGAGAGAAAGTGTGAGAAGAAGAGGGATATCTACACTTCGGGTAAGTAAATTCTATCCAAATTTCTTTTGGATGTTAAGTAGGGTAAAACCATGCTTAGATAATCCCTAAGCATAATGGGATATGATGAGAAAAGACATAGGTTATATGAAATTATGAAGTTATGAATAATATAAGAAATTGATGATTTATGATAATATGGATGAGTCCATTATGAATGATAATGAGTATATGATTATATGATGAAAGAAAAAAAATTGGACGAGTTCCAATTAAGAACCTGCCACGTGATCAGGGCAACAATCCCGAGTCACATTTACCAATCGACAAGATCCCAGAGTAAGGACTATGTGGACACCTTGGTTTGGGGTGCCACACTAAATAAATGAACTAAAAATGCTTAATTTATACTAAAAATGCATAAAAACTATAAAATGCTCCTAAAATGCAAAGCGAGTGAAAATTTAGCTAAATGGATGCGAACTAAACCTAATCTCTTGGACTAACATGCAAAAATAGTCTGAAATAGGCCATGATAACTCGTATTTTTACGAGTTATCATCTGTGTACTTTGATCTTTGAGACCTTGTGTCTTCATGATTTAACCTTCTTAACTTCAATTTGCATTTGGTCTTCTTAATTTTCATGTGGTCTTCAAAATGTAGTCTCCTTTGATTCAAGTCTTGTACTTGAAACTTCAATTTTTTGTGGTTTGAACTTCATTTCTTTGTATTTGAGTTCAAATTTTCAAGTTTGAATTTCTTAGTATTAAGTCATGTGCTTGAGTCAACTTGGTTGAGCAACTTGACCAGGTAGAGTCGACTTGGATATGTGATTTCGCCCAACTTGCATGTCGAGTCGCATGTCGAAGTCTACTTGGGGTGCGACTTGGCTTTTTTGGATTCTTCTCGAGCTGTCTGAAGTCTCCCAAGTCGCAGCTAGAGTTGACTTAGGTTACAACTTGACCTAAGTCGCATACAAAGTCAACTTCAGTTGCAATTTTGCCTACTCTCGTGCCCTCGTTTTTAGCATTGATAAAAAAATGGCCCTCGGAGTTGATTTTCGGGTTGACTTGACTTAAGTTAATGCTTGAGTCGACTTAACTTTGTAACTTAATTTGTCATAACTTGTGTTTTGAAAAACCTAACTCAAAATCATTGTATTAAACATGTTAGTACCTTTAAACTCTCAAATTTAGATTGTTAATCATCAAAACACGAATTTCTCTTTATTTGCTAATTGAGTTCACAACAAAAAACTCTTGAAGAATTCCTTCTCTTAGAGTTATTCTTCCTACTTGCTTCCCAAATAATTCCACGCCTAAGCCTCCTCGATAAAAAGATCATTAAAATATGTTAATAAACCCTTTTTTACATAAGCATTTACATAATTTAACGCATCTTAAAAGATTACACCAAATTATATAGATGACCAGCAGCACTACGATGCTCATAATTTTGTTACTATTCTCCCTCATGTTGAGTACAATGCTCTCTCCTTCTGCTTGAATGACTAGGCCGCAATGCCCAGTACATTGTTGACTTCCTCTTGATTTTAGTTATCGGTTTTCTAGGTCCTTTCATATCGGTCATTTCCCTCTTACAAAATCAACACCAAAACATTAGAATCACTAGACCAAATGTAGGATGTATTCTAACATACCAAAACAAATGCGTTTATATGCATTATCATGATGAGAATATTATGATTGTTAATTTCTGAGCACCACATGAGTATGTAAAAAGAGTGTATGGGAATGAATTGCATTTCTAAGTGACATTTTGATGCCACAGAAACTAAATCCCAACCTTGTTGTGAGGGGAAGTGAACTCTCTTGCATTGGGTTTATATGCCATTGATGAGTTGACTCGTATGGGCTACATTATCGACATTAGGTATTAGATCAAGGCGACAACTTATGCATGGTAAATTGGCTCATATGGAAATGAGATTTTTACATTGGAAATTAGGGCCAAGATAAATGCAGTGGATGACATTCCTTGAGATGGATTTTAGATATTGCATGTATTGCATGATCATTTGTGGTGGTCATTTACATTCATGGCCATGAAATGTGCACTGTTGATTTATTATAATTTCCGTTTTTTCACTAACAATTATCTACTTACTAAGTTTGTATTCATGTATTTTTGTCGTTTTATTTTTTTAATGACAGGTCAGATGATTGAGCCTAACATGGGGCTAGAGCTCCGGATGGATCTATAAAGAGCCTAAGTGTAAAGTAAAAGAGAGTCATTCATCTCTTCCGAGCTTTTTATATTGGGCCAAAAGTTTCTCAGATGGAGCTAACTAATAGATTCTTCTATGTGAGATTGTGATTCATAGCTTTCAGACTTCTTAGATGAGTCTAAATTACGAAGTCTACCATGTTACTCCAAACAAAGATAATATAACTCCTTAGTGGCTTCATAGAGAAGGCCAAACCACAGAGTTGATAACTCCTCATTAATGCATCATCACAACTCCAAGCCCTCTTAGATAGAATCAAAGACACTCTAAAAAATGTTCCTAACCTCTTATAGAAAGCCAAAACATATGCATCATAAAGTTGACTATATCATTTTATGATGTAACCATTACCACTTTATGATTTCTTAAAGAGTTTCAATCATCCCCTTCATTCATCATGGAGACATCTGGCCTCTAATCTCAATTTCTTGACTTCACAAGATCAAGAACAACATGAATCTCATTTCTGCTTTTTTTCTAATCTTTTAGGAGTAGAAATGTTTAATTGCTTTTAATCTCCTACTAGCATGAACGACAAAGAGAATTTAAGGGATGTTTGATTATACCAAAAACATTTCAATTTAAAGCATTTCACTCTCCACAACTACCATATTTTTTTCTTATTTCTTTACTTATTGCTATATAATTATCCTACTTTTCTATCATTTCTACACAATGATCTAATACATCTAATTTAGCTATTTTAACTTCATTTTCTTTACTTCTCATAATTATTTCTGTCATATCACATCACGTCATTATCAAAAATTTTATCACTTCTTGAACACACCCCTAATTTACATACTTTCAGTGTTTGTTTATCAAAAACACTTCTCAACTAAAAATGTTCAAATTAAAATTTTTCACTCTTCACAAGTACCATATTTTGTAATTATTTCTTCCCATTTTCCTCATCTCGCTTTCCAATCATTTTTATACTACTGCTCATACATGTAACTTATATATTTTAACTTTATTCTTTTTACTCTTAATGTGTCAAAGAGTGAGTGCGTATTTCGTGTTTCAACATAAATCAAAACATCTTTGATTTGGTTGAAACTTAGTTGCAACGGAATCAGTGCATTTCACGTAATCAACAAGTTGGACCAAAATAGATGGGCTACGCAAATACCTTCTGCATTACCCGGTTATATGGGCTCGGAGCCCGTGGATAAAAGTACTCGCACTTTTTTTTTTTTTTTTTTTTTTAAAAAAAAGAGCTTATTAGCCTCTTCGCATTCATTTGATAAATTTCGTTTCATTAGTGTCCATATACTTTTTGCTATAGTTGGGAATTAGGATAATCGACCCCTTAGTGATAATTCTCCACATTCCAAAGCCATGTCTCATAAGGAGCATTTTCATCCTTAACTTTGAAGAAATATAGCTGTTACCATCGAAGAAGGTAGTTTAACAATTTGCAGCAACCTAATCAGGATCCTAAGACATTAAAATCGTACAAAACCGATAATACCACCATTCGCATAAAGGAACACTCATCAACACAAATTAATACCCAGAAGCCAGTACATTACCCTCAAGATTCCCCTGACATGGTCCCAGACGCGGTTACAGGTAGCATATAGCATGCAACGATGACAGAGAAATTTGGGACATGCAAGTACGTCAAATTAGCAGTCTTTTTTTTTTTTTTGGCTTCTGATAGAAATGAAAGCTGAAACTTAGTGCAAGCCAAAATACATGTATCAGTGAATTGTTAAGCATAAGACGTAAGCTTATCAATAAAAAAAAAGCCAGATTTACCATTTCAAGATATAAAAACAGTAATGAGTAAGCATATACCGAAACCAAGATTTCCCAACATTTGCTACACCTTGTTGCTTGGATTAACTTCTTAGCTCGGGTTGAATTCAATGCTAAAGAGTGCGTGAGATTTCTCAGACATCTCCCATTGATCAATTGTGATACCTTATGTTACTCCACCCAGCAAACCGTCATTTATCTCTGCCATGGCCATTGAATGGGTTGCATCCTCTGACTTCAGTCCTATCCTGCAGAAGCAAGCTATTGCTGCATATTTCTCGTCTAGATTCAAGATTGCAACTGGTGGAAATGCTTCTTTGACATCACCGTTGGTGGGTTGTTGACTTGCTTCTGAGAATCATGCGTCAGCTAGATAAGATATGCCAAACTTTTGTCCATGTGTCAGACCCTGACAGAAGCCCTGTTGGAAAGTGGGACAAGATTCATAACTAGGATCAGGCATTCATGGGTCCCTGATTCAGAACGAACTTCCTCACTAGATATACATCCACTAGATGTACATCCTGCTGTCACCCACATGCCACAATGATACTCATCAAGATAATTCACCACTAATGTGGAAATTAGTGAGAGATGAAATAGTGGTTTAAGAAACCCAATCAAAAACCAACATTAAAATCAAGTGCATGTGTGGAACCTTGCACCTAGAAAGTGTAATTCCTTTGCAAGGTAACATTAATAATGGAGTGCACCTGATGCAAGTTTGTTTCTCAGAATATCTGGGGTATTTGCATTTGAAAAACTCTTTCAGCAACATCATTATTTATCATATTTCTAAGCAACAATAAAAGGATCAAACCTTTATAAGCCCCAGGGAAAGTGCGGATTGCTGTGGTTTTGAATTTGATGAAAAACTAGAGGGACCCCAGCCTCTGTAGACTTGACTATCATTTGTTTCCAGATGGCTTGATGACACACTGCCAGTCTGCAACTTTTTCTTCTGATCACCATGGCAGAAAGCCCCAAAATATGAACAGTGTTCACCAACTAGAGAAATTTCCGGAGAAGCAGGTAGCAAGTGACCCTCTGTACTGAAGATGTACCTGAATAACATTATTTAAAGACAATTGTGCAATTTGAAATGAAGTTAGGCTTGTCAAGTAGATGATAAAGAACAATGGAGAAGAAACCCTAAAAGCATAGCAGTTAATTGAGATAAGTTCCCACAGAGAAAAGCAAAAAACTTGACCATGAACTGAGTTGATGATCCATGGCCCCAAAATAAAGTCAATCTAACAATAACAACAGGACAGATTACATCCTATTGTTTCTAGAACCTGCAACAGTTAGCCATTTAACTTAAATGCCTGAGGTCAAACACATCACATAGAGAGGACTTCAGATTTCATACTCATGTGGTGTGACATCATTGGACTACTCAATCAAACTTTTGACAGCAATCCTATGGAACATTATTACACTTGCCTGTAGGGTCCTCTCTCAACAAGATTGTCGCCGCCAATGGCCAAATCAAAAAGCAGCCATAAGTACTTAACCTGGAAAATAAATTTCATATGGTAATTTCCAAAAATGCAGGATATAACATCATATCATGCATGTTCTTAATGTGAATATGATACACAAAAGGAAAAAAAAAAATAACACTTTTCAAAAAGAAGAAAATCACATTAAGTTCTAAAAGTTCTTACTGTTTCAGCAAGGAAAAAGCTCTCCATATGATTTTCTTGTTTGTGGAACTCCACATCTGAGATGTGACAATATCCACAAGTACATTTTGCACCATACTGCAAGCTAGCAACCATGTCACGCCCAGCATCCACATATCTGTAAAGTACAATCCCTTGAACTCTAATTAGAACTAAATAATGTGGAAACATCATAAATTATTTTCTTGTAAAACAAAAACAGCACATTTTGCAACATACTATGATTCTTGAATTTTCCCAACTCCCCTACCATTTTGCAAAAATTAAAAACCTAGATAGAAACACATGTTATTCCCACCAAAAAAAATACATTTGCTAAAACGCATTTATGAAAACACTTTAAAAAGTTAATTTTGAGAAAAACACTGTAGCTTGGGCTCTCTTTTGGTGTCAGGTTTGACTCCATTATAAAATTTGATAATGATTACTTTCTTCCTCAACTTTGCACTTCGCGGCCAATTTATCAAATCTGTCAAGGTATTCAGTCATATCATATGTTTCTTCCCTTAAATTTACAAATTGTTTAAATAGTTGTTTCTGCTGATAAACTTCCCATGTGGTGATAAGATTCATTAAATAAGCAAAAACTCTTTGCATTCCCTTCCAATAAGGTTCAGCTGATTTACTATCTATCAGTACCATATCTTTTATATATATATATATGGGACCCATTCCCGTGCAGACGGACTGCACTGTAATACAGTGCAATCCGCTATAAAATGGGCCCCACAAATATTAGATTGCAATGAAACTTTATACAATCATTTATCCATATAAAAATCATACTTTAGATGGTTCAAATGTTGAAAATATTACTTTAAACTAGATATTTATATTATACTATTTTATTATGTTAATTTTGCACCATTTTAAGATAGAGACTACATACATGTTGGATTTATATGAAAATTGGTATGCTAATAAAGTGGACAATTCTAAATACAATGGGTGGGATGGATTTCCCATTCATGATCAAGTAGGGCCCACAGTGCATGGACTGCACGGTGCAGTCGCATGCACTGGATCATATTCCTATGTATATAAAATATGAGAACTTTAAGATAGGTGAGATATAAAACAAGAAAAAAATAAATTAAAAATGAAGTAATGAGAGAGAATCGAAAGGTGAAGTCAAAATTAATAAAATGAGGGAAAACAAACTAAGGTAGTCTGGACGTATTAAATAGAGGCTTGAAAAGAAATTGGTTAGGAGAGCTGAGTTCATTCAAGTAGAAAATGGTAAGAGAATAAGAAGATCTAAAAAAAAAATGGATGAAAGTAATTAAATGATATATGAAAACATTAAAGATTATTGAAAACTTTGCTTATGATCGTCAATAATGGCATAACAGAATCTATGCAGTTGACCCTACATAGGTGGGAAACAACTCGTGATGATGGACAAGATGATGATCCATCATTTCAAAGTCATCCTCGAATTATGTGACATATTGTCAATATGCCCACAGTTTGTATGTTGATGTGTTTGCCCTTTTGAGACGTGAATGCCCTAGGTTTTGAACTAACACATCTCTATCAATATTTCCACGTGACTGATAGTCTCTAGTGGCAATAATTGTAGGGAGGAAGATCCAATTACTGGCCACTGTCAAAACCTGGTCTGCTGGTAGAACCTTAGGGATCATCCTTTTTGGATTTTGGATTAGGATTTACTCATATCTACTTGTTTTCAGGATAAGGTTTCCAAATTTTTAAATAAGGTTTCAACTTTTCAGGTTAGTGCAGCACAGGCCATAATATCCAAAGAAAAAAAAAAAGAAAGAAATATGATGCAAGACTAACAATATTAAAAGAATATTCAATGAAACGACTAAATAAGTTAATGCATACAATTGCAAACGAATAGTAGCAGTTATGTGAGTCATTTTACAATAAATTGAACAATTATCAAACAGAAAACTAGCTCAAGGTTCAAAAGGGAAAGAATATACCATAGCGTAAGGCATTAAGAACTACTTCTAATACCCAAAGGCTTTTCTGAAATTTTCTGAAAGAAGGGCATTTTCTGCAACATCAGAAAATTGAAACTGTTTTGTAGTTTCTGAAAATTTGGGCGCTTATGCAACTTCCGAAAAAACTCCAGGAAGTTCTATGATTTTCTAGGGGTGTTAACGAAACAGGTTGAGAAGGTTGGACCCTAACCCCACTTCTAACCCATTTAAGAAACCCCAAATCTAATCCGTTTATTACTCATTGACAATAACTCGACCCTAATCTGTGTATAACTCACTCAATTAACGGGTTAATGGGTTGCCTATATGGATTGTAAACAGGTTGAAAGCAAGCCAATTTAGACTCGTATTTAGCACTAACTTACGATAAACCTGATAACAAAAGGGGTAAAAAAAAAAAGAAAAAAAGAAGAGGTTGACAATTTAGAAAGCAGAACTAATTAGCTTGGAAACAAATGCTCTAATATCAACATCTGTTTGATGAGTTATGACCTATATACTAGCTTTAATGGGTCGTTAACACGTTAATGGTTAGGGTGGGTTCAACAGATCATCGACTGAGTTGATGGGCTGTACACACCAACTTATCACCAAATTATAATTTTTACACTTGTGCTAGTATACATGCATATCTGATATAGCCCACCAACAGCCATATCTTTCTCAAAGCAAGGGAACCTTTCTTTTTCTTTTAAGTAATTAATAGGGTTTGCTAAGTCCATTCCTTTAATTCCTTTAGGATTGGGAAATTTCGAATTCAACAGATGTTTGCCATTTGCTCTATGGTGCAAGCATACTGGTGATTCTTGTGTGGTTCTCATTTCCTCATGCTTTGTGTTGCTTTAGGCTACTGCTGGAAAGAGATCAAAAACCAATTTAATGCTATAAAATTGGTGATAACTAGCATCTGGGAAGCAAAGGGGAATAAAAATCTGATTGCGGCACGTGAGCACCAAATTTGTGTTAATATAAAGCACATAACCATATAAAACACGCAGGCACAATAAACACATTCGATGATCCACTGCTTGTGTTTTAATAATTAAACTAAGCATCACAAAGGAAGGGAAGATAAAGCAAAGCATAAAGGCTGAAGAGGCAAAAGAAAAAAAAATACAGCATTATAAAACTCCATATAGAAGCATTGCTGCGCCTTCAACCACAATCAGCACCAAATATAAATTAGTAATGGAACTCAACTTGGATCTCTGGTGGCCTTGAATAGCCAATATGTGCTCTCAATAAACTCTGGACGCAGTGGATAGCTTTTCTGGCCATGCTGATATATGTATACAGTTTCATGGGGGTTATTGTATTGAAAAAGAAAATAAACAAATAAAATACAAGCAAGAGTCAAATGGTTCCATAATTGTTAACGATGACAAAGAAATAGAATGTCCTACTGCTATGGTGCATTGAAGTACCTGGACACTGAATGTTGCAAGATTAAAACCTTCTGGGGTGAAGCCGTACTTTTTCCAGACACTAAAGAAAGCGGCGTGTGTCCGCATAGCGGGATCAATGTCCCCAGCTAACACCTTCCAAAAAGGAAAATAATTTATAATAAAAAGGAAGATAATTAATTTCCTAGTGAGAGAAGATATCAGAAGAAGTTCCAAAAGTAGCAGCAGCTCAGCTGAAGCCTTCAAATCAAAAGCAGCGGCAGATTTGCTTAAAGGTTTTAAAATTGCATTTTTTAAAAAAAAAAAAAATTTAGGAAGAATACCCAATTTTGTGTAAAATCCTCAATCAGTTGATACAATTAAGTATAATGCCTTTGAGACAATAGATTTATGGCAATACACATTTGGACACCTAGTTTGGGAATTTCCTGGATTTTGAAAATTAGAATTGTATTCAGGAAAATCCCCAAGGGTTTGAGCAGTAGAGTGGATTCACTAGCAATGAAATTGGATGAAAAGAAAACTGGTGTCAATTATGAAAAGTACAGGTAATGATGAAAGTATAGTTAATAAATAATGTTAAAATAAATTAAAAAGATTCATTAAAAGTACAGGTAATGATGAAAAAATGTAGGGTTGTCATGGATGACAGATGTCAAATCGACCCTTGGAAATGGATTTTCCTCCAAATATACTCTAAAGAGTCAGCCCAAAAAAATTCAATTGGTGAAAAAATTGAGAGAGACTAGATTTCAATAGGAATTTAAATCAAAACAGATCATAATAATTAATCATTTTAATTAATATAATCACACAAAATTACAAAAATTTAAATATCGGATATGATCATTTATTTAACTAGAAAACCAAGTTTCACGCATATCAAAATGTGCATGGCCCCATCTGAAAAAATGAAAAAAACTGTCGTCGTCGTCATCATCAAAAGCTATTTCTGACCTAAGTCAGGTGAGCTGCATGGGTTTTGCTTTGAAAGTTATATTCAACATCTGAACTGTTCAAAACATCATTCTTATCTGGATGAATGATTCTTCAAATATTATTACCCACTAATGTACCTATAAATCAATCAAAGTATTTTTTTTTAATTTACACATGATTACACATATTTTTAGGCAGGTGCAACCCACTCAAGTATATAATTGAAATAAGGGTTTTTCCCAAATATACCCATTACGTTCTAAATATGCCCACTATGTTTTCAAAATTTCAGATGTACCTATTACATTTGCTGTTAATCTCAAAAACACTTAATCCGTGAGCTAACGCCGTTAGCTAATATATGAAATTACTAATATACCTATCAAATTTTAGACATAATTGAAAAAATTGAATATCATAACTCATCAATGCCGTAATTGCACATCAACTCTAAATTTAAAACCCTAATTTCAATTTCTTTCTATTTTTAGTGTATTCGTTTTTAAATAAAAATTTTCATCTAAAACTTTTCAATCCAAAATTTTCAGTCTCCACAACTACCTAATTTTTTAATTATTTCTTCACATCTTCCAATACAAACTACCCTAATTTTCAATCATTTCTACACAACTATCCGTATAACTAACTTATATATTTTAACATTATTCTCTTTATTCCTCATCATTACCCATATTATATCATTTTATCTCATTTCAACAACTTTTATACAAAAAAAATTTTATTCAAAAGTTTTATAGCTTCCAAATGCACCATTTATTTCATTTTTTTCAACTATTTATAACAATGGTATTTTCAGCATTTACAAAAATTTAACAAATGCTTTTTAACGGAATGAACATTTTTTGGATTATCTACAAATGATAGTGGATATGCCTGGGATTTTAAAAACATAGTTGATATATTTGGGATTAGTGTTAAACGTAGTGAATATATTTGAGAAAAACCTTGAAATAATTTTTGGTAATACATTAGAAACAATGATCTTAAACAAAATGACCAATTAGATTTTGATATTCATCAATTGAGGCTCCATTTGTAGCCAATTGCTGCACCCAGATGAGGTGTAGTTGGGTGCACACTAGCATATCCTTCTAAATATTTATGCAAATATAATGTGATTCCCTTCGAATATTTATGCATGATTACATGAATATCTCATGATACATGACTTCTTGTTAACATTCATTTAAGAAAAATAAAATATACTGACTAATTACCTTTTGCATGATTATTTAATGGGCAGTAGTACTACAATGCAACCAAGTTGCATAGTAAGGTATATGCAACCCCTTCTTTTTTAAAAAAAAAAATATCTATTTTTTTCAAATCTAAACCGTTTATTACTTTTATCCTTATATATTTATCAACATGCCAAAAATCATTTTGATTTGATACTCACGGTTTGAGTTGGATGACGATGATGTTTATGCCAATGCCAAAATTCACTTTAATTGGATACTACTGTTGCTACTGCCGCTGGATGATGATCATTGTAATGACAATGATGGTGGTGGTTATTGGTGTTGGTGCAACTAATGATGATGATGACGACAACAACAACGATGATGATGACAACAACAACGATGATGATGGCAACAATTACAATTATAACAAAGATAGTGATGAGGATGATGATAATTTTCATATCATCAACAAATGCACATGAATAAATCTAAAGATGATGATGATTTTCATATCTTCCATATCATGAACAGTAAAGATATGATGATTTTCATATCTTTCATCATCATCATCATCATAAGCCATTTCCCACCTAGGTGAGGTCAGCTGCACGGATTCTATTGCGCCATTATTGGCAATTTAAGACTAAATTTTCTGTAATTTGTAATATTTTTAAATCTTGTTTAATTACTTCCATCCATGTGTTTTTGGGTCTACCTTTCATTCTCCTACTACCTTCTACTTGGATAGACTCTGTTCTCCTAACCGGTGCTACTTCAGGCCTCCTTTTAACATGACCAAACCATCTTAGTCTATTTTCTCTCATTTTATCACAAATTGGTCTCACTTTTAAGTTTTCTCGAATTATTTCATTCATAATTTTAACTTTTCTTGTTTTACTACTCATCCACCTTAACAGTCCCATTTCCAATACGCTTATTTTTTGTATATGTTGTTCTTTAACTGCCCAACATTCTCCTCCACAAAGCATAGCAGGTTTAATAGCAGTCTTATAAAATTTTCTTTTCAGTTTGATTGGAAGTCGACGGTCACATAAAATTCCTAACGCACTTTGTCATTTCTTCCATCCTGCTTGAATTCTATTTAGTATATCTTTCTCAATTTCCCCATTCTCTTAAACTATTGATCATAAGTACCGGAAGTGATTAGTTTTTGTTACTACTTGATCTAAAATCTTAATTAGTTCCTCATCCAGGTTCTCACTATTATTAAAATTGCATTTCATATATTCAGTTTTGTGCAACTAATTCTAAAACCATTAGATTCTAAAACATCTACCCACCTATTCGATTTTAAATTTAGTCCTTTTGTTTCATCTATTAGAACAATGTCATCTACAAATAACATACACCAAGGTACTACTTCTTGGAGATGTCTAGTAATTTCATCAATTACTAAGGTAAAAAGGTAAGGACTCAAGGCTGAACCTTGATATAAACCTATTTTAACTGGAAAAATATTAATATCTCCATTAACGGTCCTCACATTTGTAAAAGCTCTCTCGTACATATCTTTAATAATATCAATGTATCTGTTATTAATTCCTTTCATTTTCATCATTTGTCATATTAACTTCCTTGCTACTCAATCATATGCCTTTTCTAAATCAATAAAAATCATATATAAGTTCTTTTTCTTCTTCCTGTACTTTTCAAATAGTCGTCTAAGTAAGAAAATAGCTTCAGTGGTTGATCTTCTTGACATAAAACTAAATTGATTTTTAGATACATTAGTTTTCCGTCTTAGTCTATGTTCAATTACTCTTTCCTATAATTTCATAGTATGACTCATTAGTTTTATTCCACGATAATTTGCACAATTTTGAATATTTCACTTATTTTTATAGATTGGAACTATAATGTTTTTCCTCTATTCACTTGGCATTAACTTTGTTTTTATAATCTTATTAAAAAAATTTATTAACCATGTTGCACCTACTATGCACTTTCATGGCTCAATTGGTATATTATTTGGACCTAAGGCTTTTCCTATTTTCATTTTCCTTAGAGCTTCCCTTCAAATATTCGAATTTTTGGAAAATAACTAATATTCTTATTTTCTTCTCTATTTAAACTAACATCTAATGTTAAATGTTCGTGTAGGGTATCATTTAGTAAACTATAAAATAAGTTTTCCGTCTTTCTTTAATATCATTATCTTTCACTCGAACTCTTTGGTCATCACTTTTAATACATCTAACATGTGTTACATCTTTGCCTTTATTTTCTCTTAATTTAGCCAACTTAGAAATATCATTTTGACCTTGTCTAGTTCCTAATCTGTCATACAAGTTGTCATAAGCTTTGTGTTTAGCATCAGTAATAATCTTTTTAGTAGTTTTTTTAATAGTTTGCACAGTTGTAAGTTTATGTCATATTTATTTCGCTGTCATCTTTTAAACTTTTCTTGTTTAACATTTATAGCTCTTTGAACATCCTCATTTCACCACCAAGTTTCCCTATGTGAGGACTTACTATTTTTATATATACCTACAATCTTTATCCTACTTCTTTTATGTTAGTTGTCATTTTATCCCACATTGATTCTACTCTATCTTCTTGTGTGTCCCATTTTCTTTCTTATATCATTCTTTTACTAACAAGTTCCATGTTGTTTCCCTTTAAATTCCACCATTTAATTTTTAGAATTATAGTCTTTAGTTTTTGTTGACTATTTTTGTGTATATATATCCATTACCAATAATCTATGCTGCATAGCTAAGCTCTCACCTGGGATAACCTTCCAATTAATATAAAGGGATCTATCTAATTTTCTTATAAGGAAGAAATCTATTTGGCTAGAATTGGTCTCACTCTTGAAAGTTATCAAGTGTTCATCTCGTTTTTGAAATAAAGTATTTGCTATAACCAAATCATATGCTATAGCAAAGTCCAAAATGACATTCTCCATTTCATTCCTTATTCCAAAGCCGAAACCTCCATGAGTTCTCTCATATCCTACATTTTCCTTTCTTACATGTCCATTTAAATCTCCACCTATCACAACCTTTTCCTGGTTAGGTATCCTTTGCATTACACTATCTAAGTCATCCCAAAAATATTTCTTGATTCTATCATCTAATCCTACTTGTTGTGCATAAGCACTAATTACATTCGTGACCTCTACACCTAATACAAGTTTTATTTGAATAATTCTATCGTTTACTCTATTGACATCTACAACTTTATTTATGAATTTGTTATCTACTATTATCCCTACATCATTTCTATTACCATCCTTTCATATATACCATAACTTGAATCCATTAATCTCTTTAGCCTTTTCTCCTTTCCACCAAGTCTCTTGAAGGCATGTTATATTAATTCTCCTCCTTTTCATAACATCTACTTCGATACTTTTCCCTGAAAGAGTCCCAACATTCCATGAGGCAAAATGGACCTTGTGTTTTGGTACCACCTTCTTCCCTAAACCACCTCCACTTTTGCCGACTTCTCGCCACAACCGGATGTTGTGGCACGTCGCTTCCGGGGAGACACCCTAGAAACCCTTGCTCGTTTTTCACTACATCCGTGCTCCGATGTCGTGCGTCGCTTCTGGAGAAACACCCTAGTAAGCCTTGCTCATTTCTCACTACAGTCGGGCTCCGCTGCAGCGTCTCTTACAAGGGACGCCCTAGCATTAACGACTTTTAGTATATTTTCAGAATCCATAAGAGACGCGGTGGTGATTTTTAATAGCACCGGCTGCCAGCCTTATATGCCAACTCTCGTTTTTTCCGGGCTTGAGATCGGCAGTAATATAGAAACTCTTACTGGCAAGGTTATTTTCGTATCTTCCATATCAGGAACAAATGCACATGAATCGAAGCAGTGGTGTTCATATCATGAACAAATGCATATGAATAAAAGTAAATATGATGATGATGATGTTCATATCAAAAGTAAAAAAGGTTTAATATTTTAAAAAAATGTATATTTAAAATGAGAAGCAAGGGATTAGATAGAGCTTGCTATGCAACCTGGTTGCATTTAATTATTCCCCTTATTCAATAAATAATCAATTTTCTGTTAATAATTACCAATTATTTATGCTTTATTAGTTTATATTATTTACACATGCTTAGCTAAATCCTACACATGCCCACGCACTGACAACATTTGAAGGCATCCAGCACATGGTGGGATAAAATTCACAAAATTTTCCTTCATCCAAGAACTTTATTAAGCAGAGTACCTGAAGGCCAGGCCAGAATGCTTGAAGACTGTTAAACAATGGCCACACCATGGCAGCAGAATTCATGTTAACCTCCACATACCTAAGTTCAAAATTACAACTTAGAGCTATGTCATGAACATAACCATAAAAATGAAAGACTGGCAAAGGTATAGTGAATGATAACCAAGGATCATGAAATAAATAATGCATTGCTGCCTCATAAGCTTGCTGGAACATGAAAAGATACTCCTCATCTCCGAACAATAGATAAGCCTACATATGGAAGAAAAGTCCTTGATATAGAAAAATTGTTGTCAGAAGCATAGAAAGAAAAATCAGACAAATAATCGGACCTCGTATAATTTCATACAATACACTAAAAATTTTGAAATGGAAACAATTATTAACAAAAAAGGCTGTGGATGGGCTAAGGTTAAAGCTTCTTTTCAAACACTTCAGTAGCAGCAAGTGCTTTTTGACAGCCAAAAGAAAAAGTTTTTTAAGTTACTGCAGCACTTTTGCACAGTTTTCAAGGTATTTCTTAACCGTCAGGATTACTGAAAGCTGAAGCTGATAGAGACTGCTCTCCAAGAGCACTAGTCCATAGCAAAAACACTAATGGCCCTGTTTGCTCACTGAAGCCTTAAGTATCAAAGTTTTCTTTCCTTCAGCTTGGGAGAATCAACAATAAAGGAGGCACATCATATGTTTTTCAAAAAGAGAATACACATCACAGTTATCCCATAATGGTGGATAAAAGTAAAATGTGATGGTAAACATGATTCATGCCAGTTCCAATCAAAACCATATCAACTGAACAGTATCAATTGAAACCAAGAGTTTGAACCTTGGTGTGAATTGTCCTAAATGACGTGGTGGAAAGCAATAAGGAACTCCAAGAACATCAAAGAGGAGAACCTTCTAAAAAATTCTGACCATCATGATTACAGTAGGGCTAAATGTCAGCTGTTCAATATGAGAATTGGAACTTTGGGCAAAGAGCCATAAGAGACACAAGATGCAGATCTAGTCACATGCATTGATTAAGTTGCTTCAGTGGAAATCCCATCTCACTGATGTCGAACTCACCTTCAAAAGATATTCATAGAAGGAATCAATACTTGTTCCAATTCCAGCATCCTGCAATGCAATTAATTATGCCAAATATATAAGATGACAAGAGAATTGCCTCAAATGAAAAGGAGCCACCGCAGTCATGCAAATCATAAATTTCTATTGTATAAAAAGTATAAGCTCCTATCCACAGCTTGATGGCCCTCAAGCAACACCCAAATGACTAGGACAGTTTACACAGTCACTCACGTGATGCACACGCCTACATAAAAGAAATTACATAGAAGCCACCAGACAATTTGATTGTGTTTGGATAGTAGCAATGGAAAGGGGAATGGCAATTATCTCAAGAGCATAGGGGATGACATCAAGCACAAAATAGGGGTGCAACAAGGTTGGTAATACGAGCTGGAGGCCAATCCCACCATGTGTCACATGTCGCTGGACTTTGGTCAGGCACTGGGACACATGCCCCTCTAGAAGATGGACGGTTCATATCCATCATAGGTGTTACACGTGAAGTGTGTGGCCTGCATAAGGGCTGGACATTCTAGAAAACATGGTTTAATAGTGTATTATTTTAATTGTTTAATAGTGTATTATTTTAATTGTTGAATTGGCAAACCAAGCAGTTTCACCGAGGTTAAAACCTGGTAACTGGTCCCCCATGCCTCCTATATATAGCCGAACATCTCCAGCAGTCCAAAGGTTGAAAAGTTTTGCATGTGCAGGGTGAATTGAGTGTGTGAAAATCTGAGTATTTAGAAATGGAGGGCAGCAATATGTGCTGCAATAGACTGAAAAGAAGGTCCCATGGCTGCTTTAGGTTGGTAACATTATTTCCCAAAGGTTCTGAGGTTTCCTAACAGATTAACGAAGATAAAATAAAAAAATGACTAAATAGGTGATTTTTGAGAGTTTTTGAAACCCAAACCAAGGGATGAACGAGAGAGGTCAGTTGGGTTTTTAAAATAAACCCTCAAAAGTAGCATCAAATTACGAGACCTAGGTCTCAATTTTTGGTGCATATGAAGCTGTAGGCATGGTTGAATTAAAAGTGTTATTGTTGAACTGACCAATTTGTTGGCAAATTTGACCATTTAATTAATGATGCTAATTAATTTAATTAAATATTTTAAATATTGGGAAATGTTTGGGATGCATATTAAATAATTATTAAGTGATTAGTTGAAGGGGTTGAGGTGGAGCAACAAACATATAGACAAAATTTATATATACCCCAACAAAATAATAATATAATAATCATGAAGAAGAACCCATAAAAAAAGATGTTGCCAAAATTTCTATGGCACTAACTACCAACCTGATATGCCTACACTCGCATTTTATCATGTAGTAGTAGTAGTGGTGGTAATAATAATAATAATACCTGGAAGCTTGACTAGCGCTCCTACTAACTTTAATGGGCAACATCTGATTCATTTAAATTTTTTTTTTTAAAAAAAAAGAGGGTAGAGAGAGAGAGAAGCATAAGCAATGCCCATGCATTTGAAATGCTAAAACGGGGCAAAACCCCATTTTGGGAGAAATGAGAATGGGTTAGAGCCCTTTCCCGGAAAAAAAAAAAAAAAAAAAGAAAAAAAAAACTGGAAAGGGGCTATGTGCTCCCCTCCCCTCCACTTGTTCTTCTCGTAATTCTCTACTTCCTCTCTTCTTGAAATGCCTTGGAAGCTCTGTTTCTTCATCAACGTTGAAGATTTGAGTGGGTTAAGAGCTTGAAAATTTCAATTTTTTTAAAGGAAAACATGAAAGCTTGCAAGGTACGTAGTTTTCAAGTGTGTTTGGCATTCCCATAAACTTGTCAATTTAAAATTTTTCACTCTCCACAGCTGTGGCGCCCCGAACTGGGGTGCCTAGAAGCCTTACTCCAGGATCTTATTGATTGGTAAACATGACTCAGGATTGTTGCCTTGATCACACGGCGGGATTTTTAATTGGATCTCATCAAAAAAAAAAAAAATTCTTTTCTTTCATCACATAACATCATATCATCGTATATAAACATATTCTTGGCATAATATTTTTTTTTTTTTTTGCAAATATTATTTATAACATCCTAACTTATTTTTCTACAATGCAGGTTTCTGATCATTTCATACATACGACTTCTGAAAATTTTCTAATATCATACAAACCAACATGTCATCACTCTTTCTTCATATCATCCTTTCCTTTTCCATCATGTCATGTCCTGTACCTGTCTATTGTTCGGAAAGCAAAACGAGAGTCGAAACTCAATAAGGAAGCATTTTGTTATTTTAAATGCATTTCTCTCGTTCGATAGCAGACACTTAACAAGTAATCACTATCATTCAAAGGAAACTTTTTCATAAAACATGTTTGCTTACTTAACATGTAAACCTCTTTTTCATGGACATAAAAACATTTTTCATAAATCTTCTTTTCTCCAAGGACATTCTCATGTCCTTAAAACATTTTCCATAAAATTTTTTCAAAACAAGCATATGCATCATGCATTACGTTTCTGTCCGTCTGGTAGATGACACTTACCAAGTGATCACCCTTTCCTCCTTAAGAGAGACTCTTTCATTAGATAGTCCGCTAGCTGGGCGGCTATCCATTCCTTCTCCCATTTCAGGGAAGGCGCCATCGGCATTTCACCTTTTCAAGCGACTTAGCCTATGTAGAGGGGGCACACTTTGCAACCGTGTCCGGTCTGCATATCCTCTACAATAGACCTAGTACATAATCCATGTGCACACTTTTCATCCACATTCATATGCTAGCATGATTTTATAAAACACCACAGACCACAGTCTGTATCCTTTTCTGAAAACTTGATGCTAGCATGCTTTCATAAAACTAATACAAACCTTAGTCTGTATCCCTTTCTAACTTGAAAACTGGGTACAACCCAAGTTAACAAGTTCTATACTTACAAATATTTTGTAAGAATGGCCAACCTTAAAATAAATTTGGAAACATTTATACAACATTTTTATAAATCATTTGAAATATTTGAAGATAGCATTTGAGCAATAATATTTTCAAAACATTGCTAAGATGGTTGTAAATAATTTTTAAACAATAAAACAATTTTGAAACCATTTTAATATTTTGAAAACAAAAGACTTCTTGAAAATATTTTTCTTCCCATTTCTAGGTTTTAATGAACAAAGGATATATAAACATCATTTTCCCATCTAGTATCATATATATTGTCCACATGACATATTGTTTATTTCTATAAAGATAAGCTTACATCATCCTTTGATCATTACCGTTACTCAAATCATTTTGTACAATTGGTTTATCACTTGGCCTTTCTTAAAATCTCCTTTTCAAAATATTCAGTAATTTATTTCAAATTCATTTGATAAAATCAAATGTTATTTAAAAATCAAAGTTTTCTTTTCTCCATCATGATGCAACCATTTCCACATTTCTCCATACTTTTATAAGGATTTGCTTACAATGAAGCAATTCCAACATATTCCAAGGTTGCAACATAACATCTTATAAAATCACATTTTAAAAAGGTTTGCTTGCTTACCTTTGCTTTGCTTTAATCTGACTCCTTTATTATTTCCTTTCCTTTTCCTATACAAGTGAAAAGGATATACATATTTTATCATACATGCGTCATATCCATTTATGACCTTATTTTTCTTCATAATTTCTTATAGAGGTTCACCTTAAAAATACTTGCTCATTATTTCCTTATAGGGATTTTTATCCATAAATCCTTAAAAATTCCATCCATACATCCTTATAAAATATAAAAATAAATCTCAATTTTTCCCAAAATCACGCTGTTTACTATTCATAATTACTGTAGTAGGTACTGTTCACGTTACTGTAGCATATTATTGTTCACAGCGTTGAAAGTTACTGTTCATTTTTTCCAAAAATAAAAAAAATACCATAACATAGCTCTTAGTTAGTATATCATGGGAAAATTCATGAATTTTGAATTTATCATCATTTACTTGGCTAAATAAATCATTTTCTTCATATACTAAAATTCATCATAATTTCATTTAAGCATAATCCTTAAATCCAAAAATCATGAGATTAATATATCATCATTCTAACATCATAACTATCATAAATATTCATCCTAAATCATCATTTAGAAATTTTGGAGCATTATTCACACATTTTATACATTATCTTCCTGAATGCTCTATTTGCGCTCCAAATTTTTGATTTTTGGCATAATTCCAATTAGGCATTATCACTATACTTATTTTCTCATGCTTACGCATTATCTAAGCAAGGTTTTACCCTACTTAACATTCAAAAGAAATTTGGATAGAATCCCCTTACCTGAAGTGAAGATATCCTTCCTCCTTTCTCACTTTCTCTCTCTAACTTTCTTTCCTTCCTCTCTAAGGTAAAAAAAACAAATTTGGGAGGTGGGAGTGCTTGAATTTTTCAAGCTTGAGCTTGGTTGGGTGTGCCTTGGACGTTCCCATGCACCCCTATTTATAGTTTTGCATTTTTCATAAAATTCTAATTTACCCCTTGCTTGATGTACTTAATTCTAAATATTTTTTTCCAATTTCCATGATTTGTCTTGAGCAATGTGCAGCCCCCCTAGCTACTGTTCACGCCACCCTAGCTAGCCTATTTAATTAATAATTTTTGATTTATTAAAATTAATTATTTTAAGCTAATTAAATCTCAACCGTTGATTCTTGATGAGGATAATTTTAGGCCATTGGATTTTGGCCCCAAAAGTCCTCCCCCTTGCACGCCCCTGCCCCCTGGGAGTTTGTGCTTTAATTTTTTATTATTTAATTAATTAAGTTTAACTAAAAGTCAAACCTAATTTAATGAAAAAGTAAATTTGCTTTTTAATCCTCAAATGACGTTAAATCTTGACCCTTAATCCATGATTTTTGATATATCTTGGATCACTCATCATGTTTATCATAAGATTTTGGTCATCCATAAAAAATTTCACCTCAATCCGACGTCTGGATTGCAAATTATGAATTTTTCTTCATTTTTTCTTCAAAACCACCCTTAAATCCGAAAATTATTAAAAAATTCAAAAAGCATCACTATTCCTCTTTTAGTGAGAAACTTTCTTTTTCGTCTTTTATGATTAAGTTAATCCAAAGTGATTAACTTAACATATTCCTTAATCTCACGTTTCACTATTCGTCCGAATTAACATTCCATAATTAGCTATTTAATCCTCTAATTCCACATATTGCAAAAATATCATCAATATATTTCATATAAAGATTAATACATTATCTAGGGTTTATAACCCTAGGGTTTCATACATGGTCCGAAAATCGGGGTTTTACAACAGATATCCTATTTCTAATCATTTATCCATATCTTCCTATACAACTACTTTATTTTTCAATCATTTCTCCCAAACTGCCCTATCTATTTTAACTTTGTCTTTATTCCTAATCATTAACCTTATCATATAAATGTTGGACTTGACTTTAAGAGTATGTTATTTGATTTTTCTTAGCCTGAGCACTATGTTATTATGGTGAATAAATGTTAAATTGATATTTCATGTTATCTATATGCCTTCTATTATTGTTGCTGCAATGATGGGTTGTATTGTGTGATGGTCGGATGTCCGTTTCTTTCTCTTTTTGGCATGAGTTAATTCCAATGCATGGCTTCAAGAAATAAATGCTTGATTATTTAATCTTACCCATGAATTTTAAAGCATATAACTCTAACTAAGTCCAAAAGGAATATCACAGAAGAAAATTGCAATGTGTTCTACACCTTAATTTTTATATCCCCATAGGGAAAACCTTTGTTTAAAAGAGCTAAAGACAACGGGTTATTGCTAAAAATCATTCCTTTATTGAAATGATAATAAATGTGTGAAAGATTTTTCAATAACTTTACAAGTGCATAGAGAAATAGTATCTAATAAATAATACAAATATGGGTTGAGTGCAAGTTGCCACACGCTGTGACCCAAACGGGATTTATGGAATGAAAGGGGCTCAAAAGAGTAAAGGGAAGCTGATGGAGAGTTTTGCGGGAAATTGGGAGGGGGGCAACCATTTATAGGCCCTAGGATGGAAGTTCCAAGAATTTGCAACTGCATGGTTCTATGAAACTTCTTATTTGGTTTGGCAACAATCGATTCGGCGGATTTGAAGCTCGATGAATTCGAAAAATTCAGCAGAACAATTCGACATATTTCTCGATGCTTCTGCCACTGTTTTGTAAGTGAACTCAAGTGGCTAGGATGTGTGCCACATCCATGCTAACATCTGTTCGAATTGCATTAATTTTGAAGACCATGATAGGGTCGCATCACCATCAACTGCAACTCTAGCTGCGACTTTCGATGCCACCAGCTTTTCAATGGAAAATAATGCATAGTTTGGCAGCCATGATTGGCATGCCTTCCCTTCTTTCCCTTTCCCATTCTAAGTAACAACAATGGTGGCTGCCATTGCCAAATATATCATTTCGTCAACTCCTCATTGCTATGCTACGCTCTAAATCAAAAAATCTAGAGAGAAAAAAGGAATTGCTAAGGTGGTTGGCACGCTTCCAGATTTGATTGGTTTTCACAGAGATAAAACGCTTGTTATCGATGTGTAATCAACCTTCCTACTTGGAAGCCGATGCTCAAAATGCATCTGACCTTCCTCTCCTTGTTCCAATGGGCTTGATAGAATCGGCTTGTGTGGCTGATGTATGGCTTCTACTATCACTGCCATTGCTTAGGAGTGATACTTGAAGCTAATAGCTTTCGTGATCAATCACTGATGAGGCTAAATCAAAAGGCAACATAGACTTCTCTACTCGCCTCCTTTGCAACCTGCTCCAAGATCGTGCCCACTTTTCGTTCAGATCAACCCAAAGTATCTCTACTCGCCTGAAAGTTCTCGATCTGCCTTTCTACTGTTAGAAGACGATGTTCGCCATGCTGAGGTTACTTCTGGTTCCCTATTGGCCTTGATCATCAGCTGCATTGCCAGCATCGAATGGTGGAGAACTAGTGGGCAGAACTCAAGCAAGGTGAAGTCATCAAAATCGTTGATTGTGAAACTTGCCAAGTTGAAGGAGGCAAATGACAGGTGGAAGTTGAAAATCGCCATCTTCCTATTGCTTTCCTTTATTTCCCTTCTTTACTCATTCCCATCATTTTCTTCCCTTACTTGGAACTTCTTACTTTCTTCTTAACATATTCCCATTTCCTTCAAGTTCGCTCCTCAGGAGACTAGACAAACTAGACGATGGCGAATTTCCAACTATACTACTTGTATTGAGCATCGAATGGAGTGATGCGAGGAAAATTTTTTTTTAGATCCAGCCATCCTATTCTCTTGTAATCTTAACCTGATATATTTTATAATCATATGATTTTGTGTAATAAAATCATATTTTTATGCTTCAAGATTATTTATCAAGTGATCATAATGGGGGCCCCTTGCTCCAAATACCCTTCGTCAATTCATATGGCATGATGCATGGGAGTCATGTGGTTGTAGCCTATTAGCTAATCTTGGAGCATACATATAAATTTGTTGGTGTTGCACAAAGGAGGGGCAATGTTGGATCCTAGTATTAATGACAAAGAGGTGTCCAAAGTCACAAATTGAGCCTTATAGGTTTGGAGTGCTTGTATTGATGAGAGGAGGTACTTGGAGCTACGAGGCCCATTTCATATTATTTTAGAGTATCTAGTAGCGACTGAAGAGGTGTATTCAAAGTTGTAAGAGGTGTATTCAAAGTTGTAAGACCCATTTCATACTATTTTTTGAGTTATTGGTGTTGCATTATGATGATGGAGTTTGATTTGGTATTAGATTTTTTTTTCCCAGGACATATGCTCATTCACGCTATTATTGTTATTGATTTATATTATTTTATCCATATGATGCATGAGTGTTTTACAAGGTGAAAGCATGCGTACACGTGGAGATATTATAGCTCATGTGACTAACTATTATATAGGGAGCCATAACTCATGTGAAAAAGTAAAACAACTTAAGGATAAGACTTAATGCAAACCTATTGTAATTTGGAGAACATTTATATATCGACTCATGGTCCTCACCTTTGCTACAACCGCCTATACAGATCTCGAATAACATCAATGTATCTATTGTTAATTCTTTTGTTTTTCATTACTTTCATGCTTCAATTGGTATATTATCTAAACATTGTTTTCCTTGTTCTAATTTTTTCTAAGGGATTCATTTACTTAAAAGGTTGGAATTTTAGAGAAATAGCCAACATCTCTATCTCTTTCTACATTTAACTATCATATAATGTTAAGTGTTCCAATGACTACTATTTAACAAACTATAGAAATAAATTTTCTTTCTTTAGTTTTATCATCGTTAACTAAAAACATTTTGGTCGTTGCTACTATTGTATCTAACATACCCTAAGTCTTTGTATTTATTTTCTCTTAATTTAGCTAACTTAATTATATCCTTATGTCATAGGATCAAAAAATATATATCCTTATCTCCTTATCTAGTTCATAATCTATCATATAAATTGTCATATGTTTTGTGTTTCACTTCATTAATAATCTTTTGATAAGCTTTTCACGAAAATGTATATTGTTGCAAATTTAAATCATTTTTATTACTTTGCAAGTTTTAAAACTTTTCTCATTTGTCATTTACAACCTTTTGAACACAACCAAGTTTCCCTATGTAAGGATTTACCAATTTTATATATATCTAAAATGCTTTTTCCAACTTTTTTAAATGAATTTTACCATTTCATTCCACATTAATTAACTTCTACTTCTCGTGTATCCTATTTTCCTTCCTCTATCATTCTTTTGCTAAAAAAGTTCCACGTTACTATCATTTTTTGTGTATATATCAGTTACTAACAATCTATGTTGCATAGTTAAACTCTCTATTGGTATTACCCTGCAATTATTTCAAAGGAATCTATCAGATCTTCATATAAAAAGAACTCTATTTTGTTAGAATTGCTTCTACTCTTAAAAGTTATCAAACATTCAACTCTTTTTGAAATAAGCTGTTTGTTATGACTAAATTATATGTCACAACAAAATCTAAAATGACATCTCCCATTTCATTCTTTATTCAAAAGTTGAGACCTCCATGAATTCTCTCATATCCTATATGTCCATTTCTATCTCTTTCTATAACCTTATAAATGTATATATATATATATACATATATGTGTACATATATATATATAGATATATATATATATCTTCCTATCACAATCTTTTTATAGTTGGGTATTCTTTACACTAAACTATCTCTTATTCCCAAAATTGTTTCTTAATTCTATAATCCAATCCCACCTATGACAAATAAGCACTAATCACATTTATGACCTCTTCACCTAACACGAGTTCTATTTAAATAATTTTATCATTTACTCCATTAACATCTACAATTTTATCTATAAATTTATTTTCCACTATTATCCCATGTCGTTTCTATTTTCATCATTTCCTACATACTACATTTGAATCCATTAACTTCCTTAGCCTTATTTCCTTTCCATTTAGTCTCTCGAAGGCAAGCACATTAATTCTGCTTCTTCACGTAACATCTTTACTTTCATACTTTTCCTTGAAAAGTCCATGAGGCAAAACGAACTTTGTATTTCGATACTACATTCTTCACCAAATCACATCTACGAAGGTGTGAAAACCTTCATCTACTTCACACCACAAATGGATGTTGCGACACGCTTCTGGGGAGAGGGCCTTGCAACCCTTGCCTAGTTCACATTACACTTGGGCTCCAATGTATAAACACAATGAATAGCACAATAGGATCAATGCAACTGACCCCACATAGGTGGGAAACAACTTGTGACAACAATGATGATGATGGCGATTTAGTGAGAATGGAATGAGTGATACCTTTTGTGTCCATTCACCTGTGAAAACATTAATATGTGCGCCAAGAAGATTAATTTTTGACCGACGAACCCATATTCCACGAACTGCATTCTTTGTCACCTGCTCAAATACTTCATCATCGCGAAAACGTAAATATATATATAGATGAGTTTACAAATAAATAAGTTCATACTCTTCAAATCCAATAGAAAAGGAAATGGTTGAGATCTGGGTGTAATACCAATACATTGAAAGCATCACGCTAGCGAGTTTCTACTAAAATGAGACTTACAAATCAACAGCTTGATTATCTCTAGCAAATAGACAACATAGCTTGTAAATGATAGCATATTATGGATCTATATGGACTGTACTAAGCAATTCAAAAATAATATATGAAGGTAATTTTTAAAATTAAAAAAAAACACATAACAGGGAATCATGATTTAAAAAGTAGATTTTATGAGTAAAAAGATAAAGAGCATTGATTGAAAAATAGGAGAAAAAATAAAATTAACTAAAGAAGGAATATGTTATTTGGTTTGAAGTGTTGGCTAAACTAAAGGTAAAGGGAAAAAGGCAACAATAGTGACTAAAACTAGCTCTGCTCCTTTAATTCCTCTAAAGAAACACATCCTTTGCGATCTTATTACTAAGGGCGTGGTCAATTCCATAGAAAATCATTTTTCAATAGTTAATATGATATGAACTTTCCATAACAATTCTTTATTTTTTCTTAGTATGGGTTATAAGGTCTCACTCAGGTATAACCCGAGTTACACCAAAGCTTTTCATGTAATCTCTAACCTAGTAAATGAGATCCATTTTGATGACAGAATTAAAAACCAACCATTCACATATTCAACATCATTTATTTTTAATCATGGAACCAAAAATTATCTTAATTAGAGTTGTTGGTATGTCGCATTTGCTTTTAAATATACACTCGTGTCTAAACTATGAAAAATGCTTAACTACATTAATAATATTGTACAAAATCATTTATCCACATAAGAATAATGTTTTGGATAGTTCAGATGTTGAAATTACATCTATATTTTATTTGAATGAAACTTGGTCTTCTAGCTAAATAAATAATTCTAAATGTAATGGAAAGAGTGAATTAGATATCATCGTAAAGGTGGGTGGCCCAAAATAGATGGGTATATGAAAAACTTTGTCGGAACCCGATTACATATAAGTGGAGCCTCATATATTTAGTCATTATCTCTTATCATTTTAGGGTCTGCTTGGGTTTGTGAAAAGTACTACCTCTGCATTTTCTCAATGTTTGATTGAGGCATATTTGTTGCCCTCAAAACTTTTGCATTAAATGCACAAAAGCGCAGCATGGATAAGTTTCAATTAGACCTTATTGCTAAAAATATAGCCATAATTTCCTTTACATTTCATTTCCTCGTAACTAATATCAATGTATGAATTTTCAAGACAAGCAAAAGTTCCTAACATCTACATGTAGCAATTTGGAAATAGGATGAACAAGAGTCTCTTTGGATAGTTGGTCGAGGTAGGAAAAAATTGAAAATGGCAATATTAGTTGTAAAGTTCTTAAAATAATATTTAAGATTGATGACGTGGAAAATAGACTTAGTGTCCATTTAGTACAAGGTTAAGAAAAGTGGGAACAAATTTCGCGAAAAAAATTGTATTAAAAAAAAAAGTGAAAGTGATACAACACGATATAGGTAATGATTAGGTTTAAAAAGAACAAAGATAAAACAGATACAATAGCTATGTATGGAGATGTTTAAATATGATTAGAATGTAGAGATAATAATAAAAAAAAAAAGTAGGATAGTTAAGATAAATCATATCAAAAGATGTGTAGGTAGGAATGTGAGGGAACAAATCCCTTGTTCTAGAATACAAATAAGCTCCAAAAGAATGTTGACTTAAATGAATAGACAAACTTGGATGTAGCACTTTGCACATTACTAACCCGATTTCAATGATATTTGTGAGAGGATCCTTTATAGCACTTGTTTGGAATAGACAATAGACAACAATATATATATTCAAAATGCAACAAAGAATCTACTTGTCAACCCTATCATCATCACTAAAGCCTTGTAAGTTTCCTAGCTAACCGAAATTAGCCACATGAAATGTCATTATTTAGCAAACATTTGATGCCTAGTTCAAATGCGACATAGCCTTGCGTATGGAGATGAGAACGAAATATCCAAGCTTGAAGCAAACAATAACCTTGACCATTGTCATCATCTAAAAATGACAACACTGATGGTGCAATAATAAACTATCATAAGGGTTTTTCTTAATCAAAGAACTAGTTTGTTGTACCATTCAAATATAACACCACCAGAGAATTTTATTACGAATTTGCTATGATCATCCATCATAGCTGTTGATCGAATGTTCTATTATTGCTGTTGTCAAAAAGTGAAAGCCATGGTCTTTATTTGCTATAGACTCCATTAAACAAGCACTACATGAAGACTGAGACGTGCTGACATGTCAGCTACTCTAGTTGACTTTCTAAAAAGCTATCAACCCTTCCTCAAGGCATGTCAATGTCACCAACTAAACCAAGCTTATCTCATCTTTTAGGTGACAGGTAGCAAACCCAAGGCAAGCCAATTGCCATCAACCCATCGTACAAAACAGCAAGCCTACTGTGCCTAACAATTCATGGAGCCATACTGCAATTATATCATTTTTAATCATGCCACCTGAACAAAGCCACAATAACTGTATTTTTTTTTTTTATCTTACTTAACACCCAAATAATGTAAGTATTGTGTTTAACTCATTTTTTAACCACAATGTCTGCACCCAAGGTCTACAAATAGAACCCATGGGTGCTCATTTCAACACAAGAACAACCACTAGAAACCTTTGGTAGCCTTTCCTCCTATTTCTCACCTAAAACTTTGCCAGAACCACCTAACTTGCTGTACTTCGCTTCCTTGAGCTAAAAATTCCTAACTTATCTTCACATTGAGGGCGTGTTTCCATGAGGAGAATGGAAGCAAAGGTAAAGAGATGCAAAAGTCAATACCCAGCTACCCTATTTTTTTTCCATTTTTACCTTTCCATTTCAATCATTTCTCATATCTTTTCGATCAGTTTCTCAATATTCCATATAACTACTCTGTTTTTTCTTTATTTCACTTTACTCTTACCATATCCATTCCATTCTCATTCTCTTACCCTCCATTCTCCTTTAAACAAACATCCATGAAGATCTCTGCTTGGCTTGGCAAATAATTTGAAATGTGAGGTGAAATATTTCATCTCTTCTTTCGTAGATTGTCACCACTCTACCATATTCCAGCTATGGCCTCATCCTATTCGATTTATGCCATCATGCTGCCAAAATTGTCAAAACTCACTTGGTTTTCATCTATTGAGTCCATCCAACTGATCAACCGAGTCATTGAGTCAACTCAACCAAGCAACTCAATCTCTAAGCCAGTTCAGCTTGTCAACACAGTCCACTAAGTCAACTCAACCTAATCAACTAAGTCAAGTCCACATGACAACCTAGTCAACTAAGTCAACTCAATCTGTTAACCCGATCATTGAGTTAACCTTGTTCACTCATTAAGTCAAGCCAATACATCTAACTTACCAAGTCAAAACATCTTATTAGTTAAATTGTGAAACCCAACTCGCTAAGGGAACAACATCACCTCACCAAATCAAAGCCAACCTGCCCGGTCCCACTCTTTCAGAGTTTCTCGCGGATAATTAAAACAATACAATTATTCAAACCAAGCTTGCTTGCTCCCCGTTAAACCCAATTAGCTTTGTCCATCCTCTTTTAAGAAACCCAACTTGTCGAGGCAACAGTGTCTTCTTACCGAGTCAAATCCAACCTGCCTGGTCTTGCCCTTTCATAATCACCCAAGGGCATTGAAAGAAAGTTCAAATCAAGTCACTGAGGCAATAATGCCACATTGCTCAGTCAAACCCAACTCGTCTAGCCCCACTCTCTAACAATTTCTTGCAAGCAATTGAAACAACACAACTCTTGGAATCGTCACCCTGGTCTCTATTAAACTCAGTAAAGATTGACCTCCTCTTCCAAGCAATGCAAATTACCAAGACAGTAGTGTCACCATGTCAAGTTAGATCCAACCTGCCAGTTTTCGCTTATTCCCATTTTCTCACGGGCAACTTAAGAGAACATTGAAACTCAAACTCATTGAGGCGGCGATGTCGACTCATGGAGTCACACCCAACTTGCCGGATTGATATGAAAATAGAGTTATCATAGCTCATTTTCTATCCTATTTGAATGCAAGTTCAAGAAAACATGTAAATTCTCAAAGGTTTTGCATTAGTTTTCATCATTTGTGTAATTCTTTCATCTTGTTTGGTTTTCATGCATTTCTAGTTGAATTCAATGCAATTCATATCATTTTAAGTTATTTTAATTTCATCATATCATCTAGGAATGCGTTTACTTATTCGTGTCTTTTCTTGTAGGAAAATGAAGGTGATTTCATAACAAATTCAATGCCAAAGTGAAATGATGGAGAAAATAAGTTCATTGCATGAAAAAACCACATTTTCAAGGCAGATTCATTGAGGCCGCGGCGCCAACAACTGCCACTCCGGAAAAATCCAGAAAGCAATAGACAAGCAAGCTCCAGACAGATTGGTGTAGCGACACCAAACCCACTTGTGTGAAAATTTCACACGTGTTGTGCTCCATTTGCTTGGGGGTATAAATACATATGTTAGGACTTCTAAAGAAGAACATAAGGAGCTCATGGATGAGGCAAGGAAAGGAGAAAAGAAAGGGTTTTCAAGGCAAAAGAGAAGAAGTGGAGATTCAAGCTGTTATAGTGGAAATCGTTGAGTGTCATCTCCTCTTTCCATTTTTCTTCTTATTTTTCTTATTATCCTTTATTAGGATGTATGAAAACTTGGTTTTGATGGGATTCGAAATCATGTTTATGGGCTAAAACTCCTCGTGGTAGGAGATTTGGATGACTTGAATTCATGACTATGTTTCACTTTTTTTTTTTTTACTTAAATGATTATATGATGTTGTTGTAACTTGTATTGTGTGCGATTACCCTTATATATTGTGTTAAATGCATTTTCAAGCTTAGCTACCTTGTAAATTGATTTAATATCTAGATCTATACTTGGAAAAGTGAGATTTAGATGAAATCTATATATAAGGCACAGGTGGATGTTAATATGAATAAAGATATACCTATTAACCCTGTATAATTTTGATTAGATTATCAGATTATCAACCTTATTTTACTTAGTTGAATGGGAATATGACAATTGACTAAAACAAAGTTAGGTTTATATGTGTTAAAAGACATGAATACAAATGAACCTAGATTAGTAATTCTCTACAGAAACAATCAAAAAGTGAACCAATTTAATATAGTTGTGAGCCAAGGAATTCATAACTCTCATTCTTCTTAATCATCCCTAAGAAATCTCAACTCGTTGTTATCCTATCTTTAGCCATTTAATCATTTTAGTCCTTTAGTTTAAATTTAGTCTCGTGGATATCATTTCCAATTAATTTGACATACATTAAGACAAGTGGAATTCACTATTACACTACATTCATCACAATCCTCGCGAAAATGATACTCTATTCATATTTTATTACTTGATCGGCACATATATTTACGTCATAGTTGTCAGAGGCACAAGGCGCAAGGGGGTCCTGAAGCCTTGGCGCAAGATGCACTTTCAAAACTGAAGCAAGGCACACCTTATAGAAAAATTGTCTAAAAAATCTATAATACCTAAAAGTCTAAAAATAATGGGTAAAAACTAGTATTAAAACTCAAAGAGTCAGATAGATGCACATCTACTATAATTATCAAGAGTGAAATTAAAAACTAGAAACACAATTCAAAACTAACAAACAACAATCAATCATCATCAAATCCAAGGTCATCATTCACAACTAACATTAAGTTAAATATCAAAAAACAAGTTTAAAAACTACAAATTATCATCCACAAGTAGCCCATCAATCCCATAATTATTTGATTTATATCAATCTGCATCTTCTTCTTCTGATTCTTCATGTTCTATTTCTATTGGATTCACTGAAGAAGATGATGAACCAAAATTTAAAGCTCGTTGTGTAGAAGTTAATCTAACTTGTCAAGTTGGCTCTTCAACACCAGCAACTCTAGCTACATTACCCGATGTTACTGAATCATCTTCAAAAACATAATTATCTTCTGCATTTAACTCTCCCTACATGTTTGCAATCAACCATTCATTACTGTCATCAATGTCTTCAAATATGATTGGATCAATGGTATCACATAACCTGTATTGTCGCCTAAATGCTTTATTATACTTGATGAATACCAAGTCATTCAAACGAACTTGCTCTAAACTATTTCTCCTTTTACTGTGAAGTTGCAATAAAGTATAAAAATTAAAACTAAAACTAATAAAAGGGAAGATATTAATACAATGATAGTTTAAAAGTTTTATAACTTGAAATAATAGACACTTAGTTGCTAACATTTTCAAACACACTCTGGTTTCTTTCACATCTAGACGAGCTACAAGTAAGGCTAAGAACTTTTTTAGCAACAATTTGCAGGTTTGGAGTTGAAGAACCATAACAAGCCCATCACTCAGTTGTTCAGTTGTTAAATATATTAACAAGTAACATTTAAAAAACCTAAAGAAAATTTTCCATAAAAAAAAACAAAAAAAATTTAACTTTTAAATATAAATCAAAAATATGCTCAAATAGTTCTCTGCCTTACAACCATGCTCATTCCAAAAAGACCATCTGCCTTCTTAGATGTTATCAACTCTTGTGTAATTTTACCTTATGCAGCTTCATCAGGGACCTGCCTTGCTATGCATTTATATAATCCCGTTATTACCCTCATGAGTAATTGAGAGAACACAACTCCTTAAACCAAACATCTATGGGCCCCGGTAAACCTAGTTGGCTTGGTCCCCTTACTCTTCCAAGTCACACCCAACTCATTAAGGCAGTGCAATCAACTAGTCAAGAAACCAACCTATCTGGCCTCGCTATTTCAACAATTTCTCATCGCAACTGAGAGAACTCAATTCAAACCAAGTCTACTTGGTTTCTATTAAATCCAATCAACTTAGTCTCCTATCTCTTCCAAGCAACCCAACTCGCTTAGGGAGTGGTGTCACATCGTCAAGTGAAATCTAGCTTGCTTAGTCTTGCTAGGCAATTGAGAGAACACTGAACCCAACTCACAAAAGTAGCAATGTAACCTTGTCAAGTCAAATCTAGCCCACCTAGTCCCACTCTGTCAGTGTTGCACATGCAATTGAGAGAACATAGCACCTTTTAGAAAAGGTTGCTTGGTCCATTAAACCTAGTCAACTTAGCTTCCAACTCTTCTAAATCACACCCGTCTAGTGCCACTATTTCATGATTTTCTCATAGGCAATTAAAAGAACTCAACTCCTTAAACCTAGTTCTCATTGTCCATGTTAAACTCAATCAGCTTGGTCCTACCTTTCTTATAGACTCACTCTACCTAGTAACTTGAGGCACTCTTAAACATCAAGTTACCACAACACACTAACCAATTCTCAAAGAAGCACAACACGAGTCAAATTTAAGCCAATAGATTTCAAGATCATTGACGTGAACTGTAATTTCCTTCTAATCAAAGGTTTTCCTCCACATGGGGACATAATTATAGTCATTTGGTCATGGATGTGAACTTCTACAATTTTCTAAATAGTGTGCTTAATTGAAAAGTTGAGATGTTAATAAAATGTTTACCTGCTTTTATTGTTGAACATAGTTAAATTAATGACTTACCTTAATTTTAAGGTTAAAGCCTCATCTAATGAGAATTCTGCATGAAACATTGCATATTAAAAATAAGAGAAGGTAAATCAACTTTGTTTATTAACTAAAATAAGAGACCCATTCAATTACATCCATTCAGCAAAATAACTTTTTAAAACTAGATACAAGCCATAAGAAACAACATGGAACTAATATACTTAAATGACTTCCCAAAACAATACGGAGTGCATAACTGATATGTTTGTTTGGCAAATGAGAGAAAGAAGTGGTAATAAAAGAATAGAAACAATTGACGATCAAGGAAAAAGAGACTAAATGATGTGATATGAGAAGAGATTAATGATTAGAAAATAAGTGAATATAGACAAAATATAAACCATTTTGTCAAAAGATCAGATATGATGATTTGAAATATAAGCAAAATGATGAAAAGAATACTTGTTAGGGAGCTAAGATGTAAGATAGCATTAAAAGGTGTAAAAAAGGAGGTGAAAATGTTGGAAAACCTTTCCACCTGTTTTCCTCATCTTGAAATGTAGCCAAATAAATGCAAAAAAAAAAAAAAAAAAAGAACACGCGCACGCACACGCACACATATCCATCAAAAGGTTTACTTCATCTAGAATGCAAAACCTATGTTAAATTTCCAAAGGAGAGAAAATAGCATTAAAAAAAATAAATACCAATGCACATAATTGCAAAGAAAAGTAAAGATTAAAATCATTACCAGGATCATCTATTAAGCGGCTCAGCAACCCAAACTCTAAAGTTAAAGTTCCACCGCCGGCTGTTGACGTTATCTACACAAATTACATATTTAACACTTCAAGAATGATGACGAAAGAAAATGATGCCATGGGAATAGAAAATTAACCACACCAAGATTTAGGAAATAAACACTTCTTACACTTCAAAATTTAGGAAGTAAACAACATTCCATTCTGCATCAACAAAAAAATAAATACTTCAATTGGAAATGTTTAGGCAGGGATATAATATTGACTAATTATCGGAAGATTTGGGTTTTCTAACTAAGAATTAAGAAGTTAAGAAAGCTTAAGAGCGGATGAACAAACTCCAAAGTCTTTCCAAGTCTATTACAATGTTCCTAGCCCCTCGTGGCTCATGTGTTGATGCTCCCATGTAAGCAATCCAATCCAACCAAATCATGATGGATAATCCCTCATTCACATAATCACATGCATAATTTCCATCAATGTGAGAATTTCATAAACAAATTATGCCCCTAAGGTGGTTTCAGGTTGTATTTCCTTCCTAGTCGTACAAACCTATCTTCATCATCTAATTATTACATGCCTAATTGCTATCAAAGAAGAAATTAGAAGGTGGGTTTCAAGTTGTATTTCTTTACTAGTCCCACTAACCTTAAATCATCGTCGTCATTGTCGACGACATCATCCTTGTTGTCATCATTATTATCTTGTGCTCATCACATGAACCTCTCATTCCATCCTCTCATCAGGTTGTATTTTTTTCCAAGTCATAATAACTTCTCATCATCATCATTATCATCATCATCATCGTTATTTACTTCTCACTTAGTGTTTTAATCTACATGGATCCCTTTGCACCATTCTTGATGATCATGGACTATGCTCACAATAATTTCTAGTATCTTTATAGTTTACATTTTTCTTAATTACTTCTACGTTTTTTGAGACCTTCCTCCAGTTCTCTTGAAACCAAACCTTATATTAGAACAAATTCATTTCTCCAAATTGGTGTTGCGTCACACCTCCGTTTAACACCTAAACCACCTTAGTCTACTTTCTGTCATTCTATTACCTATTTATCTCACCTTTAAATTATCTCAAATTACCTCATTTAAAATTTTATCTTTTGTTATTTTGTTAAGACAACCTTGCGTTCTCATTTCTACTACACTCATTCTTTGTGTATCCGTTTATTTATATCAGTGTCCTTAGATCCATTAAAACTACTTTTTCTTAGTTCCATTGACTAATCAAATACTATATTTAATATAATTTACATGATGGCCTACAACAGAGGCCATTCGATTGGATTGCCCTTATTCTCAATTGGCATGGAAACAAACGTGCACATACACAATCACAGGATCCAGAACAAATGCTACCTTCTTTCCACAAACCAACAGGAAAGTATGATTCAGCATATCTATCAGTAAGTTTCCTAGCATGAATATTAAGATATTGAAATTGATGGCTTACATTAGCTGGCATTTATGTGATATCCTAGAACCAGAAATTTTGGCACGGATCAAACCATTACAAAGATTATCGCTTCGGAAGTGTCTCTCCTTTTACCCTGCTGCTAATTTTGGTCATGAACAAACAATCGAAAAACTTTGTCATTTTACTGTAATATCGAAAAACTTCTACAATAAATTCTCCACAGCTTGAATGCCCACAAAGACATTAGGACTAACTGAAAAACATGATCCAGATGAACAGGAAATGAAGCTGACATCACACAACTCAGAACAACTTCACTATCATCAATGATGACGATGATGATGATGGGAAGGATGCCTAAAACTTGCTGCGAAAACAAACATGGGTAGGGTTATCAATGAGAAGCATGATCCAGTGACTCAGTGATAGGAACGCAGATCTGACGAAGAAACACAATGGATTTTTATTGGAGTGAGAAATTCTCATTATTGTTACAATGGAAATGGAAACTCAAAAGGGAAAAATGAAAATGAAAAATGAGACAGAGCTCAACAAAACTTCTCACACCCCAAATGAACACCCGCATGCCTTTTTATAGCCAGACAACCACCGACTATCAGGATAGCAGCCAGCTCAACAGCCAACGTGGCAATAATCAAGCTCTCACTCACTTTTGAAACGGGCTAGAAGCATAATGTTCTCCCTGGGCCTAAGCCCAACAGGATCTGCAACCGACGTTCCTGCTCATGTGCTAATGCCAGGTCATGTAGAAACATGTGTGAAAAAGCATGCAAAGCCGCCACCTCAGCCAGATCAAGAGGACCATCACCGACAAATCCCAAGCCCCCCACCCCCGATAAAAATCAGGAAAACGATTGGGGAAAATGAACAGCAACTTCCATGGATCATCACAAGCCAGCAAACCCAACCATCCGACACATAGTTCCTGTTTAAGCTTTCCATCTTACAAGAATTGATGAATATCTACCACCTCAGCAAGAATCAAGAGCAAACAACCATCTCATCTGCAAAAGGAAACTCCAAAGCCTCCGGCAATTGCCTATATACCAGCTATCCCACCCATTAAATAATAGGAAATGTCTCACGGACACAATCGACATCACTTGTGGACACATCTGCCTAAAATTTTGTTAGACGTTGGTCTTGACACCATAAAAAACTCTGTTCTCCCAGCCCTCTTGGGTCCCATAGCCACTAGACTCCAATGCAAAAAAAAGAAAAAAAAAATCATGATGGATCAAATTCCACCTCGGCTCCACATAACTATTTCACACTGTTCACTCAATACATTTAGACAGACCATGGCCAAGATCAAACCTCCAGGATCCCATAGCTTCCAACTCGATGATACCAATGGAATTGGGATATCAGTAACAGCTTCATTTATGGACTTCATCTGAATTTCATCAATGATATTAACTTTTTATTCAACTTCAACAGAAACACTAGGAACCAATGAATTTCTTTTAGGAGCAACAACTGTATTAGATTGAAGATTTGTCCTTTTCCAATTGTTATATTTAGGAATTACTTCCTGTACTCCATTGAGAATGCTTTCCTGTGTTCCATTGTTCTATGACGAATTTCATTTCGATTTACTAATGTAGCATTTATCGCCACACTAAATTCACAAAAAATCTTCAAAATAATTCACCTATTTGCAGAAGTCCAAACAAAATCATTCTTCAATCACCAGGTACCAATTTATAATGTCAGAAAAATCAGGGGTCCTCCTTTAACTTCTCAAAAATTGGAGAAGTTTGGCAATTTCTGAAACTCGGAGAAGACTGCTAAGTAATTTTTTGGCAAATTCTAAAGTTGTTCTGCTAACTTTTGAAAAGCAGAGGCTGCTTTGCAAATTTTCAGAAACTGTGGATGAGTGTCGCAAATTTCAGCAAGCTAAGGGGCTTCTAGAAACACTTGGTACAGTTTCAAATGTTAGAAAGTGGAAGGGTCCTTTTGGAAATTTGCAAAATTAAAAGGCAATTAACCTTCCACTTTGTGGCAGGGCTGGAAGAGAGCTAAAAATCACCACCAGGCTCTAGAATTCATTAAATTCAAATTTTATCTCTGCAAAGTTGTGGACCTGAAGAACAAAGAACTTCTAGAAGGAAGAATTAGTGTTGCTGCTTCAGTGAAGTTAATGAAGAAGGTTGCACAAACTAAACAGATTTTAATGATGGATTTGAAGCTTCGTTGGTTGTAGAAATCAATAGATAGATGATGTTCTTTCAGAGGGAAAAAATCACCATGTTAGCTTTGATACCAAGCTGATGCAGGAAAAGAAAAATGTGCTGAAACAATAAAAATATAAAATGGGTGAAGGAATACTTTGGAAGGAAAAAAAAAAGATCAAACAGAGAGAAAGGTAAGAAACAGCAAATCAATTAGGTAAAAGAAACAAAGCTGGAGAAAAGGCTCAAAGAAGTAGAGAAGAAAATATGAGGAAGGATCCTCTCAAGGAAATAAAAAGGAAAGAAAAAGGAGGACAGTAGGCGAACTAGGGGTTTGAGAATTAGAAATGAATTGTAGAAGAGCAATAAAAAGTTTTAGAAAAAATAAACATCTCGATTAATCATCAAAATATGTAATTTTCTGTATGAACTAAGCAACCTATTTATTAGAAAAGATAACTGGAGCAATAAAAATTATGAAAACTTGCCCAACAAGTAAAGTTGTGAACTAAGAATTAACTCAAAATAGAAATAATCATCCAAAAGTAATCTAAATCATTAACCAAACTAGAGGTAGCAAATTTCAGAATAACAAAATCCAAAATAAACAAAATTTTGAACTAACCCTAATTTCAAGATAAAGCCTAACAACTCATAACTCCAACAAACACACCCGGAAAAAAAAAAAAAAAAAAAGTCAATATCCTTGCCTTGCTTTCATCTTCATCAACTCCATGCAGCAGATTTACTGATCCAAAGGGGATTCCTGTAGCATATCATGATTCAAAGTAATTACATGGAAAAAATTAAAATGGTAAATATTGCTAATATAAAGAAATGGCAAATTTACATGTGCAACACATTATGAACTGGGATGTAAGTGCAAAGAGCCCTAAAGATAATTACTCTAGCATTCATATCCATGACTGAAAAAAAAAAAAAAAAAGTTTAAGACTGATACCAAAATAAAATTTTGGACCAGACAACATTAGCATTTTCTTTAGTAGACCCAATATTCATGGATTAGCAAATCAAATGCATAAACATTGCCAACAGGGGCTTGCCCAGCTGGTCACGGAGACTGGCTTCCTGCCAGAATGTCCATATTCGATCCTCCCCTTTGTTGGGAGTGTAGAAATTTATCCCCCGGTATATGGAGGTCAAGGAAATTGTCCCCAGTATGCTGGTCCAATTGAGATGGAAGTAAGTCACACCCAAATCAAAAAATTAAAAAAAATTAAAAAAAATCCACGAACATTAGGAATACTTGGGATTCAAAAGAGTTGTTTACAGATTAAATCAAATCCACGAACATTAGAAATACTAGGGATTTGAAAGAGTTTATAACATTAGTCCAAAAATTATTAGTAGACCCAATTTCTTAAAGAATGTATTTAGAACCAGTAAGTCTAAAAAATAACTTAATAGGAAAACTAAATTCATGAGTTAAATATTATGCTAGAGAATTACAGTAAGAAAAGGCTACAAAATAAAAGAAGAAGAAAAGGAGCAAAAGAACAGAGGATACTTGGGAATTCCTTGAGTTGCACTATGGTTCATGGAGTCACATGCAGACTTCAAAGATGATGTGCAAAAATATATTCCATTTATTTAATAAATGCATGCCTTTTCATGATATGGACATGTCATTTACATTTGGATATTCTCATAAAAGGCCCACTTTGGTGGAACCGGTGCAATCTTAGAACCTCTTAGCTTTTGTAAACCATTATACATTTCAAGAATAGAGCCATCTAATATATTTAATAACATTTTTTTAATTAAGATATCCAAAATCACTTTTACTGGATATCTTGGTGGATCATAAAAAATATTAAATCTATACGGTAACTTTGTCGTTACAACCCACCAAGATATCCAATCAATGTGATTTTGGAAAATAATAATTGAAAAAATATTAATAAACATAATTAGCACCTTGGATTCTTCAAAAGTATCATGCCTCGCAACAACCACAACGTTCCACATTTGGAACCAATTCCCCTGAATTTCAACCCCTTCAAAAGGTATATTATAAATAGCATTGATCCCATGCATCCGGCTTCATAAGAGTTTCCATGATGCCAGATTAAAAACATGTTTTTTTATTTTTATTTTTCATGAGATTGTTAGTCTAAGTGTGTTTCATTCATATACCAAATTTTACCATTCTTGGAGATATGTATCTATTCTTTGGATTTCAAAAATCAAGACTATTTAGTCTAAAATACCTATGATTTTTTAGATCTAAAAAAAATATACACGTCTCCAAAAATAGTAAAATTTGGTATATAAAATACACTTAGAATAATAGTTTTATGAAATAACAAAAAAAAAAATCCACATTGGTCGATTGCATGTAAGCCAATGTGCGGCCGACTGCACTTGCTAATCTCTTTACTATAAAGGTATGTATGTGATGCTTTGGTGAAAAGGTATGTATTTGATACTTTGAAAATGATTTTCCAAGTATTAGCAATGTATAGTGTGGAGACATCAATTTCAAGAGAGTTTGCTACGTTCACAAATTATGCACATTTGTGCTTGTTGAAATGTCAATGTGAGATCTAATATATCTAAACTAGATGAAAACAAAAGTTGAGTAAGGGGAGACTCCTTAAAAGGTACATAGGGTAGAGATCATAGGAATTTGAAGAAATGGTGGGTTTCATTAATACCCCATATAACGTAGAGAATAAATTTTCATGCCTTGAGCGATGGCATCTATAGATGATTGATGTGATCCACGAGACGAAGATTCCAAGGTTATGTGCTAGTAATGTATCTACACATACTAGTTCCAATTTAATTATTGGATGTTGAGAAAGATTCATGAATAGTTGAGGATGGATGGATGATAGGTGTTTTGAAAGCTTGGGGCATGTTCCCTGAATGTGTTGGATGTTCAGGAAATGAAGGGTGTTTTGTAAGGAAACCCCAAAAATGAGTTGTATTAGAGACCTTCGAATGATTTTTGTCGTGTTTCATGTTGTTCTTTAATGGATAATTGTTAGGGGAATCTTGCCACTTTTATTAGCAAAGCACACGTAGTGGTTTTGATGAGCCTTAAACGCGGTGTCATGTGGATTGGTTAGCTTGTAGTTTATGGTAATAAACTGCATACTAGTAGAGTTGAGGGCTCCAAGACTTGGTGTTAGTTTTCATGGCATGAGACTAGTTATTAGTGATGAGGGCTCAAAGTTGAGATTATTTGTTTGGTGGGGATGCCAGATGCCGGAGCATAATAACGTAAAAAGGATAAAGGAAGAAAACTAACAAATTTAAAGGTAAATAACATAAAAATAAAATTAAATGAAAATCAATATAATCTAGCTATAACATAATTTCAACATGACAAAATCCATTCAAACGTGAACATAAATAACATAAAATACATTGAACAACAAGATTATATATTTATTAGTAATTTAAGCTAAAATACATTATCATTTTTATTATTTTTTAATTTTTAATTTTTTCTTAATAACATGTTTTCTAAATATATTTAATCCATATACCAAATTTTGTATTTTTACAATACTTTTACATATTTTTTTATTTTTAAAAAATCATCAATTCCAGAGGCATTTAAGTCATTTTTCACCCCTTAAAAACTTGATTTTTAAAAAATTAAAAATAAATATGTAAAAGCTGGATTAAGTACACCTAGGAAAACATTTTTTTATGAAGAAAAAATTTAAAAATATAACTAATTGCAAAAAATAATGTATTTTAGCTTAAAATGCAACAAAATTTATAGGATCGAGCTCCAATCCCTATAAATAAATATGAATTATATTATTTAAGTTTGAGGGGTGATCCCATGCGTTCGGGTGCATGGGACCCCCAATGCGTCCAGCTATGGGACCGCCAAAAATATTTTTTTATTTTTTTATAAACATGTAGAGTTTTGTGTATTTAACCTATAAACCAAGTTTTACTATTTTTGAATGCTTTTAAATATTTTTTATTTTTAAACACTGTGACATTTTTTGTAATTTCTAAGTCAAAAAATTAATAAAAAATACTTAAAAGCATCCAAAAATAGTAAAATTGGTTTATAGGTTAAATACACCTAACTCTACCTGTTTATAAAAAGCAATTAAAAAAAAGATCCCACGGCCAAATGCATAGTGAGATAATGTTCCCTTTTGCTTGAACATTAACCTTATCCTTATCTACAAATTGTGTTCCTTGGGTGTGGGCTTTACAAAAGTAAGCACATTAATGTTTTTCTCAGTAGGCCAGGAACGGGCTCAACTCAGCCCATGTTATACCCCTACAAACACTCTAGGAATCAGTCAGCATATATATTGGAAATCAATGTCCACGCTACCTGTTGGAGTGTCAAATGCAGGTAGCAGTCTCCGAGCCAAATCCTCAGCCAGATAAAGTAGTTGACCATCATAAGAAGCAATTTTCATGCCCTGCATATATCATTATGACCAACTCAAGTATTTAAGAGAACTAATGATACAAGAACTAGAGACAGACATTTTATCAAAAATATCAGACATAGAAGTGTCAAACAGAGAATATTTAAAATCTTGACTTCAGTGTCTCAAGCTAAAATGCATATTATTAAAAATCAGATTGTAGAAAGATTTGATAAATGAGACAGAATGTAAATGAAGCAAGATACATGGAATGAGTCTTCAGAATCGGGAAGTTCTGAAGTCATTGAACTAAAACCTTTGCCGTAGTAGTTAATTTCTTAGCATAGAGTCGAGTTGTTTTCTAAAACATGGTTTTCCATTTCTTAAACTTTACTTGATTACTCTTTTCTAAGGCTTAAAAATATAACTCAAAGGTTCTGTTTACAATAATTCGTAAGATTCTTAATTTTTTCCTGTTTTTTACGTTAGAACAATAATTTTGTCTATTTATTTGGCATGTTCTTCAATTTTCCAAGCTTATTAAATATAGTTATTGACTAACAAATTTAAGCTATATGCTATACGTCCTGTTTTCTTGCTTATCTCAATCTGTTCTAGAGCAAACGCTTTTTCTATTCTTACTTTACTTAAAGCATGTTTCACTAAATATTATTTGTTTTCCAAATTCCATGGAAATAATAATAGTGATTTTATGCGATCACCAAATTTAATCAGAAAACTCTGTAAATAGCTAGAACAATGGGTATGTTTTATAATGCTAGATGTTGGACAACTAAGAAACAAAACACCAACAACATCCTCATCATTGTAAGTTGTTTCCTACCTATGTGAGATTAGCTAGATGGATTCCGCTATGTCATTTTTGCGAACATGTACTATGCATCCGCTAACCTCTAATATCTTCGTATCTTTCTTAATTGCCTACACCCATGTTTTCTGGGTCTCCCTCTAGTTTTCAAACAAATCAATAAAACAGGAAGTACACAACAAAATGGAAATTAAGGGTGTGTTTGGGAAGTGAAAAAAACTTTTAGATAAAAAGTTTTTGAATTTGATGAAAATGGTATGTTATAGTAGGGGTAATGATGAAGAGTAAAGAGAATAAAATTAAATTAGATAGGTTAGTTGTATAGGTAGTTGTGTAGAAATGACTAGACAATAGCATAGTTGTATAAAAAGATGTGGAAAAACTCTATGACAAATATTGTGAGAAATGCCACATCTAGCATTATGAGCATTTTCTAGAACCAAGTTTTCATTTAGTAAAACCAACCATAAAAAAAGAATTAGCAATCTAGATTGGATCAATATTACGAGTATACCATAATGATAATACCGTGGCATAATCGCTCGCAATAAGGTGGCCAGAAAGCAAGCCCCCTAACACACGAATTGTAGTCTCAAAAACCGAAACTGTTTTGTCCTGCAAATGAAGTAAACAATGCAAGAATGCCAAATTAAGAAGTCCACAACATCAAGAAGCAGCAGCAAAAAAAAATAGCATGAAAAGCAAAATATATAAACAGTGAGCACAAGAAGCAACATTAAACTGGAAATAAATCAACCAAGAGCTATTGAAAACTAAAACTTCAAGTCCTGTCCCGAGTCCTATCACACCAGCTATTTTTTCATGCATGGAAGCAAGTGATGGAATCTCTCTTGGTTCGCAGTCAGAGCGAAGGTGGGATCTAAAGAAATAGGGCAAGGAGGTAAGCAAGGCAGAGGCACTCAAAGGGGAAATGGATGTTTAGACGAATAACTTACTGCTGAAGGAGATGCGAACCCTAGCGCTAGGAGCCGAGGCTCTTCCAGACATTGAGCCGAGGGGGAAAACCCTCTCTAATCTATACAATATGGGCTACAAAGAGCTACAATCAAGAGCTTTTCAAAGCCTCAATGCAGAGATTCTAGAAAACCAAGTCCATTCCAATCTTCGCTAAAATCGACAACAACTTATACCGAGTTTTTTTCAAGGAAGAAGACAAGCGACGAATCATTCAAGAACAACCTTAGTCATATGACAAAAACCTAGTGTTGATAAAGGAGCTAAACACCTCCATGCGACAAGAAGAGGTCAACTTCAATACTTCCCCTATCTGGCTGGTCATTAAAGAACTTCCTTTTCTGGTAGGCCGAAAGGTCCTGGGGTCGGTAGTAGGCAACTCATTTAAGGCATGTTTGGAGATCGACCCATTGGCAGTGGGGGTGCTGGTGAAGGTAAATATTTATTTAAGAGAGCTGCTCAGAAGAAGGGGTTTTTGTGAAGTGTGGTAGATCAGCAAAGAAATAGATCTCCTTCCAGTATGAACAACTCCTGATCTTCTGTCACTTGTGTGGCTAGATAGGTCATGCTTTCCAGGAATGTGGGAAATGGACAGGAGACATTGGCCATTCTGAAGCAAACCTGTCATACGGATGCAACCTAAGGGCGGAATTTAAGGTGTTGGGGATAGAAACAAAAAGCCAAGTTGAATTGGCTGGAAAATGAGGACAAGCACACCAGTTTTTTTCACAAGGTGGCATCTGAAAGGAGGAGAGGTAATTTCATCCAAGTTCTTGAGAAGGAACCAGGGAAGACGGTGGAGAGCAAGGAAGAGATAGATAAATTGGTGGAAGAACATTACAAGGCTAAATCGTCTTAAAATCTGTCTGGACAACCTTATCTCAGAGGAGCAAAGTGTTTTTGTCCCAAAGAGGCTGATAACTGACAATATGTTGGTGACTTACGAGGTGATTCATACACTACGAGGTAGGAAGAGAAGCAAAAGGAAAGAAATGGCTATCAAGTTGGACACATCAAAGGCCTATGATCGAGTGGAGTAGGAATACCTCAAGTGCGTAATGAAAAGCACGGGCTTTGACAAAAAATGGATCCAATGGATATGGTGTTGCATTTCCACAGTCTCTTACAATGTATGTGTCAATGGCAACAAAATAGATGAGATTCAAGCAAGTAGAGGGATAAGGCAGGATGGCCCTATCTCCCCTTATCTTTTCTTGCTGTGCGCAGGAGTATCATCCCTGTTGAAGTATGCCCAAGAAAAAGGGAGGCTGCGTGGAATTAGGTTGGGAAAGAAGGGCCCAAAGATCTCACATCTCTCCTTTGTGGCATCTTATTGTTTTCTCGTGCATTGAAAGGTGAAGTGGAATCCCTGAGACAACTTATATCCAGATATGAACACGCTTCTGGGCAGCTAGTCAACCAGAAGAAAACTGCAATGTTCTTCAGCCACAACACCAAAGCTGCCACAAAATCAGAGATGCAACGTATTATGGGCTCTTCTAGGGGAGATTTCAGAGTTTACCTTGCCTGCCTGTGGGTAGGTAGGAATAGAAGGGCTTTCGAAGATATTAAAGAAAAAGTATGTGATAAGGTACAAGGTGGAAGAGTGAAATCCTTTCACTAGGAAGAAAAGAAATCCTTATTAAAGCTGTGGCTCAAGCTGTGCGTAGCTATTCAATGAGTATATTTCTTCTCCCACATACTCTATGCGAAGAACTAAGTGCACAGTATAGCAAGTTTTGGTGGGTGGAGAATGATGGAAGAAGGAAAATTAGCTGAGTATCATGGAGAAAACTATGTTCGCCAAAAGAGGAAGGAGGACTGGGTTCTAGGAATCTGGTGGACTTCAACTTAGCACTTGTAGCCAAACAAGCTTGGAGAATTATAACTGAGCCAAACAGTTTCAGCCACAACATCTTAAAAGCAAGATACTTTCCAGGATCAGATATTTGGAAGGCAACAGCAAGGGGAGGAAGTTCATTCACATGGAAGTGCATACTGAAATCTATGCAAATTATCAGAAGACGGAGGATTGGAAATGGGGATAGAGTGAAATTCTTAGGGGATGGTTGTGCGGATACCCAGTTTGTTGGATGTGGCCCTCTACTTGAGGGCTACGATCTAGACAGGAAGGATGAAAGTTTTATTGATAAACAGTTAAGGTCATGGAAGAAAGAGGAGATCAAAATGGTGGTTCGGGAGGAGGGGTGGAAGCTGATTAAAGACATTCATTCCGATCCCGGAAGTAGAAGAGGAAGATAGTATATACTGGGGAAGGGAAGTGAACGGGGAATTCTCAGTTAGATCAGCATACAAGGTGGCCAGGGAATTAAGGAAGGAAGAAGGGGACAGCAGCCTGATTGCACAGCTGGCGGGGTAGGAGGACATGGCAAGGGCGGTTTGGAAGGCAGACATTCCGAAAAAATTTCAAAATTCTGGATGGTGACTGTTAACAGATTCTCTTCCAACAAGACATAACCTAGTGACTAGAGGTATCACAACTAACCAAATGTGTCTGTTGTGCAGGGACAAGGCTTCAGCTGAGGCGATTTTCATTTGTTCTGGAACTGCAATGCAGTCGCAGCCCTTCTGGGAGGATGCCCTCTTCTTGGAAGATTTAGAGAATACAGTTTTGAGAATCTGAAGCAGGTCCTCCGGGTCATGTTCTCTTACAAAAATCACAATCTCTTCAATCTCTACATCAATTTTTGCTGGAGACTTTGGTTTATTAGAAACAGAGGATGGTTGGAAGAAAGGCAAGCTGAAGGGAACAGTTAACTGGTGCGTTGAGTATCTCCATCAATTCAGAATGGCCAACATGAGCATCAACGGTAAGATCATCCTTGAAGATAGTCAGGTAAGGTGGAAAAAGCCATAAGTGGGGGCCTTGAAGATTAATGTGGATGCAGGGAATATCGACAAAATGGATGTGAGGGCTTATGGGGCGGTTATCCGAAGTTGGAATGGGATGCTAGTCGGATAGGGGGGGATAAACCCACTTTGGATGGAATTCAAGGCCTGTCTGTTAGGCTTAGTATGGGCAAGAGAGTTGGGGTTGAGAAGAGTAGAATTGGAGAGTGATTCCCTCCTAGCAATCAACGCTTGTGTAGGGGAGGTGAAGCTGGAATCACCACTGAAATTTCTGCTGCAGGAGATCAAAGACACAGGCCTGCCTTTTGAGAAGATCGCGTTTAGTCATGCTTTGAGGAATGCAAATCGGGTAGCACGATAGCAAAGGGTACAACAGAATCTGGGGGCATTCAGGGATTTTGGTGGGGCATTTACCCTGTAAATATTTCCAGCCTGTTAAAGAGGGACTTTTTTTGTAAGGATCCTTGTATAACCACCTTGATTTCGTTAGGGTTTTTTGTGGTACTAATAATATCATTCAAATTCTCAAAAAAAAAAAAAAAAAAAAAAAAATCTACCAAGAGCTGTTCAATGTGTCAACATCTGTACTTCCTAAAAGTGATGCAAATTATGTGCAGTAGAATCCAAAAGGTGAATGACAAAATGCTCAGAATTTATACAGCTTTTTACTTTTGATCTAATATTCGGTGGATTTTCCATCAGGGTTTCCATCAATGGTGGAGAAGCCAAAATCCAAGGTCTCTGGAACCAAGATGCTACACCCTCTCGTCTTCTACACAAGTAAAACTCTGTTGCAGAAGATGTTCATCTGAAAACTATTCTTAGTGAAACAGAAAGGCACATTAGGAACTTGATGGTTTCCTTTGTTGCAATTTAACGTCAACAGGACACCCAAAGGAATTACACTGTGGTCGTGCGTTAAAAAAAAAAAACAAGGAAAAAGAAAAAGAAAATCATCTGCTTCATTCATGTTATCCTGATTTCCAATACTTGAATTTCGAAATTGAAGTTCCAAAATTATCTTCTGCGTTGAGCGACTGCAGAAATTATTGTGGCAACCATTTTCCCTCCTTTAATCATCATCTGGCTCATTTGGTCTTATCCCAAACCTCAATACTTGCATTTCTAAATTGATGCTCCAACATTAAATAAGAATGTTGACAGGTACTGACAACTGCAGTCTTGATTAGTTTTCTCTGTATTGTTCCCTAAAAAATAAAAAATAAAAAATAAAAAAAGTACATGTGCCTTTCTCTTATTGTCAAATGATGGCTTAGCAATCTTGGTAGTGAGAGGTCTTGTATATATGCAATAACAGGCAATTAGATTGGAAGCCGTAGACCAACTAGTTTGAAAAGGTAAAATACAGAAAGAATAACCTCAACTCCTGACTAGCAATAACTCAGGGAGTATGCTTGCAGCAAAAGTGCACAAAATATGAAAGTAAGTGAAATGACAGAGGGAAGAAAGAAGGAGAAGGAGGTCATGCTCTTGAAAGAAAATTGATCAGATTCTTCACTATCACCATCTCAGTCACCTGATTTGCCTAAATAGAAACACGATCACAAGATAATTGTACATCATTTTGAAGAACACTCACAATATCAAAACGAAGGTTTTTCCCAATCCACTCAACTGCTGTGGCAAAGCGGTCACGATCACCAAGCAATGCCAATGTATCTAAGGAATCAACCTGTTCCATAAGAAACAAATAAGTGTATTTTATTGGACCAAGCTACATAAATGGGGGCAAAAGGTATTGTCTTACCAGGGTCAAGGCATAACCACCAAGGGTGTCTTCTCCCATGCAAGTCAAAGGTTTCAACTCATCAAGAGGAAAAGCATGCTGCATGTACCCATCAAATGCATGATAGAACATTTCACGAACCTGCATCCAAGATCAGATAGATAAATCTAACAAATATCTGGGTTCCGAGACAGAAAACTGCCACAGCTCTTTATTGCATTCGTCATCATCATCATAAGTCATTTCCCACCTAGGTAGGGTCGGCCGCTGCATGAATTCTGTTACACAATTCTTGAAGATTTGAGACTAAATTTTCAGTAATTTATTACATTTTCAAATATTATTTAATTATTTTCATTCATGTTTTTTTGGATCTTCTTTTCGTTCTTGTACTATCTTCTACTTGGATAGACTCTACCCTCCTGTGTTATTTCAAGCCTTCGTTTAACATTTTTCTGCATCGCTTTTCTGCATTATCGCATTAGAATCTACAATAATCATTTTTCTGCTTCAAATCATAATTATTGAAATTTTAAGTAAACAAATTCTATAGTTCAACTTAGTCTAGTCTCTAGATGACCTCACAGCTGATGGCGTTCCTGATGCAATGGTACCCAAACTATGCCAAACACGTAGTAAACATTAAAAGTGCTCTTTTCTAGGATAAGGCCAAACACTTAACAACTTTCTTCATAGCACTTTTCAGAAACATTCACGAAACGAAGATGCTTAGCTGAAATCTCATGGTTATGCCAAACATAGCCTATGCCCAACCTCAAGCCAAGTCACATTCCCAGACTAACATAACTTCATACAGAAAAATGAACAAAAAAGTCAAACCTGACTTGATACATTTTCTTGACAGAAACAATTTAATCAATCATTTGAATCCGACAATTCATAAGGGTCTGCTAAGAAACTTGGTGTGGTTATCCGCAAGTAGGCATTGGGATGCTTGAATTTGTAGAGCTCAAAAATTCATCATAGAAAACGCATGGCCTAATAGGATGCATCCATTGACTAGGATTTCAATTGTTGCTTAGATTTGAAATTCAACAACTAGACTCAAAACGATTACAATACACCAGGTAAATTACTGAAATTTCATTTTCAAAAAGTTCATGCTTCCCTGGATCCATTTGATTTCACAGATGGATCCAAGTTTGACACGTTTGCCAGTCCCACTATGCGACCTATCTTCCTATCTCCTGCTGGGACTCGTCATCCTACTAGATGTAGCCAGAGTAAACACAGGCTGAAACAAAACATCCAAATAACTAGCATTGCGATCTATTTCAGCTAAATATAAACTTTTTTTCCTTTTTTACCGGAGGATTTGAATCAAGCGCATATAAGTTTATCCGAGGAGCTATTCCTGCATCCTAAATTCAGAAAGGAATCTCAAACCGAAAATAAATGAAAGCTCTATCTCCGTTCTGTTAGAAAGAATCACACAAATACCTCGTCTCGCAGTTCTTTTGCTTCTTCCAGCGTGACTCCATCTGCGATAGCTTCCTTACAAAAGAAAATTACAGGAAACATCATCAACAGGAAGATCCTCCACGATTTCATCTCTCTGCAACTGCTCCCGATCAGACGTCGACGTCATCCGCCCCAGAAGATACTACTTAGCGGTGCTCGCCGCGACCACTTCGAACATCTGGGCTCCTGTATCCAGTGGTCTGACATTGGGCTTGTCCAAGGGTTTATTCACCCTACGTTTCAGAACCTATTAGGCCGCGCGAAAAATTAAACGCGCCATCTCGCCTGTTAGGCAAAAGGCTCAGGCACTGTTCGGCCCAGCGCTTTTACTGTGCCTTTTTCCAACACTTGTCGTACTGGGCATCCGCGTGCACGAGCACGGAGCTTCGTTCTATATAAATTTTCTATTTTTTAATTATTTTTATGTAACTACTAACACAGTTAACCTATCTATTTTAACTTTATTCTCTTTATTTCTTATCATTATCCTTATTATTTCACATCATTTTTTCTATTTCTTCATATTATATGTTTGGTAAACTAAAAAATTTCAATAAAATTTTTTTATACAACTATTCTACTTTTTAATCATTTCTACATATCTTTTTTATATAATTATCCTACTTTCTGATCATTTCTACACATCTTCCCTACAATTACCTATAATCATTAGTTTTATATTATCACATCATGCTTCCATCTTTTTTAAAAATTTTCACAATAATTTTATCATTTGTTATAGATAATCAAACATACTTAAGCATTTGCTAAAAAGAAGGAAGAAATGAAAGAAAAAAATTTTGGAGGAAATTTTTTTTTAAAAAATAAGGTAATTATGTGATATGATAAGAATAATGATTATAGGCGTATTTCACTACATATAAAATTTTCAAACCGGAACTTTTCAATATAAAAATTTTTATTTTTCATAATTATCCCATTTTTAAATAATTTCTTCACATCTTCCTATACAATTATCCTACTTTTAATCATTTATGCACAACTATCGGAAAATTTTTGGTATAAAATTTTTTGAAATAGAAAAGAATAATATGATATGATAAGGGTAATAATGAAAAATAAAGAGAGTAAAATTAAAATAGATATATTAGTTATATGAGTAGTTACATAGAAATAATTAAAAAGTAAGGTGGTTATTGTTGGTCCCGAGTTTATGGCGATTACCCAAGAGGGGAGGGGTGAATTGGGTATTTAAAATTTTTCAACTTAAACAGAAATTTTACCCCGGATTAATTTAGTCCCCTTTATGAAGAATTAAATGAAAAGCAATATAGTGCTGAGAGCAGAAATAAAAATCAGCAAGCAAGATTTTATAGTGGTTCGGGCAACCTTCTCTATTCCACTCTTCCAAGCTCACACCTCTTGTGACTTGGGTTCCACTATGTATTTCACAAATACAACTAGAGTCACTGCTCTCTTCTAGATTCCAGCTCTAAGGGGCATCAATAATTCACAGCACAAATAGGTGACGAGTTCCACTCCAATCACACACTACTTTGCTTACACTTGATCTTAGTTACCCAAACTAAATCAAGTTCAATACAACAAATAAAAGTAAAAGAAAGTTTCTACACGTTACTGTTGTGTAGAGGCAGATTTGGCGCAGAGAAGAACTTGTAGTGTAGGCTTAATGATTCAGCAAACAGCTCTTGGCAGTTTGGAAGCAATGTTCTTCTTCTAGATGTTGGCTTGATCACTTAATGCTCTTAGAGATGGAAATTATGCTCATTCAATGAATGCTCAGCTACCCTCCACGTTCATATTGAATGTCTTATATAATTTACGAGGGAATCCGAACGTTTGGAAGTAGGTGGCGCGCATTTAATTCGCCAACATTCGAAAAAATTTCGACCGTTGCGACCCAAGTCACAGGTGGAGTCGACTTCGGGTGCGACTTCGGCTGTCCGTAGCTTCTTCAAGTTCCAGTCTAGGTCGACTTGGTTTTCGACTTGACCCAAGTCGCAGGTGAAGTCGACTTCGGGTGCGACTTCACTTCCTCAGCTTGCTTAGTTGGACTCGAAATTCTTTGGAATGTCTTGCTTGCTTGAATTTCTTCATGTTTGATTGTTCTTCTACCATTTTATGTAACTTAAGACTCTTTATGTTTCTTTTATCTTAAAAATATTTGATTCCATGTCTTGAGTATTGAATCCTTGAATATTGGAGTGCATAAGAGAGGTCCAAGTGTATGATCTCGATTCTCCATGAAAATATGCAACTTTGCTTGCTTTGGACTTCATTTGATTTTCATTTGAGTATTTGAGTTGTCTTTGCCTTCATCTTCGCTTGAATCTAGCATTGAACCGTCTTGATCTGCAAGTTCCGCACTAAAGTCGAAGCTGGAGTTGACTTGGTCTGCGACTTCACCCAAGTCGCATGCGGAGTTGACTTGGGATGCGACTTCGGTAGCTTTGCTCATTGATTTCAACTCTGGACAGAAATGACGAGTCGATGCTGGAGTCGACTTGGGGATCGACTTGGCCTAAGTCGATGCCTGAGTCGACTTGAAAATTGACTTAACCTGTCATGCTTCATTTTCTTCATTTGTATAACCTTTAATCATTTTCCACAAACATGTTAGTAACCAAAACTTACTCAAATTGATTTGTTAATCATCAAAATATAGACTTGGCTTATTTTCCACATGTTTCCAACAATCTCCCCCTTTTTGATGATTGACAAAACTAATTTGAGTGTATACCTTTCAATGTCTTAAAGTATACTATTTTTGCATATTGAAGTTTAACATACATATTTCGTTTCTAATGAATCACAATTTAAAACATGCATACAAGCATTTAAAACCGAAACTGCTCAAATCCTAATCTCTTGCTCAAATCCTAATATCTTCTCCCCCTTTTTGTCAATTGATAAAAAATAGAGATGGAGCGAAATAATCTTTTGAGAATGGCGGGGCTGCTCCCCCTGAACTTGTGCTCCCCCTCAGTTTGTGCTTTTTTAAGTTAATTCAAGCATTCTAATATCATTTCTAATTTTATAAAATGGTTCTTCTGTTAGAGGTTTGGTGAATATATCTGCAATTTGATCTTCTGTTCTTATATATTCCAAACATATATCATGATTTTCTATATGTTCTCTGATAAAATGATGTCTAAGGTCTATGTGCTTGGTCCTAGAATGCAATACTGGATTTTTAGTTAAACATATTGCACTAGTATTATCACATTTGATAGGTATATCTTTAAAATTCATGTCATAATCCCTGAGTTGTTATTTCATCCAAAGCAATTGGGCACAATAGCTCCCAGCGGTAATATATTCGGCTTCCGCCGTAGATAGAGCAACACTAGTTTATTTTCTTGAAAACCGTGAAACCAACATGTTCCCAAGAAACTGACATGTTCCACTAGTGCTTTTTCTATCTACCTTGTAACCGGCAAAATCCGCATCCGAGTAGTCGATTAGATCAAAATCAGAGCCCTTTGGATACCAAAGTCTTATATTGGTAATATCTACTAAATATTTGAAAATTCTTTTTACGGCTACCAAGTGTGATTCTTTTGGACATGATTGAAATCTAGAGCACATGCAAACACTAAACAGTATATCGAGTCTAGAAGCAGTTAAATATAATAAAGAGTCTATCATGCTTCTATATAACTTTAAATCAATTGATTTGCCTTTCTCGTCTTTGTCAATTTTAATTGTTGAGCTCATAAGCGTGTTTGCCCCTTTGCTATTTTTCATGCCAAACTTTTTTAACATTTCTTTGATATACTTGGACTGGTTTATGAAGATCCCTTCATTTAGTTGCTTAATTTGTAGTTCAAGGAAGAAGTTTAGCTCCCCCATCATACTCATTTCAAATTCTTTCTGCATAAGCTTAGAAAATTCTTGACAAAGAATCTCATTAGTAGCACCAAAAATAATATCATCAACATAAATTTGAATAATCAAGATATCTTTTTTTTGTACTTGATAAACAAAGTGGTGTCTACCTTTCCCTTTTGGAAGTCATGATCAATCAAAAATTTGCTTAATCTTTCATACCAAGCCCTTGGAGCTTGTTTTAATCCATATAATGCTTTGGTTAATTTGTATACAAATTTAGATTGATCTTTCTCCTCAAATCCAGGTGATTGTTCAACATACACCTCTTCATTTATAAAGCTATTCAAAAATGTACTTTTAACATCCTTTTGAAACAACTTAAAGTTCATGTGAGATGCAAAAACTAGTAAAATGCGAATGACCTCTAATCTAGCAACTGGGGCATAGGATTCCTCAAAGTCTATTCCTTCTTCTTATGAGTATCCTTTTGCTACAAGTCTAGCTTTGTTTCTCACCACAAGTCCACTTTCATCTAACTTGTTTCTAAAGACCCATTTTGTGCCAATGACAGTGCAGTCCTTTGGTCTTGGAACAAGATGCCAAACTTGGTTTCTTTCAAATTGATTTAGCTCTTCTTGCATTGCTATGATCCAGTTTTCATCATCAAGAGTTTGGTCAATAGTGGATGGTTCAATTTTGAATACAAATGCGTATTGTCCACAAATATTTTGTTTTGACCTTCTAGTTTTTACACCTTCATAAATATTCCTTATAACTTGCTCAATTGGATGATCATTTTTGAACTTTAAATCAGTTAGAGGTTTATAGGAATTATTACCTTCACTTACCCTTTTCTCCATGGATTCTTCTTGCTTCTCCACATGCAATTTTTCAAGGTTACTTGTAATATCATCTGCATCACTTAAATTATCTTTTTTTTGGAGCATGGATTAAATTCATAAAAAACAACATGTATTGACTCTTCTACAGCTTGGTTCCTTTTATTGAAGACTCTATATGCTTTGCTATTTGATGAGTAACCAAGGAATATTGCATCATCACTTTTAGCATCTAGTTTTCCCAAGTTGGTTTTTTCATTGTTCAAAACATAACATGTGCAACCAAAAGTATGAAAATATAAAATATTTAGTTTTCTATCTTTTCATAGCTCATATGGGGTCTTTTTCAAGATTGCTCTAATGGTAACTCGGTTCAACACATGACAAGCTGTACTTACAGCTTCACCTCAAAATTTCTTGGATAATTTACTCTCATTTAGCAATGTTCTAGCCATCTCTTGTATGGTTCTATTTTTCCTTTCAACCACTCCATTTTGTTGTGGAGTTCTTGGTGCCGAAAATGTGTGGTGAATTTCTTTTTCATTACGTAATTCTATGAATCGTTTATTTTCAAACTCACCACCATGATCACTTCTAATGGTTATAATAGTACTTTGTTTTTCATTTTGCACCAAGTTTACAAAAGTTGCAAATATAGAGAAGGCTTCATCTTTGCTAGCTAAGAGAATTACTCATGTGAATCTTGAAAAATCATCAACTATTACAAACACATACTTCTTTCCATCAATGGTTAAAATGTCGGATGACCCATATAGATCTATGTGTAGCAATTCAAGTGGCCTAGTAGTGGAAATCTCCTTTTTGGTAGAGAAAGGCATTTTAGGTTGTTTTTGTTGGTCCCGAGTTAATGACAATTACCCAAGAGGGGAGGGGTGAATTAGGTATTTAAAAATTTTAAAACTTTAATTAGAGATTTTACCCCAGTTTAGTTTAAAACCCTTTAATGAAATAAATAGAAAGCAATAAAATAATGAAAGCGGAAATGAAAAATAGTAGACAAGATTTATAGTGGTTCGGGCAACTTTTCCCTACTCCATTCTTCCAAGCTCACACTCCCTTGTGACTTGGATTCCACTATGTATTCCGCGAATACAACTAGAGTCTCCGCTCTCTTCTAGATTCTAGCTCTAGAGGGCATATACAACCAGAGCCTCCGCTCTCTTCTAGATTCTAGCTCTAGGGGGCGTGTACAACAAGCAACACAAGTAGATGATGAGTTACACTCCAATCACAACCCTACTTGCTATATCTTGGTTTGAAACACCGAACTCAAACCAAGCACCAAAATCAAATAACAAGATGAAATAGAAGAAATCTACACTTTACAGATTTGTGTAGCAAGTTTCCGCTCAAGGAAGAATCTGTAGAAGCAACGAATCGTATTGCATTAAAGCAAACAGCAACTTTGAAGCTTGTTCTTCCTTTGAAAGTGTATAGATCACTCAATTGTAGAGAAAAGTGGAATGAAACTCTTAGTAGCACTTCTTTCCTCTTTTTCAGCTCTATCTTGTATCTTTCCACGTTTGCTTGAGTGTCTATATATAGAGGAGGGAGAATTTTGAACGTTATAGAGTTGGTTGGCGCGTAATAAATGTTCCAACGTTCAAAAATTCGAACGTTACGCCTCCAAGTCGCAGGTGGAGTCGACTTTGTGTGCGACTTCACCCAAGTCGCATGCTGGAGTCGACTTCGTGTGCGACTTCAGCTGTTCTTCAGTTTCCAAGTCTTTCCTCTGGGTCGACTTGGTCAGAGACTTGGCTTCAAGTCGATCTTGGAGTCGACTTCGGGTGCGACTTGGCTTCTTTCTTTTGCCAAGTCAGTTTGATCTTTGTTGAAGTGTCTCTTGCTTGCTTAACTTGGATTAGTCTTCATATATTCAAGTTGAAAAATTTGAGTCGACTTCATCTTCAATTTGACTCAAGTCTATCTTGAAGTCGGCTTGGCCTTCGACTTGAAATTCTGAAAATCTGCACTGCCCATCTGAAGTTGATGCTGAAGTCGACTTTGCCTGCGACTTCACCCAAGTCGCAAGTAGAGTCGACTTTATGTGCGACTTCAGCAGCTGTGCTTTCGAATTTCAACACTGGAAGGAAAATGTTATGTGAAATCGATACTGGAGTCGACTTGGTCTGCGACTTCGCCCAAGTCGCGAGTAGAGTCGACTTTGTCTGCGACTTCGAGAATTCTTGCTCCTAATTTCAACGCTGGACAGAGGACGTCTATTGAAGTCGAAGATGGAGTCGACTTGAGAAATCGACTTGGCCCAAGTCGATGTCTGAGTCGACATGAGTTGCGACTTGACCTGTTCTGTTTTGTATTTTTTACTTTTATAATCTTAAACTTTGCACAAAACATATTAGTAGCTAAGACTTTACTCAAATTATGTTGTTAATCATCAAAACATATGCTTTGGATATTTTGCATTTGATTTCAACAATTATTTCCAACAATCTCCCCCTTTTTGATGATTGACAAAACCAATTTGAGTTTATGCCTTCTAATATCTTGTTTTGACATTTTTAGGATAATCGTAAGTCATTTTACTTTTTAAAAAAAATAGAACATTAATGATTAGAGCAAACATAATAAATCAGAGCATAGAGCATTTGTAATCAGAGCATAATTAAGTGATAATAAACTTTGCAAAAGTAATCAGAACACAAACAAACTTTTTCATAAGCAACCTTTTTAAAAAAGTTTCATACATGTTTCAAATGCAAATGAAACCTATATACAAGCTACCCAACCCAAAATCCTAAAAATCTAAACTTAAAACTCTCAAACTTCTCCCCCTTTTTGTCAATCGAGCAAATAGGGGTCGACTCGAAGAGATTTGGTGAACTGGAATGTAGAGAAAGGATATGGAATTGGGTGAACGGGTCGAATGTGGGCCGAGGAGTAAAAAGATGAGACTGGAGCAGGTGTGGGATCTCGATGAACTGATCCAATGTCAAAAGGATCAAGCTCGGGGATAGATCGATGACGATGGCTTCCAGATGCTAAGTGATAACGGATGGTCCGGAGCTCCCTATCCATGAGATCCTGTCGAGAATGCATATCCGTGATGGCATGTAGGACCTCGGCGATCTAACTAGTCATTCGGTCCTCTAGCTGCTCCAGATGCTCTCGAAGGCCTTGAACTGAAGTATCCCGAGATGACGGTCGTGGTGCTGGGTGGGTCTGGAATCTCAGATCCTCTAGGAGAGCAAGACCCATATGATAGCGGTGATGCAGGCTCCTCGGGTGCATCTGTGGTGGAGCGGGTTGAGCTTCTGGTGATGGTGGGGGCTGCTCCCGCTCAACCTGTGCATCCCCGGCTTCTTCTGGTGCCGGTGCGCCCACTTCTACTTCAACCCTGAGAAGATCTACATTAATATTCATTCTTTGGATCAATGCCTTGTTAATCGCATTCGTCGGCTTTAACACCTCGAATGGTCCTCCATCAATATCAACTCCAAAATGTTCTAGGATCTTCGTGATTCAAGTACCATAAGGCAAAACCCCTTATGGGTTGTCTTTCTTAGAACTTAGGGCTTCTATAAACAACCGAGGAAGGTTAACTTTGACCCAGTTCACTATTCTCCACAGAATTCCTGCCTCCCGCGGGTTTAACTGATTTCTACCCTCACCTTTGGGGTAGATGCAATGTGCAACCAATAATCTGAGGACCCTGAGCCTCGGGGATAAGTCCATGTAATGTAGAAATTTGATCCCCGGATGATACTTATTGCTCCTGGTGAGCTGATTGTAGATATCTGAGAGAGTGAGGTCTTCAGGCAACAACTCATCCTCATAAGGTACCTCTAAGATTTGCCCCCACACTCGTGATTGCTTCCTCTAATCTTGGGGTTACTCCGATTCCAAAGAACATATCAGTTCCTTTGACAAAAGTTCCAAAGTACTCGTCATCCCATAGGTAATAGAAAATACGAGTTAGATCAGGATATACTCTTTCATCTGCTCTTAGAAGGTTAGTCCATCCTTGGAAATCTAGTAACTGCTCAATGTCGGATTCATAATCCCTTAAAAATTTAAAGTCGATGATTTTTGGGATGAATACCTTCCGCTCATAAAAAGATTTGTAAAACCGGCTGTGCTGCAATTCTGTTTTGAAGTATGTAGTTGGCATCTTCAATACTTGAGCTTTAGCAGCTGTATTGCCTTTCTTTCTGGCCCCAGATTGTGTGCTCTGCGAGGTCTGCGGTTGTTCCTCTCGAGCGGCAGTCGTTGATGGAGTCCCGGCTTGGAAATGGACTCTGCGGCCTGTGGAAGTGGATGGTTCTTCCCGAGCTCGCTTTGAGGAGATCCGTTGCCTCCTAGGTACTTCATCCTCATGTTGAGAACTGGATGGTCTAGGGACAGGCTTCAGTGATGGTTTGGACACTGGTAGTTTAGGCAGTCGGGATTTAGGAGCCATTTGAGATGGAATATTCGAATGGAGCTTTGAGAGAAATGGAGGATCAGTAAAAAGGATAGACAGTTGAGATGTTAAGAGAGGCAAAATGAGAAAGAATTTTGAGAGAATTAGAGAAAGAGACAGAGGCAGAGCGAGAGATAAGAGAGATGAAATGACGAAAATTGTGAGACAGATAGCGAGAGAGATTGCCGGAGTCAAGAAATGAAAAAGGGATTGCTGGAATGCTGAGAACAGATTTTGAAGAATCACAGAGAGAGTAAGCAACGAGAGAGAAAAATAGGAGATAGAGGAGAAAAGAGAGAGAGAAGCTGTCGGCGAGAGAAGAGAAATGGGAAAGAAAAGAGAAAAATAGGGATGCCGGAGGGTCTGGAAGTGGGAAGACAGATCGAGCGGGAAGGAGAGAGGAGGAAGAAAGAAGAAAAGAAGAAGAAGAAGAAAAAATGGGAAGGGAAAACCCGACGGTCGCGCGCTGGAGTCGACGTTGCCCTAGGCGAAGTCGACTTCACCCTAGCGGAGTCGACTTCGCCCAGAGGCGGAGTCGAATTCACTATCCCCAAGTCGACTTGGCTTCATCAGAGTTGACTTGACTTATCGACTTGGACTTTTCTAAGTCCACTTTTCCTATCTAACTATTCCTAATTTAACTCAATCATCCCTATATCATTTCTGATTTAATAAAATGATTCCTTTGCTAAAGGTTTGGTGAATATATCAGCAATTTGATCCTCAGTTTTCACATATTCCAAACAAACATCGTGATTTTCAACATGTTCACGAATAAAATGATGTCTTACATCTATGTGTTTGGTTCTTGAAAGCAATACTGGATTTTTAGTTAAACAAATTGCATTTGTATTGTCACATTTAATTGGAATGTTATAATAATCAATACCATAGTCTTTCAATTGTTGTTTCATCCAAAGTAGTTGGGCACAACAACTCCCGGCGGCTATATATTCGGCTTCTGCCATAGATAAAGCAACACTAGTTTGTTTCCTTGAATACCATGAAACCAACATATTTCCAAGAAATTGACAAGTTCCACTAGTACTCTTTCTATCTACTTTGTAACCGGAAAAATCCGCATCCGAGTAACCGATTAAATCAAACGTTGACCCCTTTGGATACCATAGTCCAAGATTAGTGGTATTTATCAAATATTTAAAAATTCTTTTTACAGCCAATAAATGTGATTCTTTAGGACATGCTTGGAATCTAGAACACATACATACACTGAAAAGAATATCCGGTCTAGAAGCAGTTAAATACAACAATAATCCTATCATACTTCTATAAAGCTTTTGATCGATACATTTACCGTTTTCGTCCGTGTCGATCTCGATTGTTGAACTCATTGGAATATTTGCTCCTTTGCTAGTTTGCATTCTAAATTTCTTTAGCATTTCTTTGATGTACTTGGACTGATTTATGAATATTCCTTCGGCTTGTTGCTTGATTTGCAGTCCAAAGAAGAAATTTAATTCTCCCATCATGCTCATTTCAAATTCGCTCTGCAAAATCTTAGAAAATTCTTGGCACAGAGTTTCATTAGTAGCACCAAATATTATATCATCTACATAAATTTGCACAATTAAAATATTTTTACTTTTATACTTGATGAATAAAGTAGTATCAATTTTTCCTCTTTGAAATTCATGATCAATCAAAAATCTATTTAACCTTTCATACCAAGCTCGCGGGGCTTGTTTTAGTCCATATAATGCTTTGGTCAGCTTATAAACATATTTTGATTGATCCTTTTCTTCAAATCTAGGGGGTTGTTCAACATATACTTCTTCATTCAAGTACCCATTTAAAAATGCGCTTTTCACATCCATTTGAAACAATTTGAAATTCATGTGAGAAGCAAATGCTAGTAAAATGCGTATGGCTTCTAATCTAGCCACAGGTGCATATGATTCTTCAAAATCAATCCCTTCTTCCTGGGAATACCATTTGGCTACTAGTCTAGCTTTGTTTCTTATTACTAGTCCGCTTTCGTCCAATTTGTTCCTAAATACCCATTTGGTACCAATAATGGTATAATCATTTGGTCTAGGAACTAAATGGCATACATTATTTCTTTTAAATTAATTTAGCTCTTCTTGCATTGCAATAACCCCGTTTTTATCATTAAGAGCTTGTTCAATAGTGGTTGGTTCAATTTTTGACACAAATACATATTGTCCACAAATATTTTGTTTTGATCTCCTAGTTTTTACTCCTTTATAAATATTTCCAATGACTTGCTCAATTGGATGGACATTTTTGAATTTCAAATCAATTGGAGGTTTGTAGGAGTCATTACCTTCACTTACCTCTTCCTCCATGAGGTTTTTTGGCTTGAGCTCGGTTTCCTTTTGTTGTTCTTGTTGTTTTGCTTTTGTATCATCTGCATCACTTAGTTCATCCTCTTTTTTCGGAGTTTGGTTAAATTCATTAAAAACAACATGTATTGATTCTTCTACTATTTGATTTCTTTTATTGAAAATTCTATATGCTTTACTATTTGATGAATAACCTAAGAAAATAGCTTCATCACTTTGGCATCTAATTTTTCCTAATTTATTTTTCCATTATTTAACACATAACAAGTACATCCAAAAGTATGGAAATATGATATGTTTAGTTTTCTGCTTTTCTAAAGTTCATATGGGGTCTTTTTCAATATTACTCTAATGGTAACTCGGTTTAATACATGACAAGTTGTACTTACAGCTTCACCCCAAAATCTTTTGGACAATTTACTCTCATTTAGCATGGTTCTAGCCATTTCTTGTATTGTCCAGTTTTTCCTTTCAACAACTCCGTTTTGTTGAGGAGTTCTTGGTGCAGAAAATGTATGGTGAATTCTTTTTTCATTGCAAAATCCTATGAATCGATTATTTTCAAATTCACCACCATGATCACTTCTAATGGAAATGATTGAACTTTGTTTTTCATTTTGCACCAAATTTGAAAACGTGACAAACGTAGGAAATGCTTCATCTTTGCTAGCTAAGAGTATAATCCAAATAAATCTTAAAAAATCATCGACAATTACATACGCGTACTTTTTCTTACTAAGAGTTAAAATGTCTGATGACCCATAAAGATCCATATGTAACAACTCAAGTGGTCTAGTTGTTGAAATTTTCTTTTTGGTGGAAAATGACATTTTGGGTTGTTTAGATAGTTGACAAACTTTACAAATCTTATTCCTGTCATATTTGAGCTTTGGTAACCCTTGTACTAGATTCTTTTTCCACAATGTTTTAATATTTGACATATTTATATGTCCAAGCCTTGTATGCCATATCCATGGATCATTTTCTATGACTATTAGACATTTCCCTTCTAGTTCATCAAGGCAAACCAAATATATATTTTCATGCCTTTTGCCACTAAATACTATGTGTTCATCATAAAAAACATTACATATAGAGGATTTAAATACAACTTTATATCCTTTATCACAGAATTGACTAATACTCATTAGGTTGTGTTTGAGTCCTTCAACAAATAGTACATCTTCAATACATGCATTTGAAATACCATAAACATTTCCTTTACCTTTTATTTTACCTTTTTCATTATTTTCGAAAGCTACTGTTCCTTCATTGCATGAGTTGATCTTATGGAACAGTCCTTTTTCTCCTGTCATATGTCTTGAGCAACCACTATCCATAAACCATATGTTATTGGCCTTAGCTTTAAGACAAACCTGCAAAAATTAAGTCAAGTGGAGCTCATCCTTTTGGTACCCATTTTATGGGTCCATTTGGGTTAGTTATCCTTTGGAGTCTATGTTGGTCTACCTTTGAAGCCATAAATCCAATGCTTTTTGGCATCCAAACCAATTTTGCACCAAGGTTTTGCAATTTTCTCAATTTGCATTGATAAACCTTGTGTCCTAACTTGTTGCAAAAATTACAAGCTCCCGGAAGTCTAGAAATAGGAAGCCATTTGGTAAATTGTTCCTCGGTTGGTCTTTTGGTCCAAACTACTTGATTTATCTTAGGTCTAGTATAAATGAGTTTGGCGTTGTTTCTCGGAGCATTAGATTTCTCTCGCTCAAATGTATTATACCCAAGTCCTTTCTTGCAAGTTTGGGTTGTCATTTTTAAGAACATTTTCACATTTTCTCCTGGATTAGAAAACTTGACAAGCGATTCATTTAATGATTCATTTTCCTTTTTGAGTTACTCTAACTCAACTTCCAAGGTATTCTTTTTACTTTTTAATTTATCTATTTTTTCAGCAAGTTTACCATTCACAATTATTACTGCATCACATTGTCTTTTCTTTATTGTAAATTTGTTTCCTAATTTCTTTATTTCCTCATATAATAAATCATAGGCTTGTTGAAGTTCTTCCAATTCAGCACATTTGAGGCATTCATTTGTAGAAGAAAAAATTGAAAAAGATTTTTGTTTGGAGGTTACCTCTTGACTACTTGTGCAGTTCGTTGAAGTGGATTGATCCTCTAAGATTTCCGTGGCTGCAAAACATATGTCAAAATTTGCTATGCAACAAATTCTTGCGCAATCTGCTTCACATTCTTCACTTGAAGAGCTACATGTTGTAAATTCCTCTTCATTTATGTACATGCCTCTTCCTTTGTTTCTTTGAAATTTTCTGTTGTCGCCTCGATCTTTTCTTTGCTCCTTTGCTTTATTTGCATGTGCCCCGAACCACCACACCGGTAACATTTTGTTGATTCTTTCTTTTTCTCTTTAGAATTTCTTTCTTTAAAGTTTCTGAAATTTCTACCTTTTCTTACAAATTTTCTGAACCGTTTTGTAAGCAAGGCAATTTCATCGTCGTTTTGAGATGATGAGGTGGTGTCATCCGAGTCTTGTGCAGCTTTCAAGGCGATGACTCTTTTGCCTTTGTGGTGATTATCGTTTCTTTTCTTGATTAGCTCATGTGACATCAGCGAGCTAATAAGATCTTCCCATTTCAACGTGTTTAGGTCCTTGGCTTCTTCTATTGCCGTGATTTTTGGAGTCCATGATTCGGGTAGTGCCCTCAGAATCTTCATGACCTACTCAGATTCAGAAATTGCTTTTCTTAGCCCTTTTAAGGCGTTAGTAATCTTGGAAAATCTAGCAAACATTTCAGAAATATTTTCTATTTCTAACTTTCCAATTCTCCAATCAAAATATTTCTCCTTGTCCCTTGGACTTGAGAGGTTCTTTCATAGATAGATGTTAGTGTATCCCTTATCTCTTTGGCAGTTAAACAAGAGGATACTCTATCATATTCGGAAGCCGTAAGAGCACAAAATAATGAATTCATAGCCTTGGCGTTACTCTTTACAATTTTCACTTCCTCATTGGTCCATTTGAAAGCTCTTTCATCAATATGCAAAGTCACACCGTCTTGGATTGCAATCCAAGAGTCCATATCTATAGCCATGATGAGTTGTTTCATACGTAGCTTTCAATATCCAAAATTATTCCCATCAAACAATGGTGGCCTAGTAAAGGATTGGCCTTCGGCAAATGCGGGAACGGAAGTAGATTGAGATGCCATATCAAAAGATCTCTTTAGTAAAACTCAAAGACCTGCTCTGATACCACTTGTTGGTCCCGAGTTAATGGCAATTACCCAAGAGGGGAGGGGTGAATTGGGTATTTAAAAAATTTAAAACTTTAATTAGAGATTTTACCCCGGTTTAGTTTAAACCCTTTTAATGAAATAAATAGAAAGCAATAAGATAATGAAAGCGGAAATGAAAAATAGAAAGCAATAAGATTTATAGTGGTTCGGGCAACTTTTCCCTACTCCATTCTTCCAAGCTCACACTCCCTTGTGACTTGGGTTCCACTATGTATTCCGCGAATACAACTAGAGTCTCCGCTCTCTTCTAGATTCTAGCTCTAGAGGGCATATACAACCAGAGCCTCCGCTCTCTTCTAGATTCTAGCTCTAGGGGGCGTGTACAACAAGCAACACAAGTAGATGATGAGTTACACTCCAATCACAACCCTACTTGCTATATCTTGGTTTGAAACACCGAACTCAAACCAAGCACCAAAATCAAATAACAAGATGAAATAGAAGAAATCTACACTTTACAGATTTGTGTAGCAAGTTTCCGCTCAAGGAAGAATCTGTAGAAGCAACGAATCGTATTGCATTAAAGCAAACAGCAACTTTGAAGCTTGTTCTTCCTTTGAAAGTGTATAGATCACTCAATTGTAGAGAAAAGTGGAATGAAACTCTTAGTAGCACTTCTTTCCTCTTTTTCAGCTCTATCTTGTATCTTTCCACGTTTGCTTGAGTGTCTATATATAGAGGAGGGAGAATTTTGAACGTTATAGAGTTGGTTGGCGCGTAATAAATGTTCCAACGTTCAAAAATTCGAACGTTACGCCTCCAAGTCGCAGGTGGAGTCGACTTTGTGTGCGACTTCACCCAAGTCGCATGCTGGAGTCGACTTCGTGTGCGACTTCAGCTGTTCTTCAGTTTCCAAGTCTTTCCTCTGGGTCGACTTGGTCAGAGACTTGGCTTCAAGTCGATCTTGGAGTCGACTTCGGGTGCGACTTGGCTTCTTTCTTTTGCCAAGTCAGTTTGATCTTTGTTGAAGTGTCTCTTGCTTGCTTAACTTGGATTAGTCTTCATATATTCAAGTTGAAAAATTTGAGTCGACTTCATCTTCAATTTGACTCAAGTCTATCTTGAAGTCGGCTTGGCCTTCGACTTGAAATTCTGAAAATCTGCACTGCCCATCTGAAGTTGATGCTGAAGTCGACTTTGCCTGCGACTTCACCCAAGTCGCAAGTAGAGTCGACTTTATGTGCGACTTCAGCAGCTGTGCTTTCGAATTTCAACACTGGAAGGAAAATGTTATGTGAAATCGATACTGGAGTCGACTTGGTCTGCGACTTCGCCCAAGTCGCGAGTAGAGTCGACTTTGTCTGCGACTTCGAGAATTCTTGCTCCTAATTTCAACGCTGGACAGAGGACGTCTATTGAAGTCGAAGATGGAGTCGACTTGAGAAATCGACTTGGCCCAAGTCGATGTCTGAGTCGACATGAGTTGCGACTTGACCTGTTCTGTTTTGTATTTTTTACTTTTATAATCTTAAACTTTGCACAAAACATATTAGTAGCTAAGACTTTACTCAAATTATGTTGTTAATCATAAAAACATATGCTTTGGATATTTTGCATTTGATTTCAACAATTGTTTCCAACAGTTTTGACAATTGACATGCCTTGCAAATTTTATCTTTGTCATATTTCAATTTTGGCAATCCTTCTACCAAACTCTTTTTCCATAGGGTTTTAATATTTGTCATGTTTATGTGCCCAAGCCTCTTATGCCAAACCCTCTTATGCCAAACCCATGGATCATTGTCAATGGTCATTAGACATTGACCATCTAGTTCATCAAATGAAACCAAATATACATTTTCATGTTTTTTTTCACTAAACATGATATGTTCTCCATCAAACACATTGCATATAGATGATTCAAACACAACCTTGTATCCTTTGTCACATAATTGGCTAATACTCATTAAATTGTGCTTGAGTCCTTCAACAAATAATACATCTTCCATACATGCATTTGAAATACTATAAATGTTTCCTTTACCTTTGATTTTACCTTTTTCATTATTCCCAAAGACAACGGTTCCATTGTTGCAAGGCTTGAGTTTGTGAAATAGACTTCTTTCTCCAGTCATATGCCTTGAGCAACTACTATCCATGAACCAAACGTTGCTTGCCTTTGCCTTGAAACATGCCTGAAAAATAAGCAAATAAATCTTATCTCTTTGGTACCCATTTTATGGGTCCATTTGGATTAGTAAACTGATTTAATCTTTGTTGTTCTATTTTTGAAAGCCCAAATCTTGTGTTTCTTGGAACCCAAACTAATTTTACACCATGGTCATATAATTTCTTAAAGTTGCATCATGAATTTTGTGACCCATCTTGTTGCAAAAATTACAAGCCATTGGTAATCTAGGAGTAGGCCTCCAAGTATGTAGTGGTTCAAAAGTTGGCCTTCTATTTCCCTTTGGGTTTGTAAATGAGTGTAGTTTTAGTTTGATTTTTTCCAAGTATTAGCATACTTAATTTGCTACTTTCTCCTTGCTCAAATGTAGAGCATCCAAGACCTCTTTTATTGTTTTGAGAGGTCATGTTCAGAAATATTTTCACACTTTCTCCTGGATTAGAGAACTTAATTAATGATTCATTTAAGGATTCATTCTCCTTTTTCAATTTTTTCACTTCTTTCAATAGTAGTTCATTTTCTTCTTTCAGTTTTATTGTATTTTCTACTAGTTTTCCATTTATAATAATAATAGAATTGCATTATTGTCTCTTTAGTGATAACTTGTTTCCTAGTTTTTTGATTTCCTCATATAATGAATCATATGCATGTTGTAATTCCTCTAATTCAGCACATTTGAGACATTCTTGAATAGAAGAATAAGTAGATTGAGAATGACAAAATTTGGAAGTTACCTCTTCATTACTTGTGCATTTTGTTGAGTTGGTTTGCTTTTCCAAAACTTCCGTTGTGTTCAAAGCTTCTTCATATTCAATCTGAGCCATGCAACATATTCTTGCGCAATTTGCTGCATCAAAATCATCGGTTGAGGAGTTACTTGTTGATAAAGTTTCTTCATTCACGTACATTCCTCTTCCCTTGGGCCTTTGAAATTTTCGGCTTTCATACATTTCTTTCCTTTCTTGATGATCCTTTGGTCTTTCTTCCGGTGTAGGACATTGAGCTTGCATATGTCCCATACAGCCGCATCTATAACATTTTGTAACCTCTCTTTTTCTCTTTTCAAGGTCTCTCTTTGAAGTCTTTGAAATTCTTTTCTTTCCTCACAAACTTTCGAAATCTACGTGTTGGTAGAGTAATGTCTTCGTCATCGTTGTGAGATGAGGAGGTGGACTTATCCGAGTTATGGGTGACTTTTAGTGCAATTGCTCTCTTTCCTTTGTAGCGATCTTCATTTCTTTTCTTGATTAGCTCATGTGACGTTAATGAGCTAATAAGATCTTCCAACTTCAATGTATTTAGATCCTTGGCTTCTTCTATTGTCGTGATCTTTGGAGTCCATGATTCGGGTAGCGCCCTTAGAATCTTCATGACCTGCTCAGATTCAGAAATTGCTTTTCCAAGTCCTTTCAAGGCATTAGTAATTTTAGAAAATCTAAAAAATATTTCAGAAATATTTTCTGTTTCTAACATTCTGAAGCTTTCCAACTCCCCAATCAAAATATTTCTCCTTGTCCCTTGGACTTGAGAAGTTCCTTCATATATAGATGTTAATGTATCTCATATTTCTTTTGCAGTTAAACAAGATGATACTCTATCATATTCGGAGGCGGTAAAAGCACAAAATAGTGAGTTCATAGCTTTAGCAATGCTCTTAACAGTTTTTACTTCCTCATCGGTCCATTTGGAAGCTCTTTCATCAATAGGCAAGGTTACACCATCTTGGATTGCAATCCAAGAGTCCATATCTGTAGCCATGATGAGTTGTTTCATATGTAGCTTCTAATAGTCAAAATTGTTCCCATCGAACAGTGGTGGCCTAGTAAAAGATTGGCCTTCGGCAAATGCGATAACGGAAGTCGATTGGGATGTCATATCAAAAGATCTCTTTGATAAAACTCAAAGACCTGCTCTGATACCACTTGTTAGTCCCGAGTTTAGGGCAATTACCCAAGAGGGGAGGGGTGAATTGGTTATTTAAAATTTTTCAACTTAAACAGAAATTTTACCCCTGATTAATTTAGTCCCCTTTATGAAGAATTAAATGAAAAGCAATATAGTGCTGAGAGCAGAAATAAAAATCAGCATGCAAGATTTTATAGTGGTTCGGGCAACCTTCTCTACTCCACTCTTCCAAGCTCACACCTCTTGTGACTTGGGTTCCACTATGTATTTCACAAATACAACTAGAGCCACTGCTCTCTTCTAGATTCCAGCTCTAAGGGGCATCAATAATTCACAGCACAAATAGGTGACGAGTTCCACTCCAATCACACACTACTTTGCTTACACTTGATCTTAGTTACCCAAACTAAATCAAGTTCAATACAACAAATAAAAGTAAAAGAAAGTTTCTACACGTTACTGTTGTGTAGAGGCAGATTTGGCGCAGAGAAGAACTTGTAGTGTAGGCTTAATGATTCAGCAAACAGCTCTTGGCAGTTTGGAAGCAATGTTCTTCTTCTAGATGTTGGCTTGATCACTTAATGCTCTTAGAGATGGAAATTATTCTCATTCAATGAATGCTCAGCTACCCTCCACGTTCATATTGAATGTCTTATATAATTTATGAGGGAATCCGAACGTTTGGAAGTAGGTGGCGCGCATTTAATTCGCCAACATTCGAAAAAATTTCGACCGTTGCGACCCAAGTCACAGGTGGAGTCGACTTCGGGTGCGACTTCGGCTGTCCGTAGCTTCTTCAAGTTCCAGTCTAGGTCGACTTGGTTTTCGACTTGACCCAAGTCGCAGGTGAAGTCGACTTCGGGTGCGACTTCACTTCCTCAGCTTGCTTAGTTGGACTCGAAATTCTTTGGAATGCCTTGCTTGCTTGAATTTTTTCATGTTTGATTGTTCTTCTACCATTTTATGTAACTTAAGGCTCTTTATGTTTCTTTTATCTTAAAAACATTTGATTCCATGTCTTGAGTATTGAATCCTTGAATATTGGAGTGCATAAGAGAGGTCCAAGTGTATGATCTTGATTCTCCATGAAAATATGCAACTTTGCTTGCTTTGGACTTCATTTAATTTTCATTTGAGTGTTTGAGTTGTCTTGGCCTTCATCTTCCCTTGAATCTAGCATTGAACCGTCTTGATCTGCAAGTTTCGTACTGAAGTCCAAGCTGGAGTCGACTTGGTCCGCGACTTCACCCAAGTCGCATGCGGAGTCGATTTGGGATGCGACTTCGGTAGCTTTGCTCCTTGATTTCAACTCTAGACAGAAATGACGAGTCGAAGTCGATGCTGGAGTCGACTTGGGGATCGACTTGACCTAAGTCAATGCCTGAGTCGACTTGGAAATCGACTTAACTTGTCATGCTTCATTTTCTTCATTTGTATAACCTTTAATCATTTCTATAAATATGTTAGTAACCAAAACTTACTCAAATTGATTTGTTAATCATCAAAACATAGACTTGACTTATTTTCCACATGTTTCCAACAGTTATATAGAAAAATATAAATAAATAATTAAAAATATAATGGTTGTGAATAGTAAAAATTTTTAGATTAAAAAATTTTGGTTTGAAAAGTTATATATGTAGCTACATGCCCATAATCATCGTTCTTATCATATCACATCATTACCTTATTTTTAAAAAAAATCTCCGAAATTTTTCTTTCTTTTTTTCCTCTTTCTAAGTTAAGAGGTGTGTTTGATAATCTATTAAAAAATTAGAAAATTATCACGAAATTTTTTAAAAAGTTAAAAGAGTGATCGATAATATAGAACTAATGATTATGAGTAAAGGATAATTGTATAGAAGATATGTAGAAATGATTAAAAAGTGGGGTAGTCATAGAAAAGATATATAGAAATAATTAAAAAGTACGATAGTCGGATAAGAAAAACTATTTTAGTTTACCGAACACACATATAAAGAAAACATGAAAATTTGCTTTAGGAAAATTTTTTAAAAAATAAAAGAATGATGTGATAAGTTAGGGGTAATAATTAAAAGTAAATAATAGTTGTATGGAACATGTACAAATGATTGTAAAATAGATGACATTGATTCCAACATATTCACTTCAAGTTCAATCCAAGTTGACTTAGCTATCGACTTCAGTCAAGTCGATACCTAAGTCGACCTCAAAAGAGACTTGGAAGAAGAAAAACACTCCAATGCTGAAAATTGATCTAAGACAGTTGAAGTCGCATAGCCAAGTTGACTTCATCTGTGACTTGGGTGAAGTCACAGACCCAAGTCGACTCCAGCATTGACTTCGAGAACCCAGAACTTCCAGCATTGAAGCCCGGATCCAGAACAGGCGAAGTCACAGAGTCAAGTCGACTCCATCTGCAACTTGAGTGAAGTCGCAGACCCAAGTCGACTCCAGCATCGACTTCGAGAACCCAGAACTTCCAGCGTTGAAATTGGGAATCTAGGATGGTGAAGTCGCATACCCAAGTCGACTTCACGTGCGACTTGAGTGAAGTTGAAACCCAAGTCGACCCAGGCATCCGACTTGAGTCAAATTGAAGATAAATCAAGTCCAAGACAAGCAGATTTGCATAACTAAATCATTCTAGACTATATTCTGATCAAGGAAACTCAAAGATTGCAAAAATCAAGAATATCAAGGGATTTTAAATCTATGACATGAAAATAAGATCCCCAAATGTAAATTGAACATATCAAAGCTTCAACAAAGTTCAAATGAATCAGAGGAAGAACAAATACAAGATTAATATCAAGCTAATTTCCAAAAAACCCAAGTTCATCAAGTAAATATAGAAAGTGAAGTCGCACCCGAAGTCGACTTCACCTGCGACTTGGGTCAAGTCCAAAACCAAGTCGACCTGAGGAAGAACTTGAGGTGTTTGCTGGAGACCGAAGTCACACCCCAAGTCGACTTCAATATGCGACTTGGGTGAAGTCGCACCCGAGGTCAACTTCATCTGCGACTTGGGTCGCAACGGTCTGAAAAATTCGAACGTTGGCGCATTAAATGCGCGTCACCTACCTCCAAACATTCAAATTTACTCCACCATTATAAATATGCATTCAAGTGAACGTGCTAGAGTTTAGATAGAGCATTAATTGAGATTCAACTACCATCATCTCCAAGCATTAAGTGATCAACACAATATTCTAAGGAAGAACTGCTCTTTAACTTGCTGCACTCCTTAAAGCTGATCATATCAACGCTTCTACAAGTTCTTCCACGAGCTGAAACTTGCCTACACAATCTGTAAAGTGTAGATTTCTCTATTTGATACTTTGTTTAATATTGGGATTTTGAACTAAGTGAAAGCAAAGTAGTGTTGTGACTCGAGTGGGACTCATCACCTACTTGTGCTGTGATTTGTACACGCCCCCTAGAGCTGGAATCTAGAAGAGAGCTGTTGCTTTAGCTGTATTTGAGAATACATAGTGGAACCCAAGTCACAAAGGGTGTGAGCTTGGAAGAGTGGAGTAGGGGAAGTTGCCCGAACCACTATAAAAATCTTATTTATTGCTGTGATTTACATTTCTATTTTTTATCATTTTATTACTCTCCATATTTTTCATTTGTTTTATTAAAGAAGATCAAATTAAACAGGGGCAAATTTTTGTTTGAGGGAAAAATTTTAAAATATCCAATTCACCCTTTCCCTCTTGAGTAATTGCCATAAACTCGAGACCAACAGAATATTGATACTTTCTTCGCTGACTCAACATCATCAAAAATTTAAAAGAAAAATAGAGCTTTTTATCTTTGAGATATACAACATAATTAAAAAAGATAGTTTGTTGTTTGCAAAAGATACAAAATAGTGCTAATGAGTTTCGGTTCTATGAAATCTCATTTTTATGCAGCTCTATCCTTTTTTTACACTTTGATGATCTTTAGAAAATTATTTCATCTAGTGTATTTAATATTATTTATATTATCACAAAAATATCATTGTTTGTCTAGTATCATTGTGCACAAGCTTTATATATAGTGTTTAGTAAATGTAATAAAATAATTTGGCATTAAATATTATTTTAAAATTTATTTTCAAAATCTAAACTGTCTAGAATATATTTAATATGCAAAGAAATAATTATATATTATTATATTTTAATGCATATGTAAATATATCTAAGCATTTTTTATTATCGATACATAAATGTATATATTCTTAAGAAACCTGCTCCATGCTCATATTTATTTAGATAAATTTTGATTTTTTAGCTAAATAAATGGGGATATATATAATAGATAGAGTGATTTACCTATCAATATATGGTGAGAAAAATGAATTATTTGAAATTGCTTCCATGCTTATGAATGTGATACCAAGAACAATTGAGACTCATACATGTAATTTAGACATATAATTATTATTGATTGTATGATTCAGTTTAATGATAGAGATTAAAGTCATCGATTAAGTAAGGTAATTAAATTAATCACCATAGCTTAATGTGGTATAATGTGTACAAAGAGATCAGATGAGGTATAAGAAATAATGATATGATGATTAAATGGAGAATAATTATGGGATTAATGAGGTTATTGTTAAAAAATTCATATCCCGAAGCCCATGAGGAAGATTGAGGTGAAATTTGGAAGGTAAGCACATGTTGATGTGCTCTACCTCATGAATGAAACGAATTATGTTAATCATCATTAATTTAGGGTGATAATTATTTAATTTTATCAAAATGCAAGAAGCATTTTCAAATGACCATAAATTACATTAGAAAGGTTTTTTTTTAGATGAAATTTTTTATAAATGGTTAAAGTAACGTGGCTTATCATATGGATGGTTTTGATTAAGCTAATTATCATGAAAAATTCTTAATCACATATGGACAAAACCCTTTAACTTCTGCTTTTAAAAAGTAGCTTATCATTAATGCAAAAGTCAATGCATTTATGGGGTCATTCGAGGTATCATAAGATGGGATTTTTGGGGCATTTTACAATTTTCAAAAATTCATGCAGAAGCTGCTGCACATCAAGGGACGTTCAATACATGGGATTTTGGGCAAATTTTGTTGTCACGAAATGACAAAACAGATAGGCCACATGAGACGTGATCAAGTGGATAGATTTGGGCAGAAATTTGGTGTTTAAAAATTATGTAAAAATGGTATTTACATGGATAAATATGCCACCAGCTCAACGAGATAAATATGAAATTTATAAACCTCAAAATGAGGTGGAAATCAGGAGGGTAAAAGGGCAGCAATATAAAAAGAAAGGAGATGGGGTTGTTGCATGTTTCTTGTGGACAGCTTTGAGGAAAGAAAAAAACTTAAGTCCAGCAAGGTGGACGTCCCAAGTAAGGGAAAAAGGAAGGAAAAAGGGATGGAAAAAGGGATGAAAAAAGGCGGAAAAGAAGAGGAAGAAAGAGGAGAAACCAAGCTAGACAAGATGGGAGCAAAACCACACAATCACAAGTAGGTATTAAATCAAGTTTGGTTTGGTAAATTTCAAGTTTTCTAGCTCAATGAATGATTCATAAAATTGAATTATTATGAACACTAAATGATAATTTATGACCCTTGATAGGGTTATTGAATGCTAAATGAATGAGGAGATTCAATTCAAGCATTGAAGAATGTTATATGTGAATTTAGGGTTAGTTACAACAAGTGCACCATGCTAGAATTTTTGTTAATTCTCATTTAATATTGTTGTTTGGAGCTTACGTCATGTATAGATTATGTGAATAATTTTTTTGTTTAATATATGTTAAACCAAGCATGTTTGATAGACTTTAAAAGGATGAAACTTAGGATTAACAACTTAATGCAAATTCTACTCATATTAGGGTAGAATTGGTGCACGACTTAAACAATATGATATGTAAGAAATTATGAGGGTAAAATACCCTAAATATGGGTCAAAAAGGGGACGTCTAATGGGCTAAAAAGAAAAATTAAAAATCTGTTTTATAGGGCACCAATGGTATGGGCGTCAAAAGTGGAAAGCATGAAAGAAAAATTACTGTTTTGGGCAACTTAATTGATGGATTTTGATTCTATGATTATACCTTAAATTATGTGCAACATAAGTGTCTAAATTAGGCAAAAATAGAAGGCAAGGTGTTGTTTTATAAAAACTTAATTAACACATAATGTATGTGTGACAAAGAGAGGGCACATGAAGGGTATGGATGGTAAGAATGAGCAATGACCAAATATGATTTGCTAAAATGCAAAAATGAAAGAAAAATGGGGTAAAATGAGAAAATAGAGGGATGTTTTGAGAAAATTATAAAATCTCAAAAATTTAGAATTGAAATTAGAATCCCTAACTCATAAGTAAGTGCTTTGAATGAACACCAATGTGAAAAATGTAAAGAATGAGTGTTAAATGATAAATAGGAGGTAATAAACTTCCATATATTGAGCTAAATTAATGAGTGTAATGAATGTGAAAGCTTACCCTAAATGAAAAGAATGGTTTCTATGGAAGCATAAGTCATACCAATGTGTAAATTGGTAAAATTGACACCTAACTTGAAAGAAAAGTGGGTTAAGTAAGTTGATGAAAATCATGTGGATTGGAAAACTATAAGATGTGCAAGCATATGAAATTTATGTACATGAATGCAATGTCATTCTCATGTATATAGGCAAAGACAAGAAAAAAGCTGAAGAAAGGAACTGAAGTGAATTCAGATAAACAAGCGAATGTTTGAAAAACTTGCTTTCTTAAAATGTTGACAATATGTTGCAAATTGTTATTTAAATACTTTGAAATATATTTTGCAAATGAATGTTTAAATGCTTTTAGAATTATTTATGGATGGTCATCCCTATAACTCTTACAAATAGACTTGTTCAATATTTTATTAAAAATGTGTTGAAAAATTATAATTCCAGTGCTTATTCATGAAAATCATGCTACCATGTTTATGTTCACGGTGTACAAGGTACTAGGTCCACTTTAGAGGTATAAGCGGATCGATTATCTCCCTCTAGTGTGACCAAGTCGCTAAAATAGGCCAACGTCCAGTGGCGCCTTCCCTGAGATGGGAGCAGGATGATGGGATGGTCGCCTAGCTAGTTGTGATACCTAGACCTAAGTAGGTCTTTAAATATGACACATGTGTTATTTAAATAAATTTTAAATGATTTATGGGTGATTTTATGATTTGATGATATTTTGCAATTAGGGTTTAATTAAGAATGGTGATTAAAAATTTAATCGCCGGAGCCCAAAGTGAGTCGGTATGACCCGAGGGGCTTAATGAGGATTTAAAGGTGACAAGGTATCATGAATAATCATGTTAATAATCATGATTTAATTTATGGATATTAAAGTTTAATTATGAAATTAAGGTGAAAAATTATAGAAAATTCATAACTTGACGCCTACAAGGCGGATTTCGATGAAATTTGAAAGGTAAGCTCACGACGGTGGGACCAATCTTATGAATGGATTGGATTAAGGGAATCATGATGAGATTAAGATGATAATTAATTATTTTTATCCCAAATCCAAAAGATAAATTCAAGTGGTCATAACTTGACTTAGAAACGTCGGATTGAGATGAAATTTGAAACTTTTGAATAAAATTATGAAATCTATGAGATGAATGGAATGAATTAAGGTAATTATCATGGAAAGTTGATTTCTTGGAGAGCAAGTAACAATTTGCTTAAGAGCTAAGTAAAGAAGGGCAATTATGGAAAGTGAGAATGAAATTTACTAAAATACCTATGAGGTTACTTGGGCACCAAGTAAAGTACTTTATAAAAAGAAAAAAAGGAGCAAGGGCTGCTGCACGTTCCAGCAAGGGGGGAGAAAGAGAGAGAAGAAGAGAGAAGGAGAGAGAGAGAGAGAGAGAGAGAGAAGAGAGGAAAAATGGAGATTTTCTCTAAGGGCAGCAGCTAGGGCACATCAAACCCAGCAAGGAGGAGAGGAAAAGAAGGGAATTTCAAGTGCTCAATAGAGTGATTATCAATTAATCAAGTAAGTATATGTTAATCTTGATTTTATGCCTTAAATATGGAAGTTATATGATGTTGTAAACTAAAATATGAATGGAATAGTAAATGGATGAATTTTAGCATCAAATTTTTTGGGAAGAATCATTATGGGGTGATTAAGGAACGATCTAATGTTGTCTGAAAATGGAGAATCATTATTGAGGATCACACGACAAAAATAAAAATTAGATTTTGATGGGTATAAATTATCTCATAATTAACATGATTCAGGCTGTCTGAAAATGGATGTTGCTGTCCAGCAAGGTAAAAATACCAAAATAAATATAAATGCTTAATTTTTTGGGCGAAAAATATTTATTTTGGTTAATTAATATAGTTATTAAGGTATGGTAGAAATTTAAGATCAAAACTACTTGATTTGATATTAATTCAAGATTTTGAGATTTTAGTACGCCTGATTTCAGCATATGTGGATAGTTGGAGAAAAAATAAAAACGAAATATGAAACCTATGTAGAAATGATCCAAATTTATATATATGTTAATAACCTAAATTTGGATTAAGAAAAGTGGGATTATTTGCTAAAAATTAGGATTTATAAATCTGCTTAGGGTTATGTGTCAAAAGACATGTTAAACGGGTGAAAAATGAGTTCCGAAGTTGCTGTTTTGGAAACCTATGATTAGCGAATTTAAATTCCATAAAAATACCCTAAGTACAGTGATAATTAAGGGGTTTAATCATTCTAGAATTAGAAATAAGTTTCTGTTTCGAAAAAGTTTAAGAAACACATAAGTATGTGTTGAAAAATGGACGTATATGAAGAGATAAGTGTGAATACCCGACTTGAAAGACAAGTGGGTTAAGTTAGATGAACTTATGTAGGTTGAAAAACCTAAGGAATATAAGTATTTGAAGATGATGCAAATAAATGAAATGTTATTTTCATTTATCTAGGCAAAGGCAAGGAAAAGAATGGAATAAAAGGATTATAGCGATCTCAGGTAAGGAAGCAAACTTTCTAAAATGATGTTTTCTTTCTATATGATGATGTGTGATTGAAATATTTATGTTTATATTTTGACGACTGGGCAAGCTCAAGTTTTGAAAATGATGGCTTTAACGAAAAGCCACAAGTTTTGAAAATGACGACTTTAATGAAAAGTCGTAAGTTTTGGAAAAGAATGACTTTAAGAAAAAGCCTCAAGGTTTGCTTCATAGGAAGCAAACAACGTTTTTAGGATAAAGAATTTATCGCAAGTGTTGCCTTGGACTGGCAATGCTTTATGTTAATGGATTGATAAATTTGCTTATGAGTAAGCAAGTTCTCCATGATTATGTTTTCAAAGGATTTCACGTTTTATGTCGATGTTTTTTTTAAGAATTTGCTTTTAAGTAAATAAGTTCTTTATGATGTTGTTTCAAAAGTATTTTATAAGAAAAAGGGAATTTTGCCCTTTTTCCAAAGCAACAAACGTAAATAAGTTTTGAATTTCTTTTATGATGTTTGATGATAAATAATTATGTTTGTTAAAGAAAAAGGAAAAAATAGATTTGATTTATGAAAAAGATTTGTTTTGCTAAGTCATGATAATTAGATAATAAATGATGACTTGGACATAGTTCATATGTTTTGAAACGATATTTGAAAAGTTTTGATTTCCTTTCAATAAGGAAATCTATGTTGAAAATATCTTGAAAAATGTTTATACGGATGTGTTGAAAGGGATTTAAGGATGACCAACCTCCTATGTTATTTTATTAAAAAGGTTTTTAAAGTGTGTTGTTTCTCAAATATTTCAAATATTTATCAAAATATTTTACTCAAAATGTTTCTAACGGAATTTAAGGAAGGTCATCCTTGTTGGAAACATGTGGAAAATAAGCTAAGTTTATGTTTTGATGATTAACAAATCAATTTGAGTAAGTTTTGGTTACTAACATGTTTGTGGAAATGATTAAAGGTTATAAAATTGAAGAATATGAAGCATGAAAAGTCAAGTCGATTTCCAAGTCGACTCAGGCATCGACTTAGGCCAAGTCTATCACCAAGTCGACTCCTGCAGCGACTTCAAGACGTCATTTCCTTCCAGAGTTGAAATTGAGAAGCAAAGCTGCTGAAGTCGCATCCTAAGTCGACTCCGCATGCGACTTGGGTGAAGTCGCAGACCAAGTCGACTCCAGCTTCGACTTCGAGGCGTCATTTTCATCTAGAGTTGAAATCGGGGACGAGAGCTGCCGAAGTCGCATCCCAAGTCGACTCCGCATGCGACTTGGGTGAAGTCGCAGACCAAGTCGACTCCAGCTTCGACTCCAGTGCAGAACTTGCAGATCAAGACGACTCAATGATAGATTCAAGTGAAGATGAAGGCCAAGACGACTCAAACACTCAAATGAAGATCAAAGCAAGAAGGGTTGCATGAATTCATCATGTTGGATTATGAACACACATTTGGACATCATTAGATGTTCTAAGATTCAAGTATTCAAGATTATAATGATTCAAAGTTTGCAAGTCACGGAGCTAAAAGGACATCAAGCTGGGATGATTATACTGAGTTGCAAAAGATATAATCAAGGGAAAAACAACCAAACATGAAGAAATTCAAGCAAGCAAAGCATTCCAAGGATTTCAAGTTCAACTAGCAAACTGAAGAAGTGAAGTCGCACCTGAAGTCGACTTTACCTGCGACTTGGGTCAAGTCGAGGACCAAGTCGACCCAGACTGGAACATGAAGAAGTTATGGAGAGCCGAAGTCGTACCCGAAGTCGACTCCATCTACGACTTGGGCGAAGTCGCACCCGAAGTCGACTCCACCTGTGACTTAGGTCGCAATGGTCGGAAAATTTCCGAACGTTGGCGCATTAAATGCGCGCCACCTACTTCCAAACGTTCGGATTCCCTCGCAAATTATATAAGGCATTCAATATGAACGAGGAGGGTAGCTAAGAATTCATTGAATGAGCATAACTCCCATCTCTAAGAGCATTAAGTGATCAAGCCATCATATAGAAGAAGAACTCCGCTTTCAAATTGCCAAGAGCTGCTTGCTGAATCATTGAGCCTATGTTACAAGTTCTTCTCTTCGCCAAATCTGCCTCTACACAAAAGTAAAGTGTAGAAACTTTCTTTCATTTTTATTGTTGTATTGAACTTGATTTAGTTTGGGTAACTAAGATCAAGTGTAAGCAAAGTAGTGTGTGATTGGAGTGGAACTCGTCACCTACTTGTGCTTTGTATTGTTGATGCCCCCTAGAGCTGGAATCTAGAGAGAGCAGTGACTCTAATTGTATTTGTGAAATACGATAGCGGAACCCAAGTCACAAGAGGTGTGAGCTTGGAAGAGTAGAGTAGGGAGGTTGCCCAAACCACTATAAAATCTTGTGTGTTGATATTTATCCATGCTCTCTACACTATATTGCTTTCCATTTTTTTTCTTCGTAAAGGGGACTAGATTAATCCGGGGTAAAATCTCTAATTAAATTTTTAAAATTTTAAATACCCAATTCACCCCTCCCCTCTTGGGTAATTGCCATTAACTCGGATCTAACAAGTGGTATCAGAGCAGATTTTTGAGTTATACCAAAGAGATCTTTTGATATGGCATCCCAATCGACTTTCGTTCCCGCATTTGCCGACGGCTAATCTTTTACTAGGCTACCATTGTTTGATGAGAATAATTTCGGCTATTGGAAGCTACGTATGAAACAACTCATCATGGCTACAGATATGGGCTCTTGGATTGCAATCCAAGATGGTGTAACCTTGCCTATTGATGAAAGAGCTTCCAAATGGACCGATGAGGAAGTAAAAACTGTTAAGAGCAACGCTAAAGCTATGAACTCACTATTTTGTACTCTTACCGCTTCCGAATATGATAGAGTATCCTCTTGTCTAACTGCAAAAGAAATATGGGATACTTTAACATCTATCTATGAAGGAACTTCTCAAGTCCAAGGGACAAGGAGAAATATTTTGATTGGAGAGTTGGAAAACTTTAGAATGCTAGAAACAGAAAATATTTCTAAAATGTTTGCTAGATTCTCAAAAATTATTAATGCTTTGAAAAGTCTTGGAAAGGCAATTTCTGAATCTGAATAGGTCATAAAAATTCTAAGGGCGCTACCCGAATCGTGGACTCCAAAAATTACTGCAATAGAAGAAGCAAAGGACTTGAACACATTGAAGCTAGAAGACCTTATTAGCTCACTAATGTCACATGAGCTAATCAAGAAAAGAAATGAGGATCACCACAAAGGCAAAAGAACCATTGCATTGAAAGCGGCACATAACTCGGATGAGTTCACCTCATCATCTCACAATGATGATGAAGACATTGCTCTACTTACACGCAGATTTTGAAAGTTTGTGAGAAATGAAAAGAACTTCAAAAATTTCAAAGAGAGACCACGAAAAGAGAAGAAGAAGGAGGCTACAAAGTGCTATAGATGCGGCGGTATGGGACATATGCAAGCACAATGTCCTACACCGGAAGAAAAATCAAAGGATTGTCAAGAGAGGAAGGAAAGATATGAAAGCAAAAAATTCCAAAGACCGAAGGAAAGAGGAATGTACGTGAATGAAGAAACTTCATCAACAAGCAGCTCCTCAACCGATTATTTTGAAGCGGCAAATTATGCAAGAATATGCTGCATGGCGCATATTGAGCAAGAAGAAAATTTGTTGTGTTTAAACACAACGGAAGTTTTGGAAGAGCAAACTACCTCAACAAAGTGCACAATAATGAAGAGGTAACTTCTAAATTTTTCTATTCTCAATCTACTCACTCTTCTATACAAGAATGTCTCAAATGTGCTGAATTAGAAGAATTACAATATGCATATGATTCATTATATGAGGAAATTAAAAAACTAGGAAACAAGTTATCACTAAAGAGACAATAATGCAATTCCATTATTATTGTAAATGGAAAACTAGCTGAAAGTACATCAAAACTGAAAGAAGAAAATGAACTACTATTGAAGGAAGTAGAAAAATTAAAAAAGGAGAATGAACCCTTAAATGAATCATTAGCTAAATTCTCTAATCTAGGAGAAAATGTAAAAATATTTCTAAACACGACCTCTCAAAACAATAAAAGAGGTCTTGGATACTCAACATTTGAGCAAGGAGAAAGTAGCGAATTATGTGTGCTAACACTTGGGAAAAATCAAACTGCACCTATCTACAAGCCCAAAGGAAAACATATTATGTGGACTAGAAGGCCAACTTTTGAACCACTATATACTTGGAGGCCTACTCCTAGATTACCAATGGCTTGCAATTTTTGCAACAAGATGGGTAACAAGATTCATAGATGCAACTTTAAAAAATTATATGACCATGGTACAAAACTAGTTTGGGTTCCAAGAAACACAAGATTTGGACTTTCAAGAATAGAACAACAAAGATTAAATCAGTTAACTAACCCAAATGGACTCATAAAATGGGTACCAAAGAGATAAGATTTATTTATTCATTTTTCAGATATGTTTCAAGGGAAAGGCAAGCAACGTTTGGTTCATGGATAGTGGTTGCTCAAGGCATATGACCGGTGAAAGAAGTTTATTTCATAAACTCAAGCCTTGCAACGATGGAACTATTGCTTTTGGAAATAATGAGAAAGGTAAAATCAAAGGTAAATGAAACATTTATAGTATTTCAAATGCATGTATGGAAGATGTATTATTTGTTGAAGGACTCAAGCACAATTTAATGAGTATTAGCCAATTATGTGACAAAGGATACAAGGTTGTGTTTGAATCATCTATATGCAATGTGTTTGATGGAGAACATATCATGTTTAGCAGAAAAAGACATGAAAATGTATATTTGGTTTCACTTGATGAACTAGATGGTCAATGTCTAATGGCCATTGACAATGATCCATGGGTTTGGCATAAGAGGGTTGGACATATAAACATGACAAATATAAAGACCCTATAGAAGAATATTTTAGTAGAAGGATTGCCAAAATTGAAATATAACAAAGATAAAATTTGCAAGGCATGTCAATTGTCAAAACAACCTAAAATGCCCTTCTCTACCAAAAAGGAAATTTCCACCACTAGGCCACTTGAATTGCTACATATGGATCTATATGGGCCATCCGACATTTTAACCATTGGTGGAAAGAAGTATGTGTTTGTAATAGTTGATGATTTTTCAAGATTCACATGGGTAATTCTCTTAGCTAGCAAAGATGAAGCCTTCTCTATGTTTGCAACTTTTGTAAACTTGGTGCAAAATGAAAAATAATGTACTATTATGACTATTAGAAGTGATCATGGTGGTGAGTTTGAAAATAAACGTTTCATAGAATTATGTAATGAAAAAGGAATTCACCACACATTTTCTGCACCAAGAACTCCACAACAAAATGGAGTGGTAGAAAGGAAAAATAGAACCATACAAGAGATGGCTAGAACAATGCTAAATGAGAGTAAATTATCCAAAAAATTTTAGGGTAAAGCTGTAAGTACAGCTTGTAATTTGTTGAATCGAGTTACCATTAGAGCTATCTTGAAAAAGACCCTATATGAGTTATGGAAAGGAAGAAAACCAAATATTTCTTATTTTCATGCTTTTGGATGCACATGCTATGTTTTGAACAATGGTAAAACCAACTTGGGAAAACTGGATGCTAAGAGTGATGAGATAATATTCCATGGTTACTCATCGAATAGCGAAACATATAGAGTCTTCAATAAAAGGAACCAAGTTGTAGAAGAGTCGATACATGTTGTTTTTTATGAATCTAATTCATGCTTCAAAAGAAAAGATGATTTAAGTGATGCAGATGAGATAACAAGTAGCCTTGAAAAATTGCATATGGAGAAGCAAGAAGAATCCATGGAGGAAAGGGTAAGTGAAGGTAATAATTCCTATAAACCTCCAACTGATTTAAAGTTCAAAAATGCATATCCAATTGAACAAGTTATAGGGAATGTCTATGAAGGTGTAAAGACTAGAAGGTCAAAACAAAATATTTGTGGACAATACGCCTTTGTATCCAAAATTGAACCATCCACTATAGACCAAGCCCTTGATGATGAAAACTAGATCATAGCAATGCAAGAGGAATTAAATCAATTTGAAAGAAACTAAGTTTGGCATCTTGTTCCAAGACTAAAAGATTGCATTGTCATTGGCACAAAATGGGTCTTTGGGAACAAATTAGATGAAAGTGGACTTGTGGTGAGAAACAAAGCTAGACTTGTGGCAAAGGGATACTCACAAGAAGAGGGAATAGATTTTGAGGAATCCTATGCTCCGATTGCTAGATTAGAAGCCATTCGTATCTTACTAGCTTTTGCATCTCACATGAACTTTAAATTGTTTCAAATGGATGTTAAAAGTGCATTTCTGAATGGTTATACAAATGAAGAGGTGTATGTTGAACAATCACCTGGATTTGAGGAGAAAGATCAATCTAAATTTGTATACAAATTAACCAAAGCATTATATAGATTAAAACAAGCCCCAAGAGCTTGGTATGAGAGATTAAGCAAATTTTTGATTGATCATGACTTTCAAAAGGGAAAGGTAGACACCACTTTGTTTATCAAGTATAAAGAAAGAGACATTTTGATTATTCAAATTTATGTAGATGACATTATTTTTGGTACTACTAATGAGATTCTTTGTCAAGAATTTTTTGAGCTTATGCAGAAAGAATTTGAAATGAGTATGATGGGGGCGCTCAACTTCTTCCTTTGACTACAAATTAAGCAACTTAGTGAAGGGATCTTCATAAACCAGTCCAAGTATATCAAAGAAATGTTGAAGAAATTTGGCATGGAAAACAGCAAAGGGGCAAACACGCCTATGAGCTCAACCATTAAAATTGACAAAGACGAGAAAGGCAAACCAGTTGATTTAAAGTTATATAGAAGCATGATAGGCTCTTTATTCTATTCAACTACTTCTAGACCCGATATACTGTTTAGTGTTTGTATGTGCTCTAGATTTCAATCATGTCCAAAAGAATTACACTTGGTAGCTGTAAAAAGAATTTTTAAATATTTAGTAGATACTACCAACATAGGACTTTGGTATCCAAAGGGCTCTAATTTTGATCTAATCGGCTACTCGGATGCGGATTTTGCCGGTTACAAGGTAGATAAAAAAAGCACTAGTGGAACATGTTAGTTTCTTGGAAACATGTTGGTTTCATGGTTTTCAAGAAAACAAACTAGTGTTGCTTTATCCACCGCGGAAGCCGAATATATTGCCGCCAGGAGCTGTTGTGCCCAATTGCTTTGGATGAAACAACAACTGAGGGATTATGACATGAATTTTAAAGATATACCTATCAAATGTTATAATAGTAGTGCAATATGTTTAACTAAAAATCCAGTATTGCATTCTAGGACCAAGCACATAGACCTTAGACATCATTTTATCAGAGAACATGTAGAAAATCATGATATATGTTTGAAATATGTAAGAACAGAAGATCAAATTGCAGATATATTCACCAAACCTCTAGCAAAAGAACCATTTTATAAAATTAGAAATGATATGGGAATGCTTGAATTAACTTAGAAAAGCACAAGCTGAGGGGGAGCACAGGTTCAGGGGGAGCAGCCCCGCCATTCTCAAAGGATTAACCCGCTCCATCTCTATTTTTTGATCAATTGACAAAAAGGGGGAGAAGAGATCGGGATTTGAGTCTCAGTCTTAAATGTTTGTATGAATGATGTTTGTATGAATGATTTTAACTTGTGATGTATTGGAAGTGAAATATGTATGTTAAACTCATGTTTTTAACTTGTGATTTATTGGAAATAAAAATGTTAAATTTCAAAACGAACAAATAGTATGTTTTAAATACATTGAAAGGTATACACTCAAATCGGTTTTATCAATCATTAAAAAGGGAGAGATTGTTGGAAACATGTGGAAAATAAGCCAAGTCTATGTTTTGATGATTAACAAATCAATTTGAGTAAGTTTTGGTCACTAACATGTTTGTGGAAATGATTAAAGGTTATAAAAATGAAGAAAATGAAGCATGGCAGGTCAAGTCGATTTCCAAGTCGACTCAGGCATCGACTTAGGCCAAGTCGATCCCCAAGTCGACTCCAGCAGCGACTTCAAAACGTTATTTCCTTCAAGAGTAGAAATCGAGAATGAGAGCTTTCGAAGTCGCATCCCAAGTCGACTCCGCATGCGACTTGGGTGAAGTCACAGACCAAGTCGACTCCGGCATCGACTTCAGACTTAACCTTCTGTCCAGAGTTGAAATCAGGGACGAGAGCTGCCGAAGTCGCATTTCAAGTCGACTCCGCATGCGACTTGGGTGAAGTCGCAGACCAAGTCGACTCCAGCTTCGACTTCAGTGCAGAAATTGCCAACCGAGTTAACTCAACGATAGATTTGAGTGGAGAAGAAGGTCAAGTCGACTCAAACACTCAACATGGATCAAATGAAGATTAAATGAAGATCAAATGAAGACCAAAGCAAGCAGGGTTGCATGAATCCATCATGTTGGATCATAAACACATACTCGAACATCTTCTATGCATTCCAAGATTCAAGATAGAAGAATCATAAAGAGTCTTAAGTAATATAAAATGGTGGAAGAATAACCAAACATGAAGAAATTCAAGCAAGCAAGGCATTCCAAAGAACTTCAAGTTCAATTAATAAGCTGAAGAAGTGAAGTCGCACCCGAAATCGACTTCACCTGCGACTTGGGTCAAGTCGAGGACTAAGTCGACCCAGACTGGAACTTGAAGAAGTTGTGGACAACCGAAGTCGCACCCGAAATCGACTCCATCTGCGACTTGGGCGAAGTCGCATCCGAAGTCGACTCCACCTGCGACTGGGGTCGCAACGGTCAGAAATTTTTCGAACGTTAGCGCATTAAATGCGCACCACCTACTTCCAAACGTTTGGATTCCCTCAACAATTATATAAGGCATTCAATATGAATTTGGAGGGTAGCTGAGAATTCATTGATTGAGCATAAACTCCCATCTCTAAGAGCATTAAGTGATCAACCCAACGTCAAGAAGAAGAACCTTGTTTTCAAACTGCCAATAGCTGCTTGCCGAATCATTAAGCCTATGCTACAAGTTCTTCTCTGCGCCAAATCTGCCTCTACACAACAGTAACGTGTAGAAACTTTCTTTTACTTTTACTTGCTGTATTGAACTTGATTTAGTTTGGGTAACTAAGATCAAGTGTAAGCAAAGTAGTGTGTGATTGGAGTGAAACTCATCACCTACTTGTGCTGTAAAGTGTTGATGCCCCCTAGAGCTGGAATCTAGAAGAGAGCAGTGACTCTAGTTATATTTATGAAATTCATAGTGGAACCCAAGTCACAAGAGGTGTGAGCTTGGAAGAGTGGAGTAGGGAAGGTTGCCCGAACCACTATAAAATCTTTCTCGTTGATTTTTTTTTTCTGCTCTCAGCACTATATTGCTTTCCATTTGATTCTTCATAAGGGGGACTAAATTAATCTGGGGTAAATTTTCTATTTAAGTTAAAAAAATTTAAATACCCAAATCACCCCTCCCCTCTTGGGTAATTGTCATTAACTCGGGACCAATAATTTGAATATGTTGTCCACCAATGCAATCACGTGACCATCAAGCAATCACATCCAGCAATGCATTCACGTGATCAACAACCCATTCATCATGCTGCTGAATTCCATTCATCATGCTAACGTAATTTCCATTTAGCCCATTTCATAAATCAGCAATGCATTTACGTCAAACAACAATGAAGCAGAATTCAGCAGCATGCATTCATGATGGACCCCACTAACAACAACACCCATCATGTGAATTCAACAATATCAAATGCAGCTGAAATTTTTTATTTAAATGGACCCCACTTGCAGCAATGCATCTGAAAATCCAACACCAAGCTTGATCACGTCCAATGCTGTCCACACCATGCCACCGTTCATTTCATCATCTGATCGTATCCAATGCTACCCACACCGTCCATAGCTGCTCATGATTTCAAGCAGAAAATAATGGACCCCACAATGCCCATTCACGTGATTTATTTCAGCTGTCCAATTTTAGCAGCATTTTTATGATGGACCCCACCAAGACTAGCAGCCATTCACGTAAACCAACAGCAAACCTTTGAAGTGGACCCCAGCAGCATTTCATCCATTTCTTCAAACCGTCCAAATCAAGCAGCACACCGTCCAGCAACATTCACCCATTTGTGGCCCAGCAAATCAACGGCCAGCAGTAGATCATGTTCTGCCAAAAATACACCGTCCAGCCCCTTTTAATCCAGCCGTTGATTTGGATGTTTAAAATTCATTAATCCCAACCATCATCAAGCTATCCATGTGACCACATTTTTCAGAAGCAGAAAATCATGCAATGGACACCACTTGATGTTCATCACTTCCAAAAATGGACAGCCTTTTCACGTGAAAATTCAGCACCTATTTATTGTGTGGCCCACCAAAATCATGCTGCCCATTTCACCCATAGCAATTGACGTAAATCCATTTATTGAAATGGACCCCACAATGCAACAGCCCATTTATATTTCCAAATCCAAATCACGTAATGCATAGCTGCTAGTGGACCCCACCCATTAATCCATTGCGATTCACGCACTAAGCTGTCCATTTTCCCATTTCACATGATCAGCACTTCACCATCTGATTATCAAGCAATGTGATTTAAAATCAAACAGAAATTCACGTAAATTTTTGATGGCCCACTAGCAGAAAATGTCCATCACGTCATATGCATCCCATTTATCTTGCATTGGGCCCCACTTAAAAATTCAGCAACAATGCTGCTGCCCACAAAAGCATTTCAAGTGAATTCCATAAATCAGCAACTGCACAATTACGCGTACCCCACTGGTATGCAATGCATTTATGAAAGCTACCCAATTAATCACCAAGATGCAAATTCACGTGATGCTCTCATTAGTTTCAGCAGCAATGTGATTAGTGGGGTACACAGAAATTGATGGAGATGAGGCCCACAGCAATTAAGGTATGTATCTATAAAAGGGGGAGCAACCGGCAAAAGCAAAGAGGGCATTCCACAGCAGTAAAATTCTGAGGAGCAAGCAACAGAAAATCCCTGCAAGGATACCACTGCAAAATATTTTAGCAAAAATTTAGAAGAAGATTAGAGCATAATTTTGAGAGAGAAAGAGAGAGAAAGCAAGGTGGAGAGCACGGGCGAAAGGCGGACTTGCAAGTTGCGTGGAGCAGCCGACACACCATCAAGGCTTCAAACCAATAAGCTTTTCTATCTTTTCCCTTTTTAATTTTAATTGTCTTGTTTAAGATGAGTTGTAATTTAAATTTTATTTTGGACTTAGACATGCTTGGCTAAATCCTAAATCTAGGGTTTAGGATGTAGCATGCGTACAATGCAGCGTGGTGTGGATTTTCGATTCATTTATTTTGGATGTTGTTGTTAATTTAATATCTTGTGATTTTTATGCTTGCTTTATACATGGGCCTGTATTTTGGCATGATTCCATATATTAGGTGATGGAACCGAGAGGTGAAAATCTAATATACGAAAGTCAAGATATTAAACCTAGAAATCTAAGACCATGAAAATAGGCATGATAACCTTGAGGAATTACATGAACAAACCATAAAACTTAATGGATTCTAATTAACTTAATCCCATGAGAATAGGTGGTTAAGAAAATTAGGGTACACCTTGTAGGTTTCGAGAGAAGGTGCAAGGATAAATTAGGGTCTGTTCTCATTTAACAAATAATATCAAAATTAAATAATTATACCACTACCCGTTGTAAAATACGCATGTGAAATCCTAGACCCTAGGTATTTGCACTCTCGCTTTCTCTCCTCATTTTTAATTTGCAATTCTTCCCATTTTATTTATTTTCTTTCCCTTTTATTTACTGCATTTCCTCCCCACTTTTCTATTTTATTTGTTATATTATCTCCATCTCTGCCGCGAAAACATTTAAAAGCAAAATTTTATAGTTCTAAATTCCCTGTGGATTGGTATAAAATGTCCATAAAATATGTTACCAAATTCAAATTATCAAGAGATAGAAAAGAGAAGAAGTAGAGAAAGAAAAAGAGAGGAGAGAGAGAATGATAGAAATAAGAAAAACACGAGTAATTAATAATAACATAAATTAAATTTAAACTAAGAAAGCAATTAAAGAATTGTAGAAATAAAATTTAATTTACGAAAATGGGAAAAGAAAATGCATTAAATTTAATCTAAAAATTAAAAAGCAAGAAATAAAATAGTAAATCTAATGTAAGAATAAAAACTTTAAACTAAAAATTGATAACTATAAAATATTAAAAAACTACAAAGCAATAAAATAAAATTTTATATCATCTAAAGTGAAAAGAAATTCTCCACTATAGGGCCTCTATTGCTTGCCCTCTACTTGGTTTCAGGGCCCTTTATTTACAGATTTGAAATGGTGGGGCTACTTTGTAATCCATCGATGTGGGATTGTGCATTGCCTTGCTAACATAATTGTCTTCAACCCTCTAAACGATACTAGAATAATGAAGACTACTAGCTTGCAATTTGGCACTGCCAATAGGATGGAAGTCATGGCTAAATTTGTTTAGGCATGGAAGACTTCTACTAGTTTTGTGTCAGCTATTAGTGGGTTGCCTATGTTCGAATTTGAGATGACGGAAATTGAATTCACTAGCTATTGGTTTGGAAGTCCTGGACAATATTATCAAAAATGAACTGGTCAAGGGATTGGTTCTGGTTCAATAGGTTAAATCATTTTTGAAAACCAGATTGAACTATAATTAACAATTTATATAAAATATATACGAGATTCTTCAACCAAAACCCTACACTTAAAAGTTTAGAAATAATATAAATTAAATCATATATTTTAAGATGTTGTAAAAGAATAGTGTACTTACTTCCAAAAATTAGAAAAAACCTTATCCAATTTTGGATCCTTATATGTTGTCATTGTAATTTAATCTATAATAAAATTCAATGCCTGCAAAGTAAAAATAAAAAAGCACATGGATATATTATGAGGACTAGGTATTTTTTTATTATAACATTTCTTTTACCATAATGTAATTTACAAATATATCACTAACGATTAATAGTATTAATGTTGTGTATGTTGTATATAGATATGACACCTGGGGGATGCATAATATATGCGTGCATGCATTAAGATCTTAGTATGTTTATGTGGTCGCACCAATTGGTTATGATATGATTTATTAGATACTGATTTAGGAGTGTATGATTAATGCATTGTTTGGGAACTATAACTATCTTGAACCTAGCAAAGTAGGTATGAGATTCGACCTGCCCGGTCAAGTCGCAGGGGTCAAGGGACAGTGCCCCCAAAGAAATTTTTAATTAATTAAGTAATATAAGTGGAAAAGTTAGTACTAAATTGGTAACTGGGCTTGACCCGTGTTGGCAAAATCCCTCTTAAGAGAAGGGTACGTGCGACCTGTTGATCATATGTTTGCTTTAAGAATGATTAATTTGATTTTGATTATTAACAAATAATTGAAATATCATTAAAAAGGATCTAATAAATTTGTCTAAGTGTTCTCAGATATTTTGTCTCTAATTATGTGTATGAAAATGAAAATGTGAAATAATTTAAGTTTCAAGAGCTCAAGTTCATGAATAGCAAATTCAGCAAAGTGAAGTCTCAGCCCAAGTCGACTTCACTTGCGACTTGGGTGAAGTCCCATAGCCAAGTCGACTTCGCCTGCAACTTCAGACAGACAGCAAAGTGAAGTCTCAACCCAAGTCGACTTCACTTGCGACTTAGGTGAAGTCTCAACCCAAGTCGACTTCGCCTGTGACTTTGAAGGCAAAATTCTGGACAACAAGTAGACAGCAAGTTTTAACAAGACGAAGTCGCATCCCAAGTCGACTTCACCCATCCGAAGTCGACTCCACTTATCCGAAGTCAACTCCACTTCGACTTCAACTCGTAACGATTGAAAATTCGAACGTTGGAGCTCTAGATGCACGTGAACCTCTACTCCAAACGGCTAGATCATTTTTCCTCTATATATACCATTGATGTATAAACGTAAAGAGTAGAGAGAAGGAGGAAAGAAAGAAAAAAACACAAGAAGAGCTTACACCTTCCATTATTCTAAAGTATTGAAGTCTTTTGAACAATTATTGAAGCTTCAAGTACTGCAACTTCAAGTGAGCTTACAAGATTATCATCTCCACATGACAAGGAGCTTCCGGAGCTGATTGATTACACGTGTAAACTGTAAATTCTAATTTGTTTATTTTATTTTATGTTGTGTCCTTGGATCGATGTTGGAGACCGAATTCAAGAAGAAGCAAAACAGGAGGTTGGTTTGAGTTTGTCTCACCAACAAATCAGACTTGGTTGGTTAGAGTTGGTCTCACCAACAAGTGACTATTGTATATGCCCCTAGAGCTAGAATCTAGAAGAGATCGGGTGCTCTAGATTGTATTAAAAATACAATAGTGGAACCCAAGACACAACGGGTGTGTGCTTGGAAGAGTGGAGTAGGGAAGGTTGCTCGAACTACTATATATTGTTGTCTCTTTTTTGGTTTGATTGCTTGCATTTTATATTTCATTTGCACCCTCTCATTTTATTTCATAGCACATTTCATCAAGGGGATTAAACTTATAAGGGGTTAAGCTTCTAATTACGAAAAGAATTTTCAAGAACCCAATTCACCCCTCCCCTCTTGGGTTTTGCCATAAACTCGGGACCAACACGACCTCCCTTCATTGTTCCTTCTCGTATTGTTTCCACTCCATCTCTCCATCTCCCCTCATTTTCCCCTTTTTTTCAATTTTGATCTGCCCAAACCTTCTCGAAAACTCTCTAAACTACCTTGAAGACCATCAATTCATATCAAGGGATCTTAAAAATCTTAGAAATTAGAGTCTATAGTTACTGATTTAAAATAGTGATTTAGGTAAGTAGATTTTTCTTAAATTAGTGGTGGAATCTCATTTTAAACGTGATATAGGGCTGGTGGGAAGAGTAACATCCAACAACTTCAAGGTTTAGGCGTTCTAAGATACACGACAACCTAGGGTTAACAGGATTCATAAGGAATCAGATATTATTGTATGATCTTTATGAAATAAATGACGCATTAGCAATTTTGTTATCATTAGAGTGTGACATTGTTCAAATAGGTTAAACTAGTAAAATGAATTAGAAGTTTCTTCTTTGATGTCTATCATGTGTTTGATGAAATGCTTATGTGATAGTTAGTATGTTAAATTTAATGCAAACTTGGTTGTATTTTCTGATATTGTACCCGTGATTCTGACACTTGTTCTTGTGTGTATTGATTGATGCACTATTCAAAATAAGTGGTTATAGTTAACAGTTTAATTTATGTATTTAGTTAGGGGAATATTGCATCACATTACTTTTGTTGTAAATGAATATATGAATGAGTCATGTAGATGTATCGGGTAGTTCATGACCCTTGATTAATATGAGAAAAATGATTGTTCATGACCCTTGGTTGACATGAGGAGAGGGTTGTACATGACTATGTCTTACATAGTCATATATAAATCATTTTATTGCATTAATATTATGACATATGCATCAAGAATCTTATTTGATTACGCTTTTTTATTAATTGTTGTCTACTTACTAGGTCTATTTAGACTCATGTAATTTGTTATTTTGCTTGTAGACCACAGACCAAGTGAAGAGCCTCAAGATAGGATTGGTGGAGGATATTACCTTGAAACCAAATTCATTAGATTAGAACTTGCATTTTTTACTATTTTGAACTTTATGATTCTATTTGACATTAATTAATACAAGCATTTACTTAGTTTGACCAAACTATGAAGAACATGTTATACTTGAGTATTTTCGAACTTGCTTATAGTTTATGTGAACATATGAATTTGTTATTTTGGGTGGTTTTGTAGAATTATGATGAATTATAATGAATTTCTTTATCTATAGATGTCTTTTAATATGGACATGTAAATACGTGAATGTATAGCTAAATATTTATATTTTGAAATGGAATTGTGATGTTCATATACAATAGATCTTGTATACCATAGCACCCCCTTATAGATTGTGAGAAGATATTGCTAAATTTTTCGTAGGTCATATGACACACATTGACTAACCATTAAAGATGTTTAGGCAACAGGATGTCATAGAAAATGGTATCAAAGCACGAGAATGTTTCAAATTATTAAGTTAGTAAGGGAATTAGATTAAGTTGTCGGTTAGTACAATACATCAGTCGAAATTAGTTTAATGGAGAATGCTAATCTAAATTGTTGAGATAGAGATCCTAGGATATGTTCTTGTTAAATAGTTATGTGTATTGTTCAAGGCTATGATATTCCATCTTTAATGGCTTATGAATGTGGTTACAGAAGATGACACCAATAAAGAAAAAGCTTAGCAAGGACAAGGGCCCTATGGTGGAACAAGGACCAACTGAAATGATAATGCTTCGTATTAGAGACCAACGAGAAGTACAAGTCCATAGAGAAGAAGATCAGTTTACATAGGAGAGGTCTCCACAACAAGGAGATGAAGAGAACACAAATGATGAGCAACACCCATATCGACTCAACCCTGCGACTTCGTGTTGGTCTCGAGTTTATGACAACAACCCAAGAGGGGAGGAGTGGATTGGATATTTTAAAATTTTTACTTAAATAAAAACTTTTCCCCTATTTAATTTAATCCTCTTAATGAAACAAGCAGAGAATATGGAGAGAAATAAAGCAATAAAAGCAGTTGAGCAAACTACAAAAATAGACACAATTTTATAGTGGTTCGGGCAACCTTCCCTACTCCACTCTTCCAAGCTCACACCCGTTGTGACTTGGGTTCCACTATTGGATTGTCAAATACAACTTGAGGAGCAGCTCTCTTCTAGATTCCAGCTCTAGGGGGCTTGCACAAATACAACACAAGTAGGTGACGAGTCACACTCAAGTCACAACACTACTTTGTCTTCACTTGGTTTTTATTTCCAATATCAAACTAAGTATTAAATACAAATAATGAATCAAACATAAGTGTGAAACCCCAATTTTAGGAACGTGTATGAAACCCTAAGGTTATAAACCCTGAGTAATATAATGATATGAAATATATATTAATGATATATGACATTGGAAGATTAAATAGCTAATTATGGAATGTTAATTCGGATGAATAGTAAATGTGAATAGTGAAACGTGAATAGTAAATGCGGGATTAAGGAATATATTAAGTTAATCACTTTGGATTAACTTAATCATAAAAGACGAAAAAGGAAGCTTTCCACTAAAGGACAAAAGTGCTTTTTGGATTAAAATAATAATTTTCGGATTTTTATGGATTTTTCTGAAGAAAATGAAGAAAAATTCATATCTTGCAATCCGGACGTCGGATTGAGATGAAATTTTTTATGGATGGCCAAATATTTATGAAGAACATGATGAATGGTTTAAGATTTGACAAAAATCGTGAATCAGAGGTCAAGATGAAACATCATTAGAAGATCAAAAAGCAATTTTGCTTTTTCATTAATTTCAAGTTTGACTTTGTTAATTTTAATTAATTAAAAAATAAAATTATTAAAGAAATGCTGCAATGGCTGTTGGAGGCTTGAATTTTGGGCCAAAATCCAATGTTCCAAAATCAATCTTATGAAAAATCAACGGTTGAGATAAATTAGCTTAAAAATAATTAATTTTAATAAATAAAAAAATCATAAATAAATAGGGGCTAGCTAGGGGGCAGAGCTTCAGATTAGGGTGGCTACACAAAGCTCAAAATATTTCATGGGATTTGGAAAAAAATATTTAGAATTAAATACCTTGAGCAAGGGGGGTAAATTGCAATTTCATGAAATTTGGAGCACTATAAATATAGGGCCATGCCTTGAACGAATTAACATTCATTCCAAGCTCAAAAATCACTTGGGCAACTTCATTTTCCATCCCCCACACGTTCTAGCCAAGAGAGAAGGGAAGAGAAAGGAAAGAGAGAGAGAGAGAAATTGGAGGAGAGTTCTCTACTTAAGGTAAATGGATTCTATCCAAATTTCTTTTGGATGCTAAGTAGGGTAAAACCATGCTTACATAATGTCTAAGCATGAGAAAATAAGTAAAGTTATAATGCCTAAGTGGAATTATGCCAAAACATCAAGAATTTGGAGCGAAGATAGAGCATTCGGAAAATCATGTATACAATGTGCAAATAATGCTCCAATATTGCTAAATGATGATTTGAGATGAATGTTTATGATAATTATGATGTTGGAATGATGATATATTAATCTCATGATTTTTGGATTTAAGGATTATGCTTAAGTGAAATTATGATGATTTTTAGTATATGGAGAAAATTATTTATTTAACCAAGTTAATGATGATGAATTCAAAATTCATGAATTTTTCCATGATATACTGACTAAGAGCTATGTCATGGTATTTTTTATTTTTGGAAAAAATGTCAAATTTTGGAACCCATGAACAGTAACCAACACGCTGTGAACTGTAACCTCGGATGAGCAGTAACCTGCTACAGTAAACGTGAACAGTAATCATGAACATTAACTATGAACAGTGAACAACGTGATTTTGGGAAAAATTGAGATTTATTTTTATATTTTATGAGGATATATGGATGAAATTTTTAAAGGATTTATGGATAAAAATCCATATAAATAAGTAACGACCAAGTATCTTTATAAGATTAACCTCTATGGGAATAAGGTAATAAATGGTTATAAAGCAAGCATGGAAAACAACCTAAGACATGGAATGGAAGGATAAAATATCCATTTTCCTTGTATAAGGAAAAAGAAAGGAGAAGGTTGAGGACACGGACTGAAAAGGTAAGCAAGCACAACTTTGAAAATGTGATTTCATTCTCAAGTATTTATGAAATGTGTTTAAGGGTGGTCATTCCTATAATGTTTTGAAATGATGAATGTTTATGAGTTTTTATGAAAAGTCACGCCGACATATTGATATCATGTAATGTTCATGGACATGTGCACATGTATGATGTATAATAAAGAGGCTTTGGTGGAGGTAGAAAGCGGATCAAAGGGTCCCCCTTTGCTATTGCCAAGTCGTATGGGCTGTGTGCCGACGGCGTCCTCTCCAGAGGTCGAGGCAAAGGAATGTTATGTGTGAATGAATGCATTGCATTTTCATACATGGATTGAAAAGAAAAGCATGGATTTGAAATGATGTTTTAAGGGATGGCGCAAATAATTCTCTACATGAGAATGACAAGTCACCTGGTGTAAGAGGTATATAATGCTGGAGAAATCAAAAGTCATGCATATAGGAGACCACGTAGGCGTCAAGAGGAAGAGAAGTTTCCCCTTGATGAGGCCAAGTCGGAGAAAGCCGGCGTATTGGACCATGCTATGTGAGATGTTCCCTGGGCTAGCGTACCTGCACACGAAGGTTTATGTCAAGAATGGAAAGGAAGCATTTGCACATCCAATGTTTATAAAATAATTTTTATGAAAAGGTTTCTGTGCATTTGATAGTTGATCACTTGGTAAGTGTCTTCTATCGAATGGAGAGGAATGCATTTAAAATGAAAAATGCTTGCTTATTGAGTTTCGACTCATGTTTTATTTTTCCAACGTTCGACAGGTGTAGGGAAAGCCAAGAGATGAAAGACATGTGTTGCTAAAAGAAAAGAGGAATCTACAAAGGTTAGTAGATTTTTGTATGAATAGATGCCCTAATGGGATATGATGAGAAAGGACATAGGTTGTATGCAATTATGAAGTTATGAATAATATGAGAAGTTGATGATTTATGATGATATGGATAAGTCCATTATGAATGATGATGAGTATATGTTTATGTGATGAAAGAGAAGAACATGAAAAAAATGAAAAAAAATTGGACGAGATCTAATTAAGAACCCGCTGTGTGATCAGGGCAACAATCCTAAGTCATGTTTACCAATCGACAAGATCCCGGAGTAAGGTTTATAGGCACCTCGGTTCGGGGTGCCACAATAAGAAACTACACTTTACAAGTTTGTGTAGGCAGTTTTTAGCTCATAGAAGAACTTGTTGAGAGAATGGTATGATCAGCAATGATGCTTTCAGCAAGTTGGACCAAAGTTCTTCACTTGAAGTTGGTGTAGATCACTTTAATGCTTGAGAGAGTGGAAGGTGAACTTAATGAATGCTTCTCTCTAACCTCTAGCACATCCTCTTGAATACTCTTTTATAATTGTGGAGTAAATTCAAACGTTTGGTGGTAGGTGGTGCACATTTAATGCGCCAACATTCGAATTTTTCCCACCGTTATGAACCAAGTCGTATGTGAAGTCGACTTCAGATGCGACTTCACCCAAGTCGTAGAACTGGAGTCGACTTCGGTTGCGACTTCGGTCTTTAGCGTTCACTTCAAGTTCCCTCTCAAGTTGACTTGGTATTGGACCTGACCCAAGTCGCCGGTGGAGTCGACTTCGGGTGCGACTTCACTGGCTATGTGCATATATTGGAACTTTGGATTTCTTAAAAGTGATCCTTGATGCTTCATTTTTCTCTCATATCTTGTTCTTCAACTTATATCCTTGATTTTTAATGTTTAGTCTTGAGACTTAGTATCTACTTCTCCTCTTGAGTAGTATATCCTTGTGGCCTTGATCTAAAATGATTTGCCTTTCTTGAATTTAAGGTCCAAAGATATAGTTCATAGTTTTCCCTTTAATAATGTTCCAGCTTGAGTGATTCTTTCATGGTCATTTGCTTGCTTGGGTTGTCTTGGTCTTCAGCTTGACTCAAGTCACGTGCTTGAGTCGACTTGAGGTTCAACTTCACTTAAGTTGCATTGCGGAGTTGACTTGGGAATGCAACTTCACCCAAGTCGCAGGTGGAGTCGACTGCGACTTCACCTGTCTCCGAGCCTAATTTCAGCTCTGGAAGGATTTGATCATCTGAAGTCGATTGTGGAGTCGACTTGGGTTTGCGACTTCACCTAAGTCGCAGGTGGAGTCGACTTCGACTGCGACTTCATCTGTCTTTGTGCCCAAATTCAGCACTGGAAGATTTTGATCTTCTGAAGTTGATTGTGGAGTCGACTTGGGTCTACGACTTCACCTAAGTCGCAGGTGGAGTCGACTTCGATTGCGACTTCACCTGTCTCCGCCCAAATTCATCTCTAGAAGGTTTTGATAATCTGAAGTCGATTGTGAAGTCGACTTGGGTTTGCGATTTGGTCTGCTATGTTCTGAAACTTAAGTTTTTATCCTTTAATAAAGCTTAGTAAACTACATTAGTACCCAAAATATTCTCAAATTGAGTTGTTAATCATCAAAACATGGATTGTGCTTAATTTGCCTTTAATTCCAATAATCTCTCCCTTTTTGATGATTGACAAAACCAATTTGAGATATACCTTCATTTTCTTTCAAAAGTAACATATTATACTTGTTTTGGTGTTTAGAGCATACATATTGCGTTGTCATTATATTCCAGGTTTAAATGGATCAAAACACCAATTCATGCTCAACCAAATTTATGTCAAACACTTACAAACATGCATTCCAAACATTCAATCATTGCAATTTCAAAACACAAAACATGTTATATATATCCAATCATGTGTATATAATGTATCTTACACCGCTCAAATCTCTCTCCTCCTTTTTGTCAAAGAATCAAAAAGGAGATAAGAAAATCTAGATTTAGAAAATTAAAACGCAGTGATTGGGTAGGATGGAGAACGGGTAGGTGGGATCGGTCTGATATGGGCGGATGAATAGAAGGATGAGAAAGCCTGAACAGTGGGTTCGGCTCTCACAGACTCACCAAAATAAGGATCGAAGTTAGGTATACTCAGAATCGGGCGACCACGACTGCTTCCCGACGCGAGTTTATACTTGATGGTGCGGAGTTCTTGATCCATTTTGTCTTGGCGAGTATGCATCACCATCATCGCCATATGAATACCTGCCAACTGTTGCATAAGTTAGTCTTCCATTTGCTCAAGATGATCCCGGATAGCGTTGACAGAAGCAGACCAATTCGGTGAATGTGGATGAGGATCTGGGATCTGGGAACCTCGTGGAGAGCAAGAACCATGGGACTGTGGTGATCAGGCTCAACTGGAGCAGGCGGTGGAGATGGAACCACCTCCTGCTGTGGTGACTGAGGTGGCTGCTCCCCCTCAGGGTGACTACCCACTGCTTCGGGCTGATCTGCATTCCCCATCATTTCCTGTAGTCTATCGGCTCGGAATGCTTCAAGGTTGATCTTCATTCGGTTCAAAAGAGTCCAATTGATAGCATTAGTGGGCTTTAGGACCTCGAATGGCTCCCCATCCAAGTCTACACCAAGGAAGCTCATGATTTTGGTAAGCCTCGTCCCATAAGGTAATACGCCTCATGGATTCTCTTTCTTTGACGCCAGAGCTTCTAACAACAAGTTGGGTAGACTAACCTTGACCCGATTTGCAACTTTCAATAGAATCTCTGCCTCTTGTGGATTCAATTGATTTCAGCCTCCTCCCTTGAGATATATACAATGTGCAATAAGGAGCCTTAGAACCTGAAGTCGAGGAGATAGATCCATGTAATGAGGAAATTTAATCCCCGAATGGTATATATTGCCGTTGGCCAGTTGGTTGTACATTTGAGTGAGTGACAACCCTTCGGGAATCCTCTCATTTTCTTCAGGGACTTCCAAAATGTTTGCAATTCGATGGATTGCATTATTTCTGCAGGTTGAGCTTCCTATTCCCAAATTCATCTCAGTTCCCTTTACATAAGTGAGATAATTCTCCTGATCCCATAGATAATAGAAGATTCTTGTCAGATCAGGTTATATCCGATCATCCGCTTTCAATAGCCTAGTCCAACCTTGGAAATCTAGTAATTCTTCAATCCCAAATTCAAAATCATTGAGAAATTTGAAATCTATAATTTTAGGAACAAAAATTTTACGCTCATAAAAGTTTTGATAGAACCGGCTATGTTGCTTTTCGGTTCTGAAATAGGTAGTGGGCATTTTCAGAACTTGTCCCTTCCGCGTAAGCGTTCCTTGCCTATTTCCCGTTGATAGAGTGTCATTGCTTGAATCTGAGTGTGAATTCTCCTGTTCCTTCCCGGAATCGCACCCAGCATCCCACAAATGCTGTGGCTTCCTCCCGAACCCGTTTAGACGGCATTCGTTAGCGACAGGGCACCCCCTCGCCAGTATTAGACTTGGATTGTCTTAAGATGGGTAATTTGGAAGATTTGGCTACAGCTTTTGGCGCCATTGATCTTTTAAATTAAACAGGGGTTTAATGGAGGCTTTGAGAGAGAAGACTGTTGTGATGGCTGTATGGAATCAGGTAAGTTAATTCTTGATTTTTCATTAATTATTCGAATTAGTAATATGACTAGAAAATTTAAGATATGATTAAGAACATATTTATATGAAAGAATATGAATATAAATATTCTAATAACACGTTACGAATAAATTAAGAAATACATGATATAATATGAAATTTTTTATGAATTTTTGGGAAGAATTTGGAAGTTCTAAAGTACACCAATTGAAACTGTTTAAATTCATGAACCTTATGAAAACATAAAAATAAATAGGAAAATTTGGGCCAATTAGGGGTCCTAATTAAGGGCTATATTCGTCTACACTACTTTCATTATATATTAAAATGTATATCTCAGATCAATAAGAGAATTTAATAAGAAGGATTAAATTATGTGCTCTTTAATGTAGATGGATTAGGTTATGAAAAATAATGGATTAAAGTACTTAACTTAAATGCATCAAAAAACGTGCCCAAAAGTCAAAGCCATGCACACCGACTCACGTCCAGCAAGCCTTTCACATTTTTATATTTTTTAGTTAATTTCTTATTAAATTTAATATCTTGATATATAAGGCAGTTTTACATGAAATTTCGGTAGTAAGCCTATTTTAACATACCCTACATATTGAATGAATTAGATCATGGAAATGATATTTAGAAAATTTTTAAAACAACTGAAATTGCATGAGATGTCATGAATTAATTTTGAATGCTAATATTTTAACCTATTCTAATCATTTTAATATGAAAACAGAGATAGACGTTTAAATTTATTTGCTTTATATTATGGATGGAATGGATTAGGAAAAATGATTTAATAATTCATTTATATAATTTCAAATTTTACATTGAAAAATGTGCACAGATTCCATTAATGTGTGGTACGTCCCTTCTCTTGGAACGTGCATATGTATCATGTTCACTCTATGTTTCACATTTTTATTAATTGAATTATTATATATGTACAACTCCATTTCATTTGAGATTTCATGGGTAAGCCTAAATTAATGTGCCCTACTTGAAGAACGGTGTAGATTATACAAATATAATTACAAATGGATAGAAAAAATTAAAAATTAGATGAATTGCATTGATTAATTTCAAATGCTTATATCTTAACCAAATTTAATCATTTTGACATGAACTTGTTATGAACGGTTTATTTAATGTGCCTTAAAATATGAATGGATTAGATTTAAAAAAACATTATTGGGAAATTATTAAAAAATATTATCCAAGTAAATGAATGTAAGAGATGGTTTTAAGAGAAACCGACTTAGCTCAGAGTCTTTCACACATATTGTAAATACGTGGCTAGTTGTAAAAATGCTGCCAGTAAAACAGAGATCGGTGGTGCATGAAGGCAATGAGGTGGCAACAAGAGCATGAAACGACTAAGCATGGTTACATAACCTAGGTAAAGTAAACCGTGGCTGGACAAGTATAAAAGGGTGGGAGAGGTAGCACGATTGAGGAAAGGCTATTTAAAAAAAATGAGAAAGGGCAGAAGGACAAGCTGGGGAGAGAAACCATGAAAAAAAAATATAATCGCAAGATAAATGTTATTTATTTATTTATTCTCTCCCTCCTTCACATCACATATCTGATATATTATATTTGGTTTCATGTCAGTTATTATTATTATTATTTAATATTAACCTTTACATGGTACGTAATTCCTTTTATTAATATAGAAACCGATTATATAATAATTGGAAAAGAACGCTGCTTGATAGATTATATAAATAAATAATAATAATATGTATGATTTTAACAACATACCAAAATAGTCAGGATTTTAATAAAGATATTTTCAGGTATATTATATGCATCCAAATAAAATGATATCTAAAATTCTTTTCCAGCTCAACGTCCGAATATATTATTTTTTTATTCATGAGTCAGTAATTATTTATAAATGCATATATTATTTGATATATTATTAGCATGATGTTTTAGCCATGTAACATGAATTGAACAACTAAACAGATTCTTTACGATATGGGTAGAAACTGTTTAATTGGTAATTTGGTAGAATAGTAATAATAATAAACATATAGATATGGATGTTAAGGAAGGTGAACGTTAAATTTGGAATATGTGTTTAAATTTTATTTTGTTATAAACCGAACGCGGGTTGAACCATAACACGTTAAAAGTATATATAGTTTAATAAAGAAATAAGCATGCAAGTATAAAAGTATAATGCAAATATGTAAGATAATCCTTTTCGCTTGTTTAGGAAAAAGAATAGAAATTCAGGAAGCGAGCTTTACTCAATAATCACTGTGAAAGGTAAGTAGGTTATGCTTTCCATTTTCAAAGACGTTATTTTGAATTGTTTCTCGAAATTGTACAAATATTTGATATGTGTTTAAATTATACATGATGTGATGAAAATTTTAATTATTTTACGATGACATGCATAATTCCTCGCAATGGTCATGATTCATGGTGTGTATGAAATGCATTAAGTAGCCTTGTTCGATGAGCCAGGAGGTGATGTTTCCAAGGAAACTGAGCCCAGTCACCTGACCTCGGGTCTTAAGGGTGGCGCCCGTGGCACCCCAAACTGAGGTGCCTAGAAGTCTTACTCTGGGACCGTTTTTGATTGGTAAACGTGACTCAGGGTTGTTGCCCTGATCACATGGTGGGATTATATATATATATATATAACATCAATACATGAAAAATTATCACCATTCAATCAATTGGACATATATTTCATATATCATAGCTATAATCACAGTCTGTTCATAAAACATCATCATTGAAAAGATATCTTTCCCATCTCAAAATTGTCATCATTGTCTTTACAAAAAAATTTACATATACAACATTTATATCAAAAACTGCATATCATTTTGCATGCTACCTTCATCATCATTTCCTGTCTGTTGTTGAAAAAGCATGGATGAGTAATAATACTCAGTAAGCAAGCTAGACATAATTTTTCAATCCTTTTTTCATGCGTTTCATAAGATGCAAATGTAATACATTCATAGCATTCATGACATTCCTTTAGATGCGATGCTAGCTAGGAGCCCATCCCACACATGCTCCCATCTCAGGGAGGTCGCCGCCGGCCTGGGCCTGTATAAGCGACTTGGCAATAGTGAGGGGGACATCCGGTCTACTTACTACCTCAACTATGGTCTATTCCTCGTGCACATGCTCATTCCCATACACATGCCGACATGATATTTGTAAATCATAAATAATTCATAAAAACATTTAATAAATAATTTAACAAACGTACTTCAGTTCAGGTAAAGCAGTTATAGGTATGGCCAACCTTAAATAAATTTCATAAAGCAATTCACAAATAATTTCAAGCATTTTGGGAATAATTTGTAAAATATATAACTTGCTTACCTTTTCACTTGGTGTCATCGAATTTTTCTTTTCCTTTTCCTATTCAAGGAAAAAGGATATTTCATTTATTCTGTTCAAGCTGCTTCCTATGCATGCTTTACAATATTTGGGCATTTATCTCTTTATATAGATTTTTCTATCCATAGGTTCTTCAAAAATTTCATCATTATATTTAAATATTAATCTAAAAAAATCACGCTGTTTACTATTCATAGTTACTGTAGCATATTACTGTTCACCCCCGAGGTTACTGTTCATAGCGTGTTGGTTTCTGTTCATGGGTTCCAAAAATTGACATTTTTCCCAAAAATAAAAAATACAATAACATAGCTTATGTTTAGTATATCATGGGAAAATTCATAAATTTTGAATTTATCATCATTAATTTGGCTAAATAAATCATTTTCTCCATATACTAAAAATCAATATAATTTCACTTAAACATAATCCTTAATTTAAAAAATCTTGAGATTAATATATCATCATTCCAACATCATAATTATCATAATCATCCATACCAAATCATCATTTATTAATTTTGGAGCATTATTTACATATATCATATGCTATCTTCTCGAATGCTCTGTCTTCGTTCCAAAGTTTTGATGTTTTGGCATAATTCTAATTAAGCATTATAAATATACTTATTTTCTTATACTTAGGAATTATCTAAGCATGATTTTACCCTACTTAACATCCAAAAGAAATTTTGATAGAAATCACTTACCCGAAGTGGAGATATCCTTTTTTTTCTCACACTTTCTCTCTCTAACTTTCTCCTCTTCTTTCCATGGACATGTGGGGGGTTTGGGTGCTTGGAATTGCTAAAGTGGAGCTGGGAGGAATGTGAATTTGGATGTCCACCCCTGCCCTATTTATAGGGTTTGATTTTCATAAAATTATAATTTACCCCCTTGCTCAAGGTATTAAATTGTAAATGTGTTTTTTTCTAATTTCCAAAAGGTGATTTGAGCCATGTGCAGCCCACCCTACAGCAGCTCAAGCCCCCTATGGCAGCCCTATTTTTATTTATTATTTATTATTTTTAAAATTAATTAATTTAAGCTAATTAAATCCTAGCCCTTGATTTATGATGATGATGAATGTGGACCATTGATTTTGGTCAAGGATCCCAACCACCCCCTGCTCATGCCCCTGCCATTGCTGATTTGTATTTAATTTTTTTATTTTTAAATTATTTAATTTTAATAAAAAGTCGAAAGTAGAATTAATGAAAAGTTAATCTACTTTTTAATCTTCATTTGACGTTTCATCTTGACCCTTAATTTGTGATTTTCATCACATCTTAAACCCTTCATCATGTTCATCATGGATTTTTAACCATCCATAAAAAATTTCATCTAAATCCTTCAGATTGTAAATTATGAATTTTTCTTTAATTTTCCACTAAAATCCAAAACTGTATTATAATATAAAAAATTACTATTTCGTCCTGTAGTAATTAAATCTCCTTTTTGTCTTTTTGTGATTAGGTTAATCCAAGTGATTAACTCTTAATCACGTATCTTAATCCCTAATTATTATTCACGTGCACTATTCACGTAGGTTAAATTCTTAATTGCATTATCTTAATCTCCAATACACATATCTACAAATATAATTCATGAATTTTTATTCATCATAAAAATTATTATAAAAATCTAGGGTTTACAATGCGTATATTGCCTGAGAAGGCTGGGTTTCACAATCCTCCTCCCCTTATAATAGGTTTCGTCCCGAAACCTATCTTTCCTTGAACAATTGAGGATATTTCCTTTCGACCTCTTCTCGTAGCTCCCAAGTGGTTTTAGACTCTGAATATCGATTCCATTGTACCTTTACATATTCAATCTCTCTGTTCCGAAGCTTCTTGAGCTTAAAATCCAATATTTTGATCGACCTTTCCTCATAGTTCAAGTATTCTTAGATTGGCAAATTTTCTACTATCAACACGTGGGTAGGATCAGAAACATATTTTCTTAGCATGGAGATGTGAAACACCTGCGGATGATAATTAGGGTTGGTGGCAGGGCTATTCTATAGACTAGATTGCCTATCTTTTCCAGAACTTCAAAGGGCCCGACATATCTTGGGTTTAGTTTTCCCCTCTTTCTGAACCGGATGACTCCTTTGAATGGCGTTACTTTGACAAACACGTGATCCCCAATTTGGATATTCAAATCCCTTCTTTTGCAATCGGTGTAATTCTTTTACCTGCTCTGGGCTGTGAGTATACACTGGTGAATTACTTGAACTTTTTCTGCCATTTTTTTGAGAGGTTTGGAGCTAACTTTCTTTCTCCCACTTCATCCCAGTTTAGAGGAGTTCTGGATTTCCGTCCATATAAGGCTTCGAATGGGGCCATTTGAATACTTGCTTGATAACTGTTGTTATAAGCAAATTCTGCCATAGTCAAATATTCATCCCATAATCCTCCAAATTCTACGGTGCACATCCTTAGCATATCATCAACTATTTGATTTACCCTTTCTGTTGCTCATCAGTCTTAGGATGAAATGTTGTATTGAATTTCAGCTGTGTACCAAAGGTTTGATGTAAACTTTTCCAAAATTGAGACGTAAAACTGGAATCTTGATCGGAAACTTTTGACTTAGGTACTCCATGTAGTCTCACTATCTCCTTATAATAAATCTTAGTCAGTCGCTCAGCAGTAAAATTTTTCTTGATGGCTAGGAAATAAGTTACCTTTGATAATCTATCAACTATTACCCATATAGCATCATTTCCATTTTGGGTTCTTGGCAACCCTTCAATAAAATTCATAAGAATATCATCCCATTTCCATTCTGGGACTTCTAGCAACTGTAACTTTCCAGGGGTTCTTTGGTGATCAGCCTTAACCCTTTGACATGTTAGGCACTTAGCCACATATTCAACAATTTCTCTCTTCATGTTATTCCACCAATATATTCTTTTTTATGTCTTGATACATCTTGGTGCTACCTGGATGCATCAAAAATGGAGAGAAATGTACTTCTTTCAATATCTGCTCCTTTATTTCCTCTTGATTGGGTATACACAGGCGACCCTTATATCCGTACATTCAATGTTCATCTTGTATATATTCAGTGAGATTTTTCTTGATCATTTTCTCAACATAACTCTTTAAATTCTTATTTTCTTGTTGAGCCATTTTAATTTGCTCAAATAAATTCGACTGGATTTGTAATTGAGACAATCTGACTTGTACCCCAAGTGGGCTTATAATTAATTCTAATTGTCTCAATTCTTGTAGTAGCTCTTCTTTTGTTGTGATGAGATATGCTAAGCTAATATTTCTACTTAGCGCATTGACTACTACATTAGCTTTGCCTGGATGATATAAAATGTTGAGGTCATAATCTTTTAGTAACTCGAGTCATCTTCTTTGCCTCATATTTAACTCCTTTTGAGTAGAAATGTACTTGAAACTTTTATGATCAGTATAGACCTCACATTTAACTCCATATAAATAATGTGTCCAAATTTTCAAGGCAAAGACTACTGCTGCCAATTCTAAGTCATGGGTTGGATAGTTTACCTCATTTGGCTTGAGTTGCCTGGATGCGTATGATATAACTTTTCCATTTTGCATTAATACACATCCTAATCTTTTCTTTGAGGCATCACTATAGATCACAAACCCTTCCTTCTCCGTAGGTAGTGTTAGAATTGGAGCTTTTACCAATCTTTTCTTTAACTTTTGGAAACTATTCTCACATTCCTGTGTCCATTCATACCTAACTCCTTTCCTTGTTAGCTTTGTGAGTGTAGCTGACAATTGTGAGAATCCTTCCACAAATCTCCTATAGTAGCCAGCTAGCCCTAGAAAGCTTCTTATTTCTGTGATATTTGTTGGCTGTGGCCACTTTGTTATTGCTTTAATCTTTTGAGGATCTACCTGTACTCCCTTCTCGACTATAATGTGACTGAGAAAGGCTACCTATTTCAACTGAAACTCACATTTCTTGAATTTAGCATATAATTTCTCCCTACAGAGAATTTCCAATACTATCCTTAAATGTCTCTCATGCTTTTCTTTTGTCCTGGAAAAAATCAATATGTCATCAATAAATACCACCACAAATTGATCCAAAAATTCTCGAAAAATTCTGTTCATCATATCCATAAACACAGCTGTGGCATTCATTAGTCCAAATGGCATGACTAAGAATTCATAATGCCCATATCTTGTTCTAAATGTTGTTTTATGGATGTCCTTTGGACATATCCTCAACTAGTGGTACCTTGACTGTAAATCAATTTTCGAAAATGTAGAAGCTCCTTTTAACTGATAAAAAAGATCATCTATTCTTGGGAGTGGGTATTTATTCTTGACTATTACTTTATTCAATTCTCTGTAATAAATACAGAGTCTCAAACTCCCATCCTTTTTCCTTGCAAACAGTACTGGAGCTCCCTAAGGTGATGCACTGGGTCTAATAAACCCTTTATCTAATAAATCTTATATTTGTACTTTCGACTCAGCCAATTCGGCTGTTGCCATCCTATAAGGGGCCTTAGATATTGGGGCTGTTCCTAGGATAATTTCTTTTCCATATCTATCTCCCTTTCCGGTGGTAAACTACATAGCTCTTTTGAAAAAATATCTGGAAATTCCTTTACCACTGGAATTTGTTCCATAGGTACCCCATCCCTTTTTATCGTGTTTATAGAGACCAGATAGGCTGTACATTGTTGGCGTATCAGCTTAGCTTCTTTCATAGTTGATATCATCCTTATTGTGTTTTCTAGCTGTCTTATTTTACTGATCTCTATTTCATCTTTTGTTGCTTCAAATTGCACCTTTTTATTTCTGCAATCAATCGTTGCACCCCATTGACTTAGCCAATCCATCCCTAGTATGACATCAAACTCTGTCATTGGTAATAGGATGAGATCAACTACTAATATTTTTGTCCCTGTCCTGAAAGGACATGCCTTGCAAATTTGATTTATACTTACCAATCTATATACTGGGGATTCCACATGTATAATACTACTGGTTTCTTCTACCCGAACTGCATGTGTGATTACGAATTGGTATGATATAAATGAATGCGTAGCTCCAGAATAAAAAAAAGCTACTGCTGTTGGAAACATGAGGAAAACTAGCTAAATCTATGTTTTGATGATTAACAAATCAATTTGAGAAAGTCTTGGCTACTAACAAGTTTATGAAATGTCTTAAGGAATATACATTTGAAGAAAATCAAGTTGGAAGGCCAAGTCGTTCCCCAAGTCGACTCCAAGATCGACTTCAATATGCCTAAAACGTCCAGAGTTGAAATGGGAGAAAGAGCAAGTGAAGTCGCAGGTCAAGTCGACTCCACATGCGACTTGGGTAGCCAAGTCGCAGACGAAGTCGACCTCGCTATCGACTTCAGAAGTGCAAATTTGTCCAGAGATGAAAGTTGGGACACGGAGCTGCCAAGTCGCAGGCCAAGTCGACTCCATGTGCGACTTAGGTGAAGTCGGGGACGAAGTCGACCCCAAGCGCGACTTGAGTTTGTCAAAGATCAAAGCTGCAGTTTCAAATCATTCAAAGGACTTCTTCACTCTAGGCTCAAAAGCTTCAAGCATGATCAAGATCAAGTCAAGCCTATCAAGTCCAAGGACTCAAAATGAAGAACAAATCTATCAAATCAAAGGCAAAAGACATAAGCTTGCTTCAAACATTCAAGTCTCCAAAGCAAGCAAGTTCTCCAATGATTCAAAGTATCAAGCAAAACCAAGAAGAAGCAAAGTCAAGCTTCTAAGGATTGCAAATCATGGAGCTAATACAATCAAGATACAAGGATTCAGAAAGTAATACAAAAGAACTAAAGGCATGAAGAAGACTAAACAAAAGAGAAAGATTTCCAAAGTTCCGGAGTTCAGAAAATCAACTGACGAGGTGAAGTCGCACACGAAGTCGACTCCACCTGCGACTTGGGTCAAGTCGAGAACCCAAGTCGACCTTGACAGGAACTTGAAGTTGCGACAGAGAGGCGAAGTCGCACCCGAAGTCGACTCCATCTGCGACTTGGGCGAAGTCGCATCCGAAGTCGACTCCACATGCGACTTGGGTCGCAACGGTCGGAATTTATTCGAACGTTGGCGCATTAAATGCGCGCCACCTACCCTCTAACGTTCGGATTCCCTCCAAAATTATAAATAGCATTCATGGTGGACGAGGGAAGTAGCTGAGAATCATTAAGTGTGCTTAACTACTACATTCAAGAGCTCAAAAGAGATCAAGCCACTCAAAGAAGAAGAACTCTACTTCAAACTGCAAGAGCTTCATTTTAGAATCTTAAAAAGCCAAGTCTTCAAGTTCTTCTCTGCGCCTAATTGCTGCTACACATCTGTAAAGTGTAGATTTCCTTGTGTTTCATTTATTTGTGATTGAACTTGATCTAGTTTGAGGAACTAGGATCAAGTGTATGCTAAGTAGTGTGTGATTGGAGTGTGACTCATCACCTACTTGAGCAGTGTGTTATATGCCCCCTAGAGCTAGAATCTAGAAGAGAGCAGTGACTCTAATTGTATTGAGAGAATACAATAGTGGAACCCAAGTCACAAGGAGTGTGAGCTTGGAAGAGTGGAGTAGGGAGGTTGCCCGAACCACTATAAAAATTCTTGTCTACTTGTTTTTATTTCTGCACTCTACATTACTTTGCTTTCCATTCTGTTTCTTCATTCAAGGGGACTAGATTAATCCGGGGTAAAGTTTTTGTTAAGTTGTAAATTTTTAAGAACCCAATTCACCCCTCCCCTCTTGGGTTTTGCCATCAATTCGGGACCCAACAAGTGGTATCAAAGCAGGTCTTTGAATTGAATCAAAGAGATCTATTATCATGGCATCCCAATCTACTTCCGTTCCCGCTTTTGCCGAGGGCCAATCTTTTACAAGGCCACCATTGTTTGATGGGAACAATTTTGGTTATTGGAAGCTTCGTATGAAGCAACTCATCATGGCTACCGATATGGATTCTTGGATTGCTATCCAAGACGGTGTAACTTTGCCAATTGATGAAAGAGCTTCCAAATGGACCGAAGAGGAAGTAAGAACCGTCAAGAGCAATGCTAAGGCTATGAACTCTTTATTTTGTGCTCTTACGGCTTCGGAATATGATAGAGTATCATCTTGCCTAACCGCCAGGGAGATATGGGATACTCTAACATCCATTTATGAAGGAACCTCTCAAGTCCAAGGGACTAGGAGAAATATCTTGATAGGAGAATTGGAAAGTTTTAGAATGCTAGACACAGAAAATATTTCTGAAATGTTTGCTACATTTTCTAAGATTACTAATGCTCTAAAAGGTCTTGGAAAGGCTATTTCTGAATCCGAACAGGTTATGAAGATATTGAGAGCTCTACCGGATTCATGGACTCCAAAGATAACGGCAATTGAAGAAGCCAAAGACCTAAACACTTTGAAGCTAGAAGATCTTATTAGCTCATTAATGTCACATGAGCTAATTAGGAGAAGAAACGAAGATAATCACAAAGGGAAGAGAACCATTGCACTCAAGGCCACTCACAATTCAGATGGATCCACCTCTTCATCTCACAACGATGATGAAGACATTGCTCTTCTCACTCGCAAATTTCGGAAATTTGTGAGAAAAGAAAAGAACCTCAAAGACTTCAAAGAAAGACCACATAAAGAAAAGAAAAAGGAGGTTACAAAATGCTACCGATGCGGGGGCGTAGGACATATGCAAGCTCAATGTCCTACACCAGAAGAAAGGCCAAAGGAGAGTCATGAAAGAAGAAAATACCAAAGGCCAAGAGGAAGAGGCATGTTCGTCAACGAGGAGACTTCATCAACATGCAGCTCTTCAACCGATGAAAATGATGCAGCCAACTGTGCAAGAATATTTTGCATGGCACGAATCGAGCAAGAAGAGGACTTGCTATGCTTAAACACGACTGAAGTTTTGGAAGATCAATCCACCTCAACCAAATGTACAAGTAATGATGAGATTTGTTTAAAGGCAAAGGCAAACAATGTATGGTTCATGGATAGCGGCTGTTCAAGGCACATGACTGGAGAAAGAAATTTGTTTCACAAACTTAAGCCTTGCAACGACGGAACTGTTGCCTTTGGAAATAATGAGAAAGGTAAAATCAAAGGTAAAGGAAATATTTATAGTAGTTCAAATGCATGCATGGAGGATGTTTTGTTTGTTGAAGGACTCAAGCATAACTTAATGAGCATTAGCCAATTATGTGATAAAGGATATAAAGTTGTGTTTGAATCATCTATATGTAATGTATTTGATGGAGAACATATCATGTTTAGCGGAAAAAGGCATGGAAATGTATATGTGGTTTCACTTGATGAACTAGATGGTCAATGTCTAATGGCCATTGATAATGATCCATGGGTTTGGCATAAAAGGCTTGGACACATAAACATGAGAAACATAAAAAGCCTATGGAAAAAGAATTTGGTGAAAGGCTTGCCTAAATTGAAATATGATAAAGACAAAATATGTAAGGCATGTCAATTATCTAAACAACCAAAGATGTCTTTTTCTACCAAAAAGGAGATTTCCACCACAAGGCCACTTGAATTGCTACACATGGATCTATATGGGCCATCCGACATTCTAACCATTGGTGGAAAGAAATATGTGTTTGTCATAGTTGATGATTTTTCAAGATTTACATGGACAATTCTCTTAGCTAGTAAAGACGAAGCCTTCTCTATGTTTGAAACCTTTGTAAACTTGGTGGAAAATGAAAAACAAAGTACCATTATATCTATAAGGAGTGACCATGGTGGTGAATTTGAGAACAAACGGTTCATAGAACTATGTAATGAAAAAGGAATTCATCACACATTTTCTGCACCAAGAACTCCACAACGAAATGGAGTAGTGGAGAGGAAAAATAGAACTATACAAGAGATGGCTAGAACTATGCTAAATGAGAGCAAATTATCTAAGAAGTTTTGGGGTGAAGCTGTAAGTACAGCCTGTCATGTATTGAATCGAGTTACCATTAGAGCAATCTTGAAAAAGACCCCATATGAGCTATGGAAAGGAAAGAAACCAAACATATTTTATTTTCATACTTTTGGATGCACATGTTATGTTTTGAATAATGGAAAAACCAACTTGGGAAAACTTGATGCTAAAAGTGATGAAGCAATATTCCTTGGTTATTCATCAAATAGCAAAGCATATAGAGTTTTCAATAAACGAAACCAAGTTGTAGAAGAATCCATACATGTTATTTTTGATGAAACTAATACATGCTTCAAAAGAAAAGATGATCTAAGTGATGCAGATGACATAACAAGCAATCTTGAAAAATTGCATATGGAAAAGCAAGAAGATTCCATGGAGGAAAGGGTAAGTGAAGGTAACAATTCCTATAAACCTCCAACTGATTTAAAATTCAATCATGCACATCCAATTGAGCAAGTTATAGGAAATGTGTATGAAGGTGTAAAAACTAGAAGGTCAAAGCAAAATGTGTGTGGACAATATGCTTTTGTATCCAAGATTGAACCTTCTAATATTGAACAAGCTCTTGATGATGAAAACTGGATTATAGCAATGCAAGAAGAGCTAAATCAATTTGAAAGAAATCAAGTTTGGCACCTTGTTCCTAGACCAAATGATTGTACTATTATTGGCACCAAGTGGGTCTTTAGGAACAAATTAGATGAAAGTGGACTTGTAGTGAGGAACAAAGCTAGACTTGTGGCAAAAGGATACTCACAAGAAGAAGGAATATATTTTGAAGAATCCTATGCCCCGGTTGCTAGATTAGAGGCAATTCGCATCTTACTAGCTTTTGCATCTCACATGAACTTTAAATTGTTTCAAATGGATGTCAAAAGTGCATTTCTGAATGGTTATATAGATGAAGAGGTGTATGTAGAACAACCACCTGGATTTGAAGAAAAAGATCAATCTAAATTTGTATACAAACTAACCAAAGCATTATATGGATTAAAACAAGCTCCAAGAGCTTGGTATGATAGACTAAGCAAGTTTTTGATTGATCATAACTTTCAAAAGGGAAAGGTAGACACCACTCTGTTTATTAAGTACAATGGAAAGGATATATTAATCATTCAAATTTATGTTGATGATATCATTTTTGGTGCTACTAATGAAACTCTTTGCCAAGAATTTTCTGAGCTTATGCAGAAAGAGTTTGAGATGAGCATGATGGGAGAGCTAAACTTCTTCCTTGGACTGCAAATCAAGCAACTAAATGAAGGAATCTTCATAAACCAGTCCAAATACATCAAGGAGATGCTCAAGAAGTTTGGCATGGAGAACAGCAAAGGAGCAAACACGCCCATGAGCTCCACAATCAAAATGGACAAAGATAAAAAGGGAAAATTAGTTGATATAAAATTGTATAGAAGCATGATAGGTTCCTTATTGTATTTAACTGCTTCTAGGCCAGATATTTTGTTTAGTGTGTGTATGTGCTCTAGATTTCAATCATGCCCAAAAGAATCACACTTGGTAGCTGTGAAAAGAATTTTTAGATATCTAGTAGACACTACCAATTTAGGACTATGGTATCCAAAGGGCTCTAATTTTGATCTAATCGGCTACTCGGATGCGGATTTTGCTGGTTACAAAGTAGATAGAAAAAGCACTAGTGGAACATGTCAGTTTCTTGGAAGCATGTTGGTTTCATGGTTTTCAAGAAAACAAACTAGTGTTGCTCTATCTACGGCGGAAGCCGAATATATTGCCGCCGGGAGCTGTTGTGCTCAATTACTTTGGATGAAACAGCAACTTAGGGACTATGGCATGGATTTCAAAGATATACCTATCAAATGTGATAATACAAGTGCCATATGTCTAACCAAGAATCCAGTCCTGCATTCTAGGACCAAACATATAGACCTTAGACATCATTTCATTAGAGAACATATAGAAAATCATGACATATGTTTGGTATATGTAAGAACAGAGGATCAAGTTGCAGATATATTCACTAAGCCCCTAGCAAAAGAAGCATTTTATAAGCTTAGAAATGACATGGGAATGCTTGAACTAACTTAAAGCATAAATTGAGGGGGAGCACCTGTTTAGGGGGAGCAATTCCACCTATCTATTTTGGTATCTAATCTTTTTGATATATTGACAAAAAGGGGGAGAGAGATTTAAGAATGGGGAGAAGAAGAGGATTTGAGTATAAGTTATTTGAGTATAAGTCTTTATGATTAAAGGGGAGAGAGATTTAAGGAGAGAAGAGTAGGATATGTATATGCTTAAAGGAATACTTTGAATGTTTGCATGATTTGATAATGCAATATGAGCATATTTATTTAAATGAAAGGTATCCACTCAAATCGGTTTTGTCAATCATCAAAAAGGGGGAGATTGTTGGAAACATGAGGAAAACTAGCTAAATCTATGTTTTGATGATTAACAAATCAATTTGAGAAAGTCTTGGCTACTAACAAGTTTGTGAAATGTCTTAAGGAATATACATTTGAAGAAAATCAAGTTGGAAGGCCAAGTCGTTCCCCAAGTCGACTCCAAGATCGACTTCAATATGCCTAAAACGTCCAGAGTTGAAATGGGAGAAAGAGCAAGTGAAGTCGCAGGTCAAGTCGACTCCACATGCGACTTGGGTAGCCAAGTCGCAGACGAAGTCGACCTCGCTATCGACTTCAGAAGTGCAAATTTGTCCAGAGATGAAAGTTGGGACACGGAGCTGCCAAGTCGCAGGCCAAGTCGACTCCATGTGCGACTTAGGTGAAGTCGGGGACGAAGTCGACCCCAAGCGCGACTTGAGTTTGTCAAAGATCAAAGCTGCAGTTTCAAATCATTCAAAGGACTTCTTCACTCTAGGCTCAAAAGCTTCAAGCATGATCAAGATCAAGTCAAGCCTATCAAGTCCAAGGACTCAAAATGAAGAACAAATCTATCAAATCAAAGGCAAAAGACATAAGCTTGCTTCAAACATTCAAGTCTCCAAAGCAAGCAAGTTCTCCAATGATTCAAAGTATCAAGCAAAACCAAGAAGAAGCAAAGTCAAGCTTCTAAGGATTGCAAATCATGGAGCTAATACAATCAAGATACAAGGATTCAGAAAGTAATACAAAAGAACTAAAGGCATGAAGAAGACTAAACAAAAGAGAAAGATTTCCAAAGTTCCGGAGTTCAGAAAATCAACTGACGAGGTGAAGTCGCACACGAAGTCGACTCCACCTGCGACTTGGGTCAAGTCGAGAACCCAAGTCGACCTTGACAGGAACTTGAAGTTGCGACAGAGAGGCGAAGTCGCACCCGAAGTCGACTCCATCTGCGACTTGGGCGAAGTCGCATCCGAAGTCGACTCCACATGCGACTTGGGTCGCAACGGTCGGAATTTATTCGAACGTTGGCGCATTAAATGCGCGCCACCTACCCTCTAACGTTCGGATTCCCTCCAAAATTATAAATAGCATTCATGGTGGACGAGGGAAGTAGCTGAGAATCATTAAGTGTGCTTAACTACTACATTCAAGAGCTCAAAAGAGATCAAGCCACTCAAAGAAGAAGAACTCTACTTCAAACTGCAAGAGCTTCATTTTAGAATCTTAAAAAGCCAAGTCTTCAAGTTCTTCTCTGCGCCTAATTGCTGCTACACATCTGTAAAGTGTAGATTTCCTTGTGTTTCATTTATTTGTGATTGAACTTGATCTAGTTTGAGGAACTAGGATCAAGTGTATGCTAAGTAGTGTGTGATTGGAGTGTGACTCATCACCTACTTGAGCAGTGTGTTATATGCCCCCTAGAGCTAGAATCTAGAAGAGAGCAGTGACTCTAATTGTATTGAGAGAATACAATAGTGGAACCCAAGTCACAAGGAGTGTGAGCTTGGAAGAGTGGAGTAGGGAGGTTGCCCGAACCACTATAAAAATTCTTGTCTACTTGTTTTTATTTCTGCACTCTACATTACTTTGCTTTCCATTCTGTTTCTTCATTCAAGGGGACTAGATTAATCCGGGGTAAAGTTTTTGTTAAGTTGTAAATTTTTAAGAACCCAATTCACCCCTCCCCTCTTGGGTTTTGCCATCAATTCGGGACCCAACAAGTGGTATCAAAGCAGGTCTTTGAATTGAATCAAAGAGATCTATTATCATGGCATCCCAATCTACTTCCGTTCCCGCTTTTGCCGAGGGCCAATCTTTTACAAGGCCACCATTGTTTGATGGGAACAATTTTGGTTATTGGAAGCTTCGTATGAAGCAACTCATCATGGCTACCGATATGGATTCTTGGATTGCTATCCAAGACGGTGTAACTTTGCCAATTGATGAAAGAGCTTCCAAATGGACCGAAGAGGAAGTAAGAACCGTCAAGAGCAATGCTAAGGCTATGAACTCTTTATTTTGTGCTCTTACGGCTTCGGAATATGATAGAGTATCATCTTGCCTAACCGCCAGGGAGATATGGGATACTCTAACATCCATTTATGAAGGAACCTCTCAAGTCCAAGGGACTAGGAGAAATATCTTGATAGGAGAATTGGAAAGTTTTAGAATGCTAGACACAGAAAATATTTCTGAAATGTTTGCTACATTTTCTAAGATTACTAATGCTCTAAAAGGTCTTGGAAAGGCTATTTCTGAATCCGAACAGGTTATGAAGATATTGAGAGCTCTACCGGATTCACGGACTCCAAAGATAACGGCAATTGAAGAAGCCAAAGACCTAAACACTTTGAAGTTAGAAGATCTTATTAGCTCATTAATGTCACATGAGCTAATTAGGAGAAGAAACGAAGATAATCACAAAGGGAAGAGAACCATTGCACTCAAGGCCACTCACAATTCAGATGGATCCACCTCTTCATCTCACAACGATGATGAAGACATTGCTCTTCTCACTCGCAAACCACTATAAAAATTCTTGTCTACTTGTTTTTATTTCTGCACTCTACATTACTTTGCTTTCCATTCTGTTTCTTCATTCAAGGGGACTAGATTAATCCGGGGTAAATTTTTTGTTAAGTTGTAAATTTTTAAGAACCCAATTCACCCCTCCCCTCTTGGGTTTTGCCATCAATTCGGGACCCAACAACTGCAAGATTTCCTAAAATGTAAATCATACCTGTAATCACTTTTTTCTCCATCTCCTGTGACTCCGTTCGAGTGAGGGCTTGAACACGCACTGGGTTGATAGCAGTACCGGGCCGATTGGCAATGACAGGGACCTTTTGCTGGGCCGGCCTCCCTCGGGCTGGTGCTCCTTGTGGCTTATTTGGACAGTTGGGTGAAATGTATCTAACTTGACCACAGTTGAAGCACTTTATTATTTTATTTTCGTCAGTCCTGCAGTCCCGGGCCACATGACCAGCTTGGCCACACTTGTAGCATTTCCCCGATCCTTGTAAGCATTTGCTTGAATGGCGTTTGTGGCAAGTTCTGCAAGTCGGGGTGCTTTTTGTCTTGTCGCCGATCTTCTTTTTCCCGGCGATTACCCTTTTCCTTTATTAGACTCACCTTCCTCGGAGGCTGTAAAGAATTATTTTTGAGCTTGCCTAAGCTCTTGAGTCCTTATTGACTCCATTTCCAATGCCCTAGCCCTTTCAATGCTAGAGGCATAGTCTTTTATTAACAATGGAGCTTACCCCTCTCTTAGTTGGGGCCTCAATCCCCTCTGAAACCTTTGTGCCTTATTCTCTGGCACATTGGCAATCCACGACACATATCTTACCAAAGTGTTGAACTTTATGACATATTCCGTGACTGTCATCCTGCCTTGGTAGAGTTTTTCAAACTCTATCACCCTCTTGCTCTGTAGCCCTACAGGGAGATATTCTTTATTAAATTCCTCCAAAAATTCATGTCACGTAACTTGCTCAGGATATGGCATGGTGACCATCAGTGTTTTCCACCATTCATAAGCATCTTTTACTAGTAGGTGGGTAGCGCACAAAACTTTTTGCTGATCATTGCAGGGCGATATCCTGAATAGTTTCTTGATTTTCGTAATCCACTGCTCTACAATGAGGGGGTCTGGTTCCCCTGCAAATTTGGGTAGGCGTTGGGTAAGAAAAGCATTGATAGCCTTTTTGTCAGCCTCAAGGAGACTATCTTCCATTCCCCTTGACGTGTTGGAGTTGGCCGAAGGACCTGGTCCTTCCCCGTCTCCTCTTGATGGCAGGGCCTGCTGGTTTCGCATTTCTTGTAATAAACTAGCAGCCTGGGCTGTCCATTGCCGCATAGCTTTCTCGATTGTCACAGCTGTTCTTTCTTCTATATTGACCTCTACTTGAGGTTTAGGGCTTTCCTCTCGCCGTGGGCGGGTTCTAGAGGATTGCTCTTCGGATTCTTCCCTATAAGTTCTTTTACTGACTTTGCCCCTTGCTTATCAACTGATTCTTCCATTAGGGCCTTTCCTTTGTTAGCTCTTGCTTTAGCTCTGGTGAGCGGCATTTTCAACTTCATAAAAACATTTATTAGTATAACATCAATATTCATCATAATACACTTAGTCAAGTAAATTCAAACACATAGTCACATGATCACATAATTCACATATATCATTAGCAAACCATTTATACATAAGTCAAACTTTTTGTACATAGGCTAACTTAGCCTTATGTACCTGTTCCCAATAATATTTACATATTTATAAAAAAAAGTAAAATGCCTTGGCGGTGGCTGCGTCTTCCTGATCCCCATCCCTTTTATCGTCCCCTTCTCCTTAACCTCAGGAACCTTCAAAGATTGAAGGGTACCCGTGTGGGTTCCTCAGTGACTATACTGGTATCAGACCAGTCTTATGGTCCTGGGTTCTCGTCCTCCTCTTCGCTATCGGACCATTCTATGGGGTCCTCATAATCATTTGCAGGAGGGGCAGGAGGTGGGGCTTCAGGCATACCTCTAACTCTATGACCTGTAGGATAACCTCACCAGGCTGTTTAGGAGGGGGTTGTTCCATTACTTCCTTTCTCCTGGCCAGAGCTTCTCGACAGCCTCTCTCTCCCTGCGGTCAATCTGTGCCCATGGTGTTCCGTATCAGAACTGTATGTATCCTGCATTAAACCTAAACCATGGACCCGGGTTAGGTGGGACCGGGGCAACTATCCTTTGCCAATATCTTTGTAAATCCTCCTCAGCAACCCAATCGGTAACAACCGATGTCCTAGGCAGTGGGCTGGTTGGGGTATGTACTGGAGAGTCTGGGGGTGCAAATGCCTGGCCAGGGGACTATGCCTGGTGGATTTCAGATAATACCGGAAATCCTAGTGGATGACTAGGAAAGATTGTAGGTACTGAAAGGCGACGTGATTCTGGTTTCCTAATATATGGAAGTGCCTGGTAACTAGTGGGAACTGGGGGTCTTACGGTTAGACCTTCTTGGGAGGCTAACCATTTGTTAACTCTTTCCTGAGCCCGTTCCCTTTCTTGCTCCTCTTTTAGTTCCCTTGCACTTAATACAACCTTTCCTTTATCTGCCATCTACATATAAATCATCAATGATAAATAAATCATAATCATGATTTCATGTATTCTAGCTTGATCATTTCTTTTTTTTTCTGCCTATTTACCAATCCATGCTCTGATACCAACTTCTGTGGTGCCCCAAACCAGGGTGCCAGAAGCCTTACTCCGGGACCATTTTTGATTAGTAAACGTGACTCAGGATTGTTGCCCTGATCACATGGTATGATTTTTTTTATATATATAACATCAATACATGAAAAATTATCACCATTCAATCAATTGGATATATATTTCATATATCATAGCTATAATCATAGTCTGTTCATAAAACATCATCATTGAAAAGATATTCTTTCCCATTTCAAAATTATTATCATTGTCTTTACAAAAAAATTTACATATACAACATTTATATAAAAAACTGCATATTATTTTACATTCTGCCTTCATCATCATTTCCTGTCTATTGTTGAAAAAGCATGGGTGAGTAATAATACTCAGTAAGCAAGCTAGACATAATTTTTCAATCCTTTTTTCATGCGTTTCATAAGATGCAAATGCAATGCATTCATAGCATTCATGACATTCCTTTAGATGCGACGCTAGCTAGGCGCCCATCCCATACATGCTCCCATCTCAAGGAGGTCGCCGCTGGCCTGGGCCTGTATAAACAACTTGGCAATAGTGAGGGGGACATCCGGTCCGCTTACTACCTCAACTATGGTCTATTCCTCGCGCACATGCTCACTCACATACACATGTCGGCATGATATTTGTAAATCACAAATAATTCATAAAATCATTTAATAAATAATTTAACAAACGCAGTTCAGTTAATGTAAAGAAGTCATAGGTATGGCCAATCTTAAATAAATTTCATAAAGCAATTCACAAACAATTTCAAGCATTTTGAGAATAATTTGCAAAATATATAACTTGCTTACCTTTTCAGTTGGTGTCCTCGACTTTTTCTTTTCTTTTTCCTATTCAAGGAAAAAGGATATTTCATTTATTCTGTTCAAGCTGCTTCCTATGCATGCTTTACAATATTCAAGCATTTATCTCTTTATATAGATTTTTCTATCCATAGGTTCTTCAAAAATTACATCCTTATATTTAAATATTAATTTCAAAATTTCTCCAAAATCACGCTGTTTACTGTTCATAGTACTGTAGCAAATTACTGTAGTAGATTACTATTCACCTGAGGTTACTGTTCACAGCGTGTTGGATACTGTTCATGGGTTCCAAAAATTGACATTTTTCCCAAAAATAAAAATACCATGACATAGCTTATATTTAGTATATCATGGAAAAATTCATAAATTTTAAATTTATCATCATTAATTTGGCTAAATAAATCATTTTCTCCATATACTAAAAATCAACATAATTTCACTTAAGCATAATCCTTAATTCCAAAATTATGAGATTAATATATCATCATTTCAACATCATAATTATCATAATCATCCATTCCAAATCATTATTTATTAATTTTGGAGCATTATTTACACATATCATATGCTATCTTCCCGAATGCTCTATCTTTTCTCTAAATTTTTGATGTTTTGGCATAATTCCAATTAAGCATTATAAATATACTTATTTTCTCATACTTAGGCATTATCTAAGCATGGTTTTACCCTACTTAGCATCCAAAAGAAATTTTGATAGAAATCACTTACCCAAAGTGGAGATATCCCTCTTTTTCTCACACTTTCTCTCTCAAACTTTCTCCTCTTCTTTCCTTGGACATGTGGGGGGTTTGGGTGCTTGGAATTGCTAAAGTGGAGCTGGGAGGAATGTGCATTTGGATGTCCACCCCTGCCCTATTTATAGGGTTTGATTTTTCATAAAATTATAATTTACCCCTTGCTCAAGGTATTAAATTGTAAATGTGTTTTTTCTAATTTCCAAAAGGTTCTTTGAGCCATGTGCAGCCCACCCTACAGAAACTCAGCCCCCCTACGGCAGCCCTATTTTTATTTTTTATTTTTTATTTTTAAAATTAATTAATTTAAGCTAATTAAATCCTAGACCTTGATTTATGATGATGATGAATGTGGACCATTGATTTTGGTCAAGGATCCCAAACACCCCCTGCTCACGCCCCTGCCATTTCTAATTTGCATTTAATTTTTTTATTTTTAAATTATTTAAGTTTAATAAAAAGTCAAAGTAGAATTAATGAAAAGTTAATCTACTTTTTAATCTCCATTTGACGTTTCATCTTGACCCTTAATTTGTGATTTTCATCAAATCTTAAACCCTTCATCATGATCATCATGGATTTTTAACTATCCATAAAAAATTTCATCTAAATCCGACGTCCGGACTGTAAATTATGAATTTTTTTTAATTTTCCACTAAAATCCAAAACTGTATTATAATAGAAAAAAGAATTGCTATTTCTTCATGCAGTGATTAAATCATCTTTCTGTCTTTTTGTGATTAGGTTAATCCAAGTGGTTAACTCTTAATCATGTGTCTTAATCCCTGGTTACTATTCACATGCACTATTCACGTAGGTTAAATTGTTAATTGCATTATCTTAATCTCCAATACACATATCCACAAATATAATTCATGAATTTTTATTCATCTTAAAAATTATTACAAAAATCTAGGGTTTAAATGCGTATATTGCCTGAGAAGGCTGGGTTTCAAAGCGCCAGAGGTGTTTCAAGTACCCTTTGGGTTAAGCGGGATGTATATGATTCATGCAATGCATTGTCAAGCATGTAAAATTTTCTTTAAATTGTTGAAATCTTATATGCCTACTTACTGAGTAACATACTCATTCATTCCAAAAATTACAGGCCATAAATGAGGCAGTTTCAAGCGTGACGAAAGGAAAAACTTATCTCCACTATTTAATTTTGTAAATATAGAATGTATTTAGGCAAGGGTTGTAATAATTTAAGATAATTTTCCTTATACTTGTGATATAAAATGCTTGTATGACCTTATGATATAATATGTAGAAAAAAAAATTAAGGTGAAATTTTGTAATTTGCTATAAATCGATTCCTGGAGTAAGGTAATTCTTGTAGTACCTTGCGTTTGGGGCGCTACAGCTGTAGAGAGAGAGAGACTAACAGCGATAGCAATAGAGAAAGAGAGAAAGCAAAGAATGGCAGTGGCCGTGGAAGAATTAGTGAGCTTGGGAGCTGAGAGAGAACAGAGAGAGCCGAAAAGAAGGGAAACAAGGAAAGAGAGAGAGGGAAAAGCAGGGAGTAAGAGAGAGAAAGAAGTGGAAATAGAGAGATGGAAAATGGAGGGAGTGCTGAGCGAGAACAGAGAGAGGAACTGGGAACGAGAGATGAGAGAAAGAGAGCTGAGTGATAACTCGTATTTTTACGAGTTATCATGGCCCATTTCAGACTTTATTTGTGTGTTAGTTCGAGAGATTAGGCATAGTTTGCACTCATTTAGCTTAATTTTCATCCGCTTTGCATTTTAGGAGCATTAATTAGTTTTTAGGCAATTTTAGCATTATTTAGGCAATTTTAGTTCATTTATTTAGTTTTTCCATCTTTTGTAAGAAGGATGGGACGTGCGGCAGCAGAGCGAACGAGTTGAATGCAAGTTGAGGTATCCAGAGGCAGAGAGTTGGCGCCTAGGCGCCACCCATTGGCGCCCCGGCACCACTCTACGTACCTTGGTCGTTGATAGCACACACCACTCAAAGCATGACTTCTAGAGAATTGGCGCCTAGGCGCCACCTCATCTACATGCAATTCGAGTGCAAACGTCGTTGAAGCCACAGTTCAAAAATTGCATCCAGGGAGTTGGCGCCTAGGCCCCACCCAGGGGCACCCAGGCGCCAAGCATGGGCAGCTACATGAGTTAAGGAGAAGCTCCAAGCAGGGAAAGTCCAGAGAGTTGGTGCCTAGGCGCCAGTACACATCCGTACGCGTGCGGATTTTGGCACGTGCTGCGCAAGGTACCCATTATAAATAGAAACCTAGGGCTGCGTGCAAAGGAGTGCGGCAAGCCATAGAGAGAGGATCGTGGATGCTGAGAAAGGAAAAGAGAAACCAAGGCTTCAAGGGAAGAGAGAAGAGCAAGTGGAGATCCAAGCTATCAGTGCAAACCCATTGAGTTTTATCTTCTCTTCTCATCTATCTCTTCTTATTTGTTACTCTCCTTACTTTGGATGATTGTAACTTGATTTTAATAGGAATTGAAGTCATGTTTATGGGCTGAACCTTCCTATGGTGGGAGATATGTAGGATTTGAACTCATAGCTTATGATATTTGGTTTTCTTATGCTTGAATTGATAATACTGTTGTGCTGTGACTTTTGTTACTTGAGATTACCCTTATATATCATGTTTAATGCGTTTACAAGCTTCGCAACCTTGTGGATTGATCTAATATTCAGATTCATGCTTGGAAAAGTGGGATTTGAATAAGATCCATATATAAGGCACATGTATTCTAACTCTTGTTTGTGTTGGATGTTAATATGGATAGGAATATACCTATTGACCCTGTGTAATCTTGATTAGGTTATGTGGTTATCAATCTTGTTTTACTTGTGTGCATGGGAACATAGCACATAACTAAAACTTGGTTAGGTTTGTATGTGTTGGAAGACATATATGAATATGAATGAACCTAGATTAGTAATCTCTGCACAACTAACTTAATTGGAACCAAATAACATAGCTATGATTCAATGAATTCATATTCTCACCTATCTTAATCATCTCAAGGCAATCTCAGCAACATCCACACCGCTCTAGTCATTTACTGCTTTGCTTAATTAGTTTAATTCAATTCTTAGAAACCAAATCTCATTCTTTTTACCAATTCACTTAGACAATTGAGATTTAATGTACTAATCCGTTTAACACAATCCTCATGGGCACGATACTTTACTCACTCTTTATTACTTGACACGGCACGTATACTTGCTTAAATAGCGAGCATTTTAATAGACATATACGCAGCTCGTCAAGTTTTTGGCGCCGTTGCCGGGGATTGATTTAAACTTAGTACCTGATAATTTCAATTGCCTTCTGTAAATGTATATATATTATACATAATTTTTTTTTCTTTCTTTTCTTTTGATAAAATTCTATTTCAGGAGTCTTTGTTTTGTAATTTTTAATGGTTTCAAATCCTTACCAATGGCTAAATGCAGAATTTTCAACACCAATACCGTTTCCATGGGTTTAATGACGCACCGGCACCTCCAGCTCAATTTGCAGATTTTGACAATCAAATGCAGGATATGAACAATTTTTATTCAACTTACTGCGATTTGTGCGGAGCCGAGGGACATTTGTCAATTCAATGCATTTATTACTCAGCATCTGTGGGATATCTTGATCATTTTAATGATGCACAGGACAACTATGGAGACCCGCAATTAGAAAATATGATGCCAACAGAAATTCAAGCATATCAAGAAGGGGAGCCATCAACACCTGAAAGCAATTCAACTTTGGAGGACATGTTCATGCAATTCATGAAGAGCCAAATGCAATTTAATGAGAACATGCAGAAACAGGTGGAACAATTAGCTATTGCACTCCAATGCCGGCATCAAGAAGCGTCTTTCGGTCATGTAGAAGAAATTTCAGTAAAAGATGAGTTGGAACAGGGCTGTGAAGTCACTCCAAGTACTAATGCAGATATATCAATAGATGTGATAGAACAAATTGTACCTCAACATGTTCTTGAACAAGTGGCCGAGCCAATGGAAAGCCAGGAAGTAGAAGAAAAAATTGACGAAGAAATAGAGGTTGATATAGTGGAGAAAGTTGGAAATTATCCGAACAACACTCCTCTAATTGGTCTTCCTGAAATTCAGGTGAAGCATTAGAAAGCAACATCTTCAAGCCATCATATGTTCAAGACCCTGAAAACCTCTTCTATAGTCTCTACGAAATTCAAGAAAAGAGGCTAACTGATCCATTTGAAGAGGCTAAGAAGAGAGCTGAACTTTCAGTGCACAATCCAAATGGAAGGAAATTCAATAGAGCGGGAATTGGCTAATCATAGTGGAACGTCGGGCTGAAGATGATAAATTTAGCGCTGAATGGGAGGCAACCCATTACACTTTTTGATTTTTATTTCAAGAATAAAGTAGTCATCTCCCAAGGCAAGGAAGGACAGGATTATCATGCTCAAATATGGACTTTCAATCCACTTTCAAGTTGATAAATGATGGAATCAAGGAGTTTCAAGTTTATATTCACCATTCAAGACAAGACAATGCAGTTTGAGTGAGGTCCCGGCCTCAATTTTTGGTACCCGGCGCTAAGTTTCGCAAAAGAACATGTTTTAGCAAGTTGGGATCAGAGAAGTGGCACTCCGGCGCCATGATCCGGCGCCCCGGTGCCATATTTTTCAAGGAAATAACATGTTGCAACTTTTGAGTCAGCAAGTCGGCGCCTAGGCCCCAAATTTTGGTGCCCCGGCGCCACCCCCCCTGCCATCATAAAAAAAACAGCAAAACACGAGTTTTCAGCATGCCAACTTCAACTGGCCATAACTTTTGATCCCGGAGGAGTTACGGGAGCTACCACATATCAACAAAAAGAATTTTTCGAGCCCGTCGAGATGAAAACAATGATTTTCTTAGTTGATATCATTTTCAATATGAAAATCCTCCATCTTTGCATATTTTGGGCCGTTGAAGTTCTACGCAATTCGTTTTACTGCTTTTAGTGAATCACCAATTTTATTACTTTAAATAAAAGGTGTGCAAATGGGTGATTCACATTTTTCATATATTTGCGGGCATGTGGATGTGTTGCTTGTGGGTAACCTTTTGGTTCAAGTTGTTCCATTAATTTATTGTGACTAAGAGTTTAAAGTAGTGGAGGAGGAGTTTATGAACTGCACTTGTGGTATCGATAATATGGCTTGAAACTCAAGTTGGATTGCCCAAGAAGTGCTTATTTGAATTAAATTTGGGATGTAAAGACTTGGACGGTTGAGCTTGCAGTGCACTTTTCAATATTGTCCTGCTCATTCTTCCTTCTTCCTATTTGTGATGTTGCTCGTAACCGCTCTCAACTAATGTGAGGTTGACCAACTTGGAGAATATAATGGCAACCCAAGCTCGGTTTCTACAGCTGTCTAATCGGGCTATGGAGGCACACTTTCGAAGACTCATGGAGGACTGACCACTTTCTGAGCTTATTTTGGTCAATTTCACATCAGCCTGGTGAAGAAAGTGAGCGCGACGATGACGACTCCTCCGCATCAGACGCATAGGGGAGTACCTGTCCTTTCCATTTTATATTCTTTTTGTATTTATTTCTCAGTCTATGATCATGCAGGTTTCATGTAGTTGCATGCATTGAGGACAATGCATCTCTCAAGTTTAGGGGGGGTGTATAATTCTCGGTTGTAGGTTTGTTTCCATGTTTTGTTTAGATTGCATATCATGTCAAATTTTTCCTGTGAAAATTATCTTGTTTCAATACATTTTGATGAAATATGTGCAAGGTTGAGAAAAAATTTAACTTGAAATCGATTTCATGAAAAATTGGAAATTCAGGCTAAGGATTATGTGTTAAGAAAATTTGTAAGTAACATGTTAAAGAATTGGACTAAATCTCATAGTACATTGTTATAATTCAATTCCATGCTAATCTTTTCAACTAAAATGATAAGAATTGAGTTAAACAAATGTGAACCACGTGCTTTAAGGGAATTAATGGTCTCGAAAATGGTAGTATTTCACAAAAATTTTCTTGCATGTTCAGTATCCCTACTTTAAGTTATTAGAATAATAAAAGGGGTGATTGACCTAAGCTAAGTAACCGGGACTTGACATCAACAAATTTCAAGGTTCGCGTAAAAAAGCAAAGGAAAATCACAATAAGAACGCTTTAAAAAGAAAACTATCCCCAGATACCCTGAAATATGGTGAGGGGAGCCAAAAAAAAAAAATCTCCGGATATCCTGAAATGGTGAGGAGAGTTTTGCAATAAGTTTGGGGGAGGAAAGAATGTGCAGTCAGGCAAAATGGGATCAAGTAAATTAATGTCATGTTCTTTGACCAAAAAGTTATACTTAAGCCTTGGTTCATCTGTTTCGTATTGATTTTTTTTAAACCAGTTTCTTTTGATCAAGAGGAAGATTAGCGGGATTGAATTATGACTGTGGACTAATAATACCATCATTTACATGTAACTCGATGAAAACGCATGTCCTATGTTGAGAAATAGATGATTTTTTTATGCAATGTTTCAAGTTAGGGTTATTCTTGATCTTGTTGAGTAGAGAAATGTGATTGTTAGAAGCATAATTGGAATTATGTTAGGTTGACATAGTCCTGATTCATTCATTCATTCATCCATTCATTGTGTTTGCATGTGTTGCTCGAGGACTAACAACATTTAAGTCTGGGGGTATGATAACTCGTATTTTTACAAGTTATCATGACCCATTTCAGACTTTATTTGTGCGTTAGTTCGAGAGATTAGGCATAGTTTGCACTCATTTAGCTTAATTTCGATCTGCTTTGCATTTTAGGAGCATTAATTAGTTTTTAGGAAATTTTAGTTCATTTATTTAGTTTTTCCATCTTTTGTAAGAAGGATGGGACGTGCGGCAGCAGAGCGGACGAGTTGAATGCAAGCTGAGGCATCTAGAGGCAGAGAGTTGGTGCCTAGGCGCCACCCATTGGCACCCCCGACACCACTCTACGTACCTTGGCCGTTGACAGCACACACCACTCAAAGCATGGGTTCCAGAGAATTGGCGCCTAGGCGCCACCTCATCTACATGCAATTCGAGTGCAGACGTCGTTGAAGCCATAGTTCAGAAATTGCATCCAAGGTGTTGGCACCTAGGTGCCACCAAGGGGTGCCCAGGCGCCAAGCATGGGCAGCTACATGAGTTAAGGAGAAGCTCCAAGCAGGGACAGTCCAGAGAGTTGGCGCCTAGGTGCCAGCTAGGGGCGCCTAGTCGCCACTACGCATCCGTACGCGCGCGGATTTTTGCACATGTGCTGCGCAAGCTACCCATTATAAATAGAAACTCAAGGCTGCGTGCAAAGGAGTGTGGCAAGCCATAGAGAGAGGATCATGGCTACTGAGAAAGGAGAAGAGAAACCAAGGCTTCAAGGGAAGAGAGAAGAGCAAGTGGAGATCCAAGCTATCAGTGCAAACCCATTGAGTTTTATCTTCTCTTCTCATCTATCTCTTCTTATTTGTTACTCTCCTTACTTTGGATGATTGTAACTTGATTTTAATAGGAATTGAAGTCATGTTTATGGGCTGAACCTTCCTATGGTGGGAGATATGTAGGATTTGAACTCATAGCTTATGATATTTGGTTTTCTTATGCTTGAATTGATAATACTGTTGTGCTGTGACTTTTGTTACTTGAGATTACCCTTATATATCATGTTTAATGCGTTTACAAGCTTCGCAACCTTGTGGATTGATCTAATATTCAGATTCATGCTTGGAAAAGTGGGATTTGAATAAGATCCATATATAAGGCACAGGTATTCTAACTCTTGTTTGTGTTGGATGTTAATATGGATAGGAATATACCTATTGACCCTGTGTAATCTTGATTAGGTTATGTGGTTATCAATCTTGTTTTACTTGTGTGCATGGGAACATAGCACATAACTAAAACTTGGTTAGGTTTGTATGTGTTGGAAGACATATATGAATATGAATGAACCTAGATTAGTAATCTCTGCACAACTAACTTAATTGGAACCAAATAACATAGCTATGATTCAATGAATTCATATTCTCACCTATCTTAATCATCTCAAGGCAATCTCAGCAACATCCACACCACTCTAGGCATTTACTGCTTTGCTTAGTTAGTTTAATTCAATTCTTAGAAACCAAATCTCATTCCTTTTACCAATTCACTTAGACAATTGAGATTGAAGGTATTAATCCGTTTAACACAATCCTCGTGGGAACGATACTTTACTCACTCTTTATTACTTGACACGACACGTATACTTGCGTAAATAGCGAGCATTTTAATAGACATATACGCAACTCGTCACTAAGCTAAGCTGCTGAAATGGGGAAATAGAGAATTGGCGTCGGAGAAATGAATAAGAAGAAGAAGGAAAAGAAAGAAGAAGAAGAAGGGAAAGGGGCGCACGCGGGAAGGTGAGGCATCGTGCGCTGGAGTCGACTTGCCCTAACCGAAGTCGACTTCGCCCCTTGCGGAGTCGACTTCGCCCTATTCGAAGTTGACTTGGATTTTGTGGAGTAGACTTCGATGAAGTCGACTTGGGCGGATTGGAGTCGACTTGGCTCTACAGACTTGGTTTTCATTGTCCTTTCTAATTTGCTCCCCCTATTATATTTCACTCCTAATCAAACTCAATAATACCCATATCATTTCTAATCTTGTAAAATGGTTCATTTGCTAATGGTTTGGTAAAAATGTCAGTAATTTGGTCCTCAATTTTAATATATTCTAAACAAATATCTTGATTTCAATATGTTCACGAATAAAATAATGTGTTACATCTATATGCTTTGTTCTAGAATGCAGCACAGGATTTTTGGTCGAACAAATAGTACTTATGTTATCACATCTAATTGGAATGTCATGATAATCAACACCATAGTCCTTAAGTTGTTATTTCATCCAAAGTAATTGGGCACAACAGCTCCCGACGGCTATGTATTCGGCTTCCGCGGTAGATAGAGCAACACTAGTCTATTTTCTTAAAAACCATGAAACCAACATATTTTCAAGAAACTGACATATTCCACTAGTGCTTTTTCTATCTACTTTGTAACCAGCAAAATCCGCATCTGATTAGCCGATTAGATCAAATGTTGACCCCTTTGGATACCATAATCCTAGATTGGTGGTTTTGATCAAATATCTAAAAATTATTTTTACAGTTATTAGATGTGATTCTTTTGGACATGATTGAAATCTTGAGTACATGCAAACACTAAACAAGATATCCGGTCTAGAAGTAGTCAAATACAATAGAGAACCTATCATGCTTCTATATAGTCTTTGTTCAATAGATTTACCTTTTTCATCCTTGTCAATCTTGATAGTTGAACTCATTGGCTTGCTTGCACCTTTGCTATTTTGTATTCCAAACTTGTTCAACATCTCCTTGACGACTTGGACTGGTTTATAAAGATCCCTTCTGCTAGTTGCTTAATTTGCAGTCCAAGGAAGAAGTTCAATTCTCTCATCATGCTCATTTCAAATTCACTCTGCATAATCTCAGAAAATTCTTGGCACAGAGTTTCATTAGTAGCATGAAGTAATTTTGAATAATTAAAATGTTTTTGTCCTTATACTTAATGAATAATGTTGTATCAACTTTTCCTCTTTGAAAGTCATGACAATCAAAAATTTACTTAATCTTTCATACCAAGCTCGTGGAGCTTGTTTGAGTCCATATAAAGCTTTGGTTAATTTGAAAACGTATTTTGATTGATCATTTTCTTCAAAACCAGGAGGTTGTTCAACATAAACTTCCTCATTCAAGTATCAATTCAAAAATGTGCATTTTACATCCATTTGAAATAATTTAAAATCCATGTGAGAGGAAAAAGCTAGTAGGATACGTATGGCTTCTAATCTAGCCACGAGAGCATAGGATTCTTCAAAATCAATTCCCTCTTCTTGGGAATATCTTTTGGCTACCAATCTGGACTTGTTTCTAACCATAAGTCCACTTTCATCTAATTTATTCCTAAAAACCCATTTGGTACCAATAACTGTGCAATCTTTGGGTCTAGGAATTAGGTGTCATATATTATTTCTTTCAAATTGATTTAGCTCTTCTTGCATTGCAATAATCCAGTTTTCATCATTAAGAGCTTGATCAATGGGCGTTGGTTCAATTTTCAACACAAAAATAAATTCTCCACAAATATTTTGTCTTGACCTTCTAGTTTTTACTCCTTCATAGATATTATCAAGAACTTGCTCAATTGAATAGTCATTTTTGAATTTCAAATCAGTTGGAGGTTTATAAGAATTGTTACCTTCACTTACCCTTTCTTCTGTGAAATTCTCTTGCTTTGCTTCGGCTTCTCCTTATTGTTCTAGTCATTCCACCTTTGGATTCCTTGATGCCTCATCTGCATCACTCAACTCATCCTCCTTTTTCGGATTTTGGTTAAATTCATCAAATACAATATGTATTGATTCTTCTATTATTTGGTTTTTCTTGTTAAAGACTCTATATGCTTTGCTATTTGATGAATAACCAAGGAATATCGCCTCATCACTTTTGGCATCTAATTTTCACAAGTTAGTTTTTCAATTGTTCAACACATAGCAAGTACATCCAAAAGCATGGAAATATGATATGTTTGGTTTTCTCCCTTTCCATAGTTCATATGGGATCTTTTTCAAGATTGCTCTTATGGTAACATGGTTTAATACATGTCATGTTGTACTTATAGCTTCCCTCAAAATCTTTTGGACAATTTACTCTCATTTAACATATTTCTAGTAGTTTCTTGTATTGTCCTATTTTTCCTTTCAACTACCTCATTTTGTTAGGGAGTTCTTGGTGTAGAAAATGTATGGTGAATTCCTTTCTCATTGCAAAATTCTACAAATTGTTTACTTTCAAATTCACCACCATGATCACTTCTAATGGAAATAATTGTATTTTGTTTTTCATTTTGCACCAAGTTTGAAAACGTGACAAACATAGAAAATGTTTCATCTTTGCTAGCTAAGAGTATTATCCATATAAATCTTGAAAAGTCATCAACTATAATAAATAAATACTTTTTCTCACAAAGAGTTAAAATGTCTGACGGCCCGTAAAGATCCATATGTAATAGTTCAAGTGGCCTAGTTGTTGAAATTTCCTTTTTGGTGGAAAATGACATCTTGAATTGCTTGGATAATTGACAAGCTTTACAAATTTTATCTTTGTCATATTTAAGCTTTGGTAACCCTTTCACTAGGCTCTTTTTTCACAAGGTTTTAATATTTGACATGTTTATATGTCCAAGCCTTTTATGCCATATCCATAGATCATTTGCTATGGCTAATAGACATTTTCCATTAAGTTTATCAAGACAAACCAAATATATACTTCCATGTCTTTTTCCACTAAAGACTTTGTGATCATCATCAAATACATTACATATAGAAGATTCAAATATAACTTTGTAACCTTTATCACATAATTGACTCATACTCATTAAGTTGTGTTTGAGCCCTTCAACAAATAGTACATCCTCAATACATGCATTTGAATTTCTATAAATATTTCCTTTACCTTTGATTATACCTTTTTCATTGTTCCCAAATGCAACCGTTCCTTCACTACACGGTTTGATCTTATGGAACAATCCTCTTTCTCCCGTCATATGTCTTGAGCAGCCACTATTCATAAACCACATGTTGTTGGCTTTTGCTTTAAGACATACCTGCAAAAATAAGGTCAAGTGGAGCTTATCTTTTTGTTACCCATTTTATGGGTCCATTTGGGTTAGTTAGCCACTGGAATCTAGGTTGCTTTATCCTCGAAGGCATAAATCCAATGCTCTTTGGTATCCAAACCAATTTTGCACCAAAGTCATACAATTTTCTTACTTTGCATTGATATATCTTGTGTCACATCTTGTTGCAAAAGTTACAAGCTCTCGGGAGTCTTGGAGAGGGAATCCATGTAGTAGTTGGTTCCCAAGTTGGTCTTTTGGTCCAAGCAACATGATTTATTTTTGGTTTAGTATGAAAGGGCTTTGCTTGATATTTAAAGGTCATTAGAGCATTAGACTTACTACATTCTCCCTTCTCAAATGTAGAGTTCCCAAGCCTCTTTTGTTGCTTTTGGCGGTTATATTTAGAAATATTTTGACGCTTTCTCCTGGATTAGAGAACTTGTAAGTGATTCATTTAATGATTCATTTTCTTTTTTAAATCTTTCCACCTCACTTGTTAAAGTATTTTTTTCATTTGTTATATGGTCAACTTTTTCTGCAAGTTTTCCATTCACAATAATTATTGTATCACATGTCTTTTCTTTGTTGTGAATTTATTTCTCAACTTCTTTAATTCCTCAATAATAAATCATGCTCTTGTTGTAGTTCTTCTAATTCAGCACATTTAAGACATTCATTTGTGGATGAGAAAATAGAAAGAGTTTTTAGCTTAGAGGTTACCTCTTCACTACGTGTGTAGTTTGTTGAGGTAGTTTGATCCTCCAAAATTTCTATTGCGCCGAAACAAAAGTTGGAGTCTTCCTCCATTGCAGCCATGAAGCAGATTCTTGCACAATTTGTAGCCTCATTTTCTTCATTTGATGAACTGCAAGTTGTAGATGTCTCCTCGTTGACGTATATGCCTCTTCCTTTTGGCTTTTGGAATTTTCTATTTTCTCCTCTGCCTTCTTTTCTCTTCGTTCCCTTGTCTTGTTTTCCTTGGGTGTAGGACATTGGGCTTGTATATGCCCCATTCCTCCACACCGGTAGCACTTGGTAGCTTCCTTCTTTTTCTCCTTTGAATTTCTTTCTTTGAAAGTCTTGAAGTTCTTTCCTTTCCTCACGAACTTTCTGAATCTTCTTGTGAGTAGAGCTATCTCCTCATCGTCGTTTTGAGAAGATGAGGTGGACTCATTTGAAATTTGTGCAGCTTTTAAGGCGATTTCTCTTTTGCCTTTATGTTGCTCCTCATTCCTCCTCGTTATCAACTCATGTGATATGAGCGAGCTGATAAGATCTTCAAGACTTAGCGTGTTGAGGTCCTTTGTTTCCTTAATGGCCGTGATCTTGGGAGTCCATGATTCAGGTAGCGCTCTTAGAATCTTCATAACCTGCTCAGATTCAGAAATAGCTTTCCCGAGACCTTTTAGGGCATTAGTGATTTTTGAGAATCTAGCAAACATTTCAGAAATATTCTCAGTCTCAAGCATTTTAAAGATTTCTAGCTCTCTAATCAAAATATTTCTTCTCGTCCCTTAGACTTGAGAAGTTCCGTCATAAACAGATGTTAGTGTATCCCGTATTTCTTTGGCGGTTTGGCAAGATAATACCCTATCATATTCAGATGTCGTTAAAGCACAAAAGAGAGAATTCAGGGCTTTGGCGTTGCTTTTAATAGTCCTAACCTCTTCCTCAGATCATGTGGAGGCTCTTTCATCAATGGGTAATACAACACCATCTTGAATAGTAATCCAAGAGTCTATATCTGTAGCCATGATAAATTATTTCATTCTTAACTTCTAGTAACCAAAGTTAGGTGACCTTGCAAATGATTGGCTTTCGGCGAATGCAGGGAGGAAGTTTGTTGGGATGCCATTTATAAGATCTCTTTAGTTTGAACTCAAAGACCTACTCTGATACCACTTGTTGGTTCCGAGTTTATGACAACAACCCAAGAGGGGAGGGGTGAATTGGGTATTTTAAAATTTTTACTTGAATAGAAACTTTCCCCCTATTTAATTTAATCCCCTTAATGAAACAAGCAAAGAATATGGAGAAAAATAAAGTAATAAAAATAGTTGAGCAAGTCACAGCAATAGACACAATTTTATAGTGGTTCGGTCAACCTTCCCTACTCTACTCTTCCAAGCTCACACTCGTTGGGACTTGGGTTCCACTATTAGATTGTCAAATACAACTAGAGCAGCAGCTCTCTTCTAGATTTCAGCTCTATGAGGCTTGCACAAATACAACACAAGTAGGTGACGAGTCATACTCAAGTCACAATACTACTTTTCCTTTGATTGGTTTCGATTTCCAATATCAAACCAAGTGTTAAATACAATTAATGAATCAAATAGAAAAAACTACAATTTACAAGTTTGTGTAGGCAATTTTTAGCTCATGGAAGAACTTGTTGAGAGAATGGTATGATCAGCAATGACGCTTTCAGCAAGTTGGAGCAAAGTTCTTCACTTGAAGTTGGTGTAGATCACTTTAATGCTTGAGAAAGTGGAAGGTGAACTTAATGAATGCTTCTCTCTAACCTCTAACACGTCCTCTTGAATGCTCTTTTATAATGGTGGAGTAAATTCAAACATTTGGTGGTAGGTGACACGCATTTAATGTGCCAACGTTCGAATTTTTTCGACCGTTGCGAACCAAGTCGCATGTGGAGTCGACTTTGGGTGCGACTTCACTGGCTATGTGCATATTTTGGAATTTTGGATTTCTTGAAAGTGATCCTTGATGCTTCATTTTCCTCTCATATCTTGTTCTTCAACTTATATCCTTGATTTTCAATATTTGGTCTTGAGACTTAGCATCTACTTCTCCTCTTGAGTAGTTTATCCTTGTGGCCTTGATCTAAAATGATTTGCCTTTCTTGAATTTAAGGTCCAAAGATGTAGTTCATAGTTTTCCCTTTAATAATGTTCCATCTTGAGTGATTCTTTCATAGCCATTTGCTTGCTTGGGTTGTCTTGGTCTTCAGTTTGACTCAAGTCTCATGCTTGGGTCGACTTGAGGTTCAACTTCACTCAAGTCGCATTGCGGAGTCGACTTGGGAATGCGACTTCACCCAAGTCGCAGGTGGAGTTGACTTCAACTGCGACTTCACCTGTCTCCGAGCCTAAATTCAACTTTGGAAAATTTTGATCATCTGAAGTCGACTTGGGTTTGTGACTTCACCTAAGTCCCAGGTGGAGTCGACTTCGACTGCGACTTCGTCTGTCTTTGTGCCCAAATTCAGCTCTGGAAGGTTTTCATCTTTTGAAGTTGATTGTGGATCGACTTGGGTCTGTGACTTCACCTAAGTCACAAGTGGAGTCGACTTCGACTGTGACTTCACCTGTCTCAGAGCCAAAATTCAGCTTTGGAAGGTTTTGATCATCTGAAGTCGATTGTGGAGTCGACTTGGGTTTGTGACTTGGTCTGCTATGTTCTGAAACTTAAGTTTTTATCCTTTAACAAAGCTTAGCAAACCACATTAGTACCCAAAACATTCTCAAATTGAGTTATTAATCATCAAAACATGGATTGTGCTTAATTTTCCTTTAATTCCAACACTTGGGACAAGTCAAAGACCAAGTTGACTTAGGGGGTTGGGTGTTTAAGCTAACTTAAAATTGAATGTGCGAAGTCGCACCTCAAGTTGACTCCATTATGCGATTTGAGTCAAGTCGAAGACCAAGTTGACCTGAGATTGATGTTTTCCAAAGGATCCTAGTAAGACTTCTAATGCTAAGCACAAAATGTCAAGTCGCATACCCAAGTTGACTCCACCAAGCAACTTAGATGAAGTCTAAGATCAAGTCAACTCAAATCAAGGAATTGGAGGGAAGAAAGCAAAAATCAAAAGTTATGGAATTTTAGGTTTCAAACAAGAAGCGAAGTTGTAAAGCCAAGTTGACTTAAATCAAGGACTTGGAGGGAAGAAAGCAAAAATCACAAGTTATGAAGTTTTAAGTTTTAAATGAAAAGTAAAGTCGCACAGCCAAGTCGACTTCACTAGTAACTTAGCGCAAATTTCTACAACTAAGTAGACTCAAGAGTTGCATATTTTTGTTGTTTGGACAAGCAACTTACGAAGTTGCACCTCAAGTCGACTCTAGTGTGCTACTTGGATGAAGCCGCAACCGAAGTTGACTTCAGCTGCGACTTTCACTGCAATGGTCAAAAAAGTTCGAACGTTGGCACATTTAATGCTCACCACCTACCTTGTAACATTCAAATTTACTCCATTATTTAAGAGTCGTAAAATAAATTGAAGCGGGTTAGTAAAAGAATTCATTAAGACTTCACATTCTAACTTATAAACATTGAAGTGATCATTCTGTGTTCTAGAAGAAGAACTATGTTATTCATTACAAGTGCTGAAGCTCTCCGTCAATCTTAAGCTTTACATGTTCTTTTCTATGTTGTACTATATCTACTTAATTTGTAAAGTGTAGAATTCTTTCTTAAGTTCTTTCTCTTGTTAGTCTACTTAGCTTTGTGTTGGAAATCAAGGTTAAGTAAAGATAAGTGGTGCACGATTGGAGTGTGACTCACCGTTTACTTGTAGTGTATTTTGTGAAAGCCTCTAGAGCTAGAATCTAGAAGAGACCAATAACTCTAGTTGTTTATCTGATTAACATAGTGAAACCCAAGATACAAGGGTGTGCTCTTGGAAGAGTGAAGCAGGGAGAATTATCCCGCACCACTATGATTTCTTGAGCCTACTGTTATTATTTTGTTTGCTCTATTGTTCTCCACATTTTCATTCAAGGAGACTAAATTCACTGAGGGTTAAGTTAAGATACTGAAAGAAATTTAAAAGAACCTAATTCACCCCTCCTCTCTTGAATTTTACCACAAACTTAGGACCAACAGAGTTATATTCAAAGGTTTTCCACCAAGAGAGGTACCCAAATTGTGTTGTAAACATATGATAAATTAAGCACAATCCATGTTTTGATGATTAACAACTCAATTTGAGTAATATCAAGGTACTAACAAGGTATTACGTGATTTTAAGGTTTATAAAATTCAAGAATCAAAAGTTAGGTAGGTCAAGTCGCATGCCAAGTTGACTTAGTAATCGACTTAGGTGAAGTCGATATCGAAGTCGACTTCAGCATCAACTTCAAAGCCTCTTTTTTCAACAGCGCTGGAATATTGACACTTGAGCAGACGAAATCACAACCGAAGTCGACTTCGCATGCGACTTAGGTGAAGTCGTAACCCCAAGTCGACTCCATCAGCGACTTGGGATGTCTTCATGGACTAGAGTTGAAGCTGATAGAGTTAAGTCGCAATCCAAGTTGACCTTATTATGCAACTTGGGTGAAGTCACACATTGTGGTGCCCCAAACCAAGGCATCACTTCCTTACCTCAAGACCTTATTAATTGGTAAATGTGAATCAGGATTGTTGCCCTGATCACGCGGCAAGTTCTTAATTGGAACTCGTCCAAATTTTTTTTTGATTCATTCCTTTTATCTATCATCATTCATTCATTCCTCACTACATCTTTCATCATACGAGCACCATTACACTTGTAATAAAATTTCATAATTTCATTCATAGCATCTCTTAATACTATTGTACAATAGCATTTACATTCCTTACATACATACATTCAATCATTCAATCACATAGAACTTATAATTCTAAATAAGTTCACATATACATTAACATACCTTAAAACCTTAAACCATGCTTTTCCATTCCTTATAGCCCACATGGCTACCATCACGTACGTTTCTTCATTGCTTAGGTTCGCAACCTCTTGAGTTTTTAGGCACCTGTTTAAGGTTTGAAAAAACAAAATGTGAGTGACAACTTAGTAAGCAAGTATTTTATCATCAGGGCAAGACTTCCTTGAAAACCTTTTTCATAAACATCTTGAACACCTTTTTACTTGAGGACATCCATATGTCCTAAAACATTATCATTAAATTCCTTGTTCATAAGGACAGTTCCATGTCCTTGAACATTCTCATAAAACATCATTATTAAAATCATTCACAAGCCACTTCTGGACTTGTTAAGGAAAAACATATGCGTTTCACCCTCTTTAATTAATTTTCTTTGGTTTTGTATGAACATTTCTAATCTTCCAAAACGTATACATAAAACCATCTTTCAATAGCGGACGTTCTACATCCAAAACATTTTTCTTCTTAAATCCTTTAGCTAAAAGGACATTCTCATGTCCTAAAACATCATTCACATAAGCTTTTTCGGCAAAGGATATTTTTATGTCCAAAAACATTTTTCCATCGTAAAATTCCTTTAGCTAAGAGACATTTGATGTCTCAAAATATTTTTGGCATGACTTTCTTGATAATGGACATTCATATGTCCTAAAACACATTCCATTAAAATACTTGAGCATTGGACATTCTCATGTCCATATACATTTACCATTTAATTCTTTGGAAATGGACATTCTTATGTCCAAAACCAAGTTTCACATAAATCCTTTTCATAATCCCCACCTTAGGCTTGTTTATAACAAACAATTCATATAAAATATATAATTCATTTTCATAAATGCATTTGCATAAAAATATTTCTTTTCATTCCTGTTATTTACACTTTTCTATAAAACACCCTATTTTTAGGGTAATCATTTCATAAAAATCCCTTTAGGATAACTTTCATAAAAATATACTTTCATGTCCCAATCTTTGGGCTTTTCAAAAACAAAACATCAGCAAATGCATTTCTCTCCATCCAGTAGTGACACTTAACAAGTGATTATGCTACCTTTTGGAAGAGAATCCTTAACAACACGCTAGCCAGACAGCTGTTCATTCATCCTGCTTCCATCTCAGGGAGGGCGCCGCTGGCACTCCTACCATCCCTTAACGACTTGGCCTTATGTAAAGTGGGCCCCGGTCATCTCGATCGTACTCTACAATCGGCCTATTCCTTGTACTGGTGCACCATACATCATCATGACAGACCGCAGTCCGTTTGATTTAAAGTATCACAGACCGCAGCCCGTGTCCTTTTAAACTGGGATCACAGACTGTAGCCCGCATCCATACTCACAAAACATCTTAGACCGAAGTCTATATCTTTAAAAATCATTTTTAAAAACACATCACAAACCGTAGTCCATGTCAACTTGTAAAGTGAGCGCACCCACTTTAAACAAGTTGTCATTTGAATCTAATTTTAGGATGACCTTTCTTAAATTCTTTCGGAAATATTTTGAGTAAAATATTTTGATAAACATTTGAAATATTTGAAAAATAATACATCTTAAAATCCTTATAAAATAATTTCAAAACCTTTGAATTTTCAAAATTAAACCATATATTTTCTAACATTTTCTTGGTTTCCATTCCGGGGCCTTTCACTCACAAAAGTTATGCAATTATGGTACCCCTTCTCAACCACCCTAATAATCAAATTATTGTCCACCTATCTATTATACCATTTTTACATAAGGGGGCTTGCATAATCTTTTGCATGCCATTTAGCAACCCGAAATCAAACCATTTTATGAAATCAACATATGAGGTTGGTCATCCTTAAATCCCCTTTAACACATTCATATAAACAGTTTTCAAGACATTTTCAACATAGATTTCCTTATCTAAAGGAAATGAAAACTTTTTCGAATATCATTTCAAAACATATGGACTATGCCCAAATCATTATTTATATTTAAATATCAATACATTAATTCCCATTTTCTTTTTCTTTCATAAACATAATTATTTATCATAAAACATCATAAAAGAAATTCAAAACTTATTTACATTTGTTGCTTTGTGAAAAAGGAAAAAATTCTCTTTTTCTTATAAAATACTTTTGAAACAACATCATAAAGAACTTCCTTGCTTAAAAGCAAATTCTTAAAACCATCGGCATAAAAAATGAAATCCTTTGAAAACATTATCATGGAGAACATGCTTACTCATAAGCAAAATTCTCAATTCCATTAACATAAAGCATTGCCAATCTTTGGCAACACTGATGATAAAATTCTTATCTTAAAACGTATTGTTTGCTTCTCATGAATTAAACCTTGAGGCTTTTCCTTAAAGTCATTCTTTTCCAAAACTTACGACTTTTCTTTAAAGCCATCATTTTACAAAACTTGTGGCTTTTCATTAAAGCCATCATTTTCAAAACTTGTGCTTGCCCATTCATTAAAACATAAACATAAACATAAACATTTCAATCATATCAATCACATAAAAAGAAAATAACATTTTAGAAAGTTCGCTTGCTTACCTGAGATCACCTTATTCCCTTTCTTCCATTCTTTTCCTTGTCTTCGCCTAAATAAATGAAAATAATATTTCATTTATTTACATCAACTTCAAATACATAAATCCCTTAGGTTTTCCAACCTGCATAAATTCATTTGGACTTAGCTTGACCCACTTGTCCTTCAAGTCGGGTACTCATACTTAGCAAATAACCTATACATATCAATCATTCATTTATTCATTTTAATACCCTTATCTATGTTTTCTAAAATCACATCTTAGGTACTTAATCACTCACTTAGTGATCACAAATTTGTACCTCTTTTGTAAACCCTGTTTACACATTATAATGAAAATAAATTCCATTAAAAATTCTGGAGCTTATTATTAAATTCCAAAACAGCTCTTGTCTTCTTATTTTTACTAAGTTCCATCTTCTTATTTACACATTAATTCCAAATACATATAATAGCATAAATTATCAATCACCCTTGTAATCCTTAATCCTTTATTATACTCTTTCTTAACATATATATAAATTTGGATCATTTCTACATAGGTTTCATATTTCTTTTTGATTTTTTTCTCAAACTGTCCACAGATGCTGAAATCAGGCATACTTATTTCTTTAATCTTGATTTACAATCAAATAAAGGTATTTAATTCTGAAATTTCTATCATAAATCAATAAATACATGAATTAACTGTCATAAATATTTTATCACGAAATATTAACATTATATATTTATTTAGGCATTTTCACTGTGGTGGACAATGTTGTGAATTTAGGGTCAGCCCTAATCACGTGAATTATAACCCATACTAATATCATCAAAAATAAATTTTGATTTTGGTCGAGTTATCTTCATGATGGCTTATAAATCATATAAAAATTTAATATAAAACTTCCTTCTACAAAAATTATTAAAAATCATTTACTACAGCTGATCCTGTCACCCATTCTGCCCTGTTTAGGTTGATATTCTCGGATTTTTAATTTGAAACCTACTTAATATTTCAATCTGAAATTTTTTTCCACCCTTAATAATTATATAATGAGCTTTTAAACAAATTTTTATGGTGAAAAAACTTCGTTTACTATTTCGTTCATATTTTGGTTTATAACATCATATAACTTCCAGATTTGAAGTATAAAATCAAAATTAACATATACTTACTTGATTAATTGGTAATCACTCCTTTGGGCACTTGAAATTCCCTTATTTTATTCATGTTTTCTTCCCTTGGATCGTTCCAGCCACTGCCCCTTTGATTTTTATTATTTTTTTCTCCCAAACAGAAGTCTGGAACGTCCGCACTGCCTGCTTATATAGGCATTTATTTTTCAAATTTTCCTTTACAATTTCGACCTAAAATGGAAGGTAAATTTTTGTAAATTTACTCTATAGTTTACTGAAAAATTTTCAGCCACATATTTAATCATTTAATATTATTTTCAGATTTTGTTTCCATAGCTATATCCAACTTTTAAATAAAGTTGTCCACTTAGTCAACCCTAATTAGCAGTCCTATTTTTCATATTTTCTTAATTATTTTGGCTGCCAAAATTCCACATAGGACATTCCTTATCCCATATCCCAATTATCATATATTTTCGGATTTTTTTTAAATATAAAAAAATGGATTGAAAACTGTGCATACAGCCCCTTGCACATCCACTTTATGGGTTGTTGACTTTGTAATTTTTTTAAAATTATTATAATTAATGCTAATGAACCTCATAGCCCACTCTTAGCCCACTCTAATGTGACCCATAGTGGTCCCTTGGAGCAAGTCAAAATCACTTGACTTTTGAAATTTTTATTATTATTTATTGATAATTAAGATTAACCCTTAATTATCCATAAGTGATTAAGCAGAATGCACTAGGTTTTGATAATCTTAAATGGGATATATTATAAAACATATTATCATAGTTATCCATAAAAATTTTGAGTTTAAAATAATCATTATAGATTGAGTTATTGAATTTTGAAGTTAATTAATCAATTAATTAAAATAATAATAATTTTATTAAAGATTTTAAAATTTCCACCGTTGATTATGTAAGTTACCTCATGATAAAGTTACCCTTAAAATTTCATCTCAATCGGACTTCAACATTGCTCGATATGAATTTCCTAAACAATTTCTCATTTAATCATATTTTTGAATTTTCAAAATGACATGGAAATTAATTTTTGCCACGTCAGCATTCTCTACGCACTTTTTATTTAGAAATTAACCCTGATTTCACTTCTTACTTAACCATACTTAATAATACTTAAATTTATAATTTAATCCTCCCATTGGGTAGAATATATTAAAATAAACATATCCTCTAAATTTCACGTTAATTCGACTTGTATTTTACAAGTTACAGATTTTTTAATAAATTTTCAACCACTTAGGGTTAATTATTCATATTAGGGTTTGTATAACCCTAATTAATTCATTTAATGAGATTGTTTAAATCTCCAAACCTGAGCCTTACCTCGGGATCGTATTGATTGGTAAACGTGATCAGGATTGTTGCTCTATCACACACGGGTTTTAACGGATATTTATCCAATTAAATAAGTTCTCATAGGAGTTTAATTTCCTCATATTTTCATGTCATGCATAACTAGGTCATTTTCAACCATTCATTACATATTAAAGCATGATGTTCAAGAGACATTTCAACATTCACCTAAATTGAACGTCACTGCATATATTAACCATAGTCATCAACATAAACATCAAAATAATTTACATCCATTCACACAAGCTTTTCCATAACATATGAGTGTTAATGTTTTTCCATTGCTTTAATGATCTTACACTTGCTCTTTTGCCATGTTCTTTCTTTCACTTGTCTTTGGGTTTGGAAAACGAAAATGTGAGTTGAAACTCAATAAGCAAGCTATTTATATTTCACAGGAAAATCATTTCAGGCAACAATTTTGCATTTGAAATATCTTGGAAAGCAACTTATACCTTTTTAAAAAGGTATATCTTGAAAACATAAATCCTGTACCCATCACGAGTACGACATGCATAATGCAATGTAAAACCGTGAACATGTCCTTCATAGGATGGAAGCTAACTAAGCGACCATCCGTCCTTGTCATCTCCCATTTCAGAGAGGGCGCCGCCGGCCATGGGCCTATCTTAGCGACTTGGCCACACCAAAGGGGGACAATCGGTCCGCCTATACCTTTCAGGCGGACCTAGTACTTTGTGCACATGACTTTCATAAAATCATCTTTAACATGCTAGCATGATTTTTCATTCAGAAACTTGGAATCACATCATTTTTCATAACATTTATCAAAGAAAATTTCATAATATCACATTGAAATAAAAATATCATTTCAACACATATTGAACTAAGGAATGACCATCCTTAAATACATTAGAAATGATTTCCACAATTTCATCAAAACAAGTTAGAGAAAAAATTTGCATTTATGTAAACAATTTAGAAAACAAAAGTCATTTAGAAACTTTGCTTGCTTACCTGCGTTTCCTTAGCTTTCCGAGTTTGCTTTTTCTTTGCCCTTGCCTACATGAAAATAATTTAATATTTTTCATATATGTCTTTTGCTTGCATTCCACTTAGTTTTCCAACCCATTTTCATTCACATACATCATTCATTTGACTTCTCAAGTCATTATGCATAAATAGCACATATTCGCATTTTTCATCGGTTCATATGCAACATATTCAGTCCCATAATTAGGGTAACCATTTAATCACATGATAATCATACAATCATTAACATTTAAAGGTTCATTACCTTCCATAGACCATTTTTCACTTATTTTCCAAAATTTACACATTAGTGCTCATTTTAAGTACACATTGTCGCCTTAAGCTTCATTAATTAATTTCAAAATTTGAAATTAACATCATGCCAATCTAAACAGATATATAATCATGAACTTCACCATATTTTCATGCATTTTTACACAAAATCAAATTACATAAGTCATTCATCACCCATGCATATCTATTCATTCACATATGCTCATTTGGCAACACATACATGATACATTTCATAAAATTTTTCAAGTCAGAAATTTAATCCACATTTCAGCATGATAATTATCCTTAATTACCAATTTTTTTAGGGTATTCAATCCACTGCTCATAGGTTTCCAAAACAGCAACTTTGGAACCCATTTTTCACACGTTTAACGTGTCTTTTGACACATAACCTAAACAGTTTTATAATTCTGAATTTTCAGCAATTAATCCCACTTTTCTTAATCCAAATTTAGGGTATTAACATATATTTAACATTTGTAAATAAACACCTGTCAAAACAGCAACATATTTCCCCATTTCGGTTATCGTTTTCGCCTCATTTGGACACCGTTTCATAAAATTCATAAAATTAGATTTGGGGCTTATCTTTCCAAATACTTTTGGGCATCAATAGTACCCTATGCCTTCGGTATTTTACCATACATATCTTCTATAAATAATGCAATCCCAATTTCATACCATTTTTAGCATCAAAATGAAGAAATCGGGTCATATATGTCACTTTGCATTCTATTCTTTCTAAAATTCATAACTTAAGGTTAAATTCACATAAATAATACATTAAAAAATGTTTTATAATATAAACATAACATTCATCTAATACAGAAACTTGTAATTTAAATTTGGATTTTATCAAGTTGAGTTTTCAACTCATAACACACTCTAAACTTCATTTCCATCATCTGAAGCATTAAAATTCATTCATATAGCTTAATACCCATTTCATATTTAATCAAGGGGTTGAACCACTGTTTAAGGGGTCTTTAAGCATCAAATTCATATAAAAAATTTTGGAGTTTAAAACTCAAAATGGAAAGCTCAACTTAACACAATCTACTTACTTGTTTGATGCAAATCAAACCCTAATCACTTGAGCCACTCTTCTCCTCCAATTTCCCTTTCTTTTTCCTTTTTTTTCTTCTCTTTTCTTCTTCCTTGCTGGCCCTAGGGTTGGACGTGAGCTGCTGCCTTGGGGAAGAATAACTTCAGCACTTAGAAAATTTCTCAAAGCTCATTTCACTTGGACGTGCCCCCTTTATATAGAGCTGGATTTGCTCCAGCTGTGGGCCCCACTTCAGAGCTGATTTTCCACATCATTAAATGTGAGTTTATCCCCTTAATGTGCTGGCCAATTTACAGCCAAGTAATTTCATTTTTACCATTTTTTTAAAACAAAAAATCTGCTCAAATCATGACCATCCAGCTGCCCAACAGATCACGTCCACCTTGCTGCCCATTTACCGATTTTTCCCATTTTTTAACCCTAATTTAAGGGTAAATTATACACCTAATTAACATTTAATTTAATCATTAATTTTCCATAAAAAATTAGCAAAAAGGCAGCAATCAACACATCCATTGCACGTCATTTGCATGAGACAAAGCTATCCACTTTTCATCCTTTCATGGCAGCTGCATTGACAATTTTTCTGGAATTTTTTTCACATGAATAAATGCCCATTGCAATGTCCCTACACTTCAGCTACATGTGTGCATAATTTATAAAACAAAAAATATAAAAACAGCAACAACAACCCATTAACGTGTTTGCCTTGGACGCCTCACTTATGCTCACTTTGAGCACTCATAGGTCCATCAATGTAGTTGTCCATGGCAGGGATATTATTTGGATTTTTTCATTTTATATTAATGTATAAAATACCCTAAAAATGAGCTGCATTTGACACCTATTTTTCCATTAAAATCATGCATTAATTCCATGTACTATAGCATTTAATACATGGTACTTTTGAGGTGCAAAAGTCAACTATGCACACCTTTTTAAATGCAGATATTTTCCCAACATGTTATGCTTAATCTAAACCTTCCAAAATGTTAATCTCATAATTTCATTCAACCGTTTCAAATTTCATCTCAATCCGATTTTCCTAGCTCAAGTTATAGCCGTTTAAAGTTAACGGTTGGATTTGAGATATGATTAATAAATCATTACACTAATTTCATCAAGAATTTTCATAACCCAATAATTCCATAATACCAAGCCCAACATCACCAACTTCCATATCAAATTTCACTTGAATCCGCCTTTCAGGCATTGAGTTATGAATTTTCTAATGTTTTTCCACTTAACTTGACAACTATCATTTAAATTCCCATAATTCATATTAAATAGTTTAAAGTAGTTATCCATGATGTATTGGTGTATTTCAATCACCAAAAATTTACTTTAATCCCATTAACCCATATTAGCTCATAATGATCAATCGAATCATCAATGCTAATCCTTAACACTACTTGTAATAATTAGCAAAATCACATAAATCATTCAAAATTCATTAATTACACATATAATTACATGTGAATGTTCAATGCATATATTTGGGCCCTACATAGGTTGGGTTTCACAATCCTCCCCCCCTTATAACAGATTTCGTCCCGAAACCGTTTATTCTTTAAATAACTGGGGGTACTTCCGTTTCACTTCTTCCTTTAACTCCCAAGTGGCTTCATTTTTGGAATACCGGTTCCATTGTACCTTCACGTACTTGATTTCCCGATTCCGTAGCTTTTGTACCTTCTGATCCAAGATTCTAACTGGCCTTTCTTCATAGTTCAGATAATCTTGAATCGGTAGATTTTCAGCCACTAATACATGGGTCGGGTCCGGAACATATTTCCTAAGCATAGATATATGAAATATGTTGTGGACTAGGGCTAACACTGGGGGTAAGGCTATTCGATATGCCTATTTCCCAATCTTCTCCAAAACCTCAAATGGTCAAATATACCTGGGATTCAGCTTTCCTCTTTTTCCAAACCTTGTAACTCCTTTGAATGGCATGACCTTTATGAACACATGTTCGTCAACTTGGATGTTCAAATCCCTTCTCTTGCAATCGGTGTAACTCTTTTGCCGACTTTGGGCTGTGAGTATACACTGGCGAATAGTTCATACCTTGTCTGCCATTCGTTGAGATAAATCTAGGGCCAATCATTTCTCTCCAACTTCATCCCAGTTCAACGGCGTTCGACAACGTCGACCATATAATGCTTCAAATGGAGCCGTTTGGATGCTAGCTTGATAGCTATTGTTGTATGAGAATTCCGCAATTGATATATACTCATCCCATGATCCTCCAAACTCCAATGTGCACATACGGAGCATATCTTCAATGATTTGATTCACCCGCTCCGTTTGTCCATCGGTTTGAGGATGAAAGACTATGCTAAACTTAAGTTGGGTGCCTAAAGTTTTATGTAGGCTCTTCCAAAACCTTGACGTAAATGTCGCATCACGATCCGAGACAATCGACTTTGGCACTCCATGGAGTCGTACGACCTCCTTATAATATACCTTAGCTAGCCTTTCTGCGGTATAAGTCCTTCTTATAGGTATGAAGTGGGCAACTTTTGATAACCTATCTACGATTACCCATATAGAATTGTTTCTTTCTTGGGTCTTAGGTAATCCTTCTATAAAATCCATTGTGATGTCGTCCCACTTCCATTCAGGAATTTCTAAGGACTGTAGCTTTCTAGGCACTCTTTGATGATCTGCTTTCACCCGTTGGTAAGTTAAACACTTAGCCACGTATTCAGCGATCTCCCTTTTCATGTTATTCCACCAATATGCTTTCATGAGATCATGATACATCTTAGTACTTCCTGGGTGAATAGAAAATGACGAAAAATGTGCCTCCTTAAGAATCTGTTCCTTTAACTCAATTGTATTAGGTATGCAAAGGCGACCCTTATACCTATACATACCTTGCTCATCAATAGCAAATTCAGGCAACTCCTTTTTTTTCATTTTCTCGACATGTGCATGTAGGTTTGTATCCTTTTTCTGCGCAGTCTTGATCTGTTCAAAAAGTGACGATTGTATGTATAATTGTGATAATCTTGTGTTGACTCTTGGTGGACATACAATCAACTCCATTTGTCTTATCTCCTTCAGCAATCCTTCCTCCTTAGTGATAAGATGTGCTAGGCTGACATTTCTGCTCAATGCATTAGCTACCACATTTTCCTTACCTGGATGGTATAAAATTTCTAAATCGTAGTCTTTCAATAACTCGAGCCACCTCCTTTGCCTCATGTTCAACTCCCTTTGAGTGAAAATGTATTTGAGGCTCTTGTGATCAGTGTCAAAATCACATTTTGCACCATACAGGTAATGCCTCCATATTTTTAAGGCAAATACCACATCTGCTAATTCTAAATCATGTGTGGGGTAGCTTACCTCATTGGGCTTCAGCTATCGCGAAGCATAAGCTATCACCTTTCCCCTTTGCATCAATACATACCCTAATCCTTTCCTTGTCGCATCACTATAGACCACAAACCCTTCATTTCCTTCGGGTAGGGTTAGGATGGGTGCTTGTACCAACCGTTGTTTTAATTCCTGAAAACTGCGCTTGCATTCCTCAGACCATACATACCTAATTCCTTTACGAGTCAACTTGGTTAACGGGGCTGACAGTTGTGAAAACCCTTCTACAAATCTTCTATAGTAGCCGGCCAACCCTAGAAAACTTCAAATTTTTATAATGGTCGTCGGCCTTGGCCATTTCAACACTGTCTCAATCTTTTGAGGATCAACTTGAATACCATTTTCAGATATTATATGTCCAAGAAATCCTATTTGTTTCAACCAAAACTCATATAATTTTTCTCTTCTCAACCTTTCTAAAATCCTTCGCAAATGATTTTCATGTTCTTTCTCCGTTTTCGAGTAGATCAGGACATCGTTAATAAACACAATCATAAACTGATCAAGATAGTCCCGAAAAACTCTATTCATCATATCCATGAATACAACAGGGATATTAGTAAGTCCGAAAGGAATTACCAAAAATTCATAATGCTCATACTTGGTTCGAAAAGCTGTTTTATGAGTATCGACCGGATTTATCCTCAGTTGATGATACCCTGACTGTAGATAAATCTTGGAGAAAGTTGTGGCTCCTTGCAATTGATCGAATAAGTCATTGATCCTGGGCAATGGAAATTTATTCTTTATTGTAACTTTATTTAGCTCCCGGTAATCAATACATAACCTTAAACTTCCATCCTTTTTCCTCACAAATAATATCGGAGCTCCCCAAGGGGACACACTCGGTCGGATGAATCCCTTATCCAACAGCTCCTGTATTTGAGTCCTTAATTCATTCATCTCAGCTGGCGCTATTCTATATGGAGTTTTAAAATTTGGAGCTGTACCCGACATCACATCAATAGTCATATCCCGTTGTGGAGGCAATGTGGTTAACTCCTTTGGAAATACATCAGGAAATTCCTTAACCACAGGTATCTGATTAATCTTTACCTCCATGCCTTTCTCTACATTCATTGACACTAGATAGGCTTGACATTTTTGACGGATCATCCTGACGGCTTTTATAGATGATATCAATATATTTGAACTGTCAGGTTGCCTCAGCTTCCCAATGGCAATCTCCAGAGTTGCTTCAAATTGCACTTTCTTATTCTTACAGTCTATGGTCGCTCCTCATTGGCTTAGCCAATCAATACCCAATATTACATCAAATTCTGTCATTGGCAATAGGATCAAATCAACTTCTAGAATCAATGATCCTATCCTAATTGGGCAGGCTTTGCATACTTGGCTAGTACTTGCTAACCATAGACAGGAGATTCTACGTGGATAATCTGGTTAGTCTCTTCTACCGGTAGTGCATGGGTGGTCACATATTGGCATGCTATGAATGAATGGGTGGCACCAGAATCAAACAAAGCTACTGCCAAATTTTCTAGAATATAAACCATACCTGTGACCACCTTTTCCTCTTGTTCTTGAGATTCTGTCCAGGTCAGGGCATGCACGTGCACCGGGTTCGTAGAAGTTCCCTGCTTACTTGTTGTTCCAGGTATTCTAAGTTAACCAGGTCTTCCACGTCCTTGAGATGTCTGCGCCTTGTTTGGGCAATTTGGGGCTATGTGACCCACTTGATCACAGATATAGCATTTGACAACCTTTGCTTCCCCCGTCCTGCACTCCTTGGCAATATGACCCGTTTGGCCACATTTATAGCACCTATTCGAGCCCTTTAAGCACTCGCCTGTATGTTGCTTTTGACATTTTTTGCATAGCGGCGAGCTTTTCTTCTTTGGGATTCCTTTTCCCTTCCTTATATTTCCTTTTCTAGCCTTCTCCTTCCCTGTTTCCATTTCTTTGGGACCCATGCTGAACATTCTTGAACCCAATCTCAGTTCTTGGGTTCTTAAAGCTTCAATTTCAAATGCCCTTGCTCTCTCAAGGCTTGAAGCATAGTCCTTAATCAGTAGAGGTGCAAGACTTTCCCGCAGATATGGCCTCAATCCTTGTTGAAATCTCTGTGCCTTATTTCCTGGCACATTTGCGATCCATGGCACATATCTGACCAGAGCATTAAACTTTGTAGCATACTCGGTGACCGTCATCCTCCCTTAATACAATTTTTCAAATTCTATCACCTTTTGACTCTGCAATCCAACAAGGAGGTATTCTTTGTTAAAGTCTTCTACAAAAGTTTGCCAAGACACTTCTTCCGGTCGTGGCATTGTGATCAACCTTGTCTCCCACCATTCATGTGCATCCTTTGCTAATAGATGAGTAGCACACAATACCTTCTGACGGTCATTGCACGGAGATATCCTGAATAATTTCTTGATCTCCGTCATCCATTGCTCTGCTTGGACCGGGTCGGGTTCTCCGGAAAACTTCGAGGGTCGTTGTGCTAGAAATGCTTTAATGGCTCTTCTATCAGCTTCCATTAGCTGATTCTCATCCCTTAGTGGTGCCGGTGTGGAACTGGGGTCCGCCATCGGAGTAGGTCTTTCCCTTTCTATACCATCCAACTGAACTTGTTGGGTCCTTTCCCATAATCCTTGATTAATTTCGGCAGTTTATGTCGCCCGATCTCTAGTGGCTTGCTGCATTGCTTCCTTCACTATTGCAGCCACTCTTTCCTCTATGAGTCTAGTTTGTCTTGACTCAGTTTCCTCTTCCATATCTCTTTCAGGGCTTTCATTATTCCTTCTTTGTTGATTTCTTTGATTAGGTAATTGTGTCATTGGCCTTCCTCTTTTAGGTCGGCTAGACTCGCCAACTTCATGTTGTCTTGGAACCTTCGTCGCTGTCTCTTTTTCTTTATTTCTCCTTAATCTTGCCCTTATTTCCACCATTATGCTAATCTAGGTATATAACAGCACACTTTTTCATTTTCAATTAATGTTAGGTCATTACATATACATTTCATTTACAATCAATGTTAAATCATTGCGTAGGCATTTTATTATCACATGGTCATAACCAATTCATTCAATTACAACCATATCATATCATTCAAGCTCATTCATTCATATATCTAAAACTCTTAAATTTAGTTATATCAACATATTCATTCCTATCCTTCATATTCACATCATCACATCCATAGTTAGTACATGTGAAAGTATAACACACTTATGTACACATAGCATAGCACACACATTTGGCTTATATACATGTTAGTTGATCATAACAACCAAATTGTCATCAAACCATAATTATGCATATACAGCTTTAAAAAAACAAGAAAGTTCATCGTCTGCCTGGGCCTCTTCTTAGATTTCATCTACATCTACGTGGAACTTGTGAGGGTGCCTCCATGATCGTGCTAGTGTCAGACCACGCCTGGACCTCATCCTCTCCACTATCGTCATCATCATCATCGTCCTCTTCCTCTTCATCCTCACTTACAAACTCTACTATCTCCTCCTCTACTTCCTCTTCTTCTTCCTCCTCTTCCTCGACAGGCTCGAGGAATTCCATAGGATCATCATCATGATTGATTTTCACAAGATGGTCAATTTCACCTGTATTCTCCATTATGTAAAGCATGACCTCATCGGGCCTAGGAGCTGCAAGTACCTCAATGACTCCGTCAGCACGACGTTTTTCAATATAAAGGGCCATGTCTATTTCTCGTTGGTGGAGTCTATCCCAAGGTGCTCCATAACGAAACTGAACACAACCATCAACGAACCTATACCATGGGCCTGCATCAGGTGGTGTGGGTGCCGAAGTCTTTCTCCAAAAATCCCGGAGGTCTTGTGGATCCACTCTATCGGTGGGAACACGGGGAGATGGTGGGACACCAAGGTACATTCCTGGGAGAACTCGGGCTCTATGTTCATAACTTGAGGGCTCACCTAAACCTTGCCTATGTTGACCAGGGGGACTACTGCGAACTATGCAGTGTGTCGTTGCGATCGCCACCACCTACTCATACTCTCCTCCCTTCTTTGTCTCCTTTCCTCCTCCTCTCTCTTCTTTTGCAGTTCCTCCGCGCTCATCATCCTTTTACCCCTATCCGCCATCTGTACAAACATAGCCATCAAATTGCATTGCAAGTATAATTTATCATCATATGGTATGCATTTCATCCTGTTATAAACATACATAATCATCATATAATTATGTCTATTTCATCATATAATCATGTATAATCATGCATAATCATGCATATCTCATCATATTCTTTTTTTTCCAATTTTCTATACTTAGAAATTTTTCACGCCTATTTACCAATCCATGCTCTGATACCAAGCTCTCTGGCGCCCCAAACCCGAGCGTCACAACCCGAGCCTTACCTCGGGATCGTATTGATTGGTAAACGTGATTAGGATTGTTGCCCTGTCACACGACGGGTTTTAACGGATATTTATCCAATTAAATAAGTTCTCATAGGAGTTTAATTTCCTCATATTTTCATCTCATGCATAACTAGGTCATTTTCAACCATTCATTACATATTAAGCATGATGTTCAAGAGATATTTCAACATTCACCTAAATCAGACGTCACTGCATATATTAACCATAGTCATCAACATAAACATCAAAATAATTTACATCCATTCACACAAGCTTTTCCATAACATATGAGTGTTAATGTTTTTCCATTGCTTTAAGGATCTTGCACTTGCTCCTTTGCCATGCTCTTTCTTTCACCTATCTTTGGGTTTGAAAAATGAAAATGTGAGTTGAAACTCAATAAGCAAGCTATTTATATTTCACAGGAAAATCATTTCAGGCAACAATTTTGCATTCAAAATATCTTGGAAAGCAACTTATACCTTTTTAAAAAGGTATATCTTGAAAACATAAATTTTGTACCCATCATGAGTACGACATGCATAATGCAATGCAAAACCGTGAACATGTCCTTCATAGGATGGAAGCTAGCTAGGCGACCATCCATCCTTGTCATCTCCCATTTCAGAGAGGGCGCCGCTGGCCTTGGGCCTATCTTAGCGACTTGGCCACACCAAAGGGGGACAATCGGTCCGCTTATACCTTTCAGGTGGACCTAGTACTTTGTGCACATGACTTTCATAAAATCATTTTTAACATGCTAGCATGATTTTTCATTCAGAAACTTGGAATCACATCATTTTTAATAACATTTATCAAAGGAAATTTCATAATATCACATTGAAATACAAACATCATTTCAACACATATTTAACTAAGGAATGAGCATCCTTAAATACATTAAAAATAATTTTCATAATTTCATCAAAACAAGTTAGAGCAAAAATTTGCATTTATGTAAACAATTTAGAAAACAAAAGTCATTTAGAAACTTTGCTTTCTTACTTGCATTTCCTTAGCTTTTCGAGTATGCTTTTTCTTTTCCCTTGCCTACATGAAAATAATTTAATATTTTTCATATATTTCTTTTGCTTGCATTCCACTTAGTTTTCCAACCTATTTTCATTCACATACATCATTCATTTGACTTCTCAAGTCGTTATGCATAAATAGCACATATTCGCACTTTTCATTAATTCATATACAACATATTCAGTCCCATAATTAGGGTAACCATTTAATCACATGATAATCATCCAATCATTAACATTTAAAGGTTCATTACCTTCTATACACCATTTTTCACTTATTTTCTAAAATTTACACATTAGTGCTCATTTTAAGGACACATTGTCGCCTTGAGCTTCATTAATTGATTTCAAAATTTGAAATTAACATCATGCCAATATAAAAAGATATATAATCATGAACTTCACCATATTTTCATGTATTTTTACACAAAATCAAATTACATAAGTCATTCACCACCCATGCATATCTATCCATTCACATATGCTCATTTGGCAACGCATACATGATACATTTCATAAAATTTTTCAAGTCAGAAATTTAATCCAAATTTCAGTTAATTACCACTTTATTTAGGGTATTTTTATGAAATTTAAATCCACAACTCATAGGTTTCCAAAACAGCAACTTTTGAACCTATTTTTCACACGTTTAACGTGTCTTTTGACACATAATCCTAAACAGTTTTATAATTCTGAATTTTTCACAATTAATCCCACTTTTCTTAATCCAAATTTAGGGTATTAACACATATTTAACATTCATAAATAAACACCTCTCAAAACAGCAACATATTTCCCCGTTTCGGTTACCGTTTTCGCTTCATTTGGATACTGTTTCATAAAATTCATAAAATCAGATTCGGGGCTTATCTTCACAAATCCTTTTAGGCATCAATAGTACCCTATCACTAGGGTATTTTACCCTACATAGTTTCCATAAATCATGCAATCCCAATTTCATACCATTTTTAGCAACAAAATGAAGAAATCGGGTCATATACGTCACTTTGCATTCTATTCTTTCTAAAATTCATAAATTAAGCTCAAATTCACATAAATAATACATTAAAACATGTTTTATAATCTAAACATAACATTCATCCAATACAACAACTTGTCATTTAAATTTGGGTTTTATCAAGTTGAGTTTTCAACTCATAACCCACTCTAAACTTCATTTTCATCATCTAAAGCATTAAAATTCATTCATATAGCTTAATACCCATTTCATATTTAATCAAGGGGCATGTTGAACCACTGTTTAAGGGGTCTTTAAGCATCAAATTCATATAAAAAATTTTAAAGTTTAAAACTCAAAATGGAAAGCTCAACTTAACACAATCTACTTACTTGTTTGATGCAAATCAAATCCTAATCACTTGAGCCACTCTTCTCCTCCAATTTCCCTTTCTTTTTCCTTTTTTTCCTTATCTTTTCTTCCTCCTTGCTGGCCCTAGGGTTGGATGTGAGCTGCTGCCTTGGGGAAGAATAACTTCAGCACTTAGAAAATTTTTCAAAGCTCATTTCACTTGGACATGCCCCCTTTATATAGAGCTAGATTTGCTCCAGCTGTGGGCCCCACTTCGGAGATGATTTTCCACATCATTAAATGTGAGTTTATCCCCCTAATGTGATGGCCACTTTACAGCCAAGTAATTTCATTTTTACCATTTTTTTTAAAACCAAAAAGCTACCCAAATCATGACCGTCCAGCTAACCAACAGATCACGTCCACCTTGCTGCCCATTTACCAATTTTTCCCATTTTTAACCCTAATTTATGGGTAAATTATACACCTAATTAACATTTAATTTAATCATTAATTTTCCATTAAAAAATAGCAAAAATGGCAGCAATCAGCACATCCATTGCATGTCATTTGCATGAGACAAAGCTGTCCACTCTTCATCCTTTCATGGCAGCTGCATTGACAATTTTTCTAGAATTTTTTTCACATGAATAAATGCCCATTCCAATGTCCCTACATGTCAGCTACATGTGTGCATAATTTATAAAACAAAAAATAAAAAAAACAGCAGCAACAGCCCATTAGCGTGCTTGCCTAGGACACCTCACCTATGCTCAATTTGAGCACTCATAGCTCCATCAATGTAGTCGTCCATGGCAGGGATATGATTTGGATTTTTGCATTTTATATTAATGCATAAAATACCCTAAAAATGAGCTGCATTTTACACCTATTTTTTCATTAAAATCATGCATTAATTACATGTACTCTAGCATTTAATACATGGTACTTTTGAGGCACAAAAGTCAACTATGCACACCTTTTTCAATACAGGTATTTTCCCAACATGTTATGCTTAATCTAAACCTTCCAAAATGTTAATCTCATAATTTCATTCAACCGTTTCAAATTTCATCTCAATCCGATTTTCCTAGCTCAAGTTATAGCCGTTTGAAGTTAACGGTTGGATTTGAGATATGATCAATAAATCATTACACTAATTTCATCAAGAATTTTCATAACCCAATAATTCCATAATACCAAGCCCAACAACACCAACTTCCATCTCAAATTTCACTTGAATCCGCCTTTCAAGCGTTGAGTTATGAATTTTCTAATATTTTTCCACTTAACTTGACAATTATCATTTAAATTCCCAAAATTCATATTAAATAGTTTAAAATAATTATTCATGATGTATTGGTGTATTTCAATCACCAACAATTTACTTTAATCCGATTGACCCATATCAGCTCATAGTGATCAATCGAATCATCAATGCTAGTCCTTAACCCTACTTGCGATAATTAGCCAAATCACATAAATCATTCAAAATTCATTAATTACACATATAATTACATGTGAATGTTCAATGCATACATTTGGGCCCTACATAGGTTGGGTTTCTCGTATACATAAATGAGAAAACATCTGTAACAAACAACTCATCAAATGAAGACAATGAGGCAGCCAATTGTGCTCGAATATGTTGCATGACAAGGATAGAGGAAGAAAATAATATGATCTGTCTCACCTCACCTGAAGTACTAGATGGACAAACCGCATCAACCAATTACACAAGCAGTGAAGAGGTAACCTCCACACTCAATCACTTTGATACCAAGTCATCTACTACTCTACTCATGACTGTCTCAAATGTGCTGAGTTAGATGAATTGCAACAAGCGTATGAGTCATTATATGATGAAATCAAGAAGCTAGGCAGTAAATTCACATTGAAGAAACGACAATGTGATTCAATTATTATTGTGAATGGAAGATTAGCTGAAAGAGTCAACCGCTTAGTAGATGAAAATAATATCTTAACAGACAAAGTTGAAAGGGTCAAGAAAGAAAATGAATCATTAGCAAAATTTTCTAACCTAGGAGAAAGTGTAAAAATGTTTTTAAACATGATCATCCAAAACAACAAAAGAGGACTTGGGTATTCCACATTTGAGCAAGGTGAAAGCAGTAAATCAAATACTTCAAAATTAGGTAAAAACCAAGCCAAGACAACAACCTTTCATAAACTAAGAGTGAATTATGTTGCTTAGACTAAAAGGCCAACTTGGGAACCACATAATGCATGGAGCCCTACTCCAAGACTCCTAAGGGCAAGCAATTTCTGCAACAAATTGGGTCATAAAATTTATCAATGCAAAATAAAGAGATTACATGACTAAGGTGTCAAATTGGTTTGGGTGCTAAAAAGCATTGAATTTGTGTCTTTCAAAGTAGAGCAACGTAGACTCCAATGACTCACTAACCCAAATGGACCAATAAAATGGGTACCAAAGAGATAAGCTCTATGCAAAATTTTTTATAGGTGTGTCTTAAAGTAAAAGCCAGCAACATATGGTTCATGGACAGTGGTTGCTCAAGACATATAATAGGAGAAAAAGAATTGTTTCATAATATCAAACAATGTAATGAAGGAACTGTTGCATTTAGAACAATGAAAAAATGTAAAATAAAAGGTAAGGGAAATGTTTATGGTATTTCAAATGCATGTATTGAGGATGTGCTATTTGTCGAAGGACTCAAATATAATTTAATGAACATTAGTCAATTTGTGAAAAAGGCTACAAAGTTGTGTTTGAATCTTCTATATGTAATGTCTTTGATGGAGATCACATTCTCTTTAGTGGCAAAATATATGAAAATATATATTTGGTTTCCCTTGATGAACTGGATGGACAATGTCTTATGGCCATTGATAATGGTCTATGAGTTTGGCATAAAAGACTTGGACACATAATATGTCAAACATTAAGGCCCTATGGAAAAAGAGTCTAGTAGAAGAGTTACCAAAGCTTAAGTATACAACGATAAAATTTGCAAAGCATGTCAACTGTCCAAGCAGCCCAAAATGCAATTTTCCTCTAACAGTGAAATCTCAACAACAAGGCCACTCGAACTGTTATACATGGATCTATATGGGTCATCCGACATCTTGAATCTTGGATGGAAGAAGTATGTCTTTGTTATTGTTGATGATTTTTCAAGATTCACATAGATAATACTATTAGCTAGAAAAGATTAAGCCTTCTCAATGTTTGTTACTTTCTCAAATTTGGTGTAAAATAAAAAATAAAATACAATAATATCAATTAGAAGTGATCATGGTGGTGAATTTAAAAATAAACTATTTATAGAATTCTATAATGAAAAAGGAATCCACTATACATTTTCTACACCAAGGACTCCCCAACAAAACGGGGTAGTTGAAAGGAAAAATAGAATAATACAAGAGATGACTAGAACTATGCTAAATGAAAGTAAATTATCCAAAAAAATTTGGGGAGAAGTTGTAAGTATAGCATCTCATGTACTAAATCGAGGTACTATAAGAGCAATCTTGAAAAAAATCCCGTATGAGTTATGGAAAGGTAGAAAATCAAATGTTTCATATTTTCATATTTTTGGCTATATTTGCTATGTTTTGAATAATGAAAAAATAAACTTAGAAAAATTAGATGCCAAAAGTGATGAGACAATATTTCTTGGATATTCATCAAATGACAAAACATATAGAGTTTTCAACAAAAGAAATCAAGTAGTAGAAGAATCCATTCATATTGTATTTGATGAATTTAATTTAAATCCCAAGAAGAAGGACGAGCTAAGTGATGCAGATGACATATCAAAGAATCTCAAAAAGCTACATGTGGAAAAACAAGGGGGATTAGAATGTGATACCTGAACCCAAGTAGGACTCATATGAAGGCATTTGGCATGTAATTATGATACATGTATGCCTTGAATGAATTTTGGATGATTTTATGATTAATGATATTTTGCAATTAGGGTTTTAGTTAAGAATGGTGATTAAAAATTTAATCGCCGGATGCCAAAGTGAGTCGGTATGACCCAATGGGCTTAATGAGGATTCAAAGGTGAAAATTTGGCATGAAAATTTATTTTAATTTTCATGATTTAATTAATGGAGATTAAAATGAAAATTATGAAATTATGTTGGAAAATCATAGAAAATTCATAACTCAACGCCAATGAGGCGGATTCAAGTGAAATTTGAAAGGAGAATTGATGATGATGGGCATGATCTTATGGGATTATTGGATGATGAAAATCCCTGATGAAATTAGTGTGGAAATTATTTGACTATAGTTCAACTTCAACCGTTAACTTCAAACGACTATAACTTGAGCTAGGAAAATCGGATTGAGATGAAATTTGAAACGGTTGAATAAAATTATGAGATTAACATTTTAGAAGTTTTAGATTAAGCTAATTATGTTGGAAAAATACCTGAATTAGAAAATTTGTATACAGTTGACTTTTACACCTCAATAGTACCATGCATTAAAGGCTTAAAGTACATGGATTAAATGCAGATTTTAATGGTAAAAATAGGTATCCAATGTAGCTTAAAACCTGGGTATTTTGTGCATTATTGTAAAATGCAAAAATTCATGAATTATCCTTGAAATTAACGTGCACATTAAAGGGGCTAGAGAGAGCTTAAGGGAGCAGAGGAGAGGTGGCAATGCATGGAGGTCCCAACTTGTTGTTGCTAGATTTTTTATCATTTTTTTATTTTATAATTTATGCACATAAATAGCTGACATGTAGGGACATTTAAATGTGCATTTATTCATGTGAAAATACCTGCAAAAAAATCGTTAATGCAGCTGCTCATTGAAGGATGCAAAAGTGGACAGCATGGTGTCATGCATATGGACGTGCAAGGTGTTGCTTCTGCAATTTTTGTTGATTTTTTTATGCCAAATTAATGGTTAAACTAAATGATAATTAAGTTTATAATTTACCCTTAAATTAAGGTTATTAAGAAATTGGAAAAAATCTGGAAATGGGCAGATATAAGGACGTGAGCAAGTGGATAGCTGGATTGATCTTATCTTGAGCTGATTTTCACCCTTTGAAAAATATGGTAAAAATATTTTACATGGCCACAATTTATACAGAAAATTAAGGGGTAAACATGCATTGAATTATCTGTGAAAAACCAGCTCCAAGTGGGGTCCACAAGTTGGAGCAATCCAGCTCTATATAAGGGGTGAATGACCAAGTGAATGGAGGTTGGAAAGAAATTTTCTAAGTGCCAAAACCCATTCTCCACATCAAAGAAACTCATGTCCAAGCTTAGGCCAGAAAGGAGGAAGAAAAAGGGGAGGAAAAAATAAGAAAAAAGAAAGGGAAAAAGGGAGGAGAAATTAAGCACAAGTGATTAGGGTTTCAGCTTCATTAAACAAGTAAGTATATGTGATGAGTTGAGCTTTTGATTTTAAGTTTTAAACTCTAAATTTTTGGATATGAATTTGATCCATAAAGTTTACTTAAATGATTATTTAAAATTCCATTGGATCAAATATTGAATGAGTATTAAGATAGATATATGAATTTCCATGATATATGAAGTTGAAATGGAGATTAGAATGGAATATGGGTTGAAAACCTAACTTGATAAATCCTAAATGCAAGTGATAAGTTGCTGTTTTGGATTAGTGTCATGTTTAGACTGGGAATCATGTCCTAATGAAATATAAATGTTGATTTAAGCTTAAGATATGAATTTTAGAAAGAATGGAATTCAAAGCGATGTATATGACCCGATTTCTCCATTTTTATGCTAAAAATGGTATGGAAATAAGATTAAATGATTTATAAAATTTATGTAGGGTAAAATACCCTAGGATTAGGGTGTTTTGGATTCCCAAAAGTATTTGGAAAGATAAGCCCCAAATCTGATTTTATGAATTTTAAGATACAATGTCCAAATAGGGTGAAAACGGTACCCGAAATGGGTGAGTAAGTTGCTGTATGGAAGCCATTTAATTATGGGAATAAAATATGTGTTAATAACCTAAATTTGGGTTAATAAAAGTATGGTTTAAGGCTGAAAAATTTGGATTAAAAATCTGTTTAGACCATGTTGCTAAAGAGAGCATTGAAACGACGAAAAAGGGGTTCTAAAGTTACTATTTTGGGAACCCTATGATAAATAGATTAAAATTTCAGAAATAAATCCTAAATTATATGTTAATTAAGGGGTTTAATCATGCTGAATTGATATACAAGTTTCAATTTTGAAAAAGTTTAAGAAACACATAAGTATGTGTTGAAAAATGGACTTGTATGGAAGGATGAGTAAGAATAAATGATATATGGATTATGTAAGTTATTAAAATGAAAAAATACATAACAACATGATAAAAATGTATATTAGGGTACTGTTTAAGTAAATAATGATAATCTCAAATTTTGAGATTATTATATGATGTCTAAGTTAGCAACTAAGTGCTTAAAATGAGCACCGTTGTATGAAAAATGAAAAATATGTTAAAAATGATAAATAGAGGTAATGAACCTCCAAATAATGACTTAATGAAAGATTATTACATGTACGTAAGTTTACCCTATATAAGGGTATTAAAAATGAATGAATGGATGATTGATATGTATGGGCTATGTTGCTAAGTATGAATACCCGACTTGAAAGACAAGTGGGTTAAGTTAGATGAACTTATGTAGGTTGGAAAACCTAAGGAATATAAGTATTTGAAGACGATGCAAATAAATAAAATATTATTTTCATTTATTTAGGCAAAGGCAAAGAAAAGAATGGAAGAAAAGGGATTATGACGATCTCAGGTAAGCAAGCGAACTTTCTAAAATGTTGTTTTCTTTCTATATGATGATATGTGAATGAAATATTTATGATTATGTTTTGACAAATGGGCAAGCACAAGTTTTGAAAATGAAAATTTTATTGCAAAGCCACAAGTTTTGGAAAATGGTGGCTTTAATGAAAAGCCTCAAGGTTTGCTTCATGGGAAGCAAACAATGATTTTAAGATAAAAAATTTATCACAAGTGTTACCTTGGATTGGCAATGCTTTATGTTAATGGATTGAGAAATTTTCTTATGAGTAAGCAAGTTCTCCATGATAATGTTTTCAAAGGATTTTACATTTTATGTCGATAATTCTTAAGAATTTGCTTATAAGCAAGCAAGTTCTTTATAATGTTGTTTCAAAAGTATTTTATAAGAAAAAGGAAATTTTACCCGTTTTCACAAAGTATTGTTTGTAAATAAGTTTTGAGTTATTTCTACAATAATTTGTGATAAACAATTATGTTTATGAAAGAAAAGGAAAAGGGGAATTGATTTATGAAAAAGATTTATTTTACTAGGTCATGATAATTAAATAATAAATTATTATTTGGACATAGTTCATATGTTTTGAAATGATATTCAAAAAGTTTTGATTTCCTTTTGATAAGGAAATTTATGTTGAAAATATCTTAAAAAATATTTATACGAATGTTGTTGAAGGGGATTTAAGGATGACCAACCTTCTATATTGATTTCATAAAATGGTTTGATTTCGGGTTGCTAAATGGTATGCAAAAGATTATGCAAGCCCCTTATGTAAAAATGGTATAGATTATTAGGGTGGTTGAAAAGGGGTAGCATAATTTCATAACGTTTGTGAGCAAAAAGTCCCGAATTGGAAACCAAGAAAATGTTAGGAAATATATGGTTTAATTTTAAAAATTCAAAGGTTTTGAAATTTTGCTATAAGGATTTTAGGATGTATTATTTTTCAAACATTTCAAATATTTATCAAGACGTTTTACTCAAAATATTTTCGAAAGAATTTAAGGAAGGTCATCCTAAAATTAGACTTCAAATGACAACTTGTTTAAAGTGGGTGCGCTCGCTTTACAAGTTGACACGGATTGTGGTCAGTGACGTACTTTTTCAAAATAATTAGTTTAAAAAAGATATAGACTTCGGTCTATGATGTTTTTTAGTTAGGGATACAGACTGAGGTCTGTGATCCCAGTTTTAAAGGATACGGGCTACGGTCTGTAATACTTTAAATCAAACGGACCGTGATCCATCATGATGATATATGGTGCACCAGTACAAGGAATAGGCCGGTTGTAGAGCACGGTTGGGATGACTGGGGCCCACTCTACATAAGGCCAAGTAGCTAAGGGATGGCAGGAGTGCCAGCGGCGCCCTCCCTGTGATGGAAGCAAGATAAAGGAACAGCCGCCTGGCTAGCGTGCTGTTAAGGATTCTCTTCCAAAAAGGTAGCACGATCACTTGTTAAGTGTCACTACTGGATGGAGAAAAATGCATTTGCTTATGTTTTGCTTTTGAAAAGCCCAAAGATTGGGACATGAAAATATTTTTAAGAAAAGTTATCCTAAAAGGATTTTTACGAAATTATTACCCTAAAAATATAGTGTTTTATAAAAAAATGTCAATAACAGGAATGAAAGGAAATATTTTTATGCAAATGCATTTATGGAAATGGTTTTTGTATCTTATATGCCTTGTTTGTTATAAACAAGCCCCAAGGCGGGAATTATGAAAAGGATTTTTGTCAAACTTATTTTTGGACATAAGAATGTCCATTATTAAAGAGCCTAAATGAAAAGTATTTATGGACATGAGAATGTCCAATGCCAAAGTGTTTTAATGAAAGGTGTTTTAGGACATATGAATGTACATTGCCAAAGGAAGCTATGTGAAAAATGTTTTGAGACATTAAATGTCTTTTGGCTAAAGGATTTTATGATGAAAAATATTTTTGGACATAAAAATGTCTTTTGCCGAAAAAGGCTTATGTGAATGATGTTTTAGGACATGAGAATGTCCTCCTTTGCCAAAGGACTTATGAGAAAAATATTTTTGACGTAAGACGTCCACTGGCAAAAGATGGTTTTATGTAAAGGTCTTGGAACATTAGAAATGTTCACTCAAGACAAAAAAGGAATTAATTATAAAGGGTAAAACATGTATGTTTTTCTTTAATAAGCTCGGACGTAGCTTGTAAATGATTTTAAGAATGAATATTTTATGATAATGTTCAAGGACATAGAATTGTCCTCATGAACAAAGGAATTCATGATAATATTTTAGGGCATATAAATGTCCTCAAGAAAAAGGTATTCAAGATGTTTAATGAAATGATTTTCAAGGAAGTCTTGCCCTAAAAGATAAAATGCTTGCTTACTGAATTGTCACTCACGTTTTGTTTTTCCAAACCGTAGACAGGTACCGGAAAACTCAAGAGGTTGCAAACCTAAGCAATGATGGAAGGTTTGTGATGGTAGCCATGATGTATGGATAGCATGGTTTAAAGTGCTAAGGTATGTTTATGTATATATGAACTTAATTAGAATTTGAAGTTCTATATGATTCAATAATTGAATGTATGGATGTATGGATGTAAAATGTGATGATTTAGTCAAGGAAACTTTCATTGTAGAAAAGCAGGATGAGATGTTATGAATGCGATATGAAATTTCATTACAAGTGTATCGCCACTTGCTTGATGTATGATGTGAACTGTAAAGATATGAACGATGATGAACGGAAAATTTTTTTTTAGACGAGATCCAATTAAGAACCCGCCGCGTGATCAGGTCAACAATCCTGATTCACATTTACCAATCGATAAGGTCTTGAGGTAAGGAAGTGACGTCTCGGTTTGGGGCGCCACATAGAATGAAAGCAAGAATAATCCCTGGACGAAAAGGTAAGTGAAGGTAATAATTCTTACAAACCTCCAAAGGATTTGAAATTCAAAAATGACCATCCGATTGAGCAAGTAATTGGTAATATATATGAAGGCGTAAAAACTCGAGGCTCTAGACATAATATATGTGGACATTTTTCTTTTGTAACTAAAATAGAGCCAAATTCAGTTAATTAAGCTTTTAATGATGAAAATTGGATTATGGCAATGCAAGAAGAGCTAAATGAATTTGAAAGAACCAAGTATGAAACTTAGTTCCTAGACCCATAGATTGCACGGTTATTGGTACCAAATGGGTCTTTAGGAACAAATTAGACGAAAGTGGACTTGTGGTGAGAAATAAAGCTAGACTTGTGACTAAAGAGTATTCACAAGAGGAATGAATTGATTTTGAAAAATCATATGCTCCAGTGGCTAGTTTAAAAGTCATACGCATCCTACTAGCCTTTGCATCTCACATGGATTTCAAACTGTTTTAAATGAATGTAAAAAGTGCATTTTTGAATGGATACCTAAATGAAGAGGTATATGTCGAACAACCACCTAATTTTGAAGAAAAAGATCAATCCAAATTTCTTTTTAAGTTAACCAAAGCTTTGTATGGATCAAAACAAGCTCCAAGAGCTTGATATGAGAGGTTAAGCAAATTTTTGATTGATCATGACTTTCGAAGAGGAAAGGTTTGTTGGAAATATGTGGAAAATAAGCCAAGTCTATGTTTTGATGATTAACAAATCAATTTGAGTAAGTTTTGGTTACTAATATGTTTGTGAAAATGATTTACAGTTATAATTTTGAAGAATATAAAGCATGGCAAGTCAATTCGATTTCCAAGTCGACTCAGGCATCGACTTAGGCCAAGTCGATCCCCAAGTCGACTCCAGTAGCGACTTCAAGATGCCATTTTCGTCCAGAGCTGAAATCAAGAATGAGAGGTGCCGAAGTCGCATCCCAAGTCGACTCTGCTTGCGAGTTGAGGTGAAGTTGCAGACCAGGTCGACTCCAGTAGCGACTTGGAGGCGTCATTTCTGTCCAGAGTTGAAACCGAGAACAAGGGCTGCCGAAGTCGCATCCCAAGTCGACTTCGCATGCGACTTGGGTGAAGTCGCAGATCAAGTTGACTCCGACTCTGACTTCAATACGGAAACATGCAGATCAAGATAACTCAATGATAGATTCAAGAGATTCAAAAGAAAATGAAGATCGAATGAGGATCAAGTGAAGACCAAAGCAAAGCTGCATATTTCTCATGGAGAATCGAGATCATGCATTTGGATTTCTCTTATGCACTCCAAGACTCAAGACTCAAGACATGGAGTCAAATGTGTTTAAGATAAAAGAATCATAAAGAGTCTTAAAGGAAGAACAACCAAACATGAAGAAACTCAAGCAAGCAAAGCATTCCAAGGATTTCAAGTTCATCAAGCAAGCTGTCGAGGTGAAGTCGCACCCGAAGTCGACTCCACCTGCGACTTGGGTCAAGTCGAGGACAAAGTCGACCCAGACTGGAACTTGAAGTTGTTGCAAACAGGCGAAGTCGCACCCGATGTCGACTCCATCTGCGACTTGGGCGAAGTCGCACCCGAAGTCGACTCCACCTGCGACTTGGGTCGCAACGGTCGAAAAATTTTCGAACATTGGCGCATTAAATGCACGCCACCTACCTCCAAACGTTCGGATTCCCTCCACAATTATAAAAGGCAATTAATATGAACGAGGAGGGTAGCTGAGAATTCATTAAGTGAGCATAACTCCCATCTTTAAGAGCCTCAAGTGATCAAGCCAATTTTTAGAAGAAGAACCTTGCTTCAAACTGCCATGAGCTGCTTGCTGAATCTATAAGCCTACACTACAAGTTCTTCTCTGCACCAAATCTGCGTCTACACAACAGTAACATGTAGAAACTTTCTTTTATTCTTATTGTTGTATTGAACTTGTTTTAGCTTGGGTAGCTAAGAACAAGTGTAAGCAAAGTAGTGTGTGATTGGAGTGGAACTTGTCACCTACTTGTGCTGTGTATTGTTGATGCCCCCTAGAGCTAGAATCTAGAAGAGAGCAGAGGCTCTGGTTGTATATGCCCCTTAGAGCTAGAATCTAGAAGAGAGTGGAGACTCTAGTTGTATTCGCGGAATACATAGTGGAGCCCAAGTCACAAGAGGTGTGAGCTTGGAAGAGTGGAGTAGGGAGGTTGACCGAACCACTATAAAATCTTGTGTGTTGATGTTTATTTCTGCTCTCTACACTATATTTTTTTCCATTTTATTTCTTCATAAAGTGGACTAGATTAATCCGGGGTAAAGTTTCTGTTTAAGTTATAAATTTTTAAATACCCAATTCACCCCTCCCCTCTTGGGTAACTGCCATTAACTCAGGACCAACAAGTGGTATCAGAGCAGGTCTTTGAGTTATACCAAAGAGATCTTTTAATATGGCATCCCAATCGACTTCCGTTCCGGCATTTGCCGAAGGCCAATCTTTTACTAGGCCACCATTGTTTGATGGGAATAATTTCGGCTATTGAAAGCTTCGTTTGAAGCAACTCATCATGGCTACAGATATGGATTCTTGGATTGCAATCCAAGACGGCGTAACCTTGCCTATTGATGAAAGAGCTTCCAAATGGACCGATGAGGAAGTGAAAACTGTTAAGAGCAATGCTAAGGCTATGAATTCTTTATTTTGTGCTCTTACGGCTTCCGAATATGATAGAGTATCCTCTTATTTAACTGCAAAAGAAATATGAGATACTTTAACATCTATATATGAAGGAACTTCTCAAGTCCAAGGGACAAGGAGAAATATTTTGATTGGAGAGTTGGAAAGCTTTAGAATGCTAGATACATAAAATATTTCTGAAATATTTGCTAGATTCTCTAAAATTACTAATGTTTTGAAAGGTCTTGGAAAAGCAATTTCTGAATCGGAGCAAGTCATGAAGATTCTAAGGGCACTACCCGAATCATGGACTCCGAAAATTACTGCAATAGAAGAAGCAAAGGACTTGAACACATTGAAGCTAGAAGACCTTATTAGCTCACTAATGTCACATGAGATAATCAAGAAAAGAAATGAAGATCACCACAAAGGAAAAAGAGCAATTGCACTAAAGGTCACCCATAACTCGGATGAATCCACCTCATCATCTCACAATGACGATGAAGACATTACTCTACTCACAAGCAGATTTCGAAAGTTTGTGAGAAATGAAAAGAAATTCAAAGACTTCAAAGAGAGATCACGAAAAGAGAAGAAGAAGGAGGCTACAAAGTGCTATAGATGCAGCGGTATGGGACATATGCAAGCTCAATGTCCTACACCCAAAGAGAAATCAAAGGATCAACAAGAAAGGAGGGAAAGACATGAAAGAAGAAAATTCCAAAGGCCAAAGGGAAGAGGAATGTACGTGAACAGAGAAACTTCATCAACAAATAGCTCCTCAACCGATGATTTTGATGCGGAAAATTGTGCAAGAATATGCTGCATGGCACGGATTGGGCAAGAAGAAGATTTGTTGTGTTTAAACAGAACGGAAGTTTTGGAAGAGCAAACCACCTCAACCAAGTACACAAGTAATGAAGAGGTAACTTCTAAATTTTTCTATTCTCAATCTACTCACTCTTCTATTCAAGAATGTCTCAAATGTGCTGAATTAGAAGAATTACAACATGCATATGATTCATTATATGAGGAAATCAAAAAACTAGGAAATAAGTTATCATTAAAGAGACAACAATGCAATTCCATTATTATTGTAAATGGAAAACTAGCTGGAAGTATATCAAAATTGAAAGATGAAAATGAATTTCTTTTGAAAGAAGTAGAGAAATTGAAAAAGGAGAATGAATCATTAAATGAATCATTATCTAAATTCTCTAATCCGGGAGAAAATATAAAAATGTTTCTGAACATGACCTCTCAAACAAATAAAAGAGATCTTGGATACTCCACATTTGAGCAAAGAGAAAGTGGCAAATCGAATGTGCCAATACTTGGGAAAAATCAAACCAAAACTGCACCTATCTACAAGCCCAAAGGGAAACATACTACGTGGACTAGAAGGCCAATTGTTGAATCAATACATACTTGGAGGCCTACTCCTAGATTACCAATGACTTGCAATTTTTGCAATAAGATGGGTCATAAAGTCCATAAATGTAATTTTAAGAAACTATATGACCATGGTGCAAAATTAGTTTGGGCTCCAAGAAACACAAGATTTGTACTTTCAAAGATAGAACAACAAAGATTAAATCAGTTTACTAACCCAAATGGACCCATAAAATGGGTACCAAAGAGATAAGATTTATTTGTTCATTTTTCAGATATGTTTCAAGGCAAAGGCAAGCAACGTTTGGTTCATGGATAGTGGTTGCTCAAGGCATATGACCGGTGAAAGAAGTTTATTTCATAAACTCAAGCCTTGCAACGATGGAACTGTTGCTTTTGGAAATAATGAGAAAGGTAAAATCAAAGGTAAATGAAACATTTATAGTATTTCAAATGCATGTATGGAAGATGTATTATTTATTGAAGGACTCAAGCACAATTTAATGAGTATTAGCCAATTATGTGACAAAGGATACAAGGTTGTGTTTGAATCATCTATATGTAATGTATTTGATGGAGAACATATCATGTTTAGTGGAAAAAGACATGGAAATGTATATTTGGTTTCACTGGATGAACTAGATGGTCAATGTCTAATGGTCATTGACAATGATCCATGGGTTTGTCATAAGAGGCTTGGGCATATAAACATGACAAATATAAAGACCCTATGGAAGAAGAGTTTGGTAGAAGGATTGCCTAAATTGAAATATGACAAAGATAAAATTTGCAAGGCATGTCAATTGTCAAAACAACCTAAAATGCCTTTCTCTACCAAAAAGAAGATTTTCACCACTAGGCCACTTGAATTGCTACACATGGATCTATATGGGCCATCCGACATTTTAACCATTGGTGGAAAGAAATATGTGTTTGTAATAGTTGATGATTTTTCAAGATTCACATGGGTAATTCTTTTAGCTAGCAAAGATGAAGCCTTCTCTATGTTTGCAACTTTTGTAAACTTGGTGCAAAATGAAAAACAATGTACTATTATGACCATTAGAAGTGATCATGGTTGTGAGTTTAAAAATAAACGATTCATAAAATTGTGTAATGAAAAAGGAATTCATCACACATTTTCTGTACCAAGAACACCACAACAAAATGGAGTGGTTGAAAGGAAAAATAGAACTATACAAGAGATGGCTAGAACAATGCTAAATGAGAGTAAATTATCCAAGAAATTTTGGGGTGAAGCTGTAAGTACAGCTTGTCATGTGTTGAACCGAGTTACCATTAAAGAAATCTTGAAAAAGACCCCATATGAGCTATGGAAAGGTAGAAAACCAAATATTTCATATTTTCATGCTTTTAGTTGCACATGTTATGTTTTGAACAATGGAAAACCAACTTGGGAAAACTAGATGCTAAGAGTGATGAGGCAATATTCCTTGGTTACTCATCAAATAGCAAAGCATATAGAGTCTTCAACAAAAGAAACCAAGTTGTAGAAGAGTCAATACATATTGTTTTTGATGAAATTAACCCTTGTTTCAAAAGAAAAGATGATTTAAGTGATGCAGATGAGATAACAAGTAGCCTTGAAAAACTGCATATGGAAAAGCAAGAAGATTCCATGGAGGAAAAGGTAAGTGAAAGTAATAATTTCTATAAACCTCCAACTAACTTAAAGTTCAAACATGCTCATCCAATTGAGCAAGTTATAGGGAATGTGTATGAAGGTGTAAAGACTAGAAGGTCAAAACAAAATGTTTGTGGACAATACGCCTTTGTATCCAAAATTGAACCATCCACTATTGATCAAGCTCTTGATGATGAAAACTGGATCATAGCAATGCAAGAAGAGCTAAATCAATTTGAAAGAAACCAAGTTTGGCATCTTGTTCCAAGACCAAAAGATTGTACTGTCATTGACACGAAGTGGGTATTTAGGAACAAATTGGATGAAAGTGGACTTGTAGTGAGAACCAAAGCTAGACTTGTGGCAAAGGGATACTCACAAGAAGAAGGAATAGATTTTGAGGAATCCTATGCCCCGGTTGCTAGATTAGAAGTTATTCGCATTTTACTAGCTTTTGCATCTCACATGAACTTTAAATTGTTTCAAATGGATGTTAAAAGTGCATTTTTGAATGGATATATAAATGAAGAGGTGTATGTTGAACAACCACCTGGATTTGAGGAGAAAGATCAATCTAAATTTGTATACAAATTAACCAAAGCATTATATGGATTAAAACAAGCTCCAAGAGCTTGGTATGAGAGATTAAGAAAATTTTTGATTGATCATGACTTTAAAAAAGGAAAGGTAGACACCACTTTGTTTATCAAATACAAAGAAAAAAATATCTTGATTATTCAAATTTATGTTGATGACATTATTTTTGGTGCTACTAATGAGATTCTTTGTCAAGAATTTTCTGAGCTTATGCAGAAAGAATTTGAGATGAGTATGATGGGGGAGCTGAATTTCTTCCTTGGACTACAAATCAAGCAACTAAATGAAGGGATTTTCATCAACCAGTTCAAGTATATCAAAGAAATGTTGAAGAAGTTTGGCATGGAAAACAGCAAAGGGGCAAACACGCCTATGAGCTCAACCATTAAAATTGACAAAGATGAGAAAGGCAAATTAGTCAATTTAAAATCATATAGAAGCATGATAGGTTCTTTATTATATTTAACTGCTTCTAGGCCTGATATATTATTTAGTGTGTGTATGTGCTCTAGATTTCAATCGTGTCTAAAAGAATCACACTTGGTAGCTGTAAAAAGAATTTTCAGATATTTAGTAGACACTACCAACATAGGACTTTGGTATCCAAAGGGCTCTAATTTTGATCTAATCGGCTACTCGGATGCGGTTTTTTCCGGTTACAAAGTAGATAGAAAAAGCACTAGTGGAACATGTCAATTTCTGTGGAACATGTTAGTTTCATGGTTTTCAAGAAAACAAACTAGTGTTGCTCTATCTACAGCGGAAGCCGAATACATTGCTACCGGGAGCTGTTGTGCCCAATTACTTTGGATGAAACAACAACTTAGGGACTATGGCATGAATTTTAAAGATATACCTATTAAATGTGATAATACAAGTGCCATATGTTTAACTAAAAATCCAGTATTGCATTCTAGAACCAAACATATAGACCTTAGACATCATTTTATTAGAGAACATGTAGAAAATAATGACATATGTTTGGAATATGTAAGAACAGAAGATCAAATTGCAGATATATTCACTAAACCTCTAGCAAAATAACCATTTTATAAAATTAGAAATGATATGGGAATGCTTGAATTGACTTAGCAAAGCACAAACTGAGGGGGAGCACAGGTTCACGGGGAGCAACTCCACCATTCTCATAAAATTTTACCCACTCTATCTCTATTTTTTTGATACATTGACAAAAAGGTGGAGAAGAAATTGGGATTTGAGTCTAAGTGGTTTTGAGAAAAGATCAGGATTTGAGTCTAAATTTTTATGACTGGTTTTTAAGTTTTTTTTTGTTTGAATGTTTTTAACTTGATTGTTTGCATGAGTATGATAAAAATTCAAAATGCAAAACTAGCATGTTTCAAAGACATTGAAAGGTATACACTCAAATCAGTTTTGTCAATCATCAGAAAGGGAGAGATTGTTGGAAATATGTGGAAAATAAGCCAAGTCTATGTTTTGATGACTAACAAATCAATTTGAGTAAGTTTTGGTTACTAATATGTTTGTGAAAATGATTTACGGTTATAATTTTGAAGAATATATAGCATGGCAAGTCAAGTCGATTTTCAAGTCGACTCAGGCATCGACTTAGGCCAAGTCGATCCCCAAGTCGACTCCAGTAGCGACTTCAAGATGCCATTTTCGTCCAGAGCTGAAATCAAGAATGAGAGGTGCCGAAGTCGCATCCCAAGTCGACTCTGCTTGCGAGTTGAGGTGAAGTTGCAGACCAGGTCGACTCGAGTAGCGACTTGGAGGCGTCATTTCTGTCCAGAGTTGAAACCGAGAACAAGGGCTGCCGAAGTCGCATCCCAAGTCGACTCCGCATGCGACTTGGGTGAAGTCGCAGATCAAGTCGACTCCGACTCCGACTTCAATACGGAAACATGCAGATCAAGATAACTCAATGATAGATTCAAGAGATTCAAAAGAAAATGAAGATCGATTGAGGATCAAGTGAAGACCAAAGCAAAGCTGCATATTTCTCATGGAGAATCGAGATCATGCATTTGGATTTCTCTTATGCACTCCAAGACTCAAGACTCAAGACATGGAGTCAAATGTGTTTAAGATAAAAGAATCATAAAGAGTCTTAAAGGAAGAACAACCAAACATGAAGAAACTCAAGCAAGCAAAGCATTCCAAGGATTTCAAGTTCATCAAGCAAGCTGTCGAGGTGAAGTCGCACCCGAAGTCGACTCCACCTGCGACTTGGGTCAAGTCGAGGACCAAGTCGACCCAGACTGGAACTTGAAGTTGTTGCAAACAGGCGAAGTCGCACCCGATGTCGACTCCATCTGCGACTTGGGCGAAGTCGCACCCGAAGTCGACTCCACCTGCGACTTGGGTCGCAACGGTCGGAAAATTTTCGAACATTGGCGCATTAAATGCGCGCCACCTACCTCCAAACATTCGGATTCCCTCCACAATTATAAAAGGCAATTAATATGAACGAGGAGGGTAGCTGAGAATTCATTAAGTGAGCATAACTCCCATCTTTAAGAGCCTCAAGTGATCAAGCCAATTTTTAGAAGAAGAACCTTGCTTCAAACTGCCATGAGCTGCTTGCTGAATCTATAAGCCTACACTACAAGTTCTTCTCTGCACCAAATCTGCGTCTACACAACAGTAACGTGTAGAAACTTTCTTTTATTCTTATTGTTGTATTGAACTTGTTTTAGCTTGGGTAGCTAAGAACAAGTGTAAGCAAAGTAGTGTGTGATTGGAGTGGAACTCGTCACCTACTTGTGCTGTGTATTGTTGATGCCCCCTAGAGCTAGAATCTAGAAGAGAGCAGAGGCTCTGGTTGTATATGCCCCCTAGAGCTAGAATCTAGAAGAGAGTGGAGACTCTAGTTGTATTCGCGGAATACATAGTGGAACCCAAGTCACAAGAGGTGTGAGCTTGGAAGAGTGGAGTAGGGAGGTTTGCCCGAACCACTATAAAATCTTGTGTGTTGATGTTTATTTCTGCTCTCTACACTATATTGCTTTCCATTTTGTTTCTTCATAAAGGATTCTAGATTAATCCGGGGTAAAGTTTCTGTTTAAGTTATAAATTTTTAAATACTCAATTCACCCCTCCCCTCTTTGGTAACTGCCATTAACTCGGGACCAACAAGGTTTACACTACCCTATTTATCAAGTACAAAGGAAAAGATTTGCTAATCTTTCAAATTTATGTTGATGACATTATATTCGGCGCTACTAATGAATCTCTACGTCAAAAATTTTCTAAGCTTATGCAGAATGAATTTGAGATGAGCATGATGGGGCGAGCTAAATTTTTTCCTTGGGCTGCAAATTAAGCAATTAAGTGAAAGAATCTTTATCAATCAGTCCAAGTAAGTGCAAGAAATGCTCAAGAAGTTTAGAATGTAAAACAACAAAGGAGCAAATACACCCATGAACTCGACTATCAAAATTGACAATGATGAAAAGAGCAAAACAGTTGAACAAAAATTGTATAGAAATATGATAGGATCTTTATTATATTTGACTGCATCTAGACTAGACATATTATGTAGTGTTTGCATGTGTTCTAGATTTCGATCTTATCCCAAAGAATCACATTTAGCAGCTGTAAAAAGAATCTTTAGATATCTAATTGACACTACTAATTTAGGGCTATGGTACCTTAAGGGTTCAACATTTGATCTAATTGGCTACTCGGATTTGGATTTTTCCGGTTACAAAGTAGATAGAAAAAACACTAGTGAGACATGCCAATTCCTTAGAAAATATGATGACTTCATAATTTTCAAGAAAACAAACCAGTGTTGCTTTATCTACTGCAGAAGCCAAATACATTGCCGCTAGGAGCTGTTGTGCCAGATTGCTTTGCATGAAACAACAACTTAGAGATTACAGAATAGATTACAAGGATATACCTATTAGATGTCACAATATAAGTGCAATATGCTTAATTAAAGATCCCGTATTGCACTCTAGAACCATATAAATGTGAGACATCGTTTCATTAGAGAACATGTTGAAATGCATGATATTTGTCTAGAATATGTTAAAATAGAAAATCAAATTGCTGATATTTTTACTAAACCATTAGTGAGTGTATCATTTTACAAAATTTAAAATGAAATGGGTATGGTTGATATTGATTTATGAAGTTGCAAATGTTTTTTTTATCTATGAATGTTATGACTTCATTTAATGGTTGAAAAGGGGTAGGAATTAGTACATGCTTTGATACTTGGGTCGGAGGAGCCAAATTGACTCCACTCATCCCAAGTGGACTTCACCGAAGTCGACTTCAAACTCGACTCAGGGTTCTAAGTCGACTCCGCGGGCGTCGGTTCGGTTGGTCTGCTCTATTTAGGCATGAACGAAGCGAAATCACTTCTATCTTCTCTATTTTCGATTTCCCTCACAAGCACGAAGCTTTTTTCATTCTCCTCAAGCCTGTAGATCCTTTCTAAAAATCAAGCTCGTTTCCATCTCCTCAAGCTCCTCATCAAACCTCAAAGTTTCCATTGTCTCCACAAACAATGACACCTAAGGCCATCTCAAAACCAAGCAAACTTCCCTTTTCCAGATCCTCCAAATCAAATACGGTGGAGGACGTGCCTTGATAGCAACGGACGCCATCCAAGCGAGCTAGGGAAGAGGCAACGACGTCCACGGGTCGTTAGGTCCATTTTCAAGAAGGTAATCCTTCCACTTCTACTCCTAGAAAGGAAGGAAACTTAGGATCCAGTGATAGTATGAAAATTGTTGGAAAATGGAAGGGTACCCCAGCTTTAAGGGGTAAAGTCCTCAAAATGCCAGTAGAATACTTTAGAACTGAGCATCAACATAGTAGGTTTTACAGACATTTCTATGAAAGGAAGACTTTCCTATAAAAAAATCATCGATTTTAAGTTCCTACATGAATATGTATTTGGTATTGAGGAATTGCTTGATTATCAAGGATGCACCAGTTTATTAAAGGAAGATAACAAGATTTACCTAGATCTGACTAGATTGTTCTACTATTTATGGAATCAAGAATACCTGAATACATATATGAAAGGAGTGAAAATTAATCTAAGAGTGGAACAAGGAATAAGCAAAGGAAATGCAATTGCTCGAGTGGCAGACATTCTAGGCGTTCCTCCTTTTGATGAACCACTTCCAACAGGGATGACCCTTACCCAATTGTACAACCAATTGATAAAAAGTGATAAATATCATCCGGACATCATGTTTCTACATTATATGGATTTATCTCCACAGTTGAGAGTATTAAAGTTTCTCATAGCCCACTGCATCTATCCAAAAGGTGGAGGAAGAAACTAGCTTAATCCCCAAGAGGTTGAAATTCTAAGGAAAGTGGCCAACCGGGTCAAAGTAAGTCTACCCAGACTATTTTCGGAGGCCCTAAAGTTAAAAAAGGAGAATCCTCGAGGCGTATTGCCATATGGTATGTGGATTACCGAGATACTTGCTTATTATCATGTTAACCTAGATGGAGAACCCTCGAGGTCTTAAAGCCCACAAATGTCATAAACAGTGCATTGTTGACCTGTATGAAAATTGATCTTGAGGCATTCAGAGCCGATCAGTTACAGGATCAAATGGGAGAAAATTTTCAAGGCTCTTAAGATCAACGAGAACCACAAGCAGAGGAAACTCCACCCAAGGGGGAGGATCAGCCTCATCATGATCTCTACCCATCCCCACCTCCCGCTCCTCAAGCTCCAGTCTCCCCTGCATCTCATGCCTCTTGTTCTTCACAAGGATCTCAAGCCACAGATCATTTTGCACATTCTCCCGATCAGCCGTTTACCTCCGAAGCAATTCTTGAGTATTTATAAGCTATGGAGAGTCAGATTTCTCAGGAACTTGGGGCTATTAATATTTCACTAATGGAAATGCATGGTCGGCAAGACAAACTGGACCAAGAACTTATCGCTATCAAAATATGTGCTAGCTTCTGGTACTAGACGCAGCCGACCCATTCCCAGCCTACCTAATTGTGATCCATACTGGGGAGAATCTCTTCAGGCAGAACCAACTGTTCAAGCTCCATCGTCACCCTTCTCTTTTGCCTGCCCCTGTCCCGTGCCTCCAACTCACCCTCTCTCTTATCCTACATCATCTTTTACCTTTCATAAATCTCACTTCCCATATTATCTTTTTTGATGTTTGACAAGAAGGGGGAGATAGACATAGATTTTTTTTGGATTTTAGGTAGATTGTATTTAGGAATACATGTGTATTGCATTTTGGAAATGATATATTGAGAAACATTATTCTAACTTGTATTGTGAATATCTGCTATGATTTGAATCAAATGCAAATTGATAAATTGACTTGAAATGATATGTTGCCCTCAATTGTATTGTGAATATCTGCTATGATTTGAATCAAATGCAAATTGATAAACTGACTTGAAATGATCTGTTTCCCTGAATTGTATTTTGAATGTCTGATATGATTTTAATTGGTGAATCAAATGCAAATTGGTAAATTGACATGAAATATTTCTTAATTGATAAATGAAAGGTCTATCTCAAATTAGTCTTGTCAATCATAAAAAAAGAGGAGATTGTTGTGAACATATGGCAAATTAAGCACAATCCATGTTTTGATGATTAACTAAATTTGAGTAATATCAAGGTACTAACAAGGTGTTAAGTGTTGGTCCCGAGTTTATGGCTTAACCCAAGAGGGGAGGGGTGAATTGGGTTTTTAAAATTCTTTTAAATAATCTTGAATACAGCCTCTATTACGATCTAGCCCCTTGAAGCAAATAAAATAGAGATTTAAGAGCAGCAAACAAAATACACAAATTATAGTGGTTCGGGACAACCTTCCCTACTCCACTCCTCCAAGGTCACACCCTTGTGACTTGGGTTCCACTAAGTATTTCACCAAATACAATAGAGCCTCTGCTCTCTTCTAGATTCACTGCTCTAGGGGGCTTAAAACAGACTTAGCACAAGTAGGTGATGAGTAACACTCTAATCACACACTACTTTGCTTACACTTGATTTTAGTTGCTGAAACTAAATCAAGTTCAATACAACAAGAAAAGGAATAAGGAAAGTTTCTACACATTACTGTTATGTAGAGGCAGATTTAGCGCGAAGAAGAACTTGTGAAGAAGACTGAATGGTTCAGCAAGTAGCTCTTGGTAGGTTGAATGCAAAGTTCTTCTTCTGGATGTTGGCTTGATCACTTAATGCTCTTAGAAATGGAAGTTGTGCTCAATCAATGAAGTTTCAGCTACCCTCCACGTCTGTCTTGAATGCCTTATATAAATGACGAGGGTATTCGAATGTTTGGAAGTAGGTGGCGCGCATTTAATGCGCCAACGTTCAAAAAATTTCTGACCGTTGCGACCCAAGTCGCAGGTGGAGTCGACTTCGGGTGCGACTTCACCCAAGTCGCAGATGGAGTCGACTTCGGGTGCTACTTCAGTTTTCAGCAAGCTCCTCAAGTTCCTCCTTAGGTCGACATGGTCTTGAACTTGACCCAAGTCGCAGGTGAAGTCGACTTCGGGTGCGACTTCACTTTCTGTGCTTGCTTGACGAACTTGAAATCCTTGGAGATGACTTCTGTTACTTGATTTTCTTCTCATTAATTGTTCTTCCACTGATTTTTTTCACTTGGAGCTTTGTATGATCATCCTAGCTTGAAATCTTTTAGCTCCGTGTCTTGAAGTCTTCAATGCTTGAATCTTGGAGTTCATGGAGATGTCCAAATAATTACTCATCAATCTAGATTGGGTTGTTCATGTAAAACTACTTATTTTGGTCTTGATTTATCTTCATTTGATCCAAGTCGAATGTTTGGGTCGACTTGGGTTCCAACTTCACTCAAGTCGTATGTCAAGTCGACTTGGGTATGCGACTTCACTTTTCAAATTTTGTGCTGGCAGTTGAAGTCGATGCTAGAGTCGACTTGGTCTGCGACTTCACCCAAGTCGCATGCGAAGTCGACTTCGTGTGCGACTTCGGCAACTCTTGCTCCTCATTTTCAGCGCTAAACATAAAAACGCGTTTGTAGTCGATGTTGGAGTTGACTTGGGTATCGACTTGACCTAAGTCGATTCCTGAGTCGACTTGGGAATTGACTTGACCTGTTAGACTTTATATTCTTCATTTTTATATCCTTTAAACATTTCACAAACATGTTAGTAGCCAAAACTTACTCAAATTAAGTTGTTAATCATCAAAACTTAGATTTTACTATTTTGCCATTGATTCCAACATTAAGTGGTTTTAAGGTTTATAAAATTCAAGAATAAAAAACTTGGCCGGTAAAGTCGCATGCTAAGTCAACTCTGGAATCAACTTAGGTGAATTCGATATCGAAGTTGACTTCAGCATCGACTTCAAAGCCTCTTTTTTTGATAACGTTGAAATATGGACACTTGAGCAGACGAAGTCACAACCGAAGTCGACTTCCTATGCCACCAGGTGAGTCGCAACCCCAAGTCGACTCCATCAACGACTTGGGATATCTTCAGGGACTAGAGTTGAAGCTGATAGAGTCAAGTCACAATTCAAGTCGACCTCGTCATGTGACTTGGGTGAAGTCACACATGAAGTCCACTGAGGCCTACGACTTGAATGGAATAGTAAATCAAGTTGATCCCAAACAATTGACTTAAAAAGGATGAAGTTCAAATCATGGAAAAATGACAAGCTTGAGCCAAAGATATATTAAGCTTTCATCAAATACTCGATAGAGATTGACCAAGCTCAATTTTCAAGAGGAACGAATAAACCTCAAAAACAAATGAAAACTTATAAGTATGAATTATGAAGAAACAAAGAAAAGCAAACAAGCAAATGAAGATCACATTATGTCAAAGTTCTAAGAAGTCAAATGGTTGGTGAAGTCACAACCCAAGTCGACCTCACTTGCGACTTGGGTCAAGTCTGAGACCAAGTCGACTCATGTCTAGAACTTGACTGAAGAACTGAAGACCGAAGTCGCAACCCAAGTCGACTCTAGTCTGCGACTTCAATGAAGTTGTATTCGAAGTCAACTCTAGTCTGCGACTTGGATGAAGTCGCATCGAAGGTCGACTCCAAGTACAACTTGAATCCCAACGGTCAAAAAAAATTGAACGTTGGTGCATTAAATGCTCGCCACCTACCTCCAAACGTGTGAATTTACTCTCCCCTATTTAAGACTATCAAATAAACGGAAAAGAGTAGAGAGAAAGCATGGATTGAGTTCAACCTTTTTATTCTCAAGCATTTATGTGATCTAAAAGAAAGTTTATAAGAAGAACTCAGTGACAAATTGCAAGTGCTGAACTGCTCCATCATCAACTTATTCTTCAAGTTCTTCTCTGCACAGAAATTTATTCTCTACACATCTGCAAAGTGTAGCATCATTTTCTCTTTATTATTCATTTGTGTTTCCACTTGGTTTAGTATTGGAGACTAAGACCGAGTGAAGGCAAAGTAGCGTGTCACTGGAGTGTAACTCGTCACCTACTTGTGCTAAGTCTGTAAAAGTCTCCCTAGAGCTGAAATCTAGAACAGAGCAAGTGCTCTGACTGTATCACTATTTTTTCTTAGTGGAATGCAAGACACTAAGGTGTGCTCTTGGAGGAGTGGAGTAGGGAGGTTTTTTTCGAACCACTATAATTTCTTCAGTTTATTTTAAAATCGCTTTTATACTTCACGTTTTCATTCAAGGGGACTATAACGCTCAGGGGGTTAAGCTTCTAATTACGAAAGAATTTTTTAGAATCCAATTCACCCCTCCCCTCTTGGAATTTATTACAAACTCAGGACCAAAAAATTGGTGTCGTTCTCAGGAGCAATGAGTCTGATTCAGAAATAGTGTTTTGCTTATCTAGTCTCAGTAGTAGATATGAATATAAAGGACAAAATGTTGAATGAGATTCTTGTAGTACGTGAGTTTCCTAATGTATTTCCTATAGAATTGCGCGAAAGTGGAATTTGGAATAGATTTGTAGCTTGGAGTGGAGCCAATATCGAGAGCTCCCTATCTTGTGGCACCAGTAGAGATGACAGAATCGAAGACTTTATTGCAAGATCTATTAGATAAGAAATTTATTTGGCCAAGTGTGTCATCATGGGGAGCCCCAGTTTTGTCTATAAAGAAGAAATATGGGAGCTTAAGATTATGCGTTGATTATCGCGAGCTTAATAAGTTGACTATTAAGAATAAGTATCCATTGCCCCGTATTGATGACTTATTAGACCAGCTACAAGGGGCAAATAAATTTTTAAAAATTGACGTATAGTTTGAGTACCATCAATGAGAGTCAAAGAATTAGATGTACAAAAAACGACATTTAGGACTTAGTATGAGCATTATGAGTTCCAAGTCATGCCTTTTGGTTTGACGAACGCCCCTGCAGTATTCATGAACTTAATGAATAGGATGTTCCACCCATATTTGGATTAATTTGTGGTCGTGTCTATAGATGATATTTTAATTATATATCAAAACATATCATCAATCATACTCAACATGTTTGAACATACTAAACCATGTCATCAATCACATTTAACATATCCAAACCAATTTATCAACATGCTTTTCATCCAACTAACTCCATCATGCCCATTTATTTTCTAATTTTATAAAATAATTCAATTTATAATAGTTTGGAAAATATATCTGCAATTTGACCCTCTATTTTTATATATTCCAAGCATACATTATGATTTTCAAATATTCTCTTATGAAACGATATCTAACATCCATGTGTTTGATCCTAGAGTGTAAAACTGAATTTTTGGTTAGACAATTGAACTAGTGTTATGACATCTGTGATACCCAGGACATTTGAGATCCATAAATGTAATTTAGGAACTTGATAATTATTTCTGTATGTTTCGAATTGGATACATGAGATTAGGGCAAATGACTAAGTGAGGTGGTTAAGTTAATCACACTTGCTCAAAGTGGATTAATGTGCACGAAAAAGACAAAATGAGTTGTAAGAAATGATGATTGGAATGATTATTTAATTTCATTCATTATGTTAAATTGTTGATAATTATGGGATAAATTAGGATTTTTGTTTGAAAAATTCATAACTTGAAGTATATAAGGCGAATTGATGTGAGATTTGGAAGGTAGGCACATGTTGACGTGCTCTACTTAGCTAATGGTGTAGATTTTGATAATCATGATTGAATTATGGTGATAATGATTTAATTTTATCAAATTTCATGAGACAATTTCAAATGCTTATATCCTGCGCTAGGATAGTCATTTTGAGGTGGAAATTTTTATAGATGGCTAAAACAAGGTGGCCTATTATATGGATGGATTTGATTAAGCTAAATCTTATGAAAAAATGCTAAACCACTTATGGTTAAAAACCATTGACTTTTTACCTTTTAAAAGTGATTTATAATTAATTCAAAGTCAATGCAATTAATGATCCCATTTGAGGTGTCTTATGAAGGGAATTTTAGGGAAAATTTTTAATTTCAAAAAATTCAAAAAATACATGAGAAGGCTGCTGAAATTGGGGACGTTAAATGGGGCTGAAAATGGACAGCTTTTGATGTTAGAAAAAGATTAAAAAAAAATATGGCAGCATGTGGACATGATGCATGGACAGATTTTTTGGTAGATTTTGTTAAATATATATATATAAAAAATTAAATGGGTAAAATGATGACAACACATAGGTGGATAAGTATGAAATTTTTAAGCTCAAATGAGGTGGAAATTATGGGATTTAAAGCGCTATTATAAAAGAGAAACAAAGGGACAACATGGACGTTCCTTAGTGGACGACAAGGAGAGAAAAAAAAAGGAAAAAAGGGGGACCAGCAGGGACGTCCAATCAAGGGGAGGAGAAGAAGAAAAAAAGAAAAAGAAGGGGAGAAGAGAAGGAGAATTCAACTTGGGCAAGGAGGAAGCAACCTTAACACCATAAGTAGGTGCCTTGACCATATTTTGATTTTGATAAATTGAAAGGGTTTCTATCTCAAGAAATGTTTCATAAATTTGATTCATTTATAAATACTAATTAATTTTTTATACAACCCATGTTGTGTTTATTAAATGTGAAATGAGTTGGGAGATTAATTTCAAGCATTCAAGAAATGACATGTATGATTTAGGGTTGACAAGAAAAAGTTACCCATGCTGAAATTTATTTTGATTCCAAATATGTGCAGCTGTTTTGAGCATTTATTATGTATTGATTAATTGATTTGTTTTAATATTTAATTTATAAAATTCCAAGTTTATATGGTGAACCATAGTTGGGTGCAATTTTGGATTAGCAACTTAGTAAATTTTTTATCCATTTAGGGTAGAAATGATGCTTGAATTAAAACAAGGTATATGGGAAATTATAAGGGTAAAATACCCCACTTATGGAAGAAAGATGGGATGTCCAAATGGTTGAGATAAAAATATAAAAATCTTTTTTATATGATTTTGTGATGGGGACTTCCAAAGTGGGGATCGAGAGGAGAAAGTTTCTGTTTTGAACCATTTAATTGAGGGATTTCAATTTCATGATTATACCCTAATAAATGTGCAAATAAGTGTCCAAACTAAGCAAAAATTGGGAGGGAAATTCTATTTCATATTAACTTTCTTATCACATAATGTAGGTGTGATTAAAAGAGTGCACATAAAGGGTATGGATGATAAGGATAATGGGTGATTAGTGTATTGCATGTATATTAGCTTAAGTGCAAAAAATGAAAAGGAAAATATGGCAAAATGAATAAAGATAGGGCTGTTTTGGGAAAAATTATAAAATCTCAAAAATTTGAGATTGAAATTAGTAGCCTTAACTCATAAATAAGTGCTTTGAATAAACACCAATGTGGGAATATAGAGTATGGGTGTTAAATGATAAACAGGAGTGTTGGAAATAATAGTTAAAACAAAACAAACTGACCAAAGCATAAGTTTTGATGATTAACAAATTCAAATTTGAGTATGAAATTATTACTAATAATTTTAATGAATGTCTTAAGGAATGAAAATCAGCCAAGTCGATTCCCAAGTCGACTCCAACTTCGACTTAGGGTGAAGTCGATCTCGAAGTCGACTCCACATACGACTTCAACAGGTACCTGATAGACAGAGTTGATTTTGGGGACAGAACATCCGAAGTCGCAGTCGAAGCCGACTCCACTTGCGACTTGGAAGCTAAGTCGCAGACGAAGTCGAATCCAGTATCGACTTGAAGATACACATTTCCTTCCAGCGTTGATTTTGGGGACAGAACATCCGAAGTCGCAGTCGAAGTCGACTCCACTTGCGACTTGAGGCCAAGTCGCGTATGAAGTCGACCCCAAGATCGACTTGAGTTTCTCAAGCCCAAGTTAAAGGTTCAAGCTCATTTCAAGATGAAGACAACTCAAGATATGAAGACTAATAAAAACTTAAAGCAAAGCAAGGTACATGAATTCATTCCAAATCAAAGAAGATTTGACCATACAAGTTTCAAGTTCTCCAAAATTTACAAGGTTTACAAGATTTGAAGCCAATCCAGAACAAAATAATGCTTCTATTATTTGAAGGAAAGAAGCTAAGCAAGCAAGATGTGAATCAACAAGGATCAAACTGATTTGGCACAAGAAAATGGTCAAGTCGCACCCCAAGTCGACTCCAAGATCGACTTGAGGCCAAGTCTAAAACCAAGTCGACCCAGAACACAGACTTGGAAACTGAAGAACAGCCGAAGTCGCGCACGAAGTCGACTCCAGCATGCGACTTGGGCGAAGTCGCAGACGAAGTCGACTCCACCTGCGACTTGGGGACGTAACGTTCAAATTTTTGAACGTTGGAACATTTATTACGCACCAACCACCTCTATAACGTTCAAAATCTTCCCTCCTCTATATATAGATACTCAAGCAAACGTGGATACACATAAGACAGAGTCTAAAGAGAGGAAAGAAGTGCAAGCAAGAGTTCTTATTTTCTTTTCTCTAAATTTGAGTGATCTATACACTTTCAAAGGAAGAACAAGCTTCAAAGTTGCGATTTGCTTCAACGAAACACAATCGGTTGCTCCTACAGATTCTTCCTCAAGCTGAAACTTGCTACACAACTCAGTAAAGTGTAGATCTTCTTTATTTTTACATTATTGATTGTTTTAGTGCTTGGTTTGAGTTTGATAGTTCAAACCAAGACATTACAAGTAGAGTTGTGATTGGAGTGTAACTCATCTACTTGTGTTGATTGTATATGCCCCCTAGAGCTAGAATCTAGAAGAGAGCAGAGGCTCTGGTTGTATATGCCTCCTAGAGCTAGAATCTAGAAGAGAGTAGAGACTCTAGTTGTATTCGTGGAATACATAGTGGAACCCAAGTCACAAGAGGTGTGAGCTTGGAAGAGTGGAGTAGGGAGGTTGCCCGAACCACTATAAAATCTTGTGTGTTGATTTCTATTTCTTCTCTCTACATTATATTGCATTCCATTTTATTTCTTCATAAAGGGGACTAGATTAATCCGGGGTAAAGTTTCTGTTTAAGTTTTAAATTTTCATAATACCCAATTCACCCCTCCCCTCTTGGGTAATTGCCATTAACTCGGGACTAAAAAGTGGTATCAGAGCAGGTCTTTGAGTTAAACCAAAGAGATCTATTGACATGGCATCCCAATCGACTTCCGTTCCCGCATTTGCCGAAGGCCAATCATTTACTAGGCCACCATTGTTTGATGGGAACAATTTCGGCTATTGGAAGCTTCGTATGAAGCAACTCATCATGGCTACAGATATGGATTCTTGGATTACAATCCAAGACGGTGTAACCTTTCCTACTGATGAAAGAGCTTCCAAATGGACCGAAGAGGAAGTAAGAACTGTTAAGAGAAATGCTAAAGCTATGAACTCACTGTTTTGTGCTCTTACGGCTTCCGAATATGATAGAGTATCCTCTTGTTTAACTGCCAAAGAGATATGGGATACACTAACTTCTATCTATGAAGGAATTTCTCAAGTCCAAGGGACGAGGAAAAACATTTTGATTGGAGAATTGGAAAACTTTAGGATGTTAGAAACAGAAAATATTGCTGAAATATTTGCTAGATTTTCCAAGATTACTAACACCTTGAAAGGGCTAGGAAAAGCAATTTCTTAATCTGAGCAGGTTATGAAGATTCTAAGAGCATTACCCGAATCATGGACTCCAAAAATCACGGCAATAGAAGAAGCTAAAGATCTTAACACGTTGAAGTTGGAAGATCTTATTAGCTCCTTGATGTCACATGAGCTGATCAAGAAAAGAAATGAAGATCACCACAAAGGCAAAAGAGTCATTGCCTTGAGAGCCGCACAAGACTCAGACAACACCACCTCATCTTCACAAAATGACGATGAAATAGCCTTACTCACAAAACGATTCAGAAAATTTGTAAGGAAAGGCAAAAATTTCAGAAACTTTAAAGAAAGAAATTCCAAAGAGAAAAAGAAAGAAACAACAAAATGTTACCGATGTGGCGGTTCGGGACACATGCAAGCCCAATGTCCAACGCCCGAGGAAAATAAGGCAAAAGAGCAAAGAAAAGATCGAGGCGACAACAAAAGGTTTCAAAGAAACAAAGGAAGAGACATGTACGTGAATGAAGAAGAATCTACAACAAATAGCTCCTCAAGTGAAGAATGCGAAGCAGATTGCACAAGAATTTGTTGCATAGCAAATACCGACATATGCTTTGCAGCCACGGAAATCTTGGAGGATCAAGCTACTTCAACGGACTGCACAAGTAGTCAAGAGGTAACCTCCAAACAGAAATCTGTTTCAAATTTTTCTACAAATGAATGTCTTAAATGTGCTGAATTAGAAGAACTTCAACAAGCTTATGATTCACTATATGAAGAAATAAAGAAATTAGTAAACAAGTTTACAATAAAGAAAAGACAATGTGATGCAGTAATAATTGTAAATGGTAAACTTGCTGAAAAATTAGATAAATTAAAAAATGAAAAGAATACATTAGAAAATGAGTTAGAGAAACTTAAAAATGAAAATAAATCATTAAATGAATCTCTTGCCAAGTTCTCTAATCCAGGAGAAAATGTGAAAATGTTCTTAAAAATGACAACCCAAACTTGCCAGAAAGGACTTGGATACAATACATTTGAACAAACAAAGTCTAACGCTCCAAGAAATAATGACAAACCCATTTATACTAAACCAAAGATAAATCAAGTAGCTTGGACCAAAAGACCAACTGAGGAACGAATTACCAAATGGCTCCCTATTTCTAGACTTCCGGGAGCTTGTAACTTTTGCAACAAGTTAGGACATAAAATCTATTAATGTAAACTAAGAAAACTGCAAAACCTTGGTGCTAAATTAATTTGGATGCCGAAAAGCATTGGGTTTATGGCTTCAAAGGTAGATCAACTTAAACTCCAAAGGTAAACTAACCCAAACGGACTCATAAAATTGGTACCAAAAGGATGAGCTCCACTCAACTTAATTTTTGCAGGTTTGCCTTAAAGCTAAGGCCAATACGTATGGTTTATGGATAGCGGTTGCTCAAGACATATGACAGGAGAAAAAGGACTATTTCACAAGATCAACCCATGCAATGAAGGAATAGTAACTTTCAAAAATAACGAAAAAGGTAAAATAAAAGGTAAAGGAAATGTCTATGGTATTTCAAATACATGTATTGAAAATGTTCTATTTGTTGAAGGACTCAAACAAAACCTAATGAGCATCAATCAACTATGCGATAAAGGATATAAAGTTATATTTGAATCCTCTATATGTAATGTTATTGATGATGATGAACACATAATATTTAGTGGCAAAAGACATGGAAATGTATATTTGATTTGCCTTGATGACTTAGAAGGAAAATGTCTAATAGCTATAGAAATTGATCCATGGAAATGGCATACAAGACTTGGACATATAAATATGTCAAATATTAAAACATTATGGAAAAAGAATTTGGTACAAGGCTTACCGAAGCTCAAATATGACAAAGATAAGATTTGTAAAGCCTGTCAACTATCTAAACAACTAAAAATGCCATTCTCGACCAAACAGAAAATTTCAACAACTAGACCACTTGAATTGCTACATATGGATCTTTATGGGCCATCAGACATTTTAACTCTTGGTGGGAAAAAGTATGTGTACGTAATTGTGGATGATAACTCTAGATTTACTTGGATTATACTCTTAGCTAGCAAAGACGAAGCATTTTCAATGTTTGTCTCGTTTTCAAATTTGGTGCAAAATGAAAAACAAAGTTCAATCATTTCCATTAGAAGTGACCATGGTGGTGAATTTGAAAATAGTCGATTCATAGAATTTTGCAATGAAAAGGGAATTCACCATACATTCTCTGCACCAAGAACTCCTCAACAAAATGGAGTTGTTGAAAGGAAAAACCGGACAATACAAGAAATGGCTAGGACCATGCTAAATGAGAGTAAATTGTCCAAGAGATTTTGGGGTGAAGCTGTAAGTACAGCTTGTCATGTATTAAACCGAGTTACCATAAGAGCAATATTGAAAAAGACCCCATACGAACTTTGGAAGGGCAGGAAACCAAACATATCATATTTTCATACTTTTGGATGTATTTGTTATGTGTTAAATAATGGAAAAACAAATCTGGGAAAACTAGATGCCAAAAGCGATGAAGCTATCTTCTTGGGTTATTCATCAAATAGCAAAGCATATAGGATTTTCAACAAAAGACATCAAACAATAGAAGAGTCAATACATGTTATTTTTGATGAATTTAACCAAACTCCGAGAAAGGAGGATGAACTAAGTGATGTAGATGATAAATAATAAGAACAACAAAAGGAAATCGAGCTCAAGCCAGAAAACTCCATGGAGGAAGAGGTAAGTAAAGGTAATGATTCTTACAAACCTCCAACTGATTTAAAGTTCAAAAATGCCCATCCAATTGAGCAAGTCATTGGAAATGTTTATGAAGGAGTAAAAACTAGGAGATCAAAGCAAAACATTTGTGGACAATATGCATTTGTGTCAAAAATCGAACCAACTACCATTGAACAAGCTCTCAATGATGAAAACTGGGTTATAGCAATGCAGGAAGAGCTAAATCAATTTGAAAGGAATAATGTATGACATTTAGTTCCTAGACCAAACGGTTATACTATTATTAGTACCAAATGGGTATTTAGGAACAAATTGGACGAAAGCGGACTTGTAATTAGAAACGAAGCTAGATTAGTAGCCAAAGGGTATTCCCAAGAAGAAGGGATTGCTTTTGAAGAATCATATGCACCTATGGCTAGATTAGAAGCCATATGCATCTTACTAGCATTTGCTTCTCACATGAATTTCAAATTGTTTCAAATGGATGTGAAAAGCACATTTTTGAATGGATACTTGAATGAAGAAGTATAAGTTGAACAACCCCCTGGATTTGAAGAAAAGGATCAATCAAAATATGTTTATAAACTAACCAAAGCATTATATGAACTAAAACAAGCCCCAAGAGCTTAGTATGAAAGGTTAAATAGATTTTTGATTGATCATGAGTTTCAAAGAAGGAATGTTGATACTACTTTATTCATCAAATATAAAAGTAAAAATATCTTAATAATGCAAATCTATGTAGATGATATAATATTTGGTGCTACTGATGAAACTTTATGCCAAGAATTTTCTAAGATCATGCAAAGCGAATTTGAAATGAGCATGATGGGAGAACTAAATTTCTTCCTTGGACTGCAAATCAAGCAACAAAATGAAGGGATATTCTTAAATCAGTCCAAGTACGTCAAAGAAATGCTAAAGAAATTTGGAATGCAAACTACTAAAGGAGCAAATACTCCAATGAGTTCAACAATCAAGATCGACACGGACGAAAATGGTAAATGTATCAATCAAAAGCTTTATAGAAGTATTATAGGATCATTGTTGTATTTAACTGCTTCTAGACCAGATATTCTGTGTAGTGTTTGTATGTGTTCTAGATTCCAAGAATGTCCTAAAGAATCACATTTATTGGCTGTAAAAAGAATTTTTAAATATTTGATAAATACTACTAATCTTGGACTATGGTATCCAAAGGGGTCAACATTTGACTTAATCGGCTATTCGGATGCGGATTTTGTCGGCTACAAAGTAGATAGAAAAAGTACTAGTGGAACCTGTCAATTTCTTGGAAATATGTTGGTTTCATGGTATTCAAGGAAACAAACCAGTGTTGCTCTATCTACTGCAGAAGCCGAATATATAGCCGCCGGAAGCTGTTGTGCCCAACTACTTTGGATGAAACAACAATTGAAAGACTATGGCATAGATTACTATAATATTCCTATCAGATGTGATAATACAAGTGCTATATGTTTGACAAAGAACCCTGTATTGCATTCTAGAACCAAACATATAGATGTAAGACATCATTTTATTCGAGAACATGTTGAAAATCGTGATATTTGTTTAGAATATGTGAAAACTGAGGATCAAATTGCTGACATTTTTACCAAGCCATTAGCAAAGGAATCATTTTATAAAATCAGAAATGAAATGGGGATGATTGAATTAAATTAAAGAAAATTATACAGGAAAATCAAATCTGAAAAGGTCAAAATCATAAGTCAAGTCGACTTCGTGGGAGCCAAGTCGACTTCAGTAAAGTCGACTTGGGAAAGTGAAGTCGACTCCGCCTCTGAGGTGAAGTCGACTCCGCTGGGTCGAAGTCGACTTCATCTAGGGCAAAGTCGACTCCGTGCACGCGACCGTCCGCCTTCCCCTCTCTTCTTTCTTCTTCTTCTTCTTCCTCCCATTTTCCCGCGCCGTCTCCTCTCTTCCTTCCAGCGTTTCCTCTCTCCTTCTCTCCGGTATCTGTCTCTTCTCTCTCTCTGTTCTCCGGCGCATTCTCCGGCGCACCGTCTCTGTTCTCCGAAAATTGTCTCTGTCTCTCTCCAAGTTCTCCGGTAACTGTCTCTCTGCATCTCTTTCTCTCATTTCTCTCTGCCTTAGTCCCTCTCTGCCTCAGTCTCTGCCTCAGTCTCTCTCTGCCTCTCTCTTCCCTATTGCTCTCTTCCTTCCAGCAATCACTCTCCTCTTTGTCTTTCTACCTCTCTAAATTTCAAAAATCCAATGGCTCCAAAGTCCAGGCCTCCCAAGTTAGCTGTCTCAAAATCCTCTCTCAAACCTGTTCCCAGAAAGTCTACATCTCATACATCCCATACCGAAGACGAAGTGCCTAGGAAACAACGTACCTCCTCAAAGCGAGCCCGGGAAGAACCATCCACTTCCACTGGCCGCCGGGTATGTTTTCAAACGGGAACTTCGTCAACAACTGCTGGTCGTGAGGAACAACCCCAAACCTCACACAGCACTCAATCTGGGGCAAGAAGGAAAAGCAACATAGCTGGGAAAGATCAAGTGTTGAAGATGCCGACTACGTACTTCAAAACTGAACTCCAGCACAGTCGGTTCTACAAACACTTCTAGGAGCGAAAGATATTCATTCCTAAAACTATTGATTTCAAGTTTCTGAAAGATTATGGGTCAGATATAGAAGATCTATTGGAATTCCAAGGTTGGACCAAGCTGCTAAAGGAAGATGAAAGAGTCTATCCGGATCTAACCAGGATTTTCTACTACTTATGTGATGAGGAATACTATGGCAGTTTTGTAAAAGGAGTTGACATGCTCTTTGGAGTTGGAGTAACTCCAAATTTGGAAAGAGCAATGATAAACATTGGACAGATACTTGAGTTTCCACATGAAGATGAACCACTCCCTGCAAACCTCTCACTTGATCAAATCTATAATCAGCTCACCCATAGCAATAAGTATCATCCAGGGATCAAGTTTCTGCATTACATGGATCTTCTCCAAGGCTACTGGTTCTATACCTATTAATAGCTCACTGTATCTATCCTAAGGGTGGAGGAAGGAATCAACTGAACCCTCAAGAAGCTGGCATATTATGGAAAATCATAAACAGGGTAAAAGTCAGTCTTCCCAATTTATTCATTGAAGCCCTTAGCTGCAGAAAGGACAATCCACGGGGAGTTCTACCCTATGGTACCTGGATCACGAAGATCCTCGAACATTTTGAAGTGGATATTGAAGGCGAGCCCTTTGAAGTACTGAAATCCACAAATGCTATAAACAAAGCATTGATCCAGAGAATGAAGATCAATGTACATGAACTAAGGACCGAAGCAGAAGCTCCAGAAGAGGCTAGACGAGCACCTACTGAGGGGGAGCAGCCCCCAGAAGCCCAACCGGCTCCACCTCAGGATATCCCTGAGGAGCCAGCCTCTCCCATGTCACATGGATCATTCCCTCCACAAGGATCAGGCATTCCAGATCCAGCACCACAACCATCATCTCCAGAAATAACTTTGCAAACCATTCGAGATGAAATGGCTCAACAGGAAAACAGAGTTACCAGTCTCATCTCTGGGGTCCTCACAGCCATAATGGATATGCATTCTCGACAAGATCGTATAGATCGGGAATTGCGAACTATCCGATACCATTTAGCATCCGGGCGTCACCGAAATCAGCCCATTCCTGAACTAGATCCATTTGATTCTGGATCAGTTCATTGAGATCCAACCCCCGCACCTGTTTCATCATTCTACTCATTTGCTCGTGTCCGACCCATCAAACCCACTCAATCTTCATATCCCATTTCCAAATTTCAATTAACCAAATCTTTGGTAATTGAGTCGCATTTTGAGTGATTGACAAAAGGGGGGAGATAGGATAGAGTTTTTTTAAGTACATGACATAGGTTTTAGAGTATTTTTTTGTTGGGTAGCTTGTATATAGGTTTTATTTTGCTTTGCATTGTAATATGTATGAATCATGATGATATGAAATATGTTTTTATGCTCTAATATTTGTTTCATGCCTTGTTTGAAAGATATTTGATGTTCTGTTTTAGAAATTTTATGAATGTGATTTTCTTGAAAGGTACAAACTCGAACTAGTTTTGTCAATCATCAAAAAGGGGGAGATTGTTGGAAACAATAGTTAAAACAAAACAAACTGACCAAAGCATAAGTTTTGATGATTAAAAAATTCAAATTTGAGTATGAAATGATTACTAATAATTTTAATGAATGTCTTAAGGAATGAAAATCAGCCAAGTCGATTCCCAAGTCGACTCCAACTTCGACTTAGGGTGAAGTCGATCTCGAAGTTGACTCCACATATGACTTCAACAGGTACCTGATAGACAGAGTTGATTTTGGAGACAGAACATCCGAAGTCGCAGTCGAAGTCGACTCCACTTGCGACTTGGAAGCTAAGTCGCAGACGAAGTCGAATCCAGTATCGACTTGAAGATACACATTTCCTTCCAGCGTTGATTTTGGGGACAGAACATCCGAAGTCGCAGTCGAAGTCGACTCCACTTGCGACTTGAGGCCAAGTCGCGTATGAAGTCGACCCCAAGATCGACTTGAGTTTCTCAAGCCCAAGTTAAAGGTTCAAGCTCATTTCAAGATGAAGACAACTCAAGATATGAAGACTAATAAAAACTTAAAGCAAAGCAAGGTACATGAATTCATTCCAAATCAAAGAAGATTTGACCATACAAGTTTCAAGTTCTCCAAGATTTACAAGGTTTACAAGATTTGAAGCCAATCCAGAACAAAATAATGCTTCTATTATTTGAAGGAAAGAAGCTAAGCAAGCAAGAGGTGAATCAACAAGGATCAAACTGATTTGGCACAAGAAAATGGTCAAGTCGCACCCCAAGTCGACTCCAAGATCGACTTGAGGCCAAGTCTGAAACCAAGTCGACCCAGAACACAGACTTGGAAACTGAAGAACAGCCGAAGTCGCGCACGAAGTCGACTCCAGCATGCGACTTGGGCGAAGTCGCAAACGAAGTCGACTCCACCTGCGACTTGGGGACGTAACGTTCAAATTTTTGAACGTTGGAACATTTATTACGCACCAACCACCTCTATAACGTTCAAAATCTTCCCTCCTCTATATATAGATACTCAAGCAAACGTGGATACACATAAGACAGAGTCTAAAGAGAGGAAAGAAGTGCAAGCAAGAGTTCTTATTTTCTTTTCTCTAAATTTGAGTGATCTATACACTTTCAAAGGAAGAACAAGCTTCAAAGTTGCGATTTGCTTCAACGAAACACAATCGGTTGCTCCTACAGATTCTTCCTCAAGCTGAAACTTGCTACACAACTCAGTAAAGTGTAGATCTTCTTTATTTTTACATTATTGATTGTTTTAGTGCTTGGTTTGAGTTTGGTAGTTCAAACCAAGACATTACAAGTAGAGTTGTGATTGGAGTGTAACTCATCTACTTGTGTTGATTGTATATGCCCCCTAGAGCTAGAATCTAGAAGAGAGCAGAGGCTCTGGTTGTATATGCCTCCTAGAGCTAGAATCTAGAAGAGAGTAGAGACTCTAGTTGTATTCGTGGAATACATAGTGGAACCCAAGTCACAAGAGGTGTGAGCTTGGAAGAGTGGAGTAGGGAGGTTGCCCGAACCACTATAAAATCTTGTGTGTTGATTTCTATTTCTTCTCTCTACATTATATTGCATTCCATTTTGTTTCTTCATAAAGGGAACTAGATTAATCCGGGGTAAAGTTTCTGTTTAAGTTTTAAATTTTCATAATACCCAATTCACCCCTCCCCTCTTGGGTAATTGCCATTAACTCGGGACCAATAAGGAGGTGTTAACTTTCAATATGTTGAGTTAAACTTAATCGTTATAATGAACTTGAAAACTTATCCTAAAGAAGGGTACCAAAATGAAAATAATGGTCACAATGGGATCATTAGTGACACCAATATGTGAATTTGAAAAGTTGACACCAAACTTGAAAGAGAAGTGATTTAAATAGCTTAATGTGAATTCATGTGGGTTGGAAAACCTTAAGATGTGCAAGCACTTGTAATTCTATGCATATGGATGAAATATCATTTTCATTTATCTAGGCAAAAGCAAAGAAAAGGTAGAAGAAAGGGACTAAAGTGATTATAGGTAAGCAAGCAAACCTTTGAAAACTTGCTTTCTCAAATTTTGATGATATATTGCTAATTGTTTGTTTAAATTTTTTTGAAGTTATTTAAGGATGGTCACTCCTATAATTCTTGCAAATTGACTTGAATATTGTTTTACTAAAGTTCTATTGAGAAATTATGGTTCAAATGTCTATTCTTGAAAATCATGCTAGTATGTCTATGATCATTGTGCACAAGGAACTAGGTCCACTTTAGAGGTGTAAGTGGACCGGTTGTCCCCCTCTAGTGTGACCAAGTCGCTAACATAGGCCAAAGGCCAACGATGCCCTTCCTGAGATGAGAGAAAAATGATGCGATGGTCGCCTAGCTAGAGTACCATCAATTTGATGTTCATATTATATTTATAATAATGCATTCACGTTATTCATGAAATACCCATGTTGGGTATGATGTTGGCAATTTAAAAATGTTCTTACAAGGAAAAATTTTTCCTGAAAATTATGTAGCTTGCTTACTAAGTTAATGCTCACGATTTGTTTTCCAATCCCAAGACAGGTCCAAGAAGGCAACAGAGGGCATGAACAAGTTTAATTGAAGAAACTTGAATCTTATATTCCTTTTATATGCATCCACATGAAGGGTCAAGACTTATGCAAGTGATATTATGGTCTCTTTGGTTTTTAGAACTCTAAACATCTTTGATGTGTGATGTGAATTAGGATATGACTTTAACTTGAAAAGAAAAAAATTGATGGGTCGTTTGGATGTATGAATTTAACATGACAAGAATGATATGAATTTTTATTATATATGATAGAATTGATGTGTTGAGACTAGATGATGAATGTAAATATCAAAGCTTGTTGATGGCTAAAAAGGTAAACTTAGAATATAAACGAACATGTGCTGTGATACCTATACCTAAGTAGGGCTCATACATGTGCATTTGACATGTAAATATGATTTATGTATTACTTGATTGATTTATGAAGGATTTCAATGATTTATTGAAATTAGGGTTAATAATTAAGAATGATGATTAAATTAATCGCCATAACCCAACGTGGGTCAATACGATTAAAGTGGCCTAATGAGGATTGAAAAATATAATGTGCTATGAATAATTATTTCATTTATCATGATTTAATTAGTGGAGATTATGTTGATAATTAAGGAATTAAGGTGATAAATGTTAGAAAATTCATAACTTGACGCCTATAAGGCAGGTTTAGATGAAATTTGAAAGGTAAGCGCATGATTATGTGCCCAATCTTATGGATGGATTGGATTATGGAAATTATGATGTGATTATGGTGATAATTATTTTTTTTTATCCAAATCCACAAGTTAAACTCAAATGGCCATAACTGGAGATAGAAAGGTCATTTTGAGATGAAATTTGACAAAAACGGATAAAACGATGTGGTGAATGTTATGGAAGGTTTTGATTAAGAAAATTATCATGAAAAATTGCTTAATAACAAAAGGACAAAAAACATTTACTTTGGATCTCATAAAGTGATATGATATTAATTGTAAAGCAAGGGTGTTAATGGCATGTTTAATGACTTGTGAGAAGTGGCATGAGAGGGTAATTTTGAGTGATTTTGTGAATTACCTAAAACAAAAAAAATCCATGAATTATCCATGTTATAAATTCTTGAAATTATGGCTAAGTGATGTAGCTTTAAGAGGCCACATATCTGGCATGCTCAAGTGACGCCCAAGGGGGGGATAAGCTTGGATTTTTTATTTTTCAAAAATGAAAAATATGCATCTAATTAACCTCGATAGCTAGGGTAAGTAATGAGCATTGATTTGGGTTGGTTTTTGTAGCAAAAAAATGTCACAAAACCCATGCCATGTGGATGTCCAATAGTGGACAACTATATGGGCTAGATTGAGCTCAAACTTGATGATTTTTATATATGATAATTAGGTATTTTTGCATGGGTAATATTAAGCCAACTCATCAAGGGATAAGATACCCATAAATTACCCTACATATGATGTGGCAAAGTGGGCCGCAAAAATCAGAAATATATATATATGAGGGAGAGCATACATGGGACGTTCCATTTGGGAAAAAATCAAGGAGAAAAAAATTCTCCAAGGGGCAACAGTGTGGCGCCCCAAACTGAGACGTCACTTCCTTACCTCAAGACCTTATTGATTGGTAAATGTGAATCAGGATTGTTGCCCTGATCACGCGACGGGATTTTAATTGGAACTCATCCAATTTTTTTTTCGTTTTTCATTCATCGATATTTCATTTATAACATAAGCAATGGTACACTTGTATTCACTTGTACAAATCCTTTATAACTTCTCAACATGCACATACATTAAAGGTCATCTTGACCTAATCATGACATTGTCATTCCAGACATACATTCATTCATTAGTTCTCCTAGAACTAAGAACTTTAAATAAATTCATATACGTCAGCATACTTGAGTACTTTCATTCATATCATTCCACCCACCATGGCTAATCCTTTTAGCCCACATGGTACTATCTTGTACCTTTTCTCCATTTCTTAAGTCCTCGACCGCTTGAGTCTCTCAGTACTTGTCTAAGGTTTAGAAAACAAAACGTGAGTGACAACTCAGTAAGCAAGCATTTAATCATTAGGGCAAGACTTCCTTGAAAACCCTTTTTCATAAACATCTCGAACACCTTTTTCCTGAGGACATTTATGTGTCCCAAAACATTATCATGAAATCCTTTGTTCATGAGGACAATTCTATGTCCTTGAACATTTTCATAAAATATTCATTTTTAAAATCATTTACAAGCTACGTCCGAGCTTGTTAAAGCAAAACATTCATGTTTTACCCTTTTATAATTAATTCCTTTTTGTCTTGAGTGAACATTTCCAATGTTCCAAGACCTTTACATAAAACCACCTTTTGCCAGTAGACGTTTTACGTCCAAAACAATTTTTTCATAAATCCTTTGGCAAAGGAAGACATTCTCATGTCCTAAAACATCATTTACATAAGTCTTTCTCAGCAAAGGACATTTTTATGTCCAAAAATATTTTTCATCATAAAATCCTTTAGCCAAGAGACATTTAATGTCTCAAAATATTTTTCATATAGCTTCCTTTGGCAATGGACATTCATATGTCCTAAAACACCTTTCATTAAAACACTTTGGCATTGGACATTCTCATGTCCATAAACACTTTTCATTTAGGCTCTTTAATAATGGACATTCTTATGTCCAAAAATAAGTTTGACATAAATCCTTTTCATAATGCTCGTCTTGGGGCTTGTTTATAACAAACAAGGCATATAAGATACATAAACCATTTCCATAAATGCATTTGCATAAACACATTTTCCTTTATTCCTGTTATTTACACTTTTGTGTAAAACACTCTTTCTTTTAGGGTAACCATTTAATAAAAATCCTTTTAGGACAACTTTTCTTAAAAATGCTTTCATGTCCCAATCTTTGGGCTTTTCGAAAGCAAAACATAAGCAAATGCATTTCTCTCCATCCAGTAGTGATACTTAGAAAGTGATCATGCTACTTTTTGGAAGAGAATCCTTAACAGCACACTAGCCAGGCGGCTGTTCCTTTATCCTGCTCCCATTTCAGGGAGGGCACTGCTGACACTCCGGTCATCCCTTAGCGACTTGGCCTTATGTAGAGTGGGCCCTGTCATCCCAAACGTGCTCTACAACCGGCCTGTTCCGTGTACTGGTGCACCATACATTATTATGACGAACCGCAGTCCGTTTGGTTTAAAGTATTACAGACCGCAGCCCGTATCCTTTAAAATCGGAAGCACAGACCTCAGTCTGCATCCATAACTTAGAAACATCACAGATCGAAGTCTGTGTCTTTTTAAAACAAATCATTTAAAAAATAAGCACATCACAGACCGCAGTCCGTGTCAACTTGTAAAGCGAGTGCACCCACTTTAAACAAGTTGTCATTTGAAATTTAGTTTTTGGATGACCTTCCTGAAATTCTTTTAAAATCATTTTGAATAAAATATTTTGATAAATATTTGAAACGTTTGAGAAACAATACATCTTAAAAACCCCTACAATAAAAGAATTTCAAAACCTTTGAATTTTTAAAATTAAACGATATATTTCTATAATATTTTCTTGGTTCCCATTTAAGGGCTTTTTGCTCACAAAAGTTATGCGATTATACCACCCCCTTCTTAACTACTTTAAAATGAAATTATTGTCCACATATCTATCTTACCATTTTTACATAAAGAGGGGTTTGCATAATCTTTTGTATGCCATTTTAGCAACCTGAAATCAAACCATTTTATGAAATACTTATTAGGTTGGTCATCCTTAAATCCCATTCAACACATCCGTATAAACATTTTTCAAGATATTTTCATTATAGATTTTCTTATACAAAGGAAATCAAAACTTTTTGAATATCATTTCAAAACAGATGGACTATGTCCAAATCATTGTTGATATTTAATTATCATAACAAAACAAAATCAATCTTTTTCATACCTCAAATCTCCTTTTTCTTTTCCTTTTATATCACGGTTATGTATCATAAACCATCATAAGAGAAATTTAAAACTTATTTACATTTGTTACTTTGTGAAAAAGGGTAAAATTTCATTTTTCTTATAAAATACTTTTGAAACAACATTATAAAGAACTTGCTGACTTATAAGCAAATTCTTGAAAACCATTGGCATAAATTCTCTAAAATTATCATCATGGAGAACTTGCTTACTCATAAGCAAATTTCTCATTTTCATTAACATAAAGCATTGCCAACCCATGGCAACACTTGTAATAAATTCTTTATCTTAAAAACATGTCGCTTACTTCCCATGAAGCAAACTTTAAGACTTTTCTTTAAAGCCATCGTTTTCCAAAAATTGTGGCTTTGCATTAAAGCCGTCATTTTCAAAACTTGTACTTTCCCATTCATTAAAATATAATCATAAAAAAAACATTTACATAATCATCATTTCAACATATAGAGAAAAATCCTTAATTTGAAAAGTTCGCTTGCTTACCTGTTCAACCTTAGCTTCCCAAGTTATCTCTCTCTTTGCCTTTGCCTATACATACAATTGACATAGTATTCATAACACTTTCATTGGTTTGCATAATCCTAGTTTTCCAACCTATAATTCATTTCATGCATTAACTGCTTGAATTTCAAGTCAGTTTGCATATGCATAGCATATAATCATGCCTTTCGTCATTTGATGCATATCATTCCATACCCCATGTGTAGGGTATTCCTTCATACACCTAACAAAGATTCATACATCATTACACGAGGTCTCATACCTCTCATTTATCATTTTTCATTCATTTTTCATGTTTCATAAGTCGACGTTCATTTTAAACATACATTAGACGTGTTAAACCTCATATATTAATCTTAAAATTTAAGATTAACATTACTCAACCATTCAGAAACTTAGTCATCTCTTTTTACCATAATTTCATGCATTTTTGCAATTTACATACCCCATTTATCATTCATTCATACCCATACTTCCATACAAGTCCATTTCTCAACACGTACTTATGTGTTTCTTAAAATTTATTAAAATAAAAATTTAATCCTAATTTTAGCATGATTAAATCCCTTAATTAAAACATAATTCAGGGTTAATTTTTGAAATTTTAATCCATTTATCATAGGGTTCCCAAAACAGCAACTTTAGAACCCGTTTTTCATTGTTTCAATGCTCTCTTTAGCAACATGGTATAAACAGATTTTTTAATCCAAATTTTTCAGCCTTAAACCATATTTTTCTTAAACCAAATTTAGGTTATTAACACATGTTTAAAATCCATATATTAGTTGCTTCCAAAACAGCAACTTTCATATACATTTTGGGTACCCTCTACACCCTTCTTTGAACATCCCTTTGCGTATCTTTAAAAATCATATTTAGGGTAATCTCGTTTACCTCTAATAGGTTAAAACCTCATAATCACTTGTTTATATCCCATTTTAAGTCAAATTACATCACAAAAACCTAAAATTTAACATTTATCTTGATTTATTCCTTAAGCTGTCCATAATGCTGAATTCAGATACACTGAATTCTCAAAATCTTGAATTAATATAAAATCAAGTATTTTTGATATTAAATTTATAAATTACCTTAATAAATACATTCATTAATCAAAATAAATATTTTCAGCATTAAATATTTAGTATTTCTATTTATTTTGGTATTTTTACTCTGATAGACAGCAACATCCCTTTTCAGACAGCCTGAATCATGTAAATTATGGGGTATATTTATACCCATAAAAACCTATTTTTTATTTTTTTAGTGTGATAATAAATATATATTATATATCCTTTAAACGTTTCAGCTCAAAATAACTTGTTTAAAAATTATTAAAAATCATTTTATGCAGCTGATCCTGCCACCCATTCTATCCTGTCCAGGTTGATTTTCCCAGATTTTTAATTTACAAATTCCTTATCCTTTTAATCTGAAACTTCTATATATCCTTAATAACCACATAATGAGTCTTTTTATAAATTTTCATGCTAAAAATATTTCATTAAATATTTCTTTCATATTTTCCTTTCCAGGTCTAGATTTACTACACATGAGTGTAGATTGGATGCTATGGGCTAACTAATCGCAAAATTAAACTTTATAAATCCACTCATTTAGCTAAACATATTTAATCCTTGAAACATGTTCTTTAAGAGTTCTTTTATGACTCAAAACCATGATTCCAAATCAAGAAGAAAACTTAGAAATTTGGATGGCTTAAACTCAATGGGTACTTACCCGATTTGGTTGAATCTTTGCCCCGAGCATTTCCTTCCCTTTTTCCTTTTTTTTTCCTTCTCTTTTCTCCCTTTCCTTTCTTCTGGGGTCGTGTGAGGCTTGCTGGATTTTTGGAGAATTTTTTCTCCCCTTAGTTTCCTCTCTTCTCTCTTCTCTCTCTCTCTCTCTCTCTCTCTCTCTCTCTCTTTCCTTCCTTCCTTGCACGTTAAGTCTCCTTAGAAAGTTGCTGGAATTTTCCAGCAACTAATGCTCTCATTTGACCCCATTTCTTGGTGCTCAAGCAACCCTTAGGGTATTTAAGTAAATTTCCTTTTCACCTTCCCAAATTGCCCTCATTGCATCGTCCATGAAGCTTCCCTCCTTGACTTGTATTTAATGGCTTTTGTCTTTTTGTGATTAAGAAAATTCCATGATAATTAGCTTAATCCATTCCTACCATATCGTTTTATCCATCTTTCTCAAGTTTCATCTCAAACTGAGTTTCCTAACTCCACTTATGACCACTTGAATTTATCTTTTGGATTTGGGGACAAAAATAATTAATTATCACCCTAATCCTTTTATTATTCCCTTAATCCAATCCATTAAAAATATTGGGCCTACCATCATGAGCTTACATTTCAAATTTCATCGAAATCCACCTTGTAGGCGTCAAGTTATGAATTTTCTATCATTTTTCATCTTAATTCCATAATTACACTTTAATCTCCATAAATTAAATCATGGTAATTAGCATGATTATTCATGACACATTTTCACCTTTCAATCCTCATTAAGCCCATCGGGTCATACCGACTCACTTTGGGCTCCGGCGATTAAATTTTTAATCACCATGTTTAATTAAAGCCCTAATTACAAAATATCATTAATCATAAAATCATCCAAAATTCATTCAAGGCATACATGTATCATAATTACATGCCAAATGTCTTCATATGAGTCCTACTTGGATTCGGGTATCACAAGCAGCAAGGACGTCCAAGAGGGAAGGAGAAATGAAGAAAAAGAACAAGAAAAAGAGGAGGAAAAGAAGGAAGAAAAGAGTGAAAACCAAGTTAGAAAAGATTTGATCCAAGGTTTCCTAAATTCGAGTGAGTATGAATCAACTTTCGGTTCATTTAATTCTAAGTTTCTTACCTCCATTTATAGATCATGAATTTGATTCATAATGAACCCTTAAAGGATGATTTATGATGCCTTAATTAGGGTATTGAATGAGGGTTGAATGAAAGAGATGGATTTAAGGGTTTAAAGAAGTTAAGATTGATGCTAGGGTTGATTATGGTACATAAACCTAGCTGGAATTTTTTCTAAATTCCCTAATTAAGTTGCTGTTTTGATTATATTTCATGATTGAATTATGATTCATGATTTCATGGTTTCTATATGTTGATTTGGGTATAAGTTAGGAACCCTAGAAAGGATGGAACTTAGGGTTGTCAACATTACCCGATTTTCACTCTTTTATGATATGTATGATGCATGAATTAAAACAACTAATCCATGGATGATTTAAAGGGTAAATTACCCTAAATTAAGGGTACTTGGGATGTTCAACAAGGGTTGGAAAGAATTGCACAAAATCTGAATTTTTAGGGCACACATGGAGGACGTCCAAAGGGGTGCCAAAAGGGTACTCTAACACGCATGGAAAGTTGCCGTTTTGGGGCAACTAATTTGTGGACTTTAAGTATGTGAAATTATCCTAAATTTGAATAAGAAAAGCATGATTAATGGCTTGAAATTAGAGATTAAAAATCTATTATGACTTAAGTGTCAAGTTGGACGTTGAAAGTGTGAAAGAAGAGTGCCAAAGTTGCTGTTTTGGAACCCTATGATTAATGGATTAAAATTCCATAAATATACCCTAAATTATGTACTAATTAAGTGGATTAATCATGCAAAATTTGAGGGCAAGTTTCTGTTTTGAAAAAGATTAAGAAACACATAACATATGTGTAGTAAGTTGGGTGCACATAGAAAGGGTATGTATGGTTAATTGCAAAATGACTTATGTGATTTGCAAAAATTAAAAAATGCATGAAAAGGTGAAGAAATGCATGATTAAGGTCCTGTTTCAATAATAAATTATAATATCAAAATTAGAGATTAATATATGAGGCTTAAGTTATTAACCATTTGCCAAAAGTAAGCACCGATAGGTGAAATATGAGAAATATGTGAAAAATGAAAAATGAGAGGTAATGTACCTCCATATGATGATTTAATGAATGATTATTATATGCATGAAAGTTTACCCTATATAAGGGTATTGAAAATGGTATGGAATGAATGGATGGTATGATGCATGAGTACGTGCTATGTATGAATACTCAACTTGAAATTCAAGGGGGTCATGTATGTTAATGATATGAGGGTTGGAAAACTAAGTTGCATGGAAGCATATGATGAATATATGAATGCAATATCATTCTTATGTGTATAGGCAAAGGCAAAGAGAAGATTGAATTGGAAAGCTAACGTGAAGCAGGTAAGCAAGCAATTTTCAAAAGAATTTTTGCTTTCTCAAATTACGATAAAATTTTTGCCAATGTTATTCTAAATGCTTTGAATTATCCTGATTTACGATTATTCTAAATGTTATTCTAAATGCCAATGTCAAATTATGGACATGATGAATCAGGTATTTCAGGATTATCTACACCAATTTGTGGTTGTGTTCATTGACGATATCCTGATTTACTTAAAGTCGGAGGAGGAACATGAAATTCACCTACGAAGGGCACTGGAAAGGTTACGAAAGGAGAAATTACATGCCAAGTTGAAGAAATGTGAGTTTTGGTTAAAACAAGTGGCATTTCTAGGGCATATAATATCAAAAAAAGGAATTCAAGTTGACCCTCAAAAGATTGAGGCAGTACTGAAGTGGCTAAGACCAACAACCATTACGAAAATCAGAAGCTTTCTAGGGTTGGCTGGCTACTATAGAAGATTTGTCGAGGATTTTTCACAGTTATCAACCCCATTAACAAAGTTGACTCGAAAAGGAGTCAAGTCTGTATGGTTTGAGGAATGTGAACGCAGTTTTCAGGAATTGAAGCAACGGCTGATAGAAGCGCCTATCCTAACCCTACCTGAAGGAAATGAAGGATTTGTGGTTTATAGCGATGCTTCAAGGAAGGGATTGGGATGCGTCTTGATGCAAAGAGGAAAGGTGATAGGTTATGCATCACGGCAGCTGAAGCCCAATGAGGTAAGCTACCCCACTCATGACTTAGAGTTAGCAGCAGTGGTGTTTGCCTTGAAAATTTGGAGACACTACCTATATGGTTCTAGGTGCGAGATTTACACAGATCATAAAAGCTTTAAGTATATTTTCACTCAAAAGGAGTTGAACATGAGATGAAAGAGATGATTTGAATTATTAAAGGATTACGATTTAGAGATATTATACTATCCAGGTAAGGCAAACGTGGTAGCTGATGCATTGAGCAGAAATGACAGCATAGCGCACCTTATCACAAAGGAGGAAGGGTTGCTTCAAGAGATAAGACAACTAGAATTGATTGTATGTCCACCTGGAGTTCAAGCAAGATTATCACAATGTACATATAATCTTCCTTATTTGAGCAGATTAAGATTGCACAGCCAAATGATTCAAACGTACATAAATATGCAAAAAAGACGAAGAAAAAGGGGTTGACTGAATTTATTATCGATGAGCAGGGTATGCATCAGTACAAGGGTCGCCTTTGCATACCTAATGTAGTAGAACCGAAAGAATAGATACTCAAAGAGGCACATTTTTTACCATTTTCTATGCATCCGGGAAGCACTAAGATGTATCAGGATCTCAAGAAAGGATATTAGTAGAATAATATAAAAAGAGAGATCGCTAAATACATAGCTAAGTGCTTAACATGTCGAAGAGTGAAAGTAGATCACTAACAGATGTTTGGAAAGCTATAGTCCTGAATGGAAGTGGGACGATATCACAATGGATTTTTTTGAAGGATTATCTAAGACACAAGCAAGAAATGACTCAATATGGGTAATAGTGGATCGATTATCCAAGGTTGCACATTTTATACTCATAAAGAGAACTTTTACGTCAGAAAGATTAGCCAAGGTTTATTACAAGGAGATCGTACGGCTTCACGGAGTGCCCAAGTCGATAGTATCCGATCGAGATACGATGTTAACGTCTCGATTTTGGATGAGTTTACACGAAACCTTAGGCACCCAGCTCAAGTTCGGTACAACGTTTCATCCCCAGACACATGGATAAACGGAGTGAGTGAATCAGATTATCAAGGACATGCTCTGTATGTATACATTAGAATTTGGAGGATCATGGGATGAATACATACCGATAGCTGAGTTTGCGTATAATAACAACTATCAAGCTAGTATTTAAACGGCTCCATTTGAAGCGTTATATGGACGATGATGTCGAACGCCATTGAACTAGGATGAAGTTGGAGAGAAAAAGTTAGCCCTAGACTTATCTCGATGAATGACATACAAGGTACAAATTATTTGCCAGTGTATACTCACAGCCCAGAGTCGGCAAAAGAGTTACATTGATTGCAAGAGAAAGGATTTGAACGTCCAAGTTGGCAAACATGTGTTCATGAAGGTCACACCATTCAAAGGAGTCACAAGGTTTGGAAAAAGGAGCAAGCTAAATCTCAGGTATATTGGACCATTCGAAGTACTAGAAAATATTGGAAAGTTAGCTTATAGGATAGCCTTACCCCCAGCGCTAGCCCTAGTACATAATGTGTTCCATATTTCCACGCTTAGGAAATATATTCCAGTCCCTAGCCATATACTGGTAGCAGAGAACCTACCGATTCAAGATCATTTGAATTATGAGAAAAAATCAATTAAAATCTTGGATCATAAGGTACAAAAGCTTCGGAATAGAGAAATTGAATATGTTAAGGTTCAATGGAATCGGTATTCTGAAAGTGAGGCTACATGGAAACTAAAAGAAGAGGTCGAAAGGAAGTACCCCCAGCTGTTTGAAAGGTAAACAATTTCGGAACGAAACCTTTTATAAGGGGGGGAGGATTGTGATGCCCAGACCTGAGTAGGGCTCATACATGTGCATTTGACATGTAAATATGATTTATGTATTACTTGATTGATTTATGAAGGATTTCAATGATTTATTGAAATTAGGGTTAATAATTAAGAATGGTGATTAAATTAATCCCCATAGCCCAATGTGGGTCAATATGATTAAAGTGACCTAATGAGGATTAGAAAATGTAATGTACTATGAATAATTATTTCATTTATTATAATTTAATCAGTGGAGATTATGATGATAATTATGAAATTAAGGTGATAAATGTTAGAAAATTCATAACTTGACGCCTATAAGGAGGATTTAGATGAAATTTGAAAGGTAATTGCATGATTATGTGCCCAATAATATGGATGAATTGTATTATAGAAATTATGATGGGATTAGGGTCATAAGTATTTATTTTCATCCAAATCCACAAGATAAACTCAAATGGCCATAACTGGAGATAAAAAGGTCATTTTGAGATGAAATTTGACATGAACGGATAAAATGATATGGTGAATGTTATGGAAGGGTTTTATTAAGCTAATTATCTTGAGAAATTACTTAATTGCAAAAGGACAAAAAGCATTGACTTTGGATCTCATAAAGTGATATGACATTGATGGTAAAGCAAGGGTGTTAATGGCATGTTTAATGACTTCTGAGAGGTGGCATGAGAGGGTAATTTTGAGTGATTTTGTAAATTACCTAAAATGCTAAAAATCTATGAATTATCCATGTTATAAATTCTTAGAATTATGGCTAAGTGATGTAGCTTCAAGAGGCCACATATGTGGCATGCTCAAGTGACACCCAAGGGGGGGATAAGCTTGGATTTTTGATTTTTCAAAAATGCAAAATATGCATCTACTTAACCTAGATAGCTAAGGTAAGTAATGGGCATTGATTTGGGTTGATTTTTGTGGCAAAAATATGGCACAAAACCTATGCCATGCGGACGTCCAATAGTGGATAGCTATATGGGCTAGATTGAGCTCAAACTTGATGATTTTTATATATGATAATTAGGTATTTTTACATGGGTAATAGCAAGCCAACTCATCAAGGGATAAAATACCCATAAATTAACCTACATATGATGTGGCAAAGTGGGCCCCAAAAATCAGAAATATATATATGAGGGAGAGCATACATGGGACGTTCCATTTGGGAAAAAATCAAGGAAAAAAAATTCTCCAAGGGGCAGCAGCAAGGACGTCCAAGGGGAAGGAGAAAGGAAGAGAAAGAAGACGAAAAAGAGGAGGAAAATAAGGAAGAAAAGAGGGAAAACCAAGTTAAAAAAGATTTGATCTAAGGTTTCCTAAATTCAAGTAAGTATGAATCAAGTTTCGGTTCATTTAATTCTAAGTTTCCTACCTCCATTTATGAATCATGAATTTGATCCATAATGAACCCTTAAAGGATGATTTATGATGCCCTTAATTAGGTATTGAATGAGGATTGAATAAAAGAGATGGATTTAAGGGTTTAAAGAAGTTAAGATTGATGCTAGGGTTGATTATGGTTCATAAACCTAGCTGGAATTTTTTCTAAATTCCTTAATTAAGTTGGTGTTTTAATTATATGTCATGATTGAATTATGATTCATGATTTCATAGTTTCCATATGTTGATTTGGGTATAAGTTATGAACCCTAAAAGGGATGGAACATAGGATTGTCAACATAACCCGATTTTCACTCTTTTATGATATGTATGATGCATGAATTAAAATCAACTAATCCGTGGATGATTTAAAGGTTAAAGTACCCTAAATTAAGGGTACTTGGGACGTCCAAAAAGGGTTGGAAAAAATTGCACAAAATGTAAATTTTTAGGGCAAACATGGTAGATGTCCAAAGGGGTGCCAAAAGGGTACTTTAACATGCATGGAAAGTTGCTGTTTTGGAGCAACTAATTTGTGGAATTTAAGTATGTGAAATTACCCTAAATTTTGGAAAAGAAAAGAATGATTAATGGCTGTAAATTAGAGATTAAAAATCTGTTATGACTTAAGTGTCAAGTTGGACGTTGAAAGTGTGGAAGAATGGTGCCAAAGTTGCTATTTTGGAACCCTATGATTAATGGATGAAAATTCCATAAATATACCTTAAATTATGTGATAATTAAGTGGATTAATTATGCCAAATTTGAGGGAAATTTTCTTTTTTGAAAAATATTAAGAAACACATAACATATGTGTAGTAAGATGAGTGCACATAGAAAGGGTATGTATGGTTAAATGAAAAATGACTTATATGATTTGCTAAAATTAAAAAATGCATGAAAAGGTGAAGAAATGCATGATTAAGGTGCTGTTTTGATAATAAATTATAATATCAAAATTAGAGATTAATATATGACGCCTAAGTTATTAACCATGTGCCAAAAGTAAGCACCGATAGGTGAAATATGAGAAATATGTGAAAAATGAAAATGGGAGGTAATGTACCTCCATATGATGATTTAATGAATAATTATTATATGCATAAAAGTTTACCCTACATAAGGGTATTGAAAATGGTATGAAATGAATGGATGGTATGATGCATGAGTACGTGCCATGTATGAATACCCAACTTGAAATTCAAGTAGGTCATGTATGTTAATGATATGAGGGTTGGAAAACTAAGTTGCATGCAAGAATATGAGGAATATATGAATGTGTGGTGCTCCATCCCGAGCGTCACAACCTTACTCCAAGATCTATCAATTGGTAAACGTGATCGAGATTGTTGCCTTGTCACACGGCGGGCTATTTTCATATTTATCCACTTTATCATAACTCCTTAGGAGTTTATATCCTTTTTAAACATTCTGTTCATGATAAGTTATTCTTAAAAATTGATCATAAATTTTTTTTCGCTATTTATAGTCGAAATCACCACATAGTCATAAACACAACATAATCGTTATACAACATTCAGATACTAATAATGTTATCGACATACAACCATACAATTCATAGAGTTCAATCATAGGAACTTGTAGAAATTCATTTTTCTTCTTGAATCTCCACTTGTGCTCCTTGCATGGTTCTCCCTTCACCTGTCTTTAGGATTTGGAAAACAAAACTGTGAGTTGAAACTCAATAAGCAAGCTATAAAGTTTTCACGCAATACATTTTCATTGAAAATAACTTGGAAAGCTACATTATACCCACTCGAGGGTGTATCTTAAAACATGTTTCTCATACCCGTCCAGGGTATAACATAAACAATGTAATGCATCATTTAAATCATGACATTCCTTTGGATAGAAGCTAGCTAGGCAACCATCCACTTTCATTCTCTCTCTCATTCTAGGGAGGCACCGTCGGCCCTCGGCCTCTCTTAGCCACTTGGTCGCACCAAAGGGGGACATTCGGTCCCCTTACACCTTTGAGATGGACCTCATGCTTTTGTGCACATGCTTTCTTTCATAAACATGAACTTGACATGCTAGCATGATTTTTCAACCATAAACTCATGATTCATCATTTGACATAAGTTATTGGAAAGCAGTAAACGATTCATTTATTTCATTGGAAATAACATTTCAATACACATTTAAATAAGGAATGACTATCCTTAAATAATTTAGAAATAATTGAAAATCATTCAATTGCTAACTCATTTAAACATTTAGAATATCATTGATAAACATTTTATCATATTTGATAAAATAAAAGCATTTAGTAAACTGCTTGCTTACCTTGCTTGCTTAGTTTTTTGCCTCGTTTATCTCTTTGCCTTTTCCTATACATAAACATAGTATTGCATTCATAACAATCCATTTGCTTGCACTCACTTAGTTTTCCAATCCCATAATCATAATCAACTTGGATTTTCAAATCGATCATACATACACAACATGTACTTGTGCATCATAACGTTCATTCCATATTGTGTTTTAATCTCATATTTAGGGTAAAAACATAACATTCATTCATAATTCATCATTTAGAAATTTATATCTCCGATTAACCATTTTTCATCTATTTTCCATTTTTCCTACGTTAATGCTCAGTCTAAGCATATAAGTGACATTTCAAGCTTCATAATTAAATATCAAAAATTGAGATAATTAATCCTGATTCATAAAGAAATATCCTAATTAATTTTATCACATATTCATGCATATTTTTCATTTTAGCAAGTTCACATAAGTCACATATCATCTATTCATACATATGCCCTACATACGTTCAACATACAACATATATATTATGTGTTTCTTAAAATTTATTAACACAAAAACTTACACATATTTTTATCATCATTAAACCCATTAATTAACATACACTTTAGGTTTTAATTTCATATTTTTAATCCATTTATCACAGATTTCCAAAACAGCCATGTGAAGACACGTTTTTCATCCTTTCAACGTCTCTTTCAAGACTTAAATCATAACAGATTTTTGAGTCATAATTTCCAGAAAATAAAAATTATTTTCTTAACCTAAATTTAGGATATTATCACATATTTAAAATTCATAATTCATTTTCTTCCATAACAGCAACATTTTCATGCATATAGGGCATCGATTTGACTTATTTTGACGTGTCCAGACATATATCCATAAAAGCAGATTTAGGGAAAAATTTTCCAAACCTTTTTGGAAACACAAAGTAACTTAATCCTAGGATAATTTACCCTCCATAACATTCATAAATCATTTATTTACAAACAGCAACAAAAATCATATGGAAAGCATCAATTTTGGCCCCCATTTGGACGTCCCATACACATACCCTAAAAAATTAGATTTATGGAAAAATCATATAGCACACTTAGGCTGTCCAAAGGGTCTTTAATTTAGGGTACTTTACCCTACAATTTATCCATAAACAATTTAAGCACTTCCTTGCATTATTTTTAACTCAAAAATGGAAAAATCGGGCATTTCTTGAAAACCTAAGTTCCATATTTGCTAAAATTATTAAAAATGATTAAATAAACATATGTAATCCAAAAGAACTTGAATTACATCCAAATCAACATTCTTAAATCATACAGCAACTTGGTTTAGGGTTTTGAGAATTTCCAAGTTAGCTTTTATCTCAAAATTCACTTAAACTTCTATTTTCACTTTCTTAAACTCTTGATCTCATTTAAATCTTTCAAAAATCATTGAATCCCCATATTAAGGCATCATAACTCATCATTTAAGATTTGTTTATGAAACATATTCATGGCTCATGAATTGAGAGAGAAAACTTGATTCAAATGCTTCAAAACTTAAGTTTTTACTTACTTGAATCAACCCTAACTTGAATCCAACTTGTGTAGCTGGTTCTTCTTCTTTTTCTTCCTCTTATTCTTCTCCTTATCTGCTTCCCCTTGCTGGTTTTGGACATGCAAAGAGTTGCTCAAGACTTAGCAATTTTTTGGGAAATTTCCTCCCCCTTTTTCATATACACATTTTCTAGGATATGTATCCATTTTTATATTTTTTTAACCAGCTTATGGGACCCACTTGCTACATGTCATGAGGGTAATTTATTTCTATCTTATCCCTTGATGACATGGCATTTTATAACCAAGTAAAATTTGCATTTACTAATTAATAAAAATCCACAAAATCCACGCATTGATGGACCATGTTGCTGTCCACCCAAATGACGCCCCCACTTTGCTAGCTTTTGAAACAAAATTTGCCACATTTTCCACATATTTATGTGCCCATTTACTTCACCTAGGTATTAGGCAACTTAGACACATTTTTTAGCATTTTAAAAAATCACATTTCATGCTCTAAATGCCCTTGGACATTCCCTTGTATGCCACATGCCCTAAGCTCCATTTGAGCTAGCTATTAGGCATTAAACCATGGCATTTAATCCTTGAATTTTTCATGGATTTGACCATTAAATAAATCCTTAAAATCCAGCTCCTTCCACCATTATTTGACACCTTGCATAGCATTAAAACATGTCATTATCTCAAATGCTTTTTATTTAATGCTATGGTAGTCTTGCGCAAAGTCAATGCTCGGTATATTTTTATAATTAACCACTTTATCATGGTAATTATCTTAATCCAATTCACTCATGCGATAGATTTCATAATTTTATTTAATCGTTTCAAATTTCATCTCAAACCGACGTTTCTACGTCAAGTTATGAACCTTTGAAAATAACTTTAGAGTGTGAGATTAAAAATAAATAATTATCACCTTAATCTTATCACTTGTACCTTAATCCAATACTTACATAAGGTTGAGCCCAAAATCATGAGCTTGCCTTTAAAATTTCATCTCATTTCGCCTTATAGGCGTTAAGTTATGAATTTTCTATGATTTTCAACACAACTCCATAATTTCCATTTTAATCTCTATTAATTAAATCATGAAAATTTAAAATAAATATTCATGCCACATTAGTATATGCTAATCCTCCTTAAGTCTCTTTAGTCATCTTGACTCATATTGGGCTTTGGCGATTAATCTTAATAACCATTCATAATTGCAAAATTCATAAATTCATGAAAGTCATCCAAAAATCAATCAACTCATACATAGATCATAATTACACCTTAAATGCAATTATATGAGTTCTACTTGGGTTTGGGTATTACAGAATGCAATGTCATTCTTATGTGTATAGGCAAAGGCAAAGAGAAGGTTGACTCGGAAAGCTAACGTGAAGTAGGTAAGCAAGCAATTTTCTAAATGATTTTTCCTTTCTCAAATTATGATAAATTTTTTGCCAATGTTATTCTAAATGGTTTGAATTATTTAGCAAATGGTTGTTTAAATCATTTCTAAGATTGTTTAAGGATGACCATTCCTTATCTCAGCATATTATTGAAATGTTATTTCATTATGCCAAATGATTTATTAATGATTTTTCAAATGCGTTGAGTCAATTTATGGTTCATATGATACTTATGAAAAATCATGCTAGCATGTTAAAGATCATGTTTATGATGAGTTCATGTGCACAGGGCATTAGTTCCTCCTTAAAGGTATAAGCGGACTGATTGTCCCCCTTTGGTGTGACCAAGTCACTAAGATAGGCCAAAGGCTGGCAGCGCCATCTCAGACATGGGAGAAGACGGAGGCGGATGGTCGCCTAGATAGCTTCCATCCTATGATGTTCATGATTTATGATGTACCCGTGATGGGTATAATGTTCATATTTTTATGACATATCGATGAGTGGGTATAATGTTACTTTCCAAGCATGCTACATAAATGAAAAATGTTGCCTGAAAACTTTGTAGCTTTCTTATTAAGTTTCGACTCACGTTTTGTTTTTCAAACCCTAAGACAGCTGAAAGCAAGAACATAGCAAAGGAGAACAGGTTCATCGATGAAGAATGACAATTTCATGAATGCCTATGTATGATAATATTTATGAATGGATGTATGAAGGTTTATATGTTTGTTAATGATAAGATGATGTGAATTATACTGTGAGGTATAATGAATTGATGAAAATTTTATGGACAAATATCGAGTGTATGTTTGTCATGCTATGAATGAATATGGTTTCTACGATATAATATGAGCATATCAGGACTTCATAATGGCCTACATGGGCAAAATGATTAAAAATGGAATATGTATGATGATATTAACTCCTAGGGAGTAAAGATTAAATGTATAAATATCCAATAAATCCCGCCATGTGACAGGGCAACAATCCTGATCACGTTTACCAATCAATAACGGTCTCGGAGTAAGGCTTAGGATGTGACGTTCGGTTTGGGGCACCACATTTGCTATGAAGTAAACTCCTATGAAATGAATTATCAATGTCTGTCCATGTTATAAGCCCACTGCGTGACCAGGGCAACAATCCTGCTCACATTTACTAATCAATAAACGATCCCGAAGTATGTCTCAGGTTGTGACGCTCGGTTGGGGCGCCACAGCATCTAATTCAAGTGTCTCTATAATCTCGTCCATAGTCTTGTAATTATTGTTTCTATGATACCAAGAACAATTGAGATCCATACATGTAATTTAGTCATTTACTAATTTTATGATTCAATTTGATGATTGAGATTAGGGCAATTGATTAAGTAAGGTGATTAAGTTAATCACCTTAGCTCATGTGGGTTAATGTACATATCAAGACAAATTATGGTGTAGGGAATGATGATGTGGCATGGTTAATTATTTCACTGATTATGATTAAATTGATGATAATTATGGGATTAATGAGGTTATTATTTAGAAAATTCATAACTTGATGCATATAAGGCGAATCGACGTGAAATTTGAAAGATAAGCACATGTTGATGTGCTCTATCTCATGAATAGAATGGATTATGTTAATCATTTTAAAATGTCATCAAAATTCAAGAAGCATTTTCAAATGCTCATATGTTGCATTAGAATGGTCATTTTGAGATGAAATGTTTTATGGATGGCTAAAATGAGGTGGCTATCATATGAATGAGGTTGATTGAGTTAAATCCCATGAGAAAGTGTTGAACCACTTATGAAAAAAACCATTTTACTTTTTACTTTAAAAAGTGGCTTTTCATTAATACAAAAGTCAATGCATTTAAGTGTATAATTGAGGTGTCCGAAGGAGTGAATTTTGGGCAGTTTTTGGAAATTTTAAAAATAAAAAAGGGTTGTTGACCAGGGGCTTTAATGTCCTGGAATTTGAGCAGCTTTTTGATGCCACAAAATGCCAAAAATGAGACACCATAGAGACTTGATCAACTGGACAGCATTATGAGCAGATTTTGTGCTTAAATAAATATATAAAATGGAAATTATATGGAGATAAACATGACAACTCAAATGGGGGATAAACATGAAATTATTAATCCTCAAAAATGAGGTGAAAAATGAGGGTTAAAAACCCCATTATAAAAGAGAAAGGGGTGGGCAGTTTGATGTCCCATTTGGTGGATAACAAGGTGAAAAAAAAAGGAAAAAAGGGCAGCAAGAACATCCAAAGAGAAGAGTAAAAGGAGAAGAAATAGATGAGAAAAAAAGGAAGGGAAGAAGGGGGAATCGAGCTAGGCAAGGTGGAAGCAAAACCTAACAACTCCAAGTAGGTGTTAAACAAAGTTTGGTTTGAAAATTGCTCAATTTTCTAGCTCAAATAATGATTCATAAATTGATTCATTTATGAACATTAAGTGATGAATTATATACCCTTGATAGGGTTATAAAATGTCAAATGAATTAGGAGATTCAATTCAAGCATTCAAGAAGGCTATGTATGAATTTAGAGTTGTTTACAGTGAGTGCACCATGCTAGAATTTTTATTAATTTCCATTTAATATTACTGTTTTGAGTATATGTCATGTATGGATTATGTGAATTGTTTTCATGTTTAATTTATGTTGAACCAAGCTTGTTTGACAGAGCTTAGCAAGGTGAAATGGGAAGGAAAAGTTGCTTTTTTGAGGAATTTAATTAAGGGGTTTTGACTTCATGGTTATACCCTAATTAATGTGCAAACAAGTGCTTAAACTAAGCCAAAATGGAGCAGAAAAATTCTGTTTATATGAACTTTCTTAACACATAATGAATGTGTAATTAGAAGGTGCATATGAAAGGTATGAATGGCTAGGAAGGGGAATGAACATGTATGCATAGTTAATGTGCAAAAATAAAAGGAAAATATGGCAAAATGAGAAAAGAGAGGGCTGTTTTGAGAAAATTATAAAATCTCAAAAATTTGGGATTGAAATTAATAGCCTTAACTCATAAGTACATGCCTTGAATGAGCACCAATGTGAAAAATGTACAGTATGAGTGTTAAATAATAAATGAGAGTTGATAAATCTCTATACGTTGAGTTAAATTTAATGGTTGTAATGAATGTAAAAAGTTACCCTAAGTAACGGTACTAAAAGGAAAATAATGGTCACTATGGAAGCACAAGTCACACCATTATGTGAATTGGTAAAATTGATACCCAACTTGAAAGAAAAGTGGATTAAGTAAGTTGATGTAAAATTATGTGGGTTGGAAAACTATAAGATGTGCAAGCATATGAAATTTTATGTATATGAATAAAATGTCATTCTCATGTATTTAGGAAAAGGCAAGGAAAAAGTTGAAGAAAGGGACTAAAGTGAATTCAAGTAAGCAAGAAAATCTTTGAAATCTTGCTTTCTCAAAATGTTGATATGATATCATGTTGAAAATTGATATTTAAATGCTTTGAAATTTATCTTGTAAATGGATGTTTAAATGCTTTTAGAATTATTTAAGAATGACAATTCCTATAACTCTTACAAAATTTATTGAATACTGTTTCATTAAAATGATGTTGAAAAATTATGGTTCAAATGGTTATTCATGAAAATCATGCTAGCATGTCTATGTTCATGGTGCACGAGGAACTAGGTTCACTTTACAGGTGTAAGTGGACTGGTTGTCCCCCTCTAGTGTGATCGAGTCGCTAAAATAGGCTAAAGACCGGCGGCACCTTCCCTAAGATGGGAGCAGGATGATGCGATGGCTGCCTCGCTAGCGTACAATCATATGATGTTCATATTATGTTGATAATAATGCATTGCCTTATTCATGATATACCCATGTTGGGTATGATATTAGCTATTCAAAAATGTTTATACAAAAGAAAACTTTGCTTGAAAACTATGCAACTTGCTTACTGAGTTAATACTCACGATTTGTTTTTCAAAACCAAAGATAGGTACATGATAGCTACTATGGTGCCCTCACAAATCGTGAATGATAACTTAGTAAGAAAACATTTTATCTTTAGGTAAGCATTTTCCTGTAAAATGTTTTCATAAAAATGTCATTGTAAAGACCCAATGTCTGGGCTTTTCAAAGGCATTGCATACTCATATAAACCTTTTTAAGTAATCCCTTTTTTTTCTTGTTTGAATATTTTTTAATGTTCCAAGACATTTTACATAAACCCTTTTTTGAAAGAGAATCCATCATATAACAGCATGCTAGGCAGGCGGCTATTCCACAAACCTGTTTCCATCTCAAGGCAGACGTCGCTGGCCTCCTGCCATCCCTCAGAAACTTAGCCATATGTAGAGTGGGTCCCAGTCCATCTCCGACTGTCTCTACAATTGACCTATCAACTGTTCTGGTGCACCATACATCGATCATATATTCCACATGTATGGCGCCCCGAACCGGGGTGCTTAGAAGCCTTACTCTGGGACCATTTTTGATTGGTAAACGTGACTCAGGATTGTTGCCTTATCACACGGTAGGTTATAGAGAGTTGTTCCGGTGCAGTGACGCTGCACCGGAACAGCGGTATAGTGGGCCCAAAATGGGCCCCACATGATCATGAAATCATGATCTACTCCACCCATTGTATTTAGAATAATGTATTCTATTATCACACCAATTTTCATCCCAATCAGATATGTATATGGGCCCCATCTGAAAATGGTACAAATCCAACATAATAAAATAGTTTGATGTAAATAACAACTTTAAAGTATCTGATTGGGATGAAAATTGGTATGGTAATAGAATACATTATTCTAAATACAATGGGTGGAGTAGATCATGATTTCATGATCATGTGGGGCCCATTTTGGGCCCACTACACCGCTGTTCCGGTGCAGTGACGCTGCACCGGAACAGAATCCCAGGTTATATATATATATATATAACATCAATACATGGAAAATTGCCACCATTCATTCAACTTGAAATATATTTCACATATCTTAGCTATAACCAAAGTCTTGTTCATAAACATCATCATTGAAAGGATATTCTTTCCCATCTCAAAATTTTCATCATTGTCTTTACATAAAAATTTACATATACAACATTTATATCAAAAAATACGTATTATTTTGCATGCTGCCTTCATCATCATTTCCTGTCTGTCGTTAAAAAAGTATGAGTGAGTAATAATACTCAATAAGCAAGCTAGACATAATTTTTCAATCCTTTTTTCATGCGTTTCATAAGATGCAAATGCAATGCATTCATAGCATTCATGACATTCCTTTAGATGCGATGCTAGCTAGGCGCCCATCCAATACATGCTCCCATCTCAGGGAGGTCGCCACCGGCCTGGGCCTATACAAGCAACTTGGCAATAGTGAGGGGGACATCCGGTCCGCTTACTACCTCAACTATGGCCTATTCCTCGTGCACATGCTCATTCACATACACATGCCTGCATGATATTTGTAAATCATAAATAATTCATAAAAGTATTTAATAAATAATTTAACAAACGTACTTCAGTTCATGTAAAGCAGTTATAGGTATGGCCAACCTTAAATAAATTTCATAAAGCAATTCACAAACAATTTCAAGCATTTTGGAAATAATTTGCAAAATATATAACTTGCTTACCTTTTCAGTTGGTGTCCTCGAATTTTTCTTTTTCTTTTCCTATTAAAAAAAAGGATATTTCATTTATTCAGTTCAAGTTGCTTCCCATGCATGCTTTACAATATTCGAGCATTTATCTCTTTATATAGATTTTTCTATCCTGGGTTCCAAAAATTGACATTTTTTCAAAAATAAAAAATACCATGGCATAGCTTATGTTTAGTATATCATGGAAAAATTCATAAATTTTAAATTTATCATCATTAATTTGGCTAAATAAATCATTTTCTCTATATACTAAAAATCAACATAATTTCACTTAAGCATAATCCTTAATTCCAAAAATCATGAGATTAATATATCATCATTCCAACATCATAATTATCATAATGATTCATTCCAAATAATCATTTATCAATATTGGAGCATTATTTACACATATCATATGTTATCTTCCCGAATGCTCTATCTTTACTCCAAAATTTTGATGTTTTGGAATAATTCCAATTAAGTATTATAACTACATTTATTTTCTCATGCTTAGGTATTATCTAAGCATGGTTTTACCCTACTTAACATCCAAAAGAAATTTGGATAGAAATCACTTACCCGAAGTAGAGATATCCCTCTTCTTCTCACACTTTCTCCTCTTCTTTCCTTGGACGTATGGGGGGTTTGGGAACTTGAGTTTGCTCAAATGGAGCTGGGAGGAAGTGAATTTGGATGTCCAAACCTGCCCCTATTTATAGTTTTTGATTTTTCATCAAATTGTAATTTACCCCCTAGCTCAAGGTATTAAATTATAAATGTATTTTTTTCTAATTTCCAAAAGGTGCTTTGAGCCATGTGCAGCCCACCCTACACTGTTCACGCCCCCTATGGCAGCCCTAATTTTCTAGATTTTTAATTTATTAAAATTATTTATTTTAAGCTAATTCAATCCTAGCCGTTGATTTATGACGATGATGAATGTGGACCATTAATTTTGGTCAAAAATCTCAACCACCCCCTGCTCACGCCCCTGCCATTGCTGATTTGTATTTAATTTTTTTATTTTTAAATTTTTTAATTTTAATAAAAAGTCAAAAGTAGAATTAATGAAAAGTTAATCTACTTTTTAATCTCCATTTGACATTTCATCTTGACCCTTAATTTGTAATTTTCTTCACATCTTAAACCCTTCATCATTTTCATCATGGATTTTTAACCATCCATAAAAAATTTCATCTAAATCCGACGTCTGGATTGTAAATTATGAATTTTTCTTTAATTTTTCACTAAAATCCAAATTTGTATTAAAATATCAAAAAGTATTGCTATTTTCTCTTGTAGTGATTAAATTTCCTTTTTGTCTTTTTGTGATTAAGTTTATCCAAGTGATTAACTCTTAATCACATGTCTTAATCCTCGATTACTATTCACATGCACTATTCACGTGGGTTAAATTCTTAATTACATTATTTTAATCTCCAATACACATATCCATAAATATAATTCATGAATTTTATTCATCATAAAAATTATTACAAAAATCTAGGATTTACAATATGTATATTGCCTGAGAAAGCTGGATTTCACAATCCTCCCCCCCTTATAATAGGTTTCGTCCCGAAACCTATCTTTTCTTGAACAATTGAGGATATTTCCTTTCGACCTCTTCTCGTAGCTCCCAAGTGGCTTCGGATTCTGAATATCGATTCCATTGTACCTTTACATACTCAATCTCTCTATTCCGAAGCTTCTTGATCTTGAAATCTAATATTTTGATTGGTCTTTCTTCATAGTTCAAGTGTTCTTGGATTGGCAAATTTTCTGCTATCAACACATGGGTAGGATCGGAAACATATTTTTTGAGCATGGAGATGTGAAACACATTGTGGATGGCACTTAGGGATGGTGGCAGGGCTATTCTGTAGGATAAATTGCCTATCTTTTCCAGAACTTCAAAAGGCCCAACATATCTTGGGTTCAATTTTCCTCTTTTTCCAAACCGGGTGACTCCTTTGAATGGCGTTACTTTGACAAATACGTGATCCCCAACTTGGATATGCAAATTCCTTCTTTTGCAATCGGTGTAACTCTTTTGCCTACTCTGGGCTGTGAGTATATACTGGCGAATCACTTAGACTTTTTCTGTCATTCTTTTTGAGAGGTTTGGAGCTAACTTCCTTTCTCCCACTTCATCCCAGTTTAGAGGAGTTCTGCATTTCCGTCCATACAATGCTTCGAACGGGGTCATTTGAATACTTGCTTGATAACTGTTGTTATAAGCAAATTCTGCCATAGCCAAATATTCATCCCATGATCCTCCAAATTCTACTGTGCACATCCTTAGCATATCCTCAACTATTTGATTCACCCTTTCTGTCTGCCCATTAGTTTGAGGATGAAATGTTGTACTAAATTTCAGCTGAGTACCTAAGGTTTGATGTAAACTTTACCAAAATCGAGACGTAAAACTGGAATCTCGATCGGAAACTATTGACTTAGGTACTCCATGCAGTCTCACTATCTCCTTATAATAAATCTTAGCTAGTCGCTCAGCAGTAAAATTTTTCTTGATGGCTAGGAAATGAGCTACCTTTGATAATCTATCAACTATTACCCATATAGCATCATTTCCATTTCGGGTTCTTGACAACCCTTCAATAAAATCCATAGTAATATCATCCCATTTTCATTCTGGGACTTCTAGCGACTGTAACTTCCTAGGGGTTCTTTGGTGATCAGCCTTAACCCTTTGACATGTTAGGCACTTAGCCACATATTCAGCAATTTCTCTCTTCATATTATTCCACCAATACATTCTTTTGATGTCTTGATACATCTTGGTGCTACCTGGATGCATCGAAAATGGAGAGAAATATACTTCTTTCAATATTTGTTCCTTTATTTCCTCTTGATTGGGTATACACAGGCGACCCTTATATCTGTACATTCCATGTTCATCTTGTATAAATTCAGTGGGATTTTTCTTGACCATTTTCTCCACATAACTTTTTAAATCCCCATTTTCTTGTTGAGCTATTTTAATTTGCTCAAATAAATTCGACTGGATTTGTAATTGAGACAATCTAACTTATATCCCAGGTGGGCTTACAATTAATTCTAGTTGTCTCAATTCTTGTAGTAGTCCTTTTTCCTTTGTGATAAGATGTGCTAAGCTAATATTTCTACTTAGCGCATCGGCTACTACATTAGCTTTGCTTGGATGATATAAAATGTTGAGGTCATAATCCTTAAGTAACTCGAGCCATCTTCTTTGCCTCATATTTAATTCCTTTTGAGTAAAAATGTACTTGAGGCTTTTGTGATCAGTATAGACCTCATATTTGACTCCATACAAATAATGTTTCCAAATTTTCAAGGCAAAGACTACTGCTGCCAATTCTAAGTCATGGGTTGGATAATTTACCTCATTTGGCTTGAGTTGCCTGGATGCGTATGTTATAACTTTTTTATTTTGCATAAGTACACATCCTAATCCTTTCTTTGAGGCATCACTATAGATCACGAACCCTTCCTTCTCCGTAGGTAGTGTTAGAATTGGAGCTTTTACCAGTCTTTTCTTTAACTCTAGGAAGCTATTCTCACATTCCTGTGTCCATTCATACCTAACTCCTTTCCTTGTCAGCTTTGTGAGTGGAGCTGACAATTGTGAGAATCCTTCCACAAATCTCCTGTAGTAGCCAGCTAGCCCTAAAAAGCTTCTTATTTATGTGATATTTGTTGGTTGTGACCACTTTGTTATTGCCTCAATCTTTTGAGGATCTACCTATACTCCCTTCTTAGATATAATGTGACCGAGAAAGGCTACCTGTTTCAACCAAACTCACATTTCTTGAATTTAGTATATAATTTCTCCCTTCGGAGAATTTTCAATACTATCCTTAAATGTCTCTCATACTCTTCTTCTGTCCTTGCATAAATCAATATGTCATCAATAAATACCACCACAAATTGATCCAAAAAATCTCAAAAAATTTTGTTCATCATATCGCTAAACACAGCTGGGGCATTTGTTAGTCCAAATGGCATGACTAAGAATTCATAATGCCCATATCTTGTTCTGAATGCTGTTTTATGGATGTCCTTTGGACATATCCTCAACTGGTGGTACCCTGATTGTAAATCAATTTTTGAAAATGTAGAAGCTCCTTTTGACTGATCAAAAAGATCATCTATTCTTGGGAGTGAGTATTTATTCTTGACTGTTACTTCATTCAATTCTCTTTAATCAATATAGAGTCTTAAACTCCCATCCTTTTTCCTTACAAACAGTACTGGAGCTCCTTAAGGTGATGCACTGGATCTAATAAACTCTTTATCTAATAAATCTTGTATTTGTACTTTCAACTTAGCCAATTCGGCTGGTGCCATCCTATATGGGGCCTTAGATATTGGGTTGTTCCTGGGATAATTTCTATTTCCATATCCATCTCCCTTTCCGGTGGTAAACTACATAGCTCTTTTGGAAAAATATTTAGAAATTCCTTTACCACTAGAATTTATTCCATAGGTACCCTATCTCTTTATATCGTGTTTATAGAGATTAGATAGGTTGTACATTGTTGGCGTATCATCTTAACTGCTTTCATAGCTGATATTATCCTTATTGTGTTTTCTGTCTGTCTTATTTTATTGATCTCTATTTCATCTTTTGGTGCTTCAAATTGCACCTTTTTATTTCTGCAATCAATCGTTGCACCTCATTGACTTAACCAATCCATCCCTAGTGTGACATCAAACTCTGTCATTGGTAATAGGATGAGATCAACTTCTAATATTTTTGTCCCTATCTTGATAGGACATGCCTTGCAAATTTGATTTATACTTGCCAATTTATATATTGGGGATTCCACATGTATAGTACTACTGGTTTCTTCTACCAAAGTGCGTGTGTGATTACAAATTGGTATGATATAAATGAATGCGTAGCTCCAGAATCAAATAAAGCTACTGCAGGATTTCCTAAAATGTAGATCATACATGTAATCACTTTTTCCTCCATCTCCTGTCACTCCGTTTGGGTGAGGGCTTGAACACGCACTAGGTTGACAGCAGTACCGGGCCGGTTGGCGATGACAGGGACCTTTTGCTGGGCCGGCCTCCCTCGGGCTGGTGCTCCTTGTGGTTTATTTGGATAGTTTGGTGAAATGTGTCCAACTTGACCATAGTTGAAGCACTTTATTATTTTGGTTTCGTCGGTCCCGTAGTCCCGGGCCACATGACCAACTTGGCCACACTTGTAGCATTTCCCTGATCCTTGTAACATTTACCTGAATGGCGTTTGTGGCAAGTTCTGCAAGTCGGGGTGCTTTTTGTCTTATCACTGATTGTGAAACCTAACCCATGTAGAACCCATATGTATACATTGATCATGTATATGAAATTTATGTATGAATTATTGAATTATGAATGATTTATGTGATTTTGCTAATTTCTGCAATTAGGGTTAAGGATTAGCAATAATGAGGTGATTAATCGTTTTGAGCTAAAATGAGACAATTGGATTAGAGTAAATTGTTGTTGATTTAAATGTGCAAATACATCATGGAAAATCATTTTAATTCATTTAATATGAATTATGAGCATTGGTGTGATAATTGATAATTTTAATAGAAAACACTAGAAAATTAATAACTCAACGCCTATAAGGCGGATTCAAGTGAAATTTGAAATGGTAGTTGATGATGTTGGGCTTGATAATATGAAATTATTGGGTTATGAAAGGTCTTGATGAAATGAGTATAATGATTTATTGATCATATTTCAATTTCAACCGTTAACTTTAAACGGCTATAACGGGAGCTAGGAAAATCGGATTGAAATGAAATTTGAAACGGTTGAATGAAATTATGAGATGCACATTTTGGATGGCTTAGATTAAATATAAAATTTTGGGAAAATATCTGCATTGAAAAAGGTGAGCATGGTTGACTAATGCACCTCAAAAGTACCCTTCATTTAATGCTAGAGTACAATGAATAATTACATGTATTTAATGGAAATTGAGGTGTCAAATGCAGCATATTTCTAGGGTATTTTATGTATTATTATGAAATGCTAAAATCCAAATAAAATCCTAGCCATGAAGGTCTATCATGATGAAGCTACAAGTGCTCAACATGAGCATAGGTAGTGTGGCACTATGGGAACGTCCATGGGCTGCCCTTGCTATTATTTTTATTTTTTTATTTTTTAAAATATGTATACATGCATTTGACATGTAGGTACATGAGGATATGCATTTAATCATGCAAATTCCCTGCAAGAAAAATATTCAAATGCAGCTGCCATGAAAGTGGAAAACATGGACAGTTGATGGGCAATTGACGTGCAGAAATATGCTGGTTTGCTGCCATTTTGTTAATTTTTTTAACACCAAATAAATATATGAATTAAAGGTTAATTAAGTCTATGATTTACCCTTAAATGGTAATTATTAAAAAATAAAAAAAATTGCTGGAAAAATGGGCAACAAGGGACGTGATGGGCTGTTCAGCTCGGACGACCATGATGTAAAGCAGTTTTTTATTTTTGAAAAAAATGGTAAAATGCAAATTTACTAGGCTATAATTCAGCCAGTACATGAGGGGGATAAGGGAGCATTTAATTATGTGGAAAAACCCAGCAAGTGGGGCCCACAGCTGGATCATACCCAGCCCTATAAAGGCCACATGAAGAGGGCTTAGAGAATTTGCTAAGTGCTGGAATTTTTCATCCTCAAGGCCAGCAGCTCACGTCCCCTCTTGGCTAGCAAAGGAAGAAGGAGAAGCAAGGGAAAAAGAAGGGAAATTGTGGAGGAAATCATCTCCAAGAGATTAGAGTTGGTGTTAGCACTAACCAAGTAAGTGTATGTGTAGTTTTGAGTTGCTTAACTTGAGTTTTAAACTCTAAAAATTGAATATGAAATGGATGCTTAAAGAGTCTTTAAAATGATGATTTAACATGCCTTTGATTGAATATGGAATTGATACTAGGTTATATGCATGAATTCCCATGATTTAGATGGTGAAAAGGAAGTTTTGAATGATATATGAGTTGAAAACTCAAGTTGATAAACCCTAAATCCCCATGTCAAGTTGCGGTTTTGAATGAATTGTAAGATTAGGTTATGAATCATGTATTGGTGCAGAACATATGTTGATTTGAGCTTAAGAAATGAATTTTAGAAAATATGGAATGCAAAGTGGTAAATATGACCCGATTTATTCGTTTCTATGTTAAAGATGCTATGGAAATGGGTTCGCATGATTTATGAATGCTATGTAGGGTAAAATACCCTAGGGTTAATATATTATCGATGCCCAAAAGGGTTTGGGAAAATAAGCTCATAAATCTGATTTTTATGAATTTATGTAACGATGTATAAATGGAGTGACATGTGTTAATGTCCTAAATTTGTATTAGGAAAAATGGAATTATTTGCTGAAATTTCGGATTTATTAAACTGCTTAGGGTTATGTGTCAAAAGACACGTTAAATGGGTGAAAAACAGGTTCCAAACTTGTTGTTTTGGAAACCTATTATGACGCCCCGACCCGGGTGCCTAGAAGCCTTACTCCGGGATCTTTATCGATTGGTAAACGTGACTCAGGATTGTTGCCTTGGTCACACGGCGGGATTTTTATTTAGATCTCGACGAATTTTTTTCTTTTTTTCATTCATTTTCTTTCATCACATAACAAACACTTGTCATCGATTTTACACATGATACCCGTAATATCTCATCACATAACATCATGTCATCATATAAGAACATATCCTTGACATCAATTTCACATATATTATTCATATCATAATAACTGACTTATCTACATCACAAGTTCTTTCAATCTAAATATTTCATACATGCATATTTTGAAGATTCTGTATAATCATTCATACCATATACAGACCAGTTTGTTGAAAAGTTTTTTTCACACTCTTTTCCTTTTCTGCATGGCCTGTGCGGTACCTGTCTATGGTTGGGGAAAACAAAACATGAGTCGAAACTCAATAAACAAGCATTTTTCATTTTAAATGTATTACTCACCTTTCAGTAGTAGACGCTTAACAAGCGTTCGACTAGCAATTGGAGGAAACCTTTTCATAAGTACCTTTCACAAACATTTCATAATCCCAATTCATGGCAAACATATGCTTGTAAAACTTGACATATAAATTCTTTTTCCATAGTCATATTTATGTTCTAAAACATTTTTCATTGAAGCTCCTTTTCTCATAGGACATTCTCATGTCCTAAAATACTTTTCATAAAACCCTTTTTAAGCAAATGCAATATGCAATACGTCTCTGTCCATCTAGTAGGTGACACTTATCAAGTGATCATCCTTCCTTAGGAGAGAAACCCTTCTAGGTGATAGCCCACGAGCCAGGCGGCTATCCGTGTTCATCTCCCATTGCAGGGAGGGCGCCGCCGGCATTTAGCCTTATTCAAGCGACTCGGCCTATGCAAAGGGGGTCCAATTTGCAACCGCGTCCGGTATGCATATCCTCTACAGTAGACCTAGTACATAATCCTTGTGCACACGTTTCCTTTACAATCACATGCTAGCATGATTTTATAAAAACCATAGACCACAGTCTGTGTTCCTTTTCTAAAAGCTTGATGCTATCATGCTTTTATAAAATACTACAGACCTCAGTCTGTATTTCTTTCAAATCTTGAAAACTGGGCTTAACCCATGTTAACGAGTTATATACTCAAAACGTTTTGTAAGGATGGCCAACCTTAAAACATTTATATTTCATAACTCATTTGAAGTATTCAAGGAAAACATTTAAAATAACAATATTTTCTAACCGTTTTGTAAATAATTTCTGAACGATAAAACGTCTTTAAAAAATGAGTGAAACCACAAGATTTTTCTTATAAATGCTTTTCCCATTTATGGTTTTTTTTATGATCAAAGGACATGCAAGTACCTGCTTTCATCTAATATCATATACTTTTGTCTACCTGTCTTATTGTTCATTTCTATATGTGATAGACTTGTATAATCCTTTGAACATTACTCAAATCATTTTTCGAATTAATTTATCGTGTTCGCCTTCCTTAAATCCTGCTCGAAACAATGGATTTTGGAAATTCCAAAATAATCCAATATTTAGAGAACCTTTGAAACATATCCTTAAAATACTTCAAAACCTTGAAATAAAACGATTCAATACATTTATTTCAAATATCATTTTAAAAACTCATTTTCCTTTGAACACAACCTTTTCAACATTTGCATTTCAATATTTTTCAGCATTAAAAGGATTTGCTTTTAACGAAGCAATTTCCAAGACAATTTAAGATTGCAGAATAAGGTCGTATAAAATTGTATTTTCAAAAGGTTTGCTTGCTTACCTGCGTAGTCAACTTGTATCTTTCACTTGTACCCATTTCCTTTCCTATGTAAATGAAAAGAACCATTTTTCTCATATAGACATAATATTCCATGCTTGCACATTTCTGCTATTAAATTTGAATTCATCTTAGGGTTTCTAACCCATGCATATGTCATAATCACTTTATTTTCCTTCATAACTCTCATAGAGGTTAATTTGGTCTCTATTTTCACATATGGATTTTTATTCCAAAAATCTTTAAAAAATCCATTCATACATCCTTATAAATATCAATCTTATTTCTGCCCAAATCACTCTGTTTACTATTTATGATTATTGTTCATGATCACTGTTCCTAATTACTGTTTAAGCGGGTTATTATTCACAGCGTGTTTGGCACTGTTCATGTGTTTCAAAATTTGGCATTTTTTTTAAAAAAATATCATGACATAACTCTTGTTTAGTACATCATGAGATAATTCATGCATTTTGAATTAATCATGATTATCTGGGCTAACTAAATCATTTTTGCCACTAATACACATATGTGTATAAGGTTCCATAATTCATGTTTTAAGCATAAATTTGACTTAACAAAATTCTTTTAATTCCTATAATATATTCCATAACATACCATGATCAACATAATCATAATTCTCATTTAAATTTCTGAAACTTATTATTAAATTCAAAAACAGCCTTCTCTTTTCACTATGTTCCATCTTCTTATTTATCTATTAATTCCATATACAGATAATAGCATTAATTTGCTATCCCTAATCCTTTATTACACTCGTTTCTAACATATATATTAATTTGGATCACTTTCACTTAGTTTTCATATTTATTTTTGATTATTTCTCAAACTGTCCACATTTGCTAAAATCAGGTGTACTAATTTCTCTAAATCTTGATTTATAATTAAATCAAGGTATTTAACTCTGAAATTTATTTAATACATCAATAACTACATTAATTAACACTTATAAAAATTTCAACAAGAAATATTAACATTATATATTTATTTTGACATTTTCACTGTGCTGGACAGTGTTGTAAAATTAGGAACAGCCCTAATCACGTTATTTTTAAACAATAATTATGTCATCCAAAAATAGTTTATTATTTTGGCCAAGTGATAATAATTATACCTTTTATATCATATCAAAATTTCAGATCCAAAATCCATCTACAAAAATTATTAAAAATCATTTACTATGGCTGATTCTGTCACCCATTTTACCCTGTTTAAGTTAATTTTCTAGGATTTTTAGTTTGCAACCTAATTAATATTTTAAGCTAAGAATTTGGTAGTTCCTTTATAATTGTATAATAATCTTGTGAAAAAATATTCGTGTAAAAATTCCTTCATTTACTATCTCGTTCATATTTTTGTTTCTAACATCACATAACCTCCAGATTTAAAGCAATATATCAAGATTAACTTAGCCTTATCAAATTAATCATGAAAATATCCCTAAATTAGTTTAAAGCTGAATTAGTTTAATGAAATTAATTTTTACTCATCTTTTCATTATTCATAAATCATATTTTAAACATGATTATAAAAATCTGTTTTAAACGTCACTTATACTCAATAATTCAAGCCATAAATTAAAATCTGTTAATTTAATATGAAATCAAATAGGGTATATTTTCAGCAAAGTATTCATTATAGTAACGTTCAGCAGGATGTTTAACAAAATTTCTGAATCATGAATTTCAAAACCAAAAATAATAGATACATAAATCTATTTGGAACGGTGATGATCATCCATGCATCTGTATACATGCTGTTTAACAGCTTTAATAAAAAAAATCACATTGCAAGCGGCATTTCAGATAAAAATTAATTAACAGGTACCTTGCTGTCGTTGCTTGGCTTTGCTGAAGCAAAAGCAAAGTTTTTTTTTTTTTTTTTTTTTAAATGTTGCTGCCCTCACCGTTGAAATCCATAGCACACCCTTTTGAATTGTGTAACGTCCAACACCTTTTTTATACATTTCATTAAGCGGTTTACCATAGTTCATTTCTTAACCCTCTCAAGTTGCCGCTACAGCTATTGATTTTTAAAAAAAATCAACATTTAAATAATACGGCTGCCCTCTTTTGGAACGTACAGCAATTCATGTGATTTTTTTATTATTCATATGTAGATGCCCACGTAATTACCGACCATTCATGTTGCTGTCCACGTTTCCACGTTCATGCAAAAAAAAAAAAAAAATTATTTTATTTTATTTGCATTAATAAATTAATTCATAACTGTCTACATACGCACTTATATATTATGAAATTTTTTCTTATTAATATATATCCAATTTCTCACAAAATGTACCTTTTAGAATTTTGAAAAAAAAATTCTATTTTACTTTAATTAACTAATTCATATTTGGATAAAAAATCTCATTTTAAAATTTTGGAAATATGTTTTCCAAAATTTCATTTCTTCATTAAATTGGGCATATTAAAATAGGCTTATCCATAAAATTTCACCTCAATTGGAGCGAAGTACATATTTTAACTTAATTAAAATCATATTTTGTCATAAAATTTCATTTTAAAAATTTGTAGACATATTTTGCAAAATTTAATTCATTCATTATGTAGGGTATATTAAAATAGGCTTGCTCCAAAAGTTTCATCTCAAACAATCTTATATACATCAACATATTAATTAACTAAACAATTATATAAAAAAAATAAAAATATCAACGTGTACGTGCATGCTGTGCATGAATTACTTTTGGGCACGTTTTTTGATGCACTCAAGTTAGGTAATTTAGCCAACTATTTTTCATAATCTGATCCGTCTAGATTAGAGAGCATATAATTTAGTACTTTCTATTAAATTTTTATGTGATTCTGAGTTATGCATGCTTAGATCTAATGAAAACAGTGAGAATGAATATAAGCCCTTAATTAGAGCCTCTAATTCGCCAAAAGTTTTCCATTTATTTTTATTTTTCCATAATTTCCGTAAATTTAAACAGTTTCAATTTGTATAATTCAGAATTTTGAAATTCCTTTCCGAAATATTTGTAAAAATTCATTTTCACAGCTAATCTTTGTGGGATCATAAATTACCCTCCATTTTCTTATAAATTCCGAATATAACCTTTGTAAATTTCCACTAAGTCCACTTTTTGTCTTCGCTCTTGTCAAAATTACCAATCAATCATCTTTTCTAAATTTACAATTTAATCTCACTTTTGTAAAATTGTAATTTGGTCTTTTCGTGATTAAGTTAATCCAAAGTGATTAACTTATCACTTTCTTTTAACCACATAGTTACTATTCACGTTTCAGTATTCACATTTACTATTCTTTTGAAATTATATTTCATAAGTAATTATTTGATCCTTCAATTCCATATATTACGAAAATCATTTATTTATTTCATATAAAAGTCAATACATTACGTAGGGTTCATGACCTTAGGATTTCATACATGATCATAAAATTTGGGGTTCCACAATCCTCCCCTCCTTATAAAAGGTTTCGTCTCGAAACCTGCTATACTTTGAACAAGTGGGGGTATTTCCTCTCGACTTCCTTTCAAAGTTATCAAGTGGCTTCAGTTTTTGCATATCGGTTTCACTAGATTTTAGGATACTCAATCTCTCGATTCTGAAGCTTCTTTACCTTGTGGTCCAAAATTCTAATTGGTCTCTCATCATAATTTAAATGGTCATGAATTTTCAAATTTTCTTTAATACTTCAAATGACCTTTTGTATCTTGGGTTGAATTTACTCTTTTTTTGCAAATCTCTTGATCTCTTTTAAATGACATTACTATTACAAATATATGATCTCCAACATGAATCTTTAAGTCTTTTCTCATACAGTCGGTATAACTTTTCTGTTGACTTTGAGTCATGACTATGTATTGACAGATCACCTATACCTTTTTCTGTCATTCCTCTTGGTAGATCCGGGCTAGCTTTCCTTCTCCTATTTCATCTCGATTCAGTAGGGTTCGACACTTTTGTCCATATAGGACTTCAAATGTGGTCATCTATATGCTTGCTTGATAACTATTGTTATATCATATGGGCTTGACTATTTACATGGATGTCTCTTAAATTATCACTCATAATAATTTCTTTTCAAAATTACTACTCTACTTAATTTCATCATGTATATTAATCATGAATTTGTCATGATTGATAACAAAATAAATGTTTCGTTTAACATTTTCATTCAACATAATTAACCTTATTAGTCATGTACTAATCATGATTGATTGACTAAAATATTATTTTTAGCCATCAATATATATACATATAATTCTATAATTCATGTTTTAAACATGAATTTAGGCTATGAAAAATTCATTTAATTCTTATAACATTCCTTGATCATAATATTGTGATTTTTAATCACAATTTATGTCCAAAAATTTATTTTTCATTATGCTAAGAAATCATCATTAACACAATCTTATTTAAACATGATTTCTATTGAACTTCAAAAAGTCCATTAAATATAATATCCATGCAAACATCATTCTATTATCATAATTAGTATAAACATGATTTCCAAACCATCAATCGTATTCATACATCCCTTCTCATTTAATACATCATTTCTCATTTATCACATTCTTTCTCATTTATCATGAACATGATTCATAACGAAATCATATATAAACTACTTACCTTTCCTTATCATGTATAGTTTAGCATACAATGTAAAATATCAAAACATCCTACATTCATTTATTATTAAAAAGTCAGAAGAGACTAAATTTTTTTTTTTCCTATCCATTTCTTTCTACATATGTATTACCTAGTGAAAACATTAGTGCTAGACCAATTAGGTCATCTTTACTTTCTTCTTACTCTTTTCCTCATTTCCACCATTCTTAATCCTTATCTCTTCATCATGGAGGAAACTCCTCTCATACCTATCTGCTTAGCCAATCCATTCCAAGTATTACATCAAATTCAGTTATGGGTAGTAGGATCAGGTCAGCCTCTAATATCATTGATCCTATCTAAGTAGGGCATGACTTATATATTTGATTGATACTTGCTAACCTATAGACAGAAAATTCTACATGGATTATGCTACTTGTTTCTTCTACTTGCAGTGCATGTGTGGTTACATATTGGTATGATATAAATGAATGTGTAGCACCTAAATCAAATAATGCTACGACTAAATTTTCCAAAATATAAATCATACCTATAACCATCTTTTCTTCTTGGTCTTAAGATTCCGTACGATTCAAGGCTTGGACATGCACCGTGTCTGTTGCAGTGCTTTGTTGAGTGGCGATTGTAGGAGTCCTTTGCTGAGCGGGCCTTCCACGTCACGAAATTCTTTGCAGTTTATTCGGACAGTGGGATAATATGTGTCTTACTTGGCTATTAATAGAACATTTCATCTCTCTAGCCTCAGCTGGTTCACAATCTCTGACATGTGGCCTGCTACCCTGTAGGCACTCACCATAATGCCATTTCGCAATTCTTACAAACTGAGGTATTTCTTCTCTACTTTCTTCTCATATATATATTTTAAATGGGATCATCATGCTTTTGTTGCGCAACTCTGATTTGAGTTTTCTTTTGCCTATCAATATTTTTCCTACTTCCTTTCTTGCCTTATATCCCCCTTTTTTTTCTTAATACTAAGAACGAATTGTGTTAGTACTATGTTAGGAGTTGTTATTTGTAGCAATTTATTTATTCCATTATCTCTTAACTGAGTCTATTACTCTTTGTAATAGACATAACATTTTTTTATATATACATAAAAGTATCTCAACATAACCCCTCATTTTATCATGAACATAAATTATACATTCACTCATGTCAATAAAAAGATTAGTAATAACCATTTTCTTTCTTTTCATATATACTTGATATATAAATATGAACAAATTCATTTCTATAGCAAAGAACACCTTTGCCTCAACTATATTTCATACATATCTTTATCACAGAAAGTCTCTTTTGCTAACTTCATCTATTTTATTCTTACTACTTAGGTATTTTCTAATGAAAATACTAATACTAGGACAGTCTATAGTATATCCTTTCTATATTCTGATAGATAATACATGATATAAATATCATGATTTCAATCTTCTCATTTTCTTCATTCTTTCTATACTTATCTACCAATTCTTACTATGATATTACTCTTTGTGGTACCATATCTTTCCTTTCATCATTCATCATTTTCCTCTTTCCACTCCCATTTTTTTATGAGCTTCTCATTATGCATATTCTTAATATATAATTCTTAAATCATCGAGGAAGGATTCTTCGACTATATACTCACCTTGAGTGTGGCTCTTTCTATCACTAATCCTGTCAATCATAAAAGGTGGAGTTAGAACTACATATAACATATATTTCTTAAATATCCACATTTTATCTATATTTTTCTCAAATCTTACATTTTTCCTACTTTCCTTTCCAAGATCACTTTTCATAATGAAAAATCACTTCCTTTATGAATTATATACCTATCAAAATATCATAGCAATATCCTATATTTACAACATAATTATGACAAATCATCATATATTCATATAACCGTAAAAACCAACATATCATAGGTATATCTTACAATTTCAATCTATCACTTCCATCATTTTTCCTATACCTATTCATCAATCCTTGCAGGAACATATCTTTCTTTACATATCCATTTACCATTCTTTGCTCTGATATTACTCATTGTAATATCAAATCTTTTCTTTCCGCGCCTATTTACCAATCCTTCCTCTGATACCAACTTCTGTGCCACCCCGACCCGGGTGCCTAGAAGCCTTACTCCCGGATCTTTATCGATTGGTAAACGTGACACAGGATTGTTGCCTTGGTCACACGGCGAGATTTTTATTTAGATCTCGACGAATTTTTTTCTTTTTTTCATTCATTTTCTTTCATCACATAACAAACACTTGTCATCAATTTTACACATGATACCCGTAATATCTCATCACATAACATCATGTCATCATATAAGAACATATCCTTGACATCAATTTCACATATATTATTCATATCATAATAACTGACTTATCTACATCACAAGTTCTTTCAATCTAAATATTTCATACATGCATATTTTGAAGATTCTGTATAATCATTCATACCATATACAGACCAGTTTGTTGAAAAGTTTTTTTCATACTCTTTTCCTTTTCTGCATGGCCTGTGCGGTACCTGTCTATGGTTGGGGAAAACAAAACATGAGTCGAAACTCAATAAACAAGCATTTTTCATTTTAAACGTATTACTCACCTTTCAGTAGTAGACGCTTAACAAGCGTTCGACTAGCAATTGGAGGAAACCTTTTCATAAGTACCTTTTGCAAACATTTCATAATCCCAATTCATGGCAAACATATGCTTGTAAAACTTGACATATAAATTCTTTTTCCATAGTCATATTTATGTTCTAAAACATTTTTCATTGAAGCTCCTTTTCTCATAGGACATTCTCATGTCCTAAAATACTTTTCATAAAACCCTTTTTAAGCAAATGCAATATGCAATACGTCTCTGTCCATCTGGTAGGTGACACTTATCAAGTGATCATCCTTCCTTAGGAGAGAAACCCTTCCAGGTGATAGCCCACGAGCCAGGCGGCTATCCGTGTTCATCTCCCATTGCAGGGAGGGCGCCGCCGGCATTTAGCCTTAGTCAAGCGACTCGGCCTATGCAAAGGGGGCCCAATTTGCAACCGCGTCCGGTATGCATATCCTCTACAGTAGACCTAGTACATAATCCTTGTGCACACGTTTCCTTTACATTCACATGCTAGCATGATTTTATAAAAACCATAGACCACAGTCTGTGTTCCTTTTCTAAAAGCTTGATGCTATCATGCTTTTATAAAATACTACAGACCTCAGTCTGTATTTCTTTCAAATCTTGAAAACTGGGCTTAACCCATGTTAACGAGTTATATACTCAAAACGTTTTGTAAGTATGGCCAACCTTAAAACATTTATATTTCATAACTCATTTGAAGTATTCAAGGAAAATATTTAAAATAACAATATTTTCTAACCGTTTTGTAAATAATTTCTGAACGATAAAACATCTTTAAAAAATGAGTGAAACCAAAAGATTTTTCTTATAAATGCTTTTCCCATTTATGTTTTTTTATGATCAAAGGACATGCAAGTACCTGCTTTCATCTAATATCATATACTTTTGTCAACCTGTCTTATTGTTCATTTCTATATGTGATAGACTTGAATAATCCTTTGAACATTACTCAAATCATTTTTCGAATTAATTTATCGTGTTGGCCTTCCTTAAATCCTGCTCGAAACAATGGATTTTGGAAATTCCAAAATAATTCAATATTTAGAGAACCTTTGAAACATATCCTTAAAATACTTCAAAACCTTGAAATAAAATGATTCAATACATTTATTTCAAATATCATTTTAAAAACTCATTTTCCTTTGAATGCAACCTTTTCAACATTTGTATTTCAATATTTTTCAGCATTAAAAGGATTTGCTTTTAACGAAGCAATTTCCAAGACAATTTAAGATTGCAGAATAAGGTCATATAAAATTGTATTTTCAAAAGGTTTGCTTGCTTACCTGTGTAGTCAACTTGTATCCTTCACTTGTACCCATTTCCTTTCCTATGCAAATGAAAAGAACCATTTTTCTCATATAGACATAATATTCCATGCTTGCACATTTCTACTATTAAATTTGAATTCATCTTAGGGTTTCTAACCCATGCATATGTTATAATCACTTTATTTTCCTTCATAACTCTCATAGAGGTTAATTTGGTCTCTATTTTCACATATGGATTTTTATCCCAAAAATCTTTAAAAAATCCATTCATACATACTTATAAATATCAATCTTATTTCTGCCCAAATCACTCTGTTTACTATTTATGATTATTGTTCATGATCACTGTTCCTAATACTGTTTAAGCGGGTTATTATTCACAGTGTGTTTGGCACTGTTCATGCGTTTCAAAATTTGGTATTTTTTTTAAAAAAATATCATGACATAACTCTTGTTTAGTACATCATGAGATAATTCATGCATTTTGAATTAATCATGATTATCTGGGCTAACTAAATCATTTTAGCCACTTATACACATATGTGTATAAGGTTCCATAATTCATGTTTTAAGCATAAATTTGACTTAAAAAAATTCTTTTAATTCCTATAATATATTCCATAACATACCATGATCAACATAATCATAATTCTCATTTAAAATTTCTGAAACTTATTATTAAATTCCAAAACAGCCTTCTCTTTTCACTATGTTCCATCTTCTTCTTTATCTATAATTCCATATACAGATAATAGCATTAATTTGCTATCCCTAATCCTTTATTACACTCTTTTCTAACATATATATTAATTTGGATCACTTTCAATTAGTTGTCACATTTATTTTTGATTATTTCTGAAACTGTCCACATTTGCTAAAATCAGGTGTACTAATTTCTCTAAATCTTGATTTATAATTAAATCAAGGTATTTAACTCTGAAATTTCTTTCATACATCAATAACTACATTAATTAACACTAATAAAAATTTCAACAAGAAATATTAACATTATATATTTATTTTGACATTTTCACTGTGCTAGACAGTGTTGTAAAATTAGGAAGAGCCCTAATCACGTTATTTTTAAACCATACTTATGTCAACCAAAAATCGTTTTTTATTTTTTTTGAGTGATAATCATGATACCGTTTATATCATATCAAAATTTCAGATCAAAACTCCAACTAAAAAAATTATTAAAAATCATTTACTATGGCTGATTCTGTCACCCATTTTACCCTGTTTAAATTAATATTCTCGGTTTTTTAGTTTGCAACCTAATTAATATTTTAAGGTAAAAAATTGGTCGTTCCTTAATAATCATATAATGATCTTGTGCAAAAATTTTCGTGTACAAATTCCTTCATGTACTATCTCGTTAATTTTTCATTATTCATAAATCATATTTTAAACATGATTATAAAAATCTGTTTTAAACGTCACTTATACTCAATAATTCAAGCCATAAATTAAAATCTGTTAATTTAATATGAAATCAAATAGGGTATATTTTCAGCAAAATATTCATTATAGTAACGTTCAGCAGGATGTTTAACAAAATTTCTGAATCATGAATTTCAAAACCGAAAATAATAGATACATAAATCTATTTGGAACCGTGATGATCATCCATGCATCTGTATACATGCTGTTTAACAGCTTTAAAAAAAAAATCACATTGCAAGCAGCATTTCAGATAAAAATAAATTAACAGGTACCTTGCTGTCGTTGCTTGGCTTTGCTGAAGCAAAAGCAAATTTTTTTTTTTTTTTTTAAATGTTGCTGCCCTCACCGTTGAAATCCATAGCACACCCTTTTGAATTGTGTAACGTCCAACACCCTTTTTAGACATTTCATTAAGCGGTTTACCATAGTTCATTTCTTAACCCTCTCAAGTTGCCGCTACAGCTGTTGATTTAAAAAAAAAATCAACATTTAAATAATACAACTGCCCTCTTTTGGAACGTACAGCAATTCATGTGATTTTTTTATTATTCATATGTAGATGCCCACGTAATTACCGACCATTCATGTTGCTGTCCACGTTTGCTCGTTCATGCAAAAAAAAAAAAAAATTATTTTATTTTATTTGCATTAATAAATTAATTCATAACTGTCTACATACGCACTTATATATTATGAAAATTTTTCTTATTAATATATATCCAATTTCTCACAAAATGCACCTTTTAGAATTTAAAGAAAAAATTCTATTTTATTTTAATTAACTAATTCATATTTGGATAAAAAATCTCATTTTAAAATTTTGAAAATATGTTTTCCAAAATTTCATTTCTTCATTAAATTGGGCATATTAAAATAGGCTTACCCATAAAATTTCACCTCAATTGGAGTGATGTACATATTTTAACTTAATTAAAATCATATTTTGTTATAAAATTTCATTTTAAAAATTTGTAGACATATTTTTCAAAGTTTAATTCATTCATTATGTAGGGTATATTAAAATAGGCTTGCTCCAAAAGTTTCATCTCAAACAATCTTATATACATCAAGATATTAATTAACTAAATAATTATATAAAAAAAATAAAAATATCAACGTGTACGTGCATGGTGTGCATGAATTACTTTTGGGCACGTTTTTTGATGCACTCAAGTTAGGTAATTTAGCCAACTATTTTTCATAATCTGATCTATCTAGATTAGAGAGCATATAATTTAGTATTTTCTATTAAATTTTTATATGATTCTGAGTTATGCATGCTTAGATCTAATGAAAACAGTGATGATGAATATAAGCCCTTAATTAGAGCCTCTAATTCGCCAAAAGTTTTCCATTTATTTTTATTTTTCCATAAGTTTCGTAAATTTAAACAGTTTCAATTCGTATAATTCAGAATTTTGAAATTCTTTTCCGAAATATTTGTAAAAATTCATTTTCACAGCTAATCTTTGTGGGATCATAAATTACCCTCCATTTTCTTATAAATTCCGAATATAACCTTTGTAAATTTCCACTAAGTCCACTTTTTGTCTTCGCTCTTGTCAAAATTATCAATCAATCATCTTTTCTAAATTTACAATTTAGTCTCACTTTTGTAAAATTGTAATTTGGTCTTTTCGTTATTAAGTTAATCCAAAGTGATTAACTTATCACTTTCTTTTAACTACATAATTACTATTCACGTTTCAGTAATCACATTTACTATTCTTTTGAAATTATATTTCATAAGTAATTATTTGATCCTTCAATTCCATATATTACAAAAATCATTTATTTATTTCATATAAAAGTCAATACATTATGTAGGGTTCATGACCTTAGGATTTAATACATGATCATAAAATTTGGGATTCCACACCTATGGTAAGTGGATTTAAATTCTATAAAAATACCCTAAATGGAGTGGTAATTAAAGGTAATTAACACACTGAAATATGGATTAAATTTTTTACTTAGACAATTTTATGAAATACATTATGTTTACGTTGCCAAATGAGCATATGTGAAGTGGTAGATATGCAAGGGTGATGAATGACTTGTGAAATGTAATTTTGTGCAAAGATGCATGAAAATATGATATATTTCATGATTATATATCTGTTTAGAATTTTATGATGTTAATTCTAAAATTTTGGAATTGATTAATGAAGCTAAGGCAACGACGTATGCTTAAAACGGGCACCGATGTGTGTACTTTGTAAAATGGGTAAAAAAATGGTAAATGAAGGTTTATGAACCTATGTATGATAATTAGTGGATGAATTCTATGTGATTGAAGGATTACCCTATTCATGGGGTTATACATGTTATGTGTTAGCCGATGAAATGTGTAAAAATGTGCACATATATGCTAAGTGTATGCATAATGACTTGAAAAGTTAAATAAGTGATATAAGTGAATAAAATGGGTTGGAAAACTAAATGGAATGCAAGAAAAATAAATATATGAAAAATCATATTATTCTCATGTAGGCAAAGGCAAAGAAAAGGCGGAGTCGGATAGCTAGGGAACACAGGTAAGCAAGCAAATTTTCTAAATGATTTTTGCTTTTCTAAATTGCTTTAGATAAATGTGATTTTTGTACTAATTGTTTGATTTAAATATTGAAAATGTTTTAGAGATATTTAAGGATGGTCATTCCTTAGTTAAATTGTGTTGAAATGATGCTTTTACTTGAATGTGACTTTATGAAATCTCATTTGATAAATACTATGAAAAATGCTGTGATTCCAAGTTTATGATTGAAAATCATGCTAGCATGTTAAAGATGTACTTATGAAAAAGTTCACGTGCACAAGGTCCTAGGTCAACCTGAATGGTATAAGCGGGCCGATTGTCCCCCTTTGGTGTGGCCAAGTCGCTAAGATAGGCCCAAGGCCGGCGACGCCCTCTCTGAAATGGGAGATGACGTGGATGGATGGTCGCGTGGCTAGCTTCCATCCTAAGGGAAATATGATAAATATGTTCATATTTTTATATGACATTATGCATATCGTACTCGTGATGAGTACAGGATTTATGTTTTTAAGATATATCTTTTGATAAGGCATAAGTTGTTTTCCAATATGATTTTAAATGCAAAATGTTGCTTGAAATGATTTGCCTGTAAAATGCAAATAGCTTGCTTATGGAGTTTCGACTCACGATTTTGTTTTCCAAACCCAAAGACAGGTGAAAGACATGAAATGGCGAAGGAGCAAGTGCAAGCTTGAGGATGCAATGGAAGAACTTTAGAATTCTTATATTATGAGGAAAACCCATGTTGAATAGATGTAAACTATTTGAATGTTTTATATTGATGACTATGATTTATACATGCAGTGACATCTGATTTATGTAAATGATGAAATGTTTTTTATCAGCATGCTATGTATGTGATGATGGGTTGAAAATGACCAAGATATACATGAAATGAAAATATGAGAAATTAAACTCTTATGTGAATATATTTAAATGAGATAAATATCCGTTAAAAACCCGCCATGTGACAGGACAACAATCCTGATCACGTTTACCAATCAATACGATCCCGAGGTAAGGCTCAGGATGTGACGCTCGGGTTTGGGGAGCCACACTGATCTTCTTTTTTTCGGCGATTACCCTTTTTCCTTTATTAGCCTCACCTTCCTTGGAGGCTGTAAAGAATTATTTTTGAGCTTTCCTAAGCTCTTGAGTCCTTATTGTTTCAATGCATGGGGCCAACCCCTCTCTTAGTTGGGGCATCAATCCCCTCTGAAACTTTTGTACCTTATTCTCTGGCACAATGGCAATCCACGGCACATATCTTACCAAGGCGTTGAACTTTGTAGCGTATTCCGTAACTGTCATCCTGCTTCGTTGAAAAACTCTATTACCCTTTGGCTTTGTAGCCCTACAGGGAGATATTCTTTATTAAATTCCTCCAAAAATTCATGTTACATAACTTGCTCAGGATGTGGCATAGTGACCTTCAGCGTTTCCCACCATTTATAAGCATCTTTTACCTGTAGGTGGGTAGCGCACAACACTTTTTGTTGATCATTGCAGGGCGATATCCTAAATAGCTTCTTGATTTCTGTGATCCACTGCTCTGCAATGAGGGGGTCCGGTTCCCCTGCAAACTTGGGCTGGCACTGGGCAAGAAAGGCATTGATAGCTTTTCTGTCGACCTCAAGGAGACTATCCTCCATTCCCCTTGACGTGCCGGGATTGGCCGAGGGACCTGGTCTTTCCCCGTCTCCTCTTGATGGCGGGGCCTACTAGTTCCTCATTTCTTGTAATAAACTAGCAGCCTGGGCTGTCCATTACTGCATAGCTTTCTCGATTGCCGCAGCTATTCTTTCTTCTATGTTGACCTCTGCTTGAGGTCTAGGGCTTTCCTCTTGCCGTGGGCGGGTCTTAGAGGATTGCTCTTCGGATTCTGCCCTATAAGTTCTTTTACTGGCTTTGCCCCTTGCTTGATCAACTGATTCTTCCATTGGGGCCTTTCTTTATTATCTCTTGCTTTAGCTCTGGTGAGCGGCATTTTCAACTTCATAAAAACATTTATTAGTATAACATCAATATTCATCATAATACACTTAATTAAGTAAATTCAAACACATAGTCACATGATCACATAATTCACATATATCATCAGCAAACCATTTATACATAAGTCAAACTTTTTGTACATAGGCTAACTTAGCCTTATGTACCTGTTCCCAATAATATTTACATATTTATAAACAAAAAGTAAAATGTCTTGGTGGTGGCTGCGTCTTCCTGATCCCAATCCCTTTTATCGTCCCCTTCTCCTTAACCTCAGGAACCTTCTAAGACTAAAGGGTACCCGTGTGGATTCCTCAGTGACTGTACTGGTATCAGACCAGTCTTGAGGTCCTGGGTTCTCGTCCTCTTCTTCGCTATCGGACCATTCTATGGGGTCCTCATCATTGTTTGCTAGAGGGGCAAGAGGTGGGGCTTCGGGCATTACCTCTAATTCTATGACCCTAAGGATGACCTCACTAGGCTGTTTAGGAGGGGGATACTCCATTACTTCTTCTCCCCTTGTCAGAGCCTACCGGCATTCTTGGGCAGCCTCTCTTTCCTAGCGGTCTATTTGAGCCCAAGGTGTTCCGTATCGGAACTGAATGTATCCCGCATCAAACCTAAACCATGGACTTGGGTTAAGTGGGACTGAGGTAACTCTCCTTTGTCAATACCTTTGTAAATCTTCCTCAGCGACCCAATCGGTGACCACCGATGGCCTAGGTAGTGGGCTGGCTGGGGTATGTACTGGAGAGTCTGGGGGTGCAAGTGCCTGGCTAGAGGATTCTGCCCGGTGGATTTCAGATAATACCAAAAATCCTGGTAGGTGGCTAGGAAGGATTATAGGTACTGAAGGGCGACGTGATTCTGGTTCCCTAATATATGGAAGTGCCTGGTAACTAGTGGGAACTAGGGGTCTTATGGTTAGACCTTCTTGGGAGGCAAATCATATGTTAACTCTTTCCTGAGCCTGTTCCCTTTCTTGCTCCTCTTCTAGTTCCCTTGCACTTAATACAACCTTTCCTTTATCTTCCATCTACATATAAATCATCAATGATAAATAAATCAATTATGATTTCATGGATTCTAGCTTGATCATTTCTTTCCTTTTCTGCCTATTTACCAATCCATGCTCTGATACCAACTTCTGTTGCGCCCCAAACCGGGGTGCCTAGAAGCCTTACTCCGGGACCGTTTTTGATTGGTAAATGTGACTCAGGATTGTTGCCCTGATCACACGACATGATTTTTTTATACATATATAACATCAATACATGGAAAATTGCCACCATTCATTCAACTTGAAATATATTTCACATATCATAGCTATAACCAAAGTCTTGTTCATAAACATCATCTTTGAAAGGATATTCCTTCCCATCTCAAAATTTTCATCATTGTCTTTACATAAAAATTTACATATATAACATTTATATCAAAAACTATATATTATTTTGCATGCTGCCTTCATCATCATTTCTTGTCTGTCGTTGAAAAAGCATGAGTGAGTAGTAATACTCAGTAAGTAAGCTAGACATATTTTTTCAATCCTCTTTTTATGTGTTTCATAAGATGCAAATGCAATGCATTCATAGCATTCATGACATTCCTTTAGATGAGACGCTAGCTAGGTGCCCATCCCATATATGCTCCCATCTCAGGGAGGTCGCCACCGGCTTGGGCCTGTATAAGCGACTTCACAATAGTGAGGGGGACATCCAGTCCGCTTACTACCTCAACTATGGCCTATTCCTCGTGCACATGCTCATTTACATACACATGCCAACATGATATTTGTAAATCATAAACAATTCATAAAATCATTTAATAAATAATTTAACAAATGTACTTCAGTTTATGTAAAGCAGTTATAGGTATGGCTAACCTTAAATAAATTTCATCAACCAACTCACAAACAATTTCAAGCATTTTGAAAATAATTTGCAAAATATATAACTTGCTTACCTTTTCAGTTGGTTTCCTCGACTTTTTCTTTTCCTTTTCCCATTCAAGGAAAAATAATATTTCATTTATTCCATTCAAGCTGCTTCCCATGCATGCTTTACAATATTCGGGCATTTATCTCTTTATATAGATTTTTCTATCCATAGGTTCTTCAAAAATTCCATGCTTATATTTAAATATTAATCTCAAATTTTCTCCAATATCACGATGTTTACTATTTATAGTTACTGTAGCAAATTACTGTTCACAACGTGTTGGTTACTGTTCATGGGCTCCAAAAATTGACATTTTTCCCAAAAATAAAAAATACCATGTCATAGCTTATGTTTAGTATATCATGGAAAAATTCATAAATTTTGAATTTATCATCATTAATTTGGCTAAATAAATCATTTTCTCCATCTACTAAAAATAACATAATTTCACTTAAGCATAATCCTTAATTCCAAAAATCATGAGATTAATATATCATCATTCCAACATCATAATTATCATAATCATTCATCCTAAATCTTCATTTATCAATATTGGAGCATTATTTACACATATCATATGCTATCTTCCCGAGTGCTCTATCTTTACTCCAAATTTTTGATGTTTTGGAATAATTCCAATTAAGTATTATAACTATACTTATTTTCTCATGATTAGGTATTATCTAAGCATGGTTTTACCCTACTTAACATCCGAAAGAAATTTGGATAGAAATCACTTACACGAAGTGGAGATATCCCTCTTCTTCTCGCACTTTCTCTCTCTAACTTTCTCCTCTTCTTTCCTTTGACGTGTGGGGGGTTTGGGAACTTGATTTTGCTCAAATGTAGCTGGGATGAAGTACATTTGGACGTTCACCCCTGCCCCTATAGTTTTTGACTTTTCATCAAATTGTAATTTAACCCCCTAGTTCAAGGTATTAAATTATAAATGTAATTTTTTCTATGGCAGACTATTCACGCTCCCTATGGCAGACCTAGTTTTCTAGATTTTTAATTTATTAAAATTATTTATTTTAAGCTAATTCAATCCTAGCCGTTGATTTATGACGATGATGAATGTGGACCATTGATTTTGGTCAAAAATCTCAACCACCCCCTGCTCACGCCCCTGCCATTGCTGATTTCCATTTCATTTTTTTATTTTTAAATTATTTAATTTTAATAAAAAGTCAAAAGTAGAATTAATGAAAAGTTAATCTACTTTTTAATCTCCATTTGACGTTTCATCTTGACCCTTAATTTGTAATTTTCATCACATCTTAAACCCTTCGTCATGTTCATCATGAATTTTTAACCGTCCATAAAAAATTTCATCTAAATCCAACGTCCGGATTGTAAATTATGAATTTTTCTTTAATTTTTCACTAAAATCCAAATTTGTATTAAAATATCAAAAAGTATTGCTATTTTTTCTTTTAGTGATTAAATCCCTTTTTTGTCTTTTTGTGATTAAGTTAATCCAAGTGCTTAACTCTTAACAATATATCTTAATTCTCAATTACTATTCACGTGGGTTAAATTCTTAATTGCATTATTTTAATCTCCAATACACATATCCATAAATATAATTCATGAATTTTATTCATCATAAAAATTATTACAAAAATCTAGGATTTACAATACGTAATTGCCTGAGAAAGCTGGGTTTCACAATATGCTAGCATGATTTCATAAAACATCACAGACCGCAATCCGTGTCCTTTTAAACCATATTGAAAAGTAGGCACCCACTTAACATATTTGAAATCTAATTCTAAGATAACCACCCTTAAATACTTTTAGAAACATTTGAGTTAAATATTTTGATAAGCATTTGTAATATTTGAAAAAACAATCTTTCTAAACCTATGTCCTTTGAATACTATTTAAGCAAATAAAACTCAATTTATTTTGTAATATTAACTTATCGGGTTGGCTACCCTTAAATCTTCTTTAGAACATCCGTATAAATATTTCCAAAGTATTTTCAAAGTATTTTTATTTTTCAAGGAAATCAAAACTTTTCTAGTAAATCATTTTGACCAAATGGGCCATTTTCAATTCATCATTTATTTTAAGTGTCATGTCATGGGGTAAACAATTTTGTTCTTTAAATCAAATCCTTTTTTTCTTTCATAAATACACAAGCTTTTCACAAAATCCTGTGGAAATAACCTCAAAACTTGTTTGCAAATATTTACTTCTGAAACAATCAAAACTTCCTTTTTCTTTATAAAATCCCTTTGAAAATAGCATTATGAAGAACTTTCTTACTTGTAAGAAAATTCTTAAAACCATCAACGTAAAGTATTTCCAATCTTTGCAACACTTGTGATAAAATAATTATTTTAAAAAGTTTTGCTCGCTTCCAATGAAGCAATCCTTGAGGCATTTCATTAAAGTCATCATTTTTAAGACTTAAGCTTACCCACTTGTAAGAAATTCATAAAAGCATGAACATAAACATTTCTAATCATTTCAACATATAGGAGGAAATCAATATTTTGTAAAGTTTGCTTGTTTACCTGTGATATCTTTAATCACCTTCTTCCATTTTTTTCTTTACCTTTTCCTAAATAAATAAAAATAACATTTCATTTATATGAATAAATTTCAAATGCTTGCACCTCTTAGGGTTTTCCAACCTACATAAACCTCATGAATTTACATCAAACCAGCTTAACCCACTTGTCTTTCAAGTTGGTTGTTAATTTTCCAATTCACACATTGGTGTGACATGTGGCTTAATGTGACCATTCTTCCCATTTTGACCATTCCCGTTGTTTGGATACCCTTATTTAGGGTACGTTTTCAAGCTTATTATAACCTCTAAGGTTAACTCAACATATGAAAGTTTAATACTTTCCATTTATCATTTAACACCCATTCTTTACATTTTTCACATTGGTGCTCATCCAATGCACCTATTTATGAGTTAGGGCCACTAATTTCAATTTCAAAATTTGGAGATTTTATAATTTTCTTAAAACAGCCCTATACTTCCACATTTTACCATATTTTCCTTTCATTTTTGCACTTTAGCTATCATACATGGTCATTCTTCCTTCTTGCCTTCCATACTTTTCATGTTCACTACTTTAAACACACATATATTATGTGTAATTCAAGTTCATATAAAACAGAAAATTTCCTCTCCTTTTTGGCTTAACTAAAGCACTTTTTTTGCACACTAATTAGGGTATAATCATGAAATCAAAATTCCCTAATTAATTTTTCCAAAACAGAAACTTTTCTTCCTCTTTCTCCGCGTTGGACGTCCAAATCATCATGGCCTTATAAAACAGATTTTTACCCTTCTTAATTACACCCTTTGGACGTCTATAATACCTTATATTTAAGATATTTTACCCTCCTAATCATCCATTTATCATGTTGTTTAGGTTACGCATCAATTCCACCTTAAATGAGTAGAATTTTGCACCAAGTTGTCAACTCTATGTTTCACCCTCCCAAGGTCCATCAAACATGCTTAGTTTAATATCTATTAATCATGGAAATAATTCATGGAAATAATTCACATAATTAAATATATAATAAAGGGTTAAACAACAACTTAAATATGAAATTAATCTAAATTTCAGCATGGTTATCATGTGCATATCAATCCTAAATCACATATATCCTTCCTTGAATGCTTGAAGTAAATCTCCTAGTTCATTTATCCTTTAATAACCCTATCAAGGGCTTCTTGAATCATCATTTAGAGTTCATAATGAATCAATTTTATGAACCATTCATTGAATAAGAAAACTTAGAATTTATCAAACTAAAACTTGGTTCAAAGACTTACTTTATGAGCTAGGTTTGCTTGATCCTTGCTCAAGTTGGTTTCCTCCGTTCTTCCCTTCCTTCTTCTCCTCTTTTCTTTTTCTTTTCTTTCCCTTTTTTCTTCCTTGCTTGGCCGTCCACCCTGCTGCCTTTTTTTCTTTTTTTTCTTTAACTTGTTGTCCAAGAAATATGGACGCCCAAGCTCCATCAAAGGGACATTCCAAACTATCTGCTTTTCCTTTTTATAAGGGTGCTTTTTCCACCTCATTTTGACTTAAATAAATCAACGTTTATCCCCACTTGAGCTATCTTACTTATCCCATAAGATTTCTATTTTTATGTATTTTCTAAATGCCAAAAATCTATCATTTTGCTATCCATGTACACTTCCCTATGTGCCTGCCCATTTTGTCATTTTGTGGCAAAAAAAATCTGCCCAAATATTATGCATTGAATGTTCCTTGATGCAGCACCTTTTCATACACTTTTTGCATTTTTTAAATCTCAAAATTGCTCAAAATTCCCATCTCATTGTTGGTCCCAAGTTGATGGCAATTACCCAAGAGGGGAGGGGTGAATTGAGTATTTAAAATTTTTCAACTTAAACAGAATCTTTACCCCGGTTTAGTTTAATCCCCTTCAATGAAACAAAAAGAAAGCAATAAAATAATAAGAGATGAAATAAATCAATGGACAAGATTTATAGTGGTTCGAGCAACCTTCCCTACTTCACTCTTCCAAGCTCACACCTCTTGTGACTTGGGTTCCACTATGTATTTCACAAATACACCTAAAGCCACTACTCTCTTCTAGATTCTAGCTTTAGAGGGCATCAACAACTCACAGCACAAGTAGGTGACGAGTTCCACTTCAATCACACACTACTTGGTTTACACTTGATCTTAGTTACCCAAGCTAAATCAAGTTTAATACAACAAGAAAAAGTAAAAGAGAGTTTCTACACATTACTGATGTGTAGAGGCAGATTTTGCGCAGAGAAGAACTTGTGAAGTAGACTTAATAATTCGGCAAGCAGCTCTTGGCAGTTTTAAAGCAACGTTCTTCTTCTAGATGTTGGCTTGATCACTTAAAGCTCTTAGGAATGAGAGTTATGCTCAATCAATGATATTTTAGCTACCCTCCACGTTCATAGTGAATGCCTTATATAAATGGCGAGGGAATCCGAACGTTTAGAAGTAGGTGGCGCACATTTAATGCGCCAACGTTCGAAAAATTTCCGACCGTTGCGACCCAAGTTGCAGGTGGAGTCGATTTCGGGTGCGACTTTGGCTTTCTGCAAAGACTTCAAGTTCCATTTTGAGTTGACTTGGTCCTGAACTTGACCCAAGTCGCAGGTGAAGTCGACTTTTGGTGCGACTTCACTTTCTTTGCTTGCTTTGATGAACTTGAACTTCTACTTCTTTGAAATGATTTTACTTGCTTAATTTCTTCATGCTTAATTGTCCTTTCCTTGATTTATATCATTTGAGACTTAGTATATTCATCCTAGCTTGATTGTCTTTTAGCTCCGTGTCTTGCAAACTTGAATCCTTGAATCTTGGAGTACATGAAGTGTGTGATCTTGATTTTCCATGATGAATGCATGCAACTTTGTTTGCTTTGGACTTGATTTGATCTTCATTTGACCTAAGTCGAGTATTTGAGTCGACTTGGCCTTCAACTTCACTCAAGTCTAGCATTGAGTCGACTTGATCTGCAAGTTACGCACTGAAGTCGAAGCTGGAGTCGACTTGGTCTGCGACTTCACCCAAATCGCATACATGTTCGCAATCTCACCGCAAGTGCACGGGTCGTAGATTGTAGTATATAAATTATCGATCCACAGGGAATTCAGGACTATAAAATTTTACTTTTAAATGCTTTCGCGTCGGATATGGAGATAATATAACAAATAAAATAGAAAAGTGGGGTGGAAATGCAGTAAATAAAAGGGAAAGAAAATAAATAAATGGGAAGAATTGCAAATTAAAAATGAGGAGAGAAAGCGAGAGTTCAAATACCTAGGGTCTAGGATTTCACATGCGTATTTTAGAACAGGTAGTGGTATAATTTTTTAATTTGGATATTGTTTGTTAAAGGAGAACAAACCCTAATTTATCCTTGCACCTTCTTTTGAAACCTATAAGGCATATCCTAATTTTCTTAACCACCTATTCTCATGGGATTAAGTTAATTAGAATTCATTAAGTTTTGTGGTTTGTTCATGAAATTCCTCAAGGTCATCATGCCTATTCTCATGGTCTTAGATTTTCAGGTTTAATATCTTGATTTTCGTATATTAGATTTCCACCTCTTGGTTCCATCACCTAATATATGGAATCATGCCAAAGTACGGGCCCATGTACATAGCAAGCATAAAAATCACAAGATATTAAATTAACAACACCATTCAAAATAAATGAATTAAAAATCCACACCACGCTGCATTGTACGCATGTTACGTCCTAAACCCTAGATTTAAGGTTTAGCCAAGCATATTTAAGTTTAAAATAAAAATAAAATTACAATCCATCTTAAACAAGACAACTAAAATTAAAAAGGGAAACGATAGAAAAGCTTATTGGTTTGAAGCCCCGATGGTGTGTCGGCCGCTCCACGCAACTTGTAAGTCCGCCTTTTGCCCGTGATCTCCACCTTGCTTTCTCTCTCTTTCTCTCTCAAAATTATGCTGTAATCTTCTTATAAAATTCCAACTAAAATATTTTACAGTGGTATCCTTGCAGGGATTTTCTGTTGCTTGCTCCTCGGAATTTTGTCTGCTGTGGAAAATGCACTTTTCGCTTTTGCCGGTTGCTCCCCCTTTTATAGATACATACCTTAATTGCTATGGGCCCCATCTTCATCAATTTCTGTGGACCCCACTAATCACATTGCTGCTGAAACTAACGAGAGCATCACGTGAATTTGTATCTTGGTGATTAATTGGGCAGCTTTGATAAATGCATTGCATGCTAGTGGGGTCCGCTTAATTGTGCAGCTAGTGGATTTTACGTGAAATGGGCAGCTAGTAAAATGAGGAGCATGGAGGTGATTATTTGTGGATTTATGGACATGGGGTCCATTGATTTAATGCATGCTGCTGCCCTTTAAAATGCTGCTAGAGAATTCACGTGGAATGGGGATATTAGTGGGGTCCATCTGCATGAAATCATGAGCAGCTACGAATGGACGGTGTTGGATTGGTTTGAATGATTAGGATTTTCTGGAATATTTGGACGGCTGATCAGATGGTTGATCACGGTGGGGTCCATGCTGGTCACGTTGCTGATTTTGGATGGGCATGATCATGTGATTTTCTGGTGGGCCATTGCTGCTGAAATCACGTGAATGTTGCTGCATAAATGGATAGCATGTGAGGTCCATCAATGGTTGCTGCAATTGACGTGAATGGGTGTGGTATTGCTGTGTTGGACGGCTATTGCTTGGGGTCCATCTCAATATAAAATTCTGCATTTGCTGATTTATGAAATAGGCATGGGATATTAAATGGAAATCACGTAAGCATGATGAATGGGTTGCTGATTAATTGGAAGACCAATTTTCTGGACAGTTTGGGCGTGATTTGGGATGGTGGAGAAATGCAGATTATTGATTTCTGGTGGAGCCCACTGCAAATGCTTGATCACGTTGAATTAATGTGCAGCTTAAAATGTTTAATTGGCAGCTGCTTGGTAACGTGATGAGTGGACAACAGATTAAATGGCTTGATCGGTTGATGAATGCATTCACGTGATGCTGCTGCTGTGGGCCATACATGGGTAGTTTGGGCGTGATTTTGGATTGGAAAGCTTGGTGCTGGATCATTCTCACATGAATGGGTATAAAATAAAATGGGCATCTATATGATGGATGGCTGGATTTTCAGATGCCACAGATGATTGATAAATGCTGATCTTGGTGGGGTCCATTTCAATCACATTAATGCATTTTGCTGGCTGTGAATATGCAATGTGCTGCTGTTAATTAATGCATTCACGTGAGCAGCTATTCAAGCATGGTGGGGTCCATCAAAATGCTGCTGAAATTGGAATTCACGTGACAGCTATGAGCAGCATGTGTATGCACGTGAAATGCAGCATTGTTGAATGCATTGCTGAATTTTGTTTTGTGGATAATGTTAAATGGACGTGATGGGCATCAAGTGGGGTCCATTGCATGATTTAATGAGCAGCTTGGTAAATAAATGATCAGCTATGGACGGTGCTTAATCATGTGATTTTCAGCTTGAAAATGGACGCTTGAATTTGCTGAATGCTTGGGTATCATGAAGTGGATGGTTGCATGTAATTTGCCTGATTTGATTTTCATGTGGGACCCACTCGGTGAAACTTGTTTTCCCTATATAAAAATATTTAAATCATTAATTTCATTAAAATTATTAGTGGATTATTATTAAAATTATTTCAAACCTATTTAATTTCGTGGCAACAAATAAAATGTAATTTCAAGCCAAAAGATTATGAAAATTATTTAAATTGCCTGAAATTAATATTTAATACCCAAATGTTGCAAAAACACATTTTAAACCAAATTTCATATTAATTTCAATTAATTGCCCACCAAATTGGTATAAAATGTCTGCAAAATATGTTACCAAATTCCAATTATCAATGCGGAATCGACTTGGTCTGCGATTTCGACAGCTCTCGTCCCCAATTTCAACGCTGGACAGAAAATCATGGTTGAAGTCGATGCTGGAGTCGACTTGGTCTGCGACTTCACCCAAGTCACATGCGGAGTCGACTTCGTTTGCGACTTCGGCAGCTTTGCTCCCCGATTTCAACGCTGGACGAAAGCAACGTTTTGAAGTCGCTGCTGGAGTCGACTTGGGGATCGACTTGGCCTAAGTCGATGCCTGAGTCGACTTGAAAATCGACTTGACCTGTCATGCTTCATTTTCTTCATTTTTATATCCTTTAATCATCTTTACAAACATGTTAGTAACCAAAACTTACTCAAATTTATTTGTTAATCATCAAAATATAGACTTGGCTTATTTTCCACATGTTTCCAACAATCTCCCCCTTTTTGATGATTGACAAAACTGATTTGAGTTTATACCTTTCAATGTCTTTAAAACATACTATTTTATCTTGTTTTGGTATCTTTAGAATAATCACTGGTCTTTTGTATTTTGAAATTTAACATACATATCTCATTCTCATCATTTACATATTTCTCAAACTTTTCATATGCAAACTTATGTATAATCTACCCACCTCAAATCCTAATTTATTCTCCCCCTTTTTGTCAATTGATCAAAAATAAAGATAGAGCGGGTTAATCCTTTGAGAATGGGGGGGCTGCTCCCCCTGAACCTGTGCTACCCCTCACTAGGGGTGTAAATCGGGTCAGGTTGACTCGGGTTGGCACAAATACAACCCTAACCCACCTTGTAAAATCACAACCCAACCCTACTTTCAACCCTACTTTTCACATCTTAACCCAACCCTATTTCAACCCACCTCAAATCGGTTCGGTTCGGGTTAGAAATCGGGCTAATAGATTACACATGTTATCAATGCTAGTTAAAGTTTTGTTCACCTGAATTTCTAAAATAATAAAAATAATTATAATTATAAAAACAATAAGTACCAATAAAAGTTCTACATAGCTCAAAAGTGGAGGATAAGTTTAGTAATTGATTCGTTTTTTTGTTTTTGTATCTTTGAGCAATCGATGTCTTCTGCAAGTCAAAAAGTGAAAGCCAAGTAAAATTATTACAGTAAATTATGCAAAATAGAAAAATGAATATTATATTCTTACTTACCTTCTTAGTTGGCTTCCAATCAAAGCTACAAACATCTTAAGTTCTCAGTTGACCTGTTATGTTATTCTAAATCACCAATGCGAGCAAATATATAAACAACCTATTTACGATGCAATATAACCAAATAATCCAAACACAATTTCACAACTAATTAACCAAATATATTTCCAAACCAAATAAATTCAAATAACATTTGACAACCAAATAGTCAAACAAATTTCCAAACTCAACACAATTTTTATTTAAATATCTAAGCAATATGAATGAAATACACTTTCATAAATATATGTAAATACATATCTTATGAAATCGGGTCGGGTCGGGTTGACCGACCCCTAACCCAACCCAACCCATTTTTAAAATCGGGTCGGGTTGAACCCATTTTTTAAAAACCAAATTTCCAAAACCTCAACCCAACCATGGTATAAATCGGTTCGGGTTGATGCGGGCTCGGGTTGAACCCAACCCTATTTACACCCCTACCCCTCAGCTTGTGCTTTTCTAAGTTAATTCAATCATTCCCATATCATTTCTAATTTTATAAAAATTTTCTTTTGCTAGAGGTTTGGTAAAAATATCTGCAATTTGATCTTCTGTTTTTACATATTCCAAACATATATCATGATTTTCTACATGTTCTCTAATAAAATGATGTCTTAGGTCTATATGCTTGGTCCTAGAATGCAATACTGGGTTTTTAGTTAAACATATTGCACTAGTATTATCACATTTAATAGGTATATCTTTAAAATTCATGCCATAGTCCCTAAGTTGTTGTTTCATCCAATGCAATTGGGCACAACAGCTCCCGGCGGCAACATATTCGGCTTCCCCGGTGGATAGAGCAACACTAGTTTGTTTTCTTGAAAACCATGAAACCAATATGTTCCCAAGAAACTGACATGTTCCACTAGTATTTTTTCTATCTACCTTGTAACCAGCAAAATCTGCATCCGAGTAGCCGATTAGATCAAAATTAGAACCCTTTGGATACCAAAGTCCTATGTTGGTAGTATCTATAAGTATCGAAAAATTATCTTTATAGCTACCAAATGTGATTCTTTTGGACATGATTGAAATCTAGAGCACATGCAAACACTAAACAGTATATCAGGTCTAGAAGCAATTAAGTATAATAAATAGCCTATCATGCTTCTATATAACTTTAAATCAACAGGTTTACCTTTCTCATCTTTGTCAATTTTAATGGTTGAGCTCATAGGTATGTTTGCTCCTTTGCTATTTTCCATGCCAAACTTTTTCAACAATTCCTTGACATATTTGGATTGATTGATGAAGATTCCTTCACTTAGTTGCTTAATTTGTAGGCCAAGGAAGAAGTTTAGCTCCCCCATCATACTCATTTCAAATTCCTTCTGCATAAGCTCAGAAAATTCTTAACAAAGGATCTCATTAGTAGCACCAAAAATAATATCATCTACATAAATTTAAATAATCAAGATATCTTTTTCTTTATACTTGATAAACAAAGTGGTGTCTACCTTTCCTTTTTGGAAGTCATGATCAATCAAAAATTTGCTCAATCTTTCATACCAAGCCCTTGGAGCATGTTTTAATCCATATAGTGCTTTGGTTAATTTGTATACAAATTTAGATTGATCCTTCTCTTCAAATCCAGGTGGTTGTTCAACCTACACCTCTTCATTTATATACCCATTCAAAAATGCACTTTTAACATCCATTTGAAATAACTTAAAGTTCATGTGAGATGCAAAAGCTAGTAAAATGCGAATGGCCTCTAATCTAGCAACCGGAGCATAGGATTCCTCAAAGTCTATTTCTTCCTCTTGTGAGTATCCTTTTGCCACAAGTCTAGCTTTGTTTCTCACCACAAGTTCACTTTCATCTAATTTGTTCCTAAAGACCCATTTTGTGTCAATGACAATACAGTCTTTTGGTCTTGGAACAAGATGCCAAACTTGGTTTCTTTCAAATTGATTTAATTCCTCTTGCATTGCTACGATCCAGTTTTCATCATCAAGAGCTTGGTCAATAGTGGATAGTTCAATTTTAGATACAAAGGCGTATTGTCCACAAATATTTTGTTTTGACCTTCTAGTCTTAACACCTTTATAAATATTGCCTATAACTTGCTCAATTGGATGGACATTTTTGAACTTTAAATTAGTTGGAGGTTTATAGGAATTATTACCTTCACTTACCCTTTCCTCCATGGATTCTTCTTGCTTTTCCACATGCAATTTTTCAAGGTTCCGTTTATTGAAGACTCTATATGCTTTGCTATTTGATGAGTAACCAAGGAATATTGTCTCATCACTCTTAGCATCCAGTTTTCCCAAGTTTGTTTTTCCATTGTTCAAAACATAACATGTGCAACCAAAAGCATGAAAATATGAAATATTTGGTTTTCTACATTTCCATACTCATATGGGTCTTTTTCAAGATTGCTCTAATGGTAACTCGGTTCAACACATGACAAGCTATACTTACAGCTTCACCCCAAAATTTCTTAGATAATTTACTCTCATTTAACATTGTTCTAGCCATCTCTTGTATGGTTCTATTTTTCCTTTCAATCATTCCATTTTGTTGTGGAGTTCTTGGTGCAGAAAATGTGTGGTGAATTCCTTTTTCATTACATAATTCTATGAATCATTTATTTTCAAACTCACCACCATGATCACTTCTAATGGTCATAATAGTACTTTGTTTTTCATTTTGCACCAAGTTTACAGAGGTTGCAAACATAGAGAAGGCTTCATCTTTGCTAGCTAAGAGAATTACCCATGTGAATCTTGAAAAATCATCAACTATTACAAACATATACTTCTTCCCACCAATGGTTAAAATGTCGCATGGCCCATATAGATCCATGTGTAGCAAGTCAAGTGGCCTAATGGTGGAAATCTCATTTTTGGTAGAGAAAGACATTTTAGGTTGTTTTGACAATTGACATGCCTTGCAAATTTTATCTTTGTCATATTTCAACTTTGGCAATCCTTCTACCAAACTCTTTTTCCATAGGGTCTTAATATTTATCATGTTTATATGCCCAAGCCTCTTATGCCAAATCCATGGATCATTGTCAATGACCATTAGACATTGACCATCTAGTTCATCAAGTGAAACCGAATATACATTTTCATATCTTTTTCCGCTAAACATGATATGTTCTCCATCAAATACATTGCATATAGATGATTCAAACACAACCTTGTATCCTTTGTCACATAATTGGCTAATACTCATTAGATTGTGCTTGAGTCCTTCAACAAATAACACATCCTATTTACATGCATTTGAAATACTATAAATGTTTCCTTTACCTTTAATTTTACTTTTCTTGTTGTTTCCAAAGGCAACAGTTCCATCATTGCAAGGCTTGAGTTTATGAAATAAACGTCTTTCTCCAGTCATATGCCTTGAGCAACCACTATCCATGAACCAAACGTTGCTTGCCTTTGCCTTGAAACATACCTGAAAAATGAGCAAATAAAGCTTATCTCTTTGGTACCCATTTTATGGGTCCATTTGGGTTAGTAAACTGATTTAATCTTTATTGTTCTATTCTTGAAAGCCCAAATCTTGTATTTCTTGGAACCCAAACTAATTTTGCACCATGGTCATACATTTTCTTAAAGTTGCATTTATAAATTTTGTAGCCCATCTTGTTGCAAAAGTTGCAAGTCATTGGTAATCTAGGAGTAGACCTCCAAGTATGTAGTGGTTCAAATGTTGGCCTTCTAGTCCAAACAGCTTGTTTCCCTTTTGGTTTGTAAATAGGTGCAACTTTAGCTTGATTTTTCTAAGATTTTGGTACATTTGATTTGTTACTTTCTCCTTGCTCAAATGCGGAGTATCCAAGACCTCTTCTATTGTTTTGAGAGGTCATGTTCGGAAACATTTTTGCACTTTCTCCTGGATTAGAGAACTTATTTAATGATTCATTTAAGAATTCATTCTCCTATTTCAATTTTTCCACTTCTTTTAATAGCAGTTCGTTTTCTTCTTTCAGTTTTGTTGTTCTTTCTGCTAGTTTCCATTTACAATAATAATGAAATTATATTGTTGTCTCTTTAATGATAACTTGTTTCCTAGTTTTTTGATTTCCTCATGTAATGAATCATATGCATGTTGTAATTCCTCTAATTTAGTACATTTGAGACATTCTTGAATAGAAGAATGAGTAGATTGAGAATAGCAAAATTTGGAATTTACCTCTTCATTACTTGTGCATTTTGTTGAGGTGGTTTGTTCTTCCAAAACTTTCGTTGTGTTCAAAGTTTCTTCATGCTCAATCCGTGTCATGCAACATATTCTTGCACAATTTGCTGCTTCAAAATCATCGGTTGAGAAGCTACTTGTTGATGACGTTTCTTCATTCACGTACATTCCTCTTCCCTTAGGCCTTTGGAATTTTTGGCTTTCATATCTTTCCTTCTTTTCATGATGATCCTTTGATCTTTCTTCCGGTGTAGGACATTGAGCTTGCATATGTCCCATACCGCCGCATCTATAACACTTTGTAACCTCCTTCTTTTTCTCTTTTCGAGGTCTCTCTTTGAAATCTTTGAAGTTCTTTTCTTTCCTTACAAACTTTCAAAATTTGCGAGTTAATAGAGCAATGTCTTCATCATCGTTGTGAGATGAGGAGGTGGACTCATCTGAGTTATGAGTAACTTTTAATGCAATTTCTCTCTTTCCTTTGTGGTGATCTTCATTTCTTTTCTTGATTAGCTCATGTGACATTAATGAGCTAATAAGGTCTTCTAGCTTCAATGTGTTCAGATCCTTGGCTTCTTCTATTGTAGTAATCTTTGGAGTCCAAGATTCTGGTAGAGCTCTTAGGATCTTCATGACCTGTTCAGATTCGGAGATAATTTTTCCAAGACCTTTCAAAGCATTAATAATTTTAGAATCTAGCAAACATTTCAGAAATATTTTCTGTTTCTAGCATTTTAAAGCTTTTCAATTCCCCAATCAAAATATTTCTCCTTGTCCCTTGGACTTGAGAAGTTCCTTCATAGATAGATGTTAGTATATCTCATATCTCTTTGGCGGTCAAACAAGAGGATACTCTATCATATTCAGAAGCGGTAAGAGCACAAACAGTGAATTGATAGCTTTAGCGTTGCTCTTAACAGTTTTTACTTCCTCATCAGTCCATTTGGAAGCTCTTTCATCAATTGGCAAAGTCACACTGTCTTGGATCACAATCCAAGAGTCCATATCTGTAGCCATGATGAGTTATTTCATACGTAGCTTCCAATAGCCAAAATTGTTCCCATCAAACAATGGTGGCTTAGTAAAAGATTGGCTTTCGGCAAATGCGGGAACGGAAGTAGATTGGGTTGCCATATCAGAAGATCTCTTTGGTAAAACTCAAAGACCTGCTCTGATACCACTTGTTGGTCCCGAGTTTATGGCAATTACCCAAGAGGGGAGGGGTGAATTGGGTATTTAAAATTTTTCAACTTAAACATAATCTTTACCCCAGTTTAGTTTAATCCCCTTCAAAGAAACAAAAAGAAAGCAATAAGAAAATAAGAGCTGAAATAAATCAATGGACAAGATTTATAGTGGTTCGGGTAACCTTCCCTACTCCACTCTTCCAAGCTCACACCTCTTATGACTTGGGTTCCACTATGTATTTCACAAATACAACTAGAGCCACTACTCTCTTCTAGATTCTAGCTCTAGGGGGCATCAACAACTCACAACATAAGTAGGTGATGAGTTCCACTCCAATCACACACTACTTTGCTTACACTTGATCTTAGTTACCCAAGCTAAATCAAGTTTAATACAACAAGAAAAAGTAAAAGAGAGTTTCTACACATTACTGATGTGTAGAGGTAGACTTTGCGCAGAGAAGAACTTGTGAAGTAGACTTAATAATTCGGCAAGCAGCTCTTGGCAGTTTTAAAGAAACATTCTTCTTCTAGATTTTGGCTTGATCACTTAAAGCTCTTAGGAATAGGAGTTATGCTCAATCAATGATATTTCAGCTACCCTCTACGTTCATATTGAATGTCTTATATAAATGGCAAGGGAATCCGAACGTTTGGAAGTAGGTGGCGGGCATTTAATGGACCAACATTCGAAAAATTTCCAACTGTTGCGACCCAAGTTGCAGGTGGAGTCGATTTCGGGTGCGACTTCGCCCAAGTCGCAGATGGAGTCGACTTCGGGTGCGACTTCGGCTTTCCGCAAAGACTTCAAGTTCCATTTTGAGTCAACTTGGTCCTGAACTTGACCCAAGTCGCAGGTGAAGTCGACTTCAGGTGCGACTTCACTTTCTGTGCTTGCTTTGATTAACTTGAACTTCTTTGAAATGATTTTGCTAGCTTAATTTCTTCATGCTTAATTGTCCTTTCCTTGATTTATATCATTTGAGACTTAGTATATTCATCCTAGCTTGATTGTCTTTTAGCTCCATGTCTTGCAAACTTGAATCCTTGAATCTTGGAGTACATGAAGTGTGTGATCTTGATTTTCCATGATGAATGCATGCAACTTTGTTTGCTTTGGACTTGATTTGATCTTCATTTGACCTAAGTCGAGTGTTTGAGTCGACTTGGCCTTCAACTTCACTCAAGTCTAGCATTGAGTCTACTTGATCTGCAAGTTACGCACTGAAGTTGAAGCTGGAGTCGACTTGGTCTACGACTTCACCCAGGTCGCATGTGGAGTCGACTTGGTCTGCGACTTCGACAGCTCTCGTCCCCAATTTCAACGCTGGACAGAAAATCATGGTTGAAGTCGATGCTGGAGTCAACTTGGTCTGCGACTTCACCTAAGTCGCATGCAGAGTCGACTTCGTTTGCGACTTCGGCAGCTTTGCTCCTCGATTTCAACGTTGGACGAAAATGACATTTTGAAGTCGCTGCTGGAGTCGACTTGGGGATCGACTTGGCCTAAGTCGATGCCTGAGTCGACTTGGAAATCGACTTGACCTGTCATGCTTCATTTTCTTTATTTTTATATCCTTTAATATCTTCATAAACATGTTAGTAACTAAAACTTAAATTTATTTGTTAATCATCAAAACATAGACTTGGCTTATTTTCCACATGTTTCCAACACTCATGACACCATAAGCAAGGCATTAAACACATTGACTTTTCATTCCTCTCAACGAATCCTTTTTTAACACATGTCTCATTCGCTTTTTAAAAGTCAACTTTTCATTTATTTGGTTGACTTTAAATCTTACTCAGTGAATCCCATACTGACCCGTGTCGCTTATCACTTTTGGTTCATTAATGACATGTCACCTTTCATGAGCAAAAGTCAAACGGTTTTATCCATAGTGATTAAGTAATTTTCCATGATATTTAGCTTAATCAAATCCATTAATATGATAAAACACCTTGTTTCATCCGTTCATAAAAATTTCCATCTCAAAATGATCATCCTAGATCAAGTTATGAGCATTTAAAAATATCATATAGAATTTGATAAAATTAACCTATTATCATCATAATCAAATCATGATTAACATAATCCATACCGTCCATGAGGTAGAGCACATCAACATGTGCTTACCTTTCAAATTTTCCATCAATCCGCCTTATGGGTGTCAAGTTATGTATTTTCTAGCTATAGCCACATCAATCCCATAATTATCATCAAGTTAATCATAATTAATAGAATTAAAGATCATGCAAAATCATCATTTTCATACCTCATTTTTTCCTTTTTGAGCACATTAACTCATATTGGGCTAAGGTGATTAACTTAACCACCTCACTTGGTTATTAGCCCTAATCTTATCCATCCACTTAAATCATACCATTAATAACTCTTGAATAACTGGATTATATTTATTTGCCTCAAATGTTCTAGGTATCACAACTACAGAGGAGAAACACAAGATAAATGAAGAAATTTGACTCTTGTATTCCTTTGTATGCATCTGTATGAAGAGTGATGTATTATGGAATGAATGTTTGCAAACTTGTTGCATCTATATGGGATTATACACTGTTGATATGTGATGTGGATTGTAATATGTCAAATTGTAAAAAAAATGATAACGAGTAATGTATGTATATTTTAACATGATATGGATGGTATGAAGTTGATGATATATGAAAGAAAAGATGTGTTTAAAAGATGATGAATGTGTATATCAGAGCCTGATGATGGCTAAGATGCGCAAATTGGTGTAAAAATGATTAAGTGCCATGAGATAAACTCCTATGGAGTAAATTATAAATGTATATGCATGTTAAAAACTCACCGTGTAACAAGGCAACAATCCTGTTCACATTTACCAATCAATAAATGATCCCGGAGTAAGGCTCATGTTGTGACGCTCGGGTTTAGATCATGAAAATTATGAACGGAAAGGGGTTAAATGATTAAAGTTATATGTTATTTTATGAATTAAATTCATTTTGCTAATATCTTAGCATATATTCATCATTTTGAGATAAAAAATTTTATGACTAAATTGAGATATTCTAAGCGATGAATGGATTAGATTAAACCTAATCTCATTAGAAAGTGGTATTATGAATTATTATAAAAATTAATGATGAGATGTAATTAAGGCATTGACTTTTGATCATCAAAAGAGGATTTTTCATAAATGGGATGCTAAAGTTAATTTTGACTTTAGTGCGCTACTTGTGAGGTGTCAAGCTATGGTGCACAGAGCAAGGGAAAAGTCAACTACAAGAAAAGTGAAATTTTATTATCGGGCAGCCTTTGGACGTGTTTGGCATGGGATTTAGGTAGATTTTCATGTTATAAAAATGTAAAAATGCAAAATAATTGCATCTCCATGTGGACAGTTCAAAATGGGACACATATATGGCTCAAATTAGGCAATGATAAAGTATAATGAATGACTTGGATTGATGCAGCAACTTGGACACATGTATGGCTCAAAATGGGCAGCAATTAAATGGACTTACATATATTTTAAATCGTAATTATGAGTTGTCAACAAGGGGTAGAAAATAGCACCTATAAATGCATAAAAGGGCAGCAACGTGTACGTTTCAGCTTAGAGAGAGAGAGAGAGAGAGAGAGAGAGAGAGAGAGAGAGAAACTTAGAAAAATAAAGAGAGCAAGGAAAGGGGTGAAGCAAGGGAAGTTTTAGCAAGCTTATAAATAAGAAAAAATCTAGCAAAAGAAAGAAAAGGAGGGACATCCAAATAGGTTTTGATTTCATGATTTCGATGTTGTTAAGTATCATTTCAACTAGAGTTCATGAATGATGAAAATTTTTAGTAAACCTACACATATGTTGGGTGTCCAAGCTAGGATGAATACTAATGGAATTAGAATAATAATTCCATACATATGCAGCTGTTTCTCACACCCCTAAGTGTAGGAAGTTAATTTCTATTTTATGAATATATGTACATGCTTAAGAGGCGTCCACATAGGGTGTTAAATGAAAGAAAAATTCTACCTAAGTTACCTTTGATTATCACATGATGTATATCTTGGCAAAGGGTATAATTAAGAATATTGATAATCAATATGATTGTTGATTAAGTATGTTTGCAAGTATGTTGAATTATATGCAAAAATGAGAGTAACTTAGTGAAAAGTGGTTGTTTTAGGAAGAGACAGTTATTACAGAAATTTTGATGTAAAAATGATTTCTATCAACTATGAACAAGTGCCTTGAAAGATCACAAAGAGTTGTGAAAAGATTGTATTTAATGTACACATCATCAAGGTGCAATTGTACGAGTGGAACTTAACTAAAAACGAGACAAAACATGACTGTTTTAGAATGATGATTTAATTCAAAAATTTTAAGCCAAGGTATTGCTTGTTATATGCTATAAACAAGCCCATAAAGTGCTCACAAAAGTTATTAAGTAGTAGCTATATGTGTATGAAGGGTTAACATGCAATTATAGAATCAATATATGATGAATTTATGCATGTATAGGACAGTTTCGACAAATGGAAATAAATTCAAGAAATTTGATGAAGAAATGACTTGATATTAGTCATAGATAATTGCCTTGAATGACTACAAAAGTTAGTGTTTAAAGCAATTAATTACTAGGTCATATAGGTGTGTGAAAAAGTGAGTATTAGAAGGGTAAATATGAAGTTAAGAAACCTTGCTTGAACTTAGCTTGCTATAGTTTCAAGTAAGTGCATTGAAAGAATGAAAAGAGAATAAATTTCCTAGATGAGGGTATTGAGTCAAATGAATGACTCACTATTGAAAAATATGCATATAGGTGACATATGAGATGATAGTATTCATCTCAAAGAAAGAAATAAATTAAGGAAAACATGCTGAGAGTCACATATAGAATGGGACTATAAAAATGTTGGGAACAAGTGATAAATGCATGAAAAAGGCAAACCATGCAAGCATAAGATGTTATACATGTGTGATTAAGTGATCATTTTCACTTGTCTAGGCAAAGGCAATGAAAAGATCGACGAAACAAGTTGAGCTTCCCACAAGTAAGCAACTCCTTCAAAAATGCTATTTCAAAAAGAGTTTTGTGAAAAGAAAAGTTTGATTTTTTCAAGAAATGATATTTGCAAGCAAAGCTTTTGAAAATGATGCTTTTGAAATGTTTTGAATCTCTTTGAATATTGAAATATTTTGAACTTCTTAAAATCTTGAAATGTTTCGAATCTCTTAGAATATTGAAATGTTTTGAATTTCTTTGAATATTGAAACGCTTCGAGATTTGCTTTATATCGATGTTTGTAAAAGGGTTTAAGGGTGACCATCCTGACGAGTTGATTGTATAAAATGATTTGATTTTTATTTGTTAATGGTGTTCAAAATATGCACGCTTTTTTTATATATATGAAAATGATAGGGATGTCATACGAAAGAAAAATATGAGGTCGGAGTAGAAGAATGGGAACGATGTGTTTGCATATCCTTTGAAAAATTCAAAAATGAGAATAAAAATATTTGGAAGAAAAGATTTTGAAAATGCTATTTTATTCTCGAATATTGAAATGTTTCAAAAATTGTTTTATCGTGATAGTTCTAAAATTATTTTCAAGCAAACAAGCAAAACTTTTGAAATTATTGATTTTTCTTAAAAATTGACATATTTTGAAATTATTTGACTTTTGAAGTGTTTTGAAAATTGCTTTATATTGATGATTTTGAAAACCTTTTAAGGGTGGTCGTCCCAATACGGTGATTCGAAGACTGTTTTATAAATTGTTTAAAATGAGTATGCAAGCTTTTCTCTACATGAAAATAACAATAATGTCATACGAAAAAGGTATATGATGCAGGGGTGAATGAAAGTCATTCATGAAAAAGGACATAGAAAGATATCTGTGAGAATTCACGTTAAAAAGGGGCAAAGAGTTGCTAAGCTTTCAGTTTTGAAAAAAAGACACAAACAGATGTCTGTAAGATTTCTAATAAAAAGGGCACAAAGTTGCTAAGCTTTTAGTTTTGAAAAAAAGACACAAACAGATGTCCATGAGATTTCAAGTAAAAAGGGCACAGAGTTGCCAAGCTTTTAGGTTTGAAAAAGGACACAGACAGATGTTTGTGAAACCCGCAATCCTAGAATAACACAATAGATTTTTGTACTGATTTTTATGAGAAATAAAATTCATGAAATATGTTATATTTGCAAATGTGTGTACTAGAGGTTAAAATAATGCAATTAAGAATTTAGCCCACGTGAATAGTGCATATGAATAGTTAACGTGAATAGTAACTGAAGATTAAGACACGTTATTAAGAGTTAATCACTTGGATTAACTTAATCACAAAAAGACAGAATAGGAATTTAATCACTACAAGACAAAATAGCATTACTTTTTATTATTTTAATACAAATTTGGATTTTAGTGGAAAAATAGAAAAAAATCATAATTTGCAATCCGGGCGTCGGATTTCGATGAAATTTTTTATGGATGGTTAAAAATTCATGATGATCATGATGAATGGGTTAAGATGTTATGAAAATCACAAATAAAAGGTCAAGATCAAACATCAAATGGTGATCAAATAGTAACTTAACTTTTTATTAAAATAATAATTAAAAAAATAAAAAATTAATTAAAACAGCAGCTACAGCAGGGCATGGCAGGCTAGGGTGGCTGAGCATTTGACCAAATCAATGGTCCATGATCATCATCATCATTATAAACCAAAGGTTAGGATTTAATTAGCTTAAATTAAATAATTTTAAAAATCAAAAAATAAATAAAAATAGGGCTGCATAGGGTGGGATGGAGCAGGCCTAGGGTGGCTTCTCTTGGCTCAAGGCATTTTTCAAAATTAGAAAAAAATACATTTTTATAATTAAATACTTCAAGCTAAGGGGGTAAATTTCAATTTCTTGAAAAATCAAAAACTATAAATAGGGGGAAAGGTGAGAACGAAAAAAGGCACTCCAAGTTTGAAAAGTTCAAGCATTCCCACCTCCAAACACTTTTTTGGCCTTTAGAGAAAGAAGGAGAAAGTTGGAGAAAGAAAGTGTAAGAAAAAGAGGCGTATCTCCACTTCGGGTAAGTGATTTCTACCAAAATTTCTTTTGGATGTTAAGTAGGGTAAAAACATGCTTAGATAATGCCTAAGCATGAGAAAATAAGTATAGATATAATTTTTAAATGGAATTATGCCAAAACATCAAAAATTTGGAGCGAAGATAGGGTATTCGGGAAGATAGCATATGATATGTGAAAATAATGCTCCAAAATTGATAAATGATGATTTTGGATGTATTATTATGATAAATATGATGTTGGAATGATGATATATTAATTTCATAAGTTTTGAAATTAAGGATTATGCTTAAGTGAATTTATGTTGATTTTTAGTATATGGAGAATATGATTTTTTTCGCCAAGTAAATGATAATAAATTCAAAATGTATGAAATGTCCTATGATATACTAGGCATAAGCTATGTCATGGTATTTTTTATTTTTTGAAAAAATATCAATTTTTGGAACCCATGAACAGTAACTACGTCTCTGTGAACAGTAAATTCGGGTGAATAGTGATCTGTTACAGAATTTTGTTACAGTAACAGCTTGATTTTGAGAAAATTTGAGATTTATTTTTATAAGGATGTGTGGATGGAATTTTTAAGAATTTATGGATAAAAATCCATATAAAGAAATAATGACCAAATATTTTTAAGGTTAACCTCTATAAGAAATTAAGGAGGAAAATAAGGTTATAAATGAATATAACATATGTATGATAAAGTATGTATATCCTTTTCACTTGTATAGGAAAAGAAAAGGAAAGGATAAATGATTCAGACTGAAGCAAAATAGAGGTAAGCAAGCAAACTTTTTGAAAAAAGATTTTATATGTTTTATATTGCAACCATGGAATATGTTGGAATTGCTTTATTATAAACAAATCTATATGAAAGTAAGGAGAAATGTTAAGTTATGCGGAAACTGCTTTATCATAAGCAAATCCTTATAAGGAAAAATGTGGAAATGGTTGTATTATAATGGAAAAGGAAAATTTTGATTTTCAAATAATATTTGGTTTTATCAAATGGATTTAAAATGATTTATTAAAATGTTTTAAAGCAGACTTAAGGAAGGCCAACCGATAATCGATTTGAATGAAGATTTTTTTTAAAATAATGACTAAAGGATCATACAAGCTTATCTTCATATAGAAGTAACTCATGTGTCATGTGGACAAAGTATATAATACCATATAAAGAAAATGAATTATACAGTAGTATATCCTTTGTTCATGAAAAACTCAAAAATGGGAAGAAAAGCGTTTGCAAAATCTTTTGACTTTCGATATTAAAATGTTTTCGAAATTATTTTACCGCTAAAAAATTATTTAAAAATATTTTGGCAAAATTTTGAAATTACTATTTCTCAAATATTTCCTTTAAATATTTTAAATGATTTAGAAATGTGTTATTTAAATGTTTTCAAAATTATTTAAGGTTGGTGATCCTTACAAAATATTTTTATTAACTTGTTAACTTGGGTTGTGCCAAGTTTTCAAGTTAGAAAATGGAATATAGGCTGAGGTCTGTACTATTTTGAAATGACGTACTAGCATCAAGTTTTGAAAAGGAAAAGTCACAGACTAAGGTCTGTGGAGTTTTATAAAAAGCATGCTAGCATAAGAATATGGAGAAAGGAATGTGCACATGAGTTATATACTAGGAATACTGTAGAGGATATGCAGACCGGATGCGGTTGCAAGATGGGCCCCCTCTACATAGGCCAAGTCACTTCAAAAGGCGAAATACCGGCGACGCCCTCCTTGAAATGGGAGAAGAACACGGATAACTGCCTGGCTCGCGAGTTATCAAATGAAATGGTTTCTCTCCTAAGGAGGAAAGGGTGATTACTTGGTAAGTGTCACCTACCAGACGGACAGAAATGTATTGCATGATGCATATGCTTGTTTTAAAAAGGTTTTATGGAAAATATTTTAAGGACATGAGAATGTCCTTGGAAAAAGGAAGTTTTATGAAAAATATTTTTATGTTCATGGAAAAGAGGTTTACATGTTAAGTTTGCAAGCATATGTTTTATGAAAGGTTTCCACTGGTTGATAGTAGATCACTTGATAAGTATTTACTATTGAACGGGAGAAATACATTTAAATGAAAAAACGCTTGCTTACTAAGTTTCGACTCACGTTTTGCTTTTCAAACCATAGACAGGTACAAAACAGGCCAAGAAGGAAAGGAAAAAGAAGGTATGAAGAAAATTTTATGATATGTTGATTTGTATATGGTATGATTGATTTATGTGTGTATGAAATGATCAGGTTAAAATAACTTGTATTGTACAAAAATAAGTATGAATGTTATCAATGATAATTGAGATTTGATGATAAGTATGTGTCTTTATGTGATGAAAGAAAAAGAAAAAAAAATTGGACGAGATCGAATTAAGTACCCGCCATGTGATCAGGGCAACAATCCTGATTCACACTTACCAATCGACAAGATCTTGGAGTAAGGACAAATGTGACGCCTCGGTTCGAGGCGCCACAGAAGTTGGTATTCGAGCAAGGATTGGTAATGGCGTGGAAAGAAAAGATTTGATATCACAGAGTTGATATCAAAATTAGGATTAGTAAATAGAAGTGGAAAAAAGAAAAGTGAAGATGACTTGGTTGGTCTAGCACTAGCTAAGTAGAGTATATGTGATAAGAAAAGGGTAGAGGAAGATAACAAAAGTCTTTTTTGACTTTTGAACTGATATATGAATATAAGTTGTTTTAAATACAAGTGCAAATATTTTACACTTGTATAATAAGTATGTATGATTAGTGATTTATATGATTAATTATGCTATGAATTATTGACGATATGATTTTTGAATATATAGAAAGATGTCTATCATCAGAGCAGGAGCTAGGTTAAACAAAAGAAAGATGGTCGCGAATGATGAAGTTGTAAGTCAACAAGAAAAAGGAGAGACCAGTAATAGGTCTAAGCGACCAGGGCAGGAGGAGCAATCACAACAAAGAACTCATCACCGACGAGAAGAGGTTAGTTCTGAACCCCGTATAGAAAGAGGAATTAACCAAGAAAAGAAAATAGAGGAAATGGTTGCTGCAGCTATAGAGAAAGCAATGCAGCAATGGACAACACAAGCCATGGGCATGATCCAAGGATTATGGGAGGAGCATCAACATGCCCAGCTTGGAAACAAGGATAGGGAAAGAATCGACCCATTGGTCAACCCTACCCCTATAATAGAAATGGAAGATAGCCTATTAAAAGCTGATAGAAGGGCTATTAGTGCTTTCCTAGCACAACACCACCCTAAGTTTGCAGGAGAACCAGACTCTATTAAAGCCGAGCAATGGATGATTGAGATTAAGAAGTTATTTAGAATCTCCCCATGCAATGATCAATAGAAGTTATTGTGCGCCACCCACTTATTGGTTGGGGACGCCTATGAATGGTGGGAGACTCTACTAGTTACTATGCCACACCCGGAAGAGGTGACGTGGCAAAAATTTTTGGAAGAATTTAATAAGGAGTACCTTCCAGCAGGTCTCCAAAGTCAAAAGGTGATTGAGTTCAAACAATTATGTCAGGGCGAAATGACTGTTACGGAGTATGCTACAAAATTTAATGCCCTGGTAAGATTTGTTCCACGGATTGAAAATGTGCCCGAAAATAAGGCACAAAGGTTGTAGCAAGGGTTGAAGTCGTGTTTAAGAGAAGGCCTTGCACCTCATTTGATTAGAGATTATGCCTCAAGTATAGAAAGTGCAAGAGCCTTAGAATTAGAAATATTAACAACCCAAGAAGAACAAGAACAGTTTAATTTTAACACTTAGGAGCATAATATGGGAAAAGAAAGGAGTAAGAAGACAGTGACAAGAATAATGAAGTCAAACTCCATCCCAGTAGGTGCTCCAATATGTACAAATTGTCAAAGGTGTCATTTTGGCAAATGTTTAAACGGTTCTAATAAATGTTATAGGTGTGACGAGATTGGTCATATAGCAAAGGACTGCAGAAGTGCTAAGGCAAAATTATTAAAGTGCTTAATTTGTGAACAAGTAGGACACATTGCCACCAAATGTCCAAACAAAGCACAAGAAGCAAGAGGTCAAGGGAAATCTGCTCGGCAAAGGAATATGGTTGCCAACCAACAGGGTACCTCTACTAACCCAGTGCGGATGTATGTGTTGACTCACGAAGAGTCACAAGAACAAGGAGAGGAAGAAATTGCAGGTATGAATGATGAATTAATTAATGATGACATTATGTGATTTTCATATCAACTACTCCTGCACTGTTATTAAAAGGAATGAATAGTGTCGCTATATAAAAACCCTGTATATGTGTGGCGCCCCGAACCGAGGCGTCACATTTGTCCTTACTCCAAGATCTTGTCGATTGGTAAGTGTGAATCAGGATTGTTGCCCTGATCATGCGGCGGGTACTTAATTCGATCTCGTCAAAATTTTTTTTTTCTTTTTCTTTCATCACATAAAGACACATACTTATCATCAAATCTCAATTATCATTGATAACATTCATACTTGTTTTTGTACAATACAGGTTATTTTAACCTGAACATTTTATACATACATAATTTGAAAACTCCTTATCATATGTTCATGTCATACCATATATGGATCAGCATATCATAAAATTTTCTTCATACCTTCTTTTTCCTTTTCTTCTTGGCCTGTGTTGTACCTGTCTATGGTTTGAAAAGCAAAACGTGAGTCGAAACTCAGTAAGAAAGCATTTTTTTTTTCATTTAAATGCATTTCTCTTGTTCAATAGTAGACACTTATCAAGTGATCTACTATCAACCAGTGGAAACCTTTTCATAAAACCTTTCGTAAAACATATGCTTGCAAACTTAACATGTAAACCTTTTTTTCACGAACATAAAACGTTTTTCATAAAACTTTCTTTCTCCAAGGACATTCTCATGTCCTTAAAATATTTTTCATAAAACCTTTGTAAAACAAGCATATGCATCATGCAAAACGTTTCTGTCCGTCTGGTAGGTGACACTTACCAAGTGATCACCCTTTCCTCCTTAGGAGAGAAACCATCTGTATTGATAACTCGCGAGCCAGGCAGTTATCCGTGTTCTTCTCCCATTTCAGGGAGGGCGCCGCCGACATTTTGCCTTTTAAAGCGACTTGGCCTATGTAGAGGGGGCCCATCTTGCAACCGCGTCCGGTCTGCATATCATCTACAGTAGACCTAGTACATAACTCATGTGCACATTCCTTTCTCCATATTCATATGCTAGCATGCTTTTTATAAAACTCCATAGACCCTAGTCTGTGACTTTTCCTTTTTTAAACTTGATGCTAGCATGTCATTTCAAAATAGTACAGACCTCGGCCTGTATTCCCTTTTCTAACTTGAAAACTTGGCATAGCCCAAGTTAACAAGTTAATAAAATATTTTGTAAGGATGACCAACCTTAAATAATTTTAGAAACATTTAAATAACACATTTCTAAATCATTTAAAATATTTGAAGGAAATATTTGAGAAATAGTAATTTCAAAATTTTGCTAAAATGTTTCTAAATAAATTTTGAGCGGTAAAACAATTTCGAAAACATTTTAATATCTAAAGACAAAAGATTTTGTAAATGCTTTTCTTCCCATTTCTGGGTTTTTCATGAACAAAGGATATACCAATGCATAATTCATTTTATTTTTTTTTAGATGGTATCATATTCCTTGTCCACATGACACATGAGTTACTTTTATATGAAGGTAAGCTTGTATGATCCTTTGGCCATTACCTTAAAAATCTTCATTTAAATCGATTATCGGTTGGCCTTCCTTAAATCCGCTTCAAAACATTTTAACAAATCATTTTAAATTCATTTGACAAAACCAAATATTATTTTGAAATCAAAATGTTCTTTTTTCCATTATAATGCAACCATTTCTATATTTTTTCTTATTTTCATAAGTATTTGCTTATAATAAAGCAGTTTCCACATAACTTAACATTTTTCCTTACTTCCATATGGATTTGCTTATAATAAAGCAATTCCGACATATTTCATAGTTGCAATATGAAACATATAAAAATCATTTTCAAAAATGTTTGCTTGCTTACCTTTGCTTTGCTTTAATCCGACTCCTTTATCCTTTCCTTTACTTTTCCTATACAAGTGAAAAGGATATACATACTTTATCATGCATATTTTATATTTATTTATGACCTTATTTTCCACCATAATTTTTTTTTATGGAGGTTATCCTTAAAAATGCGTGATCATCATTTTCTTATATGGATTTTTATCCATAAATCCTTAAAAAATTCAATCCATTTATCCTCATAAAATATAAAAATAAATCTAAAATTTTCTCCAAAATCACGCTGTTTACTGTAGCAAATCACTGTAGCATATTACTGTTCATCTGATGTTACTGTTCACAGAGACGTGGTTACTGTTCATGGGTTCCAAAATTTGATATTTTTTCCAAAAATAAAAAATATCATGACATACCTCATGCCTAGTATATCATAAAAAATTTCATACATTTTGAATTTATCATCATTTACTTGGCCAAAAAAAATCATTTTCACCATATACTAAAAATCAATATAAATTCACTTAAGCATAATCCTTAATTCTAAAAATCATGAAATTAATATATCATCATTTCAACATTATATTTATCATAATCATACATCCCAAATCATCATTTATCAATTTTGGAGCATTATCTTCACATATCATATGCTATCTTCCCGAATACCTTATCTTCGCTCTAAATTTTTGATGTTTTGGCATAATTCCGTTTAAACATTATATCTATACTTATTTTCTCATGATTAGGTATTATCTAAGCATGTTTTTACCCTACTTAACATTCAAAAGAAATTTGGGTAGAAATCACTTACCCGAAGTGGAGATACGCCTCTTTTTCTCACGCTTTCTCTCTCCAACCTTCTATTCTTCAAGGCTAAAACGTGGTGGGTGGTGAAAAATTCTCAAATGGAGTGGTTTTGGATGCCTTTGACGTTCTCCCCTGCTGCCCTATTTATAGGGTTGAATTTTTCAGGAATTTGGAATTTACCTCCTAGTTTTGAGGTATCTGATTATAAATTGGTATTTATTTTTAATTTTGAAAAATGCTTTGAGCCATGTGCTGCCCACCCTAGGCCTGCTCCAGCAACCCTATTGCAGCCCTATTTTTAACCTATTTTTTTAATTTTTAAAATTATTTAATTTAGGCTAAATAAATCCTAGCCGTTGATTAAAGATGATGATGATCATAGACCATTGATCATAGTCAAACCTCCAGCCACCCTAGCCTGCTCCAGCCCCTGCAGCAGCTGCCTTTTAATTAATTTTTTATTTTTTAATTATTTATTTTATTTAAAAAGTCAAAAGTGGAATTAATTAAAAGTTAAGCTACTTTTTCAATCTTCATTTGACGCTTCATCTTGACCTTTGATTTGTGATTTTCATCACATCTTAATCCATTCATTATGTTCACCATGAATTTTTAACCATCCAAAAAAAATTTCATCGAATCCCGACGCCCGGATTGCAATTTATGAATTTTTTTCTATTTTTCCACAAAAATCCAAATTTGGATTAAAATATCCAAAAGTAATACTATTTTGTCCTGTAGTGATTAAATCTCTATTTTGTCTTTTTGTGATTAAGTTAATCCAAGTGATTAACTCTTAATCACGTGTCTTAGTCCCCGGTTACTATTCATGTTCACTATTCACGTGCACTATTTACGAGATTAAATTCCTAATTGTATTATTTCAATCTCCAATACACATATCCATCAATATAATTCATGAATTTTTATTTATTCATAAAATAATTACAAAATTATAAATATTGAAATGACGCATATACAGTCGAAATGACGCGTATACGGTCGGGGTTTCACAATATGAAAGGCGCAGCAGAAGTGTGATGGGTTGTAACAGGTTTCGGGACGAAACCTTTTGTAAGGGGGGAGGATTGTGAAACCCTCAATCCTAGAATAACACAATAGATTTTTATACTGACTTTTATGATAAATAAAATTCATAAAATATGTCATATTTGCAAATGTGTATACTAGAGGTTAAAATAATGCAATTACGAATTTAACCCACGTGAATAGTGCATGTGAATAGTAACGAGGATTAAGACACGTGATTAAGAGTTAATCACTTGGATTAACTTAATCACAAAAAGACAAAATAGGAATTTAATCACTACAAGACAAAATAGCATTACTTTTTATTATTTTAATACAAATTTGGATTTTAGTGAAAAAATAGAAAAAATTCATAATTTGCAATCCGGGCGTCGAATTTCGATGAAATTTTTTATGGATGGTTAAAAATTCATGATGATCATGATGAATGGGTTAAGATGTTATGAAAATCACAAATCAAAGATCAAGATCAAACGTCAAATGATGATCAAATAGTAACTTAACTTTTTCATAAATGTCGCTTCTGACTTTTTATTTAAATAAATAATTAAAAAAATAAAAAATTAATTAAAACAGCAGCTACAGAAGGGCATGGCAGGCTAGGGTGGCTGAGCATTTGATCAAATCAATGGTCCATGATCATCATCATCATAAACCAACAGTTAGGATTTAATTAGCTTAAATTAAATAATTTTAAAAATAAAAAAAATAAAATAAATATAGGGCTGCATAGGGTGGGCTGGAGCAGGCCTAGGGTGGCTTCTCTTGGCTCAAGGAATTTTTCAAAATTAGAAAAAAATACATTTTTATAATTAAATACTTCAAGCTAAGGGGGTAAATTTCAATTTCTTGAAAAATCAAAAACTATAAATAGGGGGAAAGGTGAGAACGACAAAAGGAACTCCAAGCTTGAAAAATTCAAGCATTCCCACCTCCAAACACTTTTTTAGCCTTTAGAGAAAGACGGAGAAAGTTGGAGAGAGAAAGTGTAAGAAAAAGAGGTGTATCTCCACTTCGGGTAAGTGATTTCTACCAAAATTTCTTTTGGATGTTAAGTAGGGTAAAAACAAGCTTAGATAATGCCTAAGAATGAGAAAATAAGTATAGATATAATTTTTAAATGGAATTATGCCAAAACATCAAAAATTTGGAGCGAAGATAGGGTATTCGGGAAGATAGCATATGATATGTGAAAATAATGCTCCAAAATTGATAAATGATGATTTTGGATGTATTATTATGATAAATATGATGTTGGAATGATGATATATTAATTTCATAAGTTTTGAAATTAAGGATTATGCTTAAGTGAATTTATGTTGATTTTTAGTATATGGAGAATATGACTTTTTTCGCCAAGTAAATGATAATAAATTCAAAATGTATGAAATTTTCTATGATATACTAGGCATAAGCTATGTCATGGTATTTTTATTTTTGAAAAAAATATCAATTTTTGGAACCCATGAACAGTAACTACGTTTCTGTGAACAGTAAATCCGGGTGAACAGTGATTTGCTACGGTGATCTGCTATAGTATTTTGCTACAGTGACAGCGTGATTTTGGGAAAAATTGAGATTTATTTTTATAAGGATGTGTGGATGGAATTTTTAAGAATTTATGGATAAAAATCCATATAAGGAAATAATGACCAAATATTTTTAAGGTTAACCTCTATAAGAAATTAAGGAGGAAAATAAGGTTATAAATGAATATAACATATGTATGATAAAATATGTATATCCTTTTCACTTGTATAGGAAAAGGAAAGGAAAGGATAAAGGATTCAGACTGAAGCAAAACAGAGGTAAGCAAGCAAACTTTTTGAAAAAAGATTTTATATGTTTTACATTGCAACCATGGAATACGTCGGAATTGCTTTATTATAAGCAAATCCATATGGAAGTAAGGAGAAATGTTAAGTTATGCGGAAACTGCTTTATCATAAGCAAATCCTTATAAGGAAAAATGTGGAAATGGTTGCATTATAATGGAAAAGGAAAATTTTGATTTTCAAATAATATTTGGTTTTATCAAATGGATTTAAAATGATTTATTAAAATGTTTTAAAGCAGACTTAAGGAAGGCCAACCGATAATCGATTTGAATGAAGATTTTTTTTAGAATAATGACCAAAGGATCATACAAGCTTACCTTCATATAGAAGTAACTCATGTGTCATGTGGACAAAGTATATAATACCATATAAAGAAAATGAATTATGCAGTGGTATATCCTTTGTTCATGAAAAACTCAGAAATGGGAAGAAAAGCGTTTGCAAAATCTTTTGACTTTGGATATTAAAATGTTTTCGAAATTATTTTACCGCTAAAAAATTATTTAAAAACATTTTGGCAAAATTTTGAAATTACTATTTCTCAAATATTTAATTTAAATATTTTAAATGATTTAGAAATGTGTTATTTAAATGTTTTCAAAATTATTTAAGGTTGGTGATCCTTACAAAATATTTTTATTAACTTGTTAACTTGGGTTGTGCAAAGTTTTCAAGTTAGAAAAGGGAATACAGGCTGAGGTCTGTACTATTTTGAAATGACATACTAGCATCAAGTTTTGAAAAGGAAAAGTCACAGACTAAGGTTTGTGGAAAGCATGCTAGCATAAGAATATGGAGAAAGGAATGTGCACATGAGTTATATACTAGGTCTACTGTAGAGGATATGCAGACCAGATGCGGTTGCAAGATGGGCCCCCTCTACATAGGCCAAGTCACTTCAAAAGGCGAAATACCGGCGACGCCCTCCTTGAAATGGGAGAAGAACACGGATAACTGCCTGACTCGCGAGTTATCAAATGAAATGGTTTCTCTCCTAAGGAGGAAAGGGTGATTACTTGGTAAGTGTCACCTACCAGACGGACAGAAATGTATTGCATGATGCATATGCTTGTTTTAAAAAGGTTTTATGGAAAATATTTTAAGGACATGAGAATGTCCTTGGAAAAAGGAAGTTTTATGAAAAATATTTTTATGTTCATGGAAAAGAGGTTTACATGTTAAGTTTGCAAGCATATGTTTTATGAAAGGTTTTATGAAAAGGTTTCCACTGGTTGATAGTAGATCACTTGATAAGTGTTTACTATTGAACGGGAGAAATACATTTAAATGAAAAAAACGCTTGCTTACTGAGTTTCGACTCACGTTTTGCTTTTCAAACCATAGACAGGTACAACACAGGCCAAGAAGGAAAGGAAAAAGAAGGTATGAAGAAAATTTTATGATATGTTGATATGTATATGGTATGATTGATTTATGTGTGTATGAAATGATCAGGTTAAAATAACTTGTATTGTACAAAAATAAGTATGAATGTTATCAATGATAATTGAGATTTGATGATAAGTATGTGTCTTTATGTGATGAAAGAAAAAGAAAAAAAAATTGGACGAGATCGAATTAAGTACCCGCCATGTGATCAGGGCAACAATCCTGATTCACACTTACCAATCGACAAGATCTTAGAGTAAGGACAAATGTGACGCCTCGGTTCGGGGCGCCACAGAAGATTTTAAGTTAAAAAGGGCACAAAGTTGCCAAGTTTTCAGTTTTGAAAAAGACCCAGGACAATTCTTGTGTGGATTTTATGAAATGATTAAACCAAATTTTGACATAGTTTGATGCTTGTGTTGTTTTTACGAAATCATGCTATCATGTTGATGTGGATAAGAATGATGTAGGGTGCACTAGAATGATGAATACGTCCATTATAGAGGCAGTCGCAGACCGGGGCCCCCTTTACATGTGGCCAAGTCGCTATGGAAAAGGCGAAAGCCGGTGGCGCCCTCCCTGAAATGGGACAAGGTTGAATGGATGGTCGCCTAGCTAGCTTTCCTTCACATGAAAGATTTCTTCTCCATAGGTGGAATGATCACTCGATAAGTGTCACTGCTGAATGGGAAGAAATGAATGCATTTGCTTATGGTTTGCTCATAAGCAGTAAAAGATTTGGGATATGAAAGTGCTTATATGAAATATTTTTGCAAAATGCATTGTTTTGAAAAGCCCAGAAATGAGAACAATTTTTTTTTTAAGAAAAAGTTTGCCAAAACAAAAAAATGAAAAATACTTGCTTATTGAGTATTTGTACTTACATTTTGTTTTCCCAACCCTAGATAGGTACAAAATTTAGGCAGAAGTGGAAGTGGGGCCTTGAGAAAACCTCAAGGTATAATTGATTGTAGGATAGGTATGAATGAATGTGTGCAGTGATCAAGAAATTTTTAGCTTATGGATATGTATGATGTGAACAGATAAGTGGTTATGTTGATAATTCTATGAGAATTTGATTTATGAAGTTATATAATTTAAGCGATCAAGTTGATAGTTTGCGAATGTCGTGTAAAGTTGATTATAAGTATATGTTGCTTGTAATAGATGAAAGGAATTAAAAAAGAAAAAAAAAAATTTCCGCTAAACGAAATGGATTCAAAAATCTCGCCGCGTGAACAAAGCAACAATTCTGACTCATATTTACCAATAAAAAATGATCTTGGACTAAAGTTCCGGTGCCTTGGTTCGGGGGCGCTGCAAAAGTTGAGTTAACCCATTATGCTCATTTAAAATTCGTTTTGCATTGTCTTAGAAAATTCTTTCCTCAATAATTCATTAGTAGCACAAAATGCTATATCATCAATATAAAATAAAACTATTAGGATATCATGATTCTTTAATAAACAAGGTGGAGTCTACTGCTCCTTGACGAGCTGCATATATGTCAAATTAAAATGCTAATTTGAACGCAAATATATGTGTCGTACAAGTAATAAAATGTGAGTTAAGTATCGTTCCCACGAGGATTGTGTTAAATGGATTCACACCTTAAACTTCAATTGTCTAGAGTGAACTATACAATTAAAGGAATCGTATTGAAAATATCAATAATTAAACTAGGAACTTAAATAATAAAAGGCTAGCAGTTAGGCTGCACAAGTTGGGATTCTCAAGATTAATTAAACTAGATTGAAAATTGGAAATCATTGACCCTAAACTATATTAGTTTGGTTCCATTCTAATTGGTTGTTTAGGGAATTACTAACTTAGGTTCATATATATTCATATACATCTTCCAATGGATATAAACCTAATCCTATTTTAACCTACTGCTAAGTTCCCATGCAAACAAGTGAAATAAGATTGATAAACACATAACCTACTCAAGAGTACATACGGTTAATAGGTATATTCATATCCATATTAACATTCAACATTGCAAGGGTTGAAAACCTGTGCTCTACACATCGATCTCATATAAACCTGGCTTTTCCAAGCACAAATCTAGATATTAAATCAATTTACAAGATGATCAAGCTTGTAAAAAATATTAAACATGATGTATAAAGGTAATCCCATATAACGCACATTTCTACAAAGCTAGATATTCATTTCAACATAGGGAAACCAAAACAAACATAGTTTTGAGTTCAAATCCTCTCAATCTGCCATCCAAAGGGGTTTAGGCTAAAAATAGCAATAAATCCCAATAAATTTAAGCTTAAATACATTTTAGTAATGGATAATAAGAAGAATATGTAGAGGAATAGAAAGAAAAGATGAAACTTTCCAGTTTTCACACAACAAAGTTAAATCTTCACTTGAACTCCTCCTTAGCTTGGAATCCATCTTCTCTTCTCCCTTCTCTGGATTTCTAGTTATCTCAAATGTTAAAAGAATATTTATACACCTACTCAGCTAGCACGAAACACGTGTGAAAATTGCACATGTGTGGGGTGGTGCATGGCAGTAGGATGTTGGCACTTGAGTGCCAACTATGTGGAAGCTGCTTGCAACTGATTTATGGAAATTTCTGTAGAGGCAGTGACTTGGTGACCGTGACCACAGGCATGCTGAAGACAACATTGCTCTTTGACAGCTTTAAGAGATTTCTTTCATTCCATCCTCTTTAGCATTGAGTTCCATGAACTAGATCACCTAATTTTGCCTACAACAAAAGCTAAAACAAGTACGTGTATTCTTTAAATGTTCAATTGAAATTAAAACAACCAAAATGAGATGAATTTAAACTAGATGCAACTTAAAATGCATGAAAACCATGCAAGATGAAAGAATTACACAAATGATGAAAATTAACGCAAAACCTATGCAAATTCACATGTTCCTCTCGAACTAGTATTCGAAATGAGTGCAAAATAAGCATTGATAATTCTATAAAAATAACTTTGACAAATAACTCTTATTCAATAAAAATAACTCTTATTCTTTGTTTCAACTACTCCATTTGTCGTGGAGTTCTTCATGCAGAAGTTTTGTGGTGTATGCCTTTCTCATTACAAAATTTAATAAATTGCTTTTCAAATTCAACATCATGGTCGCTTCTAATTGATATAATTGAATATTGTTTTTCATTTCGCACTAATTTTGAGAAGCTAGAAAACATAGAGAAAGTTTCATCTTTGCTAACTAAAAGCATTATTCACATGAACCTTGAGTAATCATCAACGGTCATGAATACACATCTCTTTCCTCAAAAGCTTAAAATATGAGATGATCTATAAAGATCCATGTGTAGTAGTTCAAGTAGTCTTGAAGTATAGATATCATTTTTCAATGAAAAGACAATTTTTTATTGTTTGGGCATTTGGCAAAATTTCTATATTTTATATTTGCATACTTGAGTTTTGATAATCCTTCAACTAAACTCTTTTTTCGTAAGGTCTTAATATTTGACATATTTATATGTCCTAGTCTTAGTTCCTTATGCCATACCCATGGATCATTATCAACTCCTAATAGACATTTTCTATTTTAGTCACTAGGCAAACCAAATATATATATTTGATGAGCTGCGTATATATCTAATTAAAATACTCATTTTAAAGCAAGTATATGTATCGTGCAAGTAATAAAGTGTGAGTTAAGTATCGTTCCCACAAGGAATAGGTTGAATTAATTAGTATGTCAAAATTCCATTACCTTTGCTTTGTAGAAAATTTAGAGATTGGTTTGAACAGAAATTGAAATTTTAACAAAAACTTAAATGAGTAAAGAGCTAGTGGTTGTGCAGGAATGAGTTGAGATTTTCAAGATTAATTAAGGTGGATGGGAAATCAGAAATTATTAACCTTAAACTATATCAAATTGGTTCCATTTCAATTAGTTGTACAGAGATTTACTAACCTAGGTTCATATGTATTTATATACACCTTCCAACATGTATAAATCTAATCTCACTACACCTTATTGCTATGTCCCCATGCAAACAAGTATGGTGAAATTAATTAGCTCATAACCTACTCATGATTGCACAGGATTAAATGGTATATTCCTATCCATATTAACATTCAACCCTACTAAAGTAAAAAACTGTGTGCCGTATATGTAAATCTTATCTAGATTCATCTTTTCCAAGCATGAATATAGATATTAAATCATCTTACATGGTAGCCAGGCTTGTAAAAAGTATTAAACACTAAATATACAAGTAAATCCGCACAACACAAGTCCACAACAACTAGATATTCATATTTAGATAAAAAAAACCAAATCAACATAGTTTAAGAGTTAATTCATCTCAATACCCCATCACTTGGAGTTTTAGCCCAAAAGCATCAAATCAAATCCCTTGACACTCATGTTTAAATACATCCCAATAAGGAAAAAAAAGAAAAATAAATAGAGAAAGAGAAAGAGGAGATGAAACTTGCTAGTTTTCACCAAACAATTGAATTCTCCACTTCAAAATCTTCTTAGCTTGAGAATCCCTTCTTTTCTCCTCCTTGGCTGCCTCGCACGAGCTCTAGAACACCCCCTCTTGAAACCCTAAATGAAGTATTTATAACCCTCTGTAATTGAAGCTCACACATGTGGAGAATTCCACACGCACATCTTCGTGGTCGTGACCACTGCCACGCTGGACAGTGGCAGTTCCTTTTCCTTCAAGGCGGTGGACTCTGTGGCTGTGACCACCACCATGCTGGAGACAACGTTGCTCTTTTGATAGCTTCAAGTGATTTTTCTCATTCCATTCTCTTTTTTACTTGAAATTGCATGGAAATTGATCTCTTTTTCCTACAACAAAAGAGTAAAAATAAGTAAATGCATTCTTACGTGATCAAATGAAATTAAAATAATTAAAATGAGATGAATTTAGACTAGATGCAACCTAAAATGTATGAAAACCACACAAGATGCAACAAACACACAAATTGTGAAAAATAATGCAAAACCCACATAAATTTACATGTTTCTCTTGAACTAGCATCCAAACTAAGTGCAAAATGAGTGTTGATAATTCTATTTTTATAGAGTTAGCATATATATATTCATGTCTTTCGCCACTAAATAATACATGTTCTCCATCTAATACATTGCATAATGAATATTCAAATACAACTTCACATCCTTTACCATAGAATTATCTAATACTCATCAAAATTGTTTAGTTCCTTCAACAAAAAAGACTTCTTCTATACATATATTTGTAATACCATAAATATTTTCCTTATCACATATCTTACCCTTCTCAACTGTTCCTCCATTGCATGGTCTGAACTCATTGAAGAGTGTTACTAATGTTGGAAACATATGGAAAATAAGCCAAGACTATGTTTTGATGATTAACAAATCAATTTGAGTAAGTTTTGGTTACTAACATGTGTGGTGGAAATGATTAAAGGTTATAAAATTGAAGAATATGAAGCATGGCAAGTCAGGTCGATTTCCAAGTCGACTCAGGCATCGACTTAGGCCAAGTCAATCCCCAAGTCAACTCCAGCAGCGACTTCAAGACATCATTTCTTTCCAGAGTTGAAATAGAGAAACAAAGCTGCCGAAGTCGCATCCCAAGTCGACTTCGCATGCGACTTGGGTGAAGTCGCAGACCAAGTCGACTCCAGCTTCAACTTCGAGGCGTCATTTTCATCCAGAGTTGAAATCGGGGACGAGAGCTGCTGAAGTCGCATCCCAAGTCGACTCTGCATGCGACTTGGGTGAAGTCGCAGACCAAGTCAACTCCAACTTCGACTTCGGGGCGTCATTTTCATCCAGAGTTGAAATCAGGGACGAGAGCTGCCGAAGTCGCATCCCAAGTCGACTCCGCATGCGAGTTGGGTGAAGTCGTAGACCAAGTCGACTCCAGCTTCAACTTCAGTGCGAAAATTGCTGAACGAGTTAATTCAATGACAGATTTGAGTGGAGATGAAGATCAAGACAACTCAAACACTCAAATGAAGATCAAATGGAAAATCAAAGCAATCAGGGTTGCATGAATCCATCATGTTGGATCATGAACACTTACTCAGACATCTTCCATGCATTCCAAGATTCAAGTACTCAAGAACTCAAGAAAAGGAATCCAAAGTTTTCTATGTAAATAATCATAAAGTGTTCCAAAGAGATATAAATCAAGGGAGAACAGTCAATATGAAGAAAATCAAGTGATTAAAGTCATCTCTGAAGATTTCAAGTTCAACTAGCAAGCTGAAGAAGTGAAGTCGCACCCGAAGTCGACTTCACCTGCGACTTGGGTCAAGTCGAGGACCAAGTCGACCCAGACTGGAACTTGAAGAATCTGTGAATAGGCGAAGTCGCACCTGAAGTCGACTCCACCTGCGACTTGGGTTGCAGTGGTCGGAAAATTTTCGAACGTTGGCGCATTAGATGCGTGCCACCTACCTCCAAACGTTCGGATTCCCTCGCAAATTATATAAGGCATTCAATATGAACGAGGAGGGTAGCTGAGAATTCATTGAATGAGCATAACTCCCATCTCTAAGAGCATTAAGTGATCAAGTCAACATCTAGAAGAAGAACCTTGCTTCCAAACATCCAAGAGCTGCTTGCTGAATCATTAAGCTTACGTTACAAGTTCTTCTTTGCGCCAAATCTGCCTCTACACAACAGTAACGTGTAGAAACTCTCTTTTGTTATTTCTTGTTGTATTACACTTGATTTATTTTGGGGCAACTAAGATCAAGTGTAAGCAAAGTAGTGTATGATTGGAGTGGAACTCGTCACCTACTTGCGCTGTGAATTGTTAATGCCCCTAGAGCTGGAATTTAGAAGAGAGCAGTGGCTCTAGTTGTATTTGTGAAATGCATAGTGGAACCCAAGTCACAAGAGGTGTGAGCTTGGAAGAGTGGAGTAGGGAAGGTTGCCCGAACCACTATAAAATCTTGTTTGTTGATATTTATTTATGTGCTCTGCACTATATTGCTTTTCATTTGTTTCTTCATAAAAGGGGACTAGATTAATCCGGGCTAAAGTTTCTGTTTAAGTTGAAAAATTTTAAATACCCAATTCACCCCTCTCCTCTTGGGTAATTGCCATTTACTCGGGACCAACAACTAATTGGTCAGGCTTGGAAACCACAGGTGCTAGTGCTTTCATTTGCCTCGAAGATCCTAGCTGAGGTAAACACACCTCTAAATTTGCAAGATGGCACTCCACAATTCATGCAAGATTCAGCAAGTCATACGACAATAAAGGATGCATTTTCAATGCAAAGAACACCTCCACTAGTTATTGAACTTGTTTTGGTGGAAACTGGTGGAGCTCGCAGTTGAGAAAGCCGAATTTCAAGCTGTGCCAAGTTGATCTGAAATAAAGAAGCAATAAAAAATCAGGAAGATCCGGCTTGAGCTAGAATCCCACAATAGCAGCAAATATGTGTCATGTTAAACATGTATATCAAAGTAGGTGGTGGGCAAGAAGGTGAAGGTGTCAGTGCAAGATCTCGCTGCATGATAAAATTTGGCCAAATCCGACTACCAGGCCTCTCCATTTTAGCAACACCATGAAAAGGATGATAGAAAAAATGCATGACACCTAAATTTCGAGATGCAGGGTACGAAAAGGAAATAAATGTATGAAGAAAAATGGCAACAAGCCATGTAACTGAGATTGGCGGAGATGGCTTGGCATGAAGACGAGCAGATCTTTGGGCGGTCACGATTAAATACCGACCTTGGCTCCCATTCCAAAATACAACACAATGGAGACAACTACCAACAGCAACCAAGCTCTCCAGGTGATTTCATTAGCTCGCATTTTTCCTTTGAGTTTTCTCTATGAAAAAATATAAAAAAAATCATTTTCAACAAAAAAACCATTTTCATCCTCCTAGCTTAGATTCAAAGGTAAAAACCTTACTTTATCTCATTTATATTCTCTAGGTGGCGGATGATTTAAAATTTGGGGTTAAGTGTTTCTCCTTTGGTTATTTATTATTATTTTTTTAAAAATTACTTTTCCCATATAGATACTTCTCATGTGGCAAGTTGAATTGAAATGTGAGGTTAAGTATTTTCCTCCTGTTTTTAGATAAAAAGAAATTTTAAGAAATTATTTTCCTCATGTAGATACTCCTTGGATGGCGGGTTGCATTAAAATGTGGTGTTGAGTATTTTTCTTCTATTTTTAAATTAAAATTTTTTGTTGAAATTACTTTTCCCCATGTAGATTCTCCCAGGTTGCGGTTGAATTGAAATATGGAGTTAAATATTTTTCTCCTATTTTTAATAAAAAAAAATTTGTTCAAAATTACTTTCCCCATGTAGATACTTCCCAAGTAGCGGGTTGAATTGAAATTTAGTGTTAAGTATTATCCTCTTGATTAAAATTTTTTTTTTTACCGAACCCAAACCTCGGTGTTCAAACAAAGCCACCGTGCCAATCGATATGCTTCCTGAATGGAATCGGCATACCCCATTTGGTTTTCACAATTTGAACAATTACAATAGGATGGATCTACACAAATCCTATTTTTGCATTAGCAAGAGGTTTTTATAGTAGATCTATTGCTGACACTTTACTCTCACATGGGGAATAGGCGTGATCCATGGAACCCGCTAGGTGGCAATGGCCTACAGACATGCAAATTCAAAAGAGGGCGAAGATGATTTGCATTAAGAAGCTAGGAAAACTTTTTTCTCAAGCCAGGATTGGGAACTTATAGAACAATTGCGATTTGCATAAATATAAATCTTACACGGCTAACATCTTAAAGCCAGATAAGCAACTTATACTTAAAATCCTTCAGCAACCTCGAGTTGGCCATAAACTCCCTAAGCAACTCAAATTGGTCCAAAATTTCCCAATGAGCCTAATTGGGCCCATGACTTCCAATTCAACCCGCTTAAACCCATTTGAGACCAAAACTCTCCAAATAATCTATTTGAGCAAAAAACTCTCCCATAAGCCTACTTAGGCTTAAGTTTGTCGAGTCAAACCCAGTTCAACCCAAACTCTTTTTCAACAAGACCAATTGAGCCCAAACCTTTTTAATTGGTCCAAATTGACCTGAACATATTTTTAAAATTCAGTTAAACCCAATTTTTAGTAAAACCACCCAATTTTCAATCTAAAGGCTATATGTGGAATACGTTAGCCTACTGTGCGAATCTAGAGGATATATATAGAACACATTGTCCTGCTGTGTGAATCCAGAGACTGAATGGGAGAGACGATAACTTCCTATATGAATACAAAAGCTGAAAGTGTGATACACTGGTCTGCTGTGTGACTTTAGAAGTTGAGATTGCACTTAGTTTGCTGTGTAGAGTCACCAGTGTAACTGATGGGCCCCTCTCTAGTCCCAAATTGAGTCATTGCTAGTCAACAGGCTAAGGATAAACTCACATTTGAGTCATGGTGCGTGGCGTCATGTACTCTATCCTATTTCAAGTCACTGCGTGTGGCACAGTGTACTCATCCTTTTTAGGTCACGATACATGGCGAAGTGATCTACATTTATTTTTTGTTGGTCATGTCGTGTGGTTGATATGCAACCCATTTTAAGTGATGGCGCATGGCGTCATGTACTACCCATTTTTGAGTCACTGTGTGGGGCAAAGTGTAATCATTTATATTTGTATTTTTATTAGACATAATTTTTTATGTGTTTGTAAAGTCGTAGAGCCTTCTACGCATTTTATCATAATTTTAATGAAATCATCATTTTTTATGGACTATTGTATTTAGCTCTTATGATCAAGAGTTTTCTCATTAAAGATGTAAAATCGGAGTGCAAAACATAATGCAAAATATTTTTGTGATATACTTTTGTAGATGCTTTAAAGTTTTATTGAGAAATAATTGAGCATTTATTTTCCAAAACCACCAACACAAATGGGATTACCCAAAACAAAATGAGGCCAAAATAAAGGTATTCCATAAGAGGTAATCTGTCTTCAACTCTTATCATTTTTTCTTCGTGATAGAGCCAATGAATGGTTCTTTTTTATGCACTCAACTCGTTCACGACATGGGATGAGCTTTCCTCTTCTTTCTTGGAGAAGTTCTTTCCATCTATAAAGACCAAAAATCAAGGAAAAAAATTGCTAAAAATCTATCATTTTGCTATCCATGTACAAGTCCCTATGTGGCTGCCTATTTTGTCATTTTGTGGTAAAAAAAATCCTCCCAAATTTTATGCATTGAACATTCCTTGATGCAGCCCCTTTTTATACACTTTTTGCATTTTTTTTTAAAAATCACAAAATTGCTCAAAATTCCCATCTCATGACACCTCAAGCAAAGCATTAAACACATTGACTTTTCATTCCTCTCAACGAATCCTTGTTTGACACATGTCTCATTCGCTTTTTAAAAGTCAACTTTACATTTATTTGGTTAACTTTAAATCTTGCTCAACGAATCCCATATTGAACGTGTCGCTTATCACTTTTGGTTCATTAATGACATGTCACCTTTCATGAGCAAAAGTCAAACGGTTTTGTCCTTATGCGATTAAGAAATTACTCATGATATTTAGCTTAATTAAATCAATCCATATGATAAAACACCTTGTTTTAGCCGTTAATAAACATTTCTATCTCAAAATGATCATCCTAGATCAAGATATGAGCATTTGAAAATATCATATAGAATTTGATAAAATTAACTCATTATCATCATAATCAAATCATGGTTAACATAATTCATACCATCCACGAGGTAGAGCACGTCAACATGTGCTTACCTTTCAAATTTCATGTCATCCACCTTGTGGGCGTCAAGTTATGAATGTTCTAACAATAGCCACATCAATCCCATAATTATCATCAACTTAATCATAATTCATTGAATTAAAGATCATGTCAAATCATCATTTTCATATCTCAGTTTGTCCTTTTTTAGCACATTAAACTCATATTGGGCTAAGGTGATTAACTTAACCACCTCACTTGGTTATTAGCCCTAATCTCATCCATCCACTTAAATCATACCATTAATAACTCTTGAATACCTAAATTACATTTACAGGTCTCAAATGTTCTAGATATCACAGCTACAAAGGAGAAGCACAAGATAAATGAAGAAATTTGACTATTATATTCCTTTGTATGTGTAATACCCAGATCCAAGTAGGACTCATATAAGTGCATTTAAGTTGTAAATATGATTTATGTATGAATTGATTGATTTGTGTGTATTTTTATGAATTGATGAATTTTGCAATTAGGGTTATGATTAAAAATGGTGATTAAGATCAATCACCATAGCCCAATGTGAGTCAAGATGATTAAGAGGGCTTAATTAGGAATAGAAAATGCCAATGTGGCATGAATATTTATTTTAATTTTATGATTTAATTAATGAAAATTAGAATGAAAATTATGAAATTATGCTGGAAAATGTAAAAAATTCATAACTTAACGCCTATAAGGCGGATTGAGATGAAATTTGAAAGGTAAGCTCATGATTCGGGGCTCAACCTTATGGGTATATTGGATTAAGATGATAATTATTTATTTTTAATCTCACACTCTAAGGTAAATTTCAAATGATCATAACTTGATGTAAAATAGTCGTATTGAGATGAAACTTGAAACGATTGAATAAAATTATGAAATCTATGTTAAGGATTGGATTAAGCTAATTACTATGGGAATATGATTAATCAAAAAAAGGTGAGTAGCATTGACTTTGTGCACCCAAAAGCACCATAGCATTTATTAAAAAAATTGATTTAATGACTTGGTTTAATGCCCATGAGAGGTGTCAAATGAAGGTGAATTGAGCTGGATTTTTTGGAATTGTTTAAGGCTAAAATCCATGTAAAATTAAGGTCTTAAATGTCTAATGTGTAGCTAAATGGAGCATAGCTAAGGTGGCAATGCAAGGGGACGCCCATGGGGATATATGCATGATTTTTGGATTTTTAAAAATTTCAAAATATGTATCTAAGTAACTAAGAACCTAGGGTAAGTAATGGAGCATTTAAATATGTGGAATTTACGGCACAAAATGCCAAAACCAGCAGCAACAAGGGGGCATCACCTAGTGGACAGCAAGGTTGCATTGATTTGAATGGATTTTGATGATTTTTGTTAAATAGAAAATGAGTATTTTACTTGGGTAGAAAATTGCCATGTCAAAGAGGGATAAATTAGAAATAAATTACCTTCAAGACATGTGGAAAATTGGGTCCCATGAGCTGTTAAAAAAATATAAAAGCAAGGCCTTATCTCATGGGGACATCTATGTGCAAAGGGGAGAAAAAGTTCTAAAAAAAATTCTAAGTGAGGAGCAACCCTTGGACGTCCAAACCCAGCAAGGAAAGAAGGGGAAAAGAGGAGAAAAAGAGAAGGAAAAATTGGAAGAAAGAGAACAGGAACCAAGCTAAGAAGGTTGAATTCAAGTTTGATTCAATTCAAGTAAGCAGATTTTAAGTTTTGAATCATTTAAATCAAGATTTCTTCCCTCAAATTATGAGTCATGAATATGATTCATAATGAACTCTTAAAGGATGAGTTATGATGCCTTGATGAGGGTATTGAATAATATTTTAATGGTATAAATGAAATCAAGAGTTCAAGAGGGTTAAAAGGGATGTTAGGGTTGATTTTTGAGACGAAATCTATCTTGAAATTTCTTAAAACCCTAAATCAAGTTTCTGTTTGATTTAAGCATGATGATTAGGATGTGATTCATGTTCTTATGGATTACATATGTTGATTTGGTTATATGTTAATGATTTTAGCAAAAATGGAACTTAGGGTTTCATGTATTACCCGATTTTTCCATTTTTATGTTAAATATGATGCAAAGAGGAGCTTAAATGGTTTATGGATGAATTTTAGGGTGAATTACCCTAAATTAAGGACTTTTTGGACATCCTAAGTGTGTTGGAGGAGATAGCCCTAAATCTGATTTTTTAGGGTACATATATAGAATGTCCAAACGGGGGCCAAAACGGGTACCTTACATATGAATTTCGTTGCTGTTTATAAATGGATAATTCATGAATTTTTTAGAGGTTAAAATACCATAGAATTAGGGCACTTTGAATGTCCAAAAGGGCTTGGAAAGATTTTCCCTAAATCTGATTTTTAAGGACATATGTATGGAAATGTCAAAACGGGGTAAAAGGGGTACCCTACATGCTTGAGATGTTGCTGTTTTGGAAGCAACTAAAATATGAATTTTAAATATGTTATAATACCCTAAATTTGGGTTAATAAAATCATGATTAATTTCTGAAAATTATGGTTTAAAAATCTGTTAAGATTTAAGTATTGAAAGAGGCGTTGAAAGGATGAAAAATGGGTCCTAACGTTGCTGTTTTGGAACCCAATGATAAATGTATTAAAATTACGAAATTAGACCCTAAATTATATGTTAATTAAGGGGTTTAATCATGTTGAAATTGGATGTAAGTTGCTGTGTTTAGAAATTTTAAAAAACACATAATATATGTGTTGTAAGTTTAATGTATGTAGAAGGATATGTGTGAATGGATGATATATGACTTATATGAAATTGCTAAAATGAAAAAATGCATGAATATGTGATGAAATGCATAAGTATATTTCTGTATGGATGATTTTTGATTATCTCAAAATTTGAGATTTATTTATGAAGCCTAATTATATGCTTAAAATGGGCATCGACGTAGGAAAAATGAAAAATAGATGAAAAATGATAAATGGGAGATATAAATCTCCACATGTTGATTAATGAATGATTATCATGTGTTTACCCTAAATATGAGTTTAAAATGAAATATGGAATGGATGGTATGGTACACAAGTGAATGTTATGTACATATGTCTGACTTGGAATTCAAGTTGGTTATGCCTGAAATGAATTATGGGATTGGAACACTAAGTGAATGGAAGTAAATGAATTTGTTATGAATGCAATGCCATTTTTATGTATAGGCAAAGACAAAGAGAAAAGTGACACGGAAAGCTAAGGCAACAAGGTAAGCAAGCAATTTTCTAAATGCTTTTGTTTTGTCAAAATATGATCAAATATTTATCGATGATGTGATACCCGGACCCAAGTAAGGCTTACATATATGCATTTGGCATATACAAATGGATCATGTATGATTTAGATGAATTATGAATAATTTTCTTTGAAATATTGATGATTTATTGCAATTAGGGCAAATGATTATGAATGATGAATATAAGCCGATATGGGTCAATGTGATTAAAGAGGCTTAATGAGGATTATGAAATGTGATTATATTGAGGATGATTACCTCATGTATTATGGTTTAACTAATGGAGATTATGTTGTTAATTATGGATTAAAGGTAGCAAATGTTAGAAAATCCATAACTCAACGCCGGTAAGGCGGATTAAGATGAAAATTGAAATGTAAGCACATAATTTTGTGCTTAATCTTATGGAAATGATGGACTATGAAAATAAGGATGAAATTAGTGTGAAAATTGATCATCATCGTCCAAAAATTCAAATGGTCATAACTTGAGCTAGAAAAGTCGGATTGAGATGAAATTTGAAATGGACGATTAAAATTATGAGATCTATGCAATGAGAGGCTTGGATTAATCAAATGATGATGGGATATAGGTTGCACAAAAATGGGTGTATAATTATTGATTTTTGTGTACCAAAAAGTAAGTTTGTATTTAGGTTAAAGTAAGGTAGTTAACTATATGATTAATGGCATAAATAAGGTGGCAAAAGGAGGTAATGACAAGTGAATTTTATGGATTATTTAAAATGACAAAATCCATGATAAAATCAAGTGCTTAATGACATGATTTAATGTTAATGGATTAGCTTAAAGGAGCTTGAAAAGGTGGCCATACATGTGGAAGATCAAGGGGCCATATACTTGATTTTTTTAATTTTTAAAAATGAAAAATGTGTATTTAAATGACCTAGGCAGCTAGGGGGAGATGTGGACGAGATTTGGGTTGATTTTTGTGCCAAGAAAAGGCCAAAAAGTCCATGATAAGTGGATCCCACCAAGTAGACAGCATTATGGAGCAAGAGAGAGGTCACGGTAAAGGCAGCTTTTTGGATTTTTTATTAATTTTTTAATAGCTAATTTGACTCCTAAATGAGGTACTAACTAGGGTAATTAAATATTCATTAATTAAAGTGGAAATTAGGTGTGGAAAATGGCACAAAAGTTGCTGCAATTGATGTTGAATTACAAGAGCATGAAATGGACAGCTTGGAAAAGTGGACGTCCAAGGCAGAAATGTGATTTTTTATTATTTTTTTAATAAGCTAAATTGACCCCTAAGTATCCTATTAGCTAGGGTGGTTAATTAGACATTAATTAAAGTAAAACTTTGGTGGAAAAAAGGTGCAAAGGGATGCTGAAATGGACGTCCAAACAAGGGGCAGATTTGTGTCCATTAATGAATGGATTTTTTATGATTTTTTAAGATAATTACATAATTTACTTGGCCCATATTTTTCCATGTCATAAATAGGGGATAAGCATGTCTTAATCATGTTTAATTTATGTGGCAAGTGGGACCCACAAAGCTGGAAAATTCCAGCTTATGCATAAGTGAACGTACATATGGGTAGGAGAGAGAAAGAGAAAAATCAAATGGAAAAAAAATAATATCCAAGCAGGCAGTGCACGTCCCATGTTCCAGTAGCTTGAGGAGGAGAAAAAAAGGAGGAAAAGAGAAGGAAAAATGGGAAGAAAGAAAAGGAACCAAGCTAGGAAAAATGAAATCCAAGTCGATTCAATTCCAAGTATGTTTACCCTTTGATTATGGGTTGAAAATTATAACTGAAATTTTCTTAAATCCTATGTGATGCTGCTGTTTTGATGTTTAATAATGATTATATGATGATTCATGATTAGATGAATTATATAAGTTGATTTATAAAGTTTAATTTGGGGATTAATCAACCAATATCATCTAATCTACACTTATGTGTAGTAAATCTAAACTAGGAAAAAACATATGGACGAAATAGTAAATGAATGAATTTTATCATAAAAATTTGTGAGAAGACTTCTGATAGAATGATTAAGGAACGAAAAAATTTTCACCTCAAAAGGGTAAGCATGTTGGAAATTAAAAATCTAGGAAAATCAACCTGGACAGGATTGAACAGGTGGCAGGATCAGCTGCACCAAATGATTTTTAATAATTTTTATAAAAGGAATATTAGGCTGAAAATTTGAAAGGATATATAAGACATATTTATTATCACATGAAAAAAATAAAAATTAGGTTTTGATGGGTATAAATATACCCCATAATTTACGTGATTCAGGCTGTCTGAAAAGGGATGCCGTTGTCCAGCAAAGTAAAAATAAAAAAATAAATAGAAATAATAAATATTTCATGCTGGAAATATTTATTTTGATTATTTAATGAATTTATTAAGGCATGGTATAAATTTCAGATCAAAAATACTTGATTTTATATTAATCCAAGATTTTGAGAATTCAGTGTGCCTGAATTCAGCATTATGGACAGCTTAAGGAATAAATCAAGATAAATGTTAAATTCCAGATTTTTGGGATGAAATTTAAATTACAATGGGATATAAACAATTTTTGTAAATTATTATGAGGATTTAACCTATTAGAGATGGGTTTTAGAAAGGATGGAACTTAGGGTTACGTATAAGACTTGATTTCTAGGTTTTGATGTTGAAAATGATAAATGGATTATGTGAAGTGTTAAAATGAAAAAATTCATAAAGGTATAATTGGAACACGTGAATTAGGTTTCTGTTTTATTAAATAATGATAATCTCAAATTTTGAGATTATTATATGATACCTAAGTTAGCAACTAAGTGCTTAAAATGAGCACCGATGTGTGAAAAAATAAAAACTACGTTAAAAATGGTAAATGGAGGTAATGAACCTCCAAGTAATGATTTAATGAAGGATTATTGCATGTCTGTAAGATTACCCTACAAAAGGGTATTAAAATGAATGAATGAATGATTGATATGTATAGGCTATGTACTAAGTATGAATACCCGACTTGAAGGACAAGTGGGTCAAGCTAAGTTCAAATGAATTTATATATTTGAAGTCGATGTGAATAAATAAAATGTTATTTTCATTTATCTAGGCAAAGGCAAGGAAAAGAATGAAAGAAAAGGATTATGGCGATCTTAGGTAAGCAAGCGAACTTTCTACAATAATGTTTTCTTTCTATGTCATGATATGTGATTAAAAATTGACGAGTTGCGTATATGTCAATTAAAGTGCTCGCTATTTACGCAAGTATATGTGCCGTGTCAAGTAACAAAGAGTGAGTAGAGTATCGTTCCCACGAGGAATTGTTAACCAGAATTATTATTTAGTTTAACTGCTTTCAATGGTTATAAAATTTTAGGTTTGTGATCCAACTAAATTAATATTTGCAAAGAGAAATTAGAGTAGAGATGTGAGACTACTGGATACTGAAAACATGTTTTTTGATTAGGGATGGCAGATGGATAGATCGGAATCCTTGAATCTAAACTATATTGCTCTGGTTCTTTTTAAGTGGATTGCATATGGATTTACTAGCCCAAGTTCATATATCTTTATATATGTTTTCCAACAGTATATAAAGCTAATTACACCCTATTTAAGTGCTATGTTCCCATGCCATTAAGTAAAGTAAAATTGATAAGTTTATAACTTGTATAATGACTACACAGAGTTTAACAATATATTCCTATCTGTTAAACAACTCTCCTTATACAAAGGTCGAAACCTATGCCTTGCACATGGGTTAGGGCAAAGATCTTCCTCTTCGAAGGATAAATCAAGCAATTAAATCATCTTACAAGGTAGCTAATCTTGTAAAAGCATTAAACTCACACATGCAAAGGTAAATCATACACAATCATATATAAGCTTAAATATTCATTACTAAATATTCTAAGAACTAAGAAACAATATAGTTTAGAATTCAATTCATCCTAACTATCCATCTAATGGAAGTTTAGTTCAAAGACATGATCTTAACATCCAATACATCCATATAGAAAGTATCCATAAAGATAGAGAAAGAAAATTAGAAAGAATAAGAGAAAACTGTTTCCGGCGGTTTCCACTAACGGGGCTTGAATCCTCTCTTCAATCCGTGCTTTAATCTTGATTTCCACTTTCCTCTGCACTTTGGTTCATTCTCAGGCTCTCTCTCTCCTTTTTTCTCCTTCCTCTCGCGCGCGCGAACCCCTAGGAACTATATATAGAGTCCTATTTGCGCAGCTTACGCACTGGAATATTCGTGTACGGATGCGTATTGGCGCCTAGGCGCCAACTCTCTGTGTGCTGAGCAGTTTAGACACATTCTGGAAACTCTAGGAATTTTTGCACTAGCGCTTAGGCGCCAACTCTCTGGACTGTCCCTGCCTGGAGCTTCTCCTTAACTTTGTAGCTGCCCCTGCTTGGCGCTTGGGCGCCCCTGGGTGGTGCCTAGGTGCCAACTCCCTGGATGTAATTTCTGAACTGTGGCTTCAACGACGTCTGCACTCGAGTTGCATATAGATGAGGTGGTGCCTAGGCGCCAACTCTCTGCATTTGGATGCCTCAGCTTGCGTTCAACTCGTCCGCTTTACCTTCGTGTGTCCCGTCCTTCCAACAAAAGATGGAAAAACTAAATAAATAAACTAAAAGGCCTAAATAATGCTAAAATTGCCTAAAAACTAATTAATGCTCCCAAAATGAAAAGCGAATGAAAATTAAGCTAAATGAGTGCAAACTTTGCCTAATCTCTCGAACTAACGCGCAAATTAAGCCTAAAATGGGTCATGATAACTCGTAAAAATACGAGTTATCAAAAATGTTTATGATTATGTTTAAACGAATGGGCAAGCACAAGTTTTGAAAATAATGGCTTTAATGAAAAGCCACAAGTTTTGGAATATGACGGCTTTAATGAAAAGCCTTAAGTTTTGGAAAATGATGGCTTTAAGGAAAAACCTCAAGGTTTGCTACATGGGAAGCAAGCAATGATTTTAAAATAAAGAATTCATCACAAGTGTTGTCATGGATTGACAATGCTTTATGTTAATGGATTGAGAAATTTGCTTATGAGTAAGGAAGTTCTCCATGATAATGTTTTTAAAGGATTTCACGTCGATGGTTTTTAAGAATTTGCTTATAAGTAAGCAAGTCTTTTTTTATGATGTTGTTTCAAAAGTACTTTATAAGAAAAAGGAGAATTTTTCCCTTTCTCACAAAGTAATTTTTAGCAGATAAGATTTGGTATTCTTTTATGATGTTTTATGATAAGTGATTAAGCTTATAAAAGAAAAAGATTGGTTTTCTATGTCATGATATTTAATTATAAATGATAATTGAGACATAGCCCGTGTGTTTTGAAATGATATTCGAAAAGTTTTGATTTCCTTTAGACAAGGAAATCTATGATGAAAATGTCTCGAAAAATATTTATACGCATGTTGTTGAATAGGATTTAAGGATGACCAACCTAATAAGTGATTTCCTAAAATGGTTTAATTTCAGGTTGCTAAATGGCATGCAAAAGACTGTGCAATTCCCCGTTTATGTAAAAATAGTGTAATAGATATGTGGACAATAATCTAATTTTTAGGTTGTGGAGAAGGGAATGGTATAATTGCGTAACTTTTGTAAGCAAATAGGGCTTGAAATGGAAACTAAGAAAAATACATGGTTTATTTTGAAAATCCAAAAGTTTTGGAGTTAGTTTATAAGGGTTTTAAGATGTATGGTTTTTCAAACATTTCAAATGTTTATCAAAATATTTTACTCAAAATGGTTTTAAAAGAATTTAAGGAAGGTCATCCTACAACTAGATTTCAAATGACAACTTGTTTAAAGTGGGTGCACTCGCTTTACAAGTTGACACGGACTGCGGTCTGTGACGTGTTTTTGAAAAAAAAAAATTTTAAAGACACAGACTTCGGTCTGTGACGTTTTTAAGTTATGGATGCAGACTGAGGTATGTGATCTCGTTTTTAAAGGATACGGGTTGCAGTCTATAATACTTTAAACCAAATGGACTGCGGTCCGTCATGATGATGTATGGTGCACTAGTACAAGGAATAGGCCGGTTGTAGAGCACGGTTGGGATGACCGGGGCCCACTCTACATAAGACCAAGTCGCTAAGGGATGGCAGGAGTGCCAGCGGCGCCCTCCCTGATATGGGACCAGGATAAAGGAACAGCCGCCTGGCTAGCGTGCTGTTAAGAATTCTCTTCCAAAAGGTAGCATGATCACTTGCTAAGTGTCACTACTGGATGGAGAGAAATGCATTTGCTCATGTTTTGATTTTGAAAAGCCCAAAGATTGGGACATAAAAGTATGTTTTATGAAAGTTATCCTAAAGGGATTTTTATGAAATGGTTACCTAAAAGAAAGGGTGTTTTACACAAAAGCGTAAATAACAGGAATAAAAGGAAATGTTTTTATGCAAATGCATTTATGGAAATGGTTTATGTATTTTATTTTCCTTGTTTGCTATAAACAAGGCCCAAGACGGGGATTATGAAATGAATTTATGTGAAACTTGGTTTGGATATAGAAATGTCCATTTTTAAAGAGCCTAAATGAAAAGTGTTTATGGACATGAGAATGTCCAATGTTAAAGTATTTAAATGAAAAGTGTTTTAAGACATATGGATGTCCATCGCTAAAAGAAGCTATGTCAAAAATATTTTGAGACATCAAATGTCTCTGGGCTAAAGGAGTTATGATGAAAAATGTTTTTGGACATAAAAATGTCCTTCGCCGAGAAAGGCTTATGTGAATGATGTTTTAGGACATGAGAAGGTCCTCTTTTGCCAAAGGATTTATGAGAAAAATGTTTTGGACGTAAAACGTCCATTGGCAAAAGATGGTTTTATGTAAATATTTTGGAACATTGGAAATGTTCACACAAGACCAAAGAAAATTAATTAAAGAGGGTAAAACGCATATGTTTTGCCTTAACAAGCCCAGACGTGGCTTGTAAATGATTTTAAGAATGATGTTTTGTGAGAATGTTCAAGGACATAGAATGGTCCTCATGAACAAAGGATTTCATGATAATATTTTAGGACATATAAATGTCCTCAGGAAAAAGGTGTTCAAGATGTTTATGAAAAAGGTTTTCAAGGAAGTCTTGTCCTAATGATAAAATGCTTGCTTACTGAGTTGTCACTCACGTTTTGTTTTCCCAAACCTTAGATAGGTACCGGGAAACTCAAGAAGATGCGAACCTAAGCAGGTGAAGAAAAGGTACGTGACGGCAACCATGTGAGCTATAAGAAATGGGATATCATGGTTTGAAGTGCTAAGGTATGTTGATGTATATGAACTTATTTAGAATTATAAGTTCTATGTGATTCAATGATTGAATGTATGTATGTGTGGAATGTAAATGTCATTGTATAAAAGTATGAAGAGATTCTATGAATGAGATGATGAAATTTATTACAAGTGTATTGCCGCTTGTATGATGTATGATGTTGATTGTAAAGAAATGATTGATGAATAATGGTGTGAAATATAGAAATATGAACGATGATGAACGGAAAAAAAAATTTGGACAAGATCCAATTAAGAACCGCCGCGTGATGAGGGCAACAATCCTGGTTCACATTTACCAATCAATAAGGTTTTGAGGTAAGGAAGTGATGTCTCGGTTTGGGGCGCTACAGAGCTTGGTATCAGAGCAAGAATTGGTAAATAGGCATAGGAAGGAGAAAATAAAGGATGATAAAAGGATAGGTCTGATGCCACAGAAGTTGGTATCAGAATATGGATTGGTAAATAGGTGTGGAAAGAAAATGTTTGATATCAGAAAGTTGACATTTTAGCAAGAATTGATAGATAGATATAGAAGAAAAATGAAAAATGATGAAAGAGATAGATCGAGATTATAAGACATATACAATATGTATTGTCTTTTACTGTGTGTCACTATGACACAATAATATGGCTAATTAAGAAAATGTAGCTGGTTGCTATATTTCATGGAGTAGATGATATATGAAGGAAAAATAATATGAGGACAATGAGATGAAAAGGAGGTAGGAGAATCTAAGAAAAGATAAAGGATAGAAGGGAATAAGATGATGGGTTGTAGAACCCTACATAGAGACCCCTTTTACCTGAGGTAAATTATACCTCACATAAGATAGCACATGACTGTGCTATATGATACATATGTTTAAGGTATAGAGCCATGGTGACATATGGAAGGCACCAAGGTGCCAACTTTCTAAGTGATTTTTGGTCTAGAGTTATGTCCATGTTAAAATAACAGATTATGCAAGTATAATCTGTATGTGTAAGGAAAAACAACCTTACACCATGAAAAGAGAAGATAGAAATGAGAAAGGTAGGAAAAAGGGAGTTTCTTTTGACTCTTAATATATGATGTTTGATGTTATGAAAATATAAGTGCATTTGATTTCATTCAGATGCTAAGTATATATATGAAAAAGGAAATGTCATTGATCTTTCTAGATTATATGATTGAATATGTATGATATGCATGATTCTATAATAAGATATGATTATATTAATATGATTTTATATGTTTCTTTCTACAACATGCCTATCACCTTAGTTTTTGAACAAGGGAAAGGCAGTTGCAGATATGAGTCAACAGGAATAAAGAGAAGCTAGTAGCAAATCTAAACGACTAGGATAAGTGAGTCCAAGGGCTCATCCATGACGGGCAAATATATACCATGAGTCAAAGGATTGGAGGTGTTACCGCTATAAGAATATCTCACAGGTAGAAAGAATAGAGGAAAAAATAATCGCAACTGTAAAAGAGCTGTGCAGTGGGTCACACGAGATTGAGCGGCCCGGATAGAAGGATAATATAAGGCCTTTGGGAAAAAATCCAACAAGACTAAATAGAAGAAGGTAGAAATGACGGACCGGTACAGGTAATAAATTTTTACCTAGTACCCAAACTTTTAAAGGTTAATAATGGTAAGATAGAAATGAATGGAAAGGTTATTAATGCCTTTCTAGCTCAGTATCCACCTAAGTTCTCACATAAATCAGATCTTATTTAAGCTGAGAGTGGATGACTAAAACCAAGAACATGTTCAAGGTTTGAACATGTAATCTTATGTAATGTCCAAGCATTGATTGGCGATGCTTATGAGTGATAGGGAATCCTAATGGCTATTATGTCATAATCAAAGAAGGTAATCTGGAAGAATTTGTTAAGAAATATCTTCCAATAGGACGTCAGGATGTAATACATGTTGATAATGAACATGTACAACTAGGGCAAGGATAACTTGACCCTAAAGATTAAGGAACCCAGTGTAGGGAAAGAAAAGAGTAAGAAAGATCAACTCAATCGATAGCTATAGTTGATAGGAAGTCTCTGCAACTTAATGCAGAAAAATGTAACAAAACATGTCTAGTTAGCATGTATAGAAGGGAAAAGGAGATTACATATATGATACCACAAAGTTGGTATATCATAGCAAGGAATGGTAGATAGATGAAGAAAAACGAAGGCAAGAATAATTGCCGAAAATTTTTTCAATTTCGATGTGATTGAAAGATAGGTACGAGAGAGAATTTCTCTATGATGTTCATAGGAAATGAGAAAAAAAATGATAATAAGGACCCTTCCTAGTTTATGGAAACTAGAAAGGGAGATAAGGAAGAAAATATTTTAGACTGGTTTAATAACCGGTACTCCTATTAGGTAATCTACATTGGTGTAACCAAGATATAGGCAATATGAAATAAGAAGAAATTGATAAGTTTGGCAAAAGTATCTTTTGCTAAGACATGTATGAAATTACATGTATGAAACTCTATGTAAAAGCAACTTTTGCTCTATGATATAAAATGAATGTATTATGTTATATATATGAAAATGATTGCTATGGATTTCTATGTTGTATGAATGAATGGGTAGCCTAGATATTACCCTATGATAAGATGAGAAATTCTATAATTTCTCTATGTATAAGGAAAATAGTATGTCTTCCATAAGGGTAAAAGATGGATGACATAAAGAAAAGGATAATTATAATGAGAAACTCATATGGGAACAGGGAACAGGAAACAGGAAATAGTAGAGACAAGTGTTAGGTCTATAGGATCAAGGCTAAAAATGCCACTAAGACAGAGTAGCGCAATGGAAGCGTAGTGAGCCATTGAAGTATTGGAGAAAAATGATAAGATTAGCTATTTTATATGAGCTATACCCCCGATATTTGAAATATAATAGGTTTCGGGACGAAACTTGTTATAAGGGGGGAAGGATTGTGATACCCGGACTCAAGTAAGGCTTACATATATGCATTTGACATATATAAATGGATCATGTATGATTTAGATGAATTATGAATGATTTTCTTTGCAATATTGATGATTTATTGCAATTAGGGCAAATGAGTATGAATGATGAATATAAGCCGATATGGGTCAATGTGATTAACGAGGCTTAATGAGGACTAGGAAATGTGATTATATTGAGGATAATTACCTCATGTATTATGGTTTAACTAATGGAGATTATGTTGTTAATTATGGATTAAAGGTAGCAAATGCTAGAAAATCCATAACTCAACGCCGGTAAGGCGGATTAAGATGAAAATTGAAAGGTAAGCACATAATTTTGTGCTTAATCTTATGGAAATGATGGACTATGAAAATAAGGATGAAATTAGTGTGAAAATTGATCATCACCGTCCAAAAATTCAAATGGTCATAACTTGAGCTAGAAAAGTCGAATTGAGATGAAATTTGAAATGGACGGTTAAAATTATGAGATTTATGTAATGAGAGGCTTGGATTAAGAAAATGATTATGGGATATAGGTTGCACAAAAATGGGTGTATAATTATTGATTTTTGTGTACCAAAAAGTAAGTTTGTATTTAGGTTAAAGTAAGGTAGTTAACTATATGATTAATGGCATAAATAAGGTGGCAAAAGGAGGTAATGACAAGTGAATTTTATGGATTATTTAAAATGACAAAATCCATGATAAAATCAAGTGCTTAATGACATGATTTAATGTTAATGGATTAGCTCAAAGGAGCTTGAAAAGGTGGCCATACATGTGGATGATCAAGGGGCCATATACTTGATTTTTTTAATTTTTAAAAATGAAAAATGTGTATTTAAATGACCTAGGCAGCTAGGGGGAGATGTGGACGAGATTTGGGTTTATTTTTGTGCCAAGAAAAGGCCAAAAAGTCCATGATAAGTGGATCCCACCAAGTAGACAGCATTATGGAGCAAGAGAGAGGTCACGGTAAAGGCAGCTTTTTGGATTTTTTATTAATTTTTTAATAGCTAATTTGACTCCTAAATGAGGTACTAACTAGGTTAATTAAATATCCATTAATTAAAGTGGAAATTAGGTGTGGAAAATGGCACAAAAGTTGCTGCAATTGACGTTGAATTACAAGAGCATGAAATGGACAGCTTGGAAAAGTGGACGTCCAAGGCAGAAGTGTGATTTTTTATTATTTTTTTAATAAGCTAAATTGACCCCTAAGTAGCCTATTAGCTAGGGTGGTTAATTAGACATTAATTAAAGTAAAACTTTGGTGGAAAAAAGGTGCAAAGGGATGCTGAAATGGACGTCCAAACAAGGGGCAGATTTGTGTCCATTAATGAATGGATTTTTTATTTATGATTTTTTAAGATAATTACATAATTTACTTGGCCCATATTTTTCCATGTCAGAAATAGGGGATAAGTATGTCTTAATCATGTTTAATTTCTGTGGCAAGTGGGACCCACAAAGCTGGAAAATTCCATCTTATGCATAGGCGAACATCCATATGGCTAGGAGAGAGAAAGAGAAAAATCAAATGGAAAAAAGTAATATCCAAGCAGGCAGTGCACGTCCCATGTTCCAGCAGCTTGAGGAGGAGAAAAAAAGGAGGAAAAGAGAAGGAAAAATGGGAAGAAAGAAGAGGAACCAAGCTAGGAAAAATGAAATCCAAGTTGATTCAATTCCAAGTATACCTTTTGATTATGGGTAGAAAATTATAACTGAAATTTTCGTAAATCTTATGTGATGTTGTTGTTTTGATGTTTAATCATGATTATATGATTATTCATTATTAGATGAATTATATAAGTTTATTTATAAATTTTAATTTGGGGATTAATCAACCCATATCATCTAATCTACACTTATGTGTAGTAAATCTGAACTAGGAAAAAAATATGGAAGAAATAGTAAATGAACTAATTTTATCATGACAATTGGTGGGAAGACTTCTGATAGGATGATTAAGGAACGACCAAATTTTCAGGTCAAAAGAGTAAGCATGTTAGAAATTAAAAATCTGGGAAAGTCAACTTGGACAGGATTGAACATGTGGCAGGATCAGCTCCACAAAATGATTTTTAATAATTTTTATAAGGTGTGTTTGATAATGAATAAAACTTTTGATGAAAAGTTTTGGAGAGTAAAAGTTGTCAAATGATGTGATATGATAGGGGTAATGATGAGTAGTAAAGAGGATAAAGTTAAAATAGATAGGCTAGTTGTGTGGATAGTTGTGTGGAAATGATTGAAAAGTAGGGTAGTTGTATAGGAAAATGTGAAAAAATGATTAAAAAATATGATAGTAATGGAGAGTGAAAAGTTTTAGATTAAAAAGTTTTAACTAGACATTTTTTGTGGATTGCCAAACACACCGCCTATCATCCAGTCATCCTATCCCATCTCGGCAATTTTATTTGCCAAATCTCATATTCACGATCTCCATTTTTGATTCATTGACAAAAAAAGGGAGAATAGTTGGAGTTTGAGTGAGTTTTTAGATAGGAGTTGAGTCATGGGTTGGGTAGTCTGTACTTACATAGGTTTGCATTTCATTTTGCATTTTTGTATAAGATGTTTGATCATATATGAAAAAGTTGTTGTTTATGTTCTGAATGAATGAAAAATTTTTGTTTATGTTGAATGGTTTTAACTTACGCTATATGCATGCAAATTGTTGAAAATGAAATAAGATTGAAATGCAGTGCAATATGAGTCATGAATATTCTAAAATATCAAAACAAGGTAAAATGATATGTTTTAAGATAATGAAAGGTATAAACTCAAATTGGCTTTGTCAATCATAAAAAAGGGGGAGATTGTTGGAATCAATGGCAAATTAAGCAAAATCTGTGTTTTGATGATTAACAATTCAATTTGAGTAAGTTTTGGGTACTAATATGTTTTGTGAAAATGTTTAAAGGTTATAAAAATGAAAAATCAAAAATTGATAGATCAAGTTGCAATCCAAGTCGACTCAGCTATCGACTTGAGTCAAGTTGATACCCAAGTCGACCTCAAAAGCGACTTGGAAGAAGAAAAACATTCCAGTGCTGATAATTGATCCAAGGCAGATGAAGTTGCAAGGCCAAGTCGACTCCACCTGCGACTTGGGTGAAGTCGTAGACCCAAGTCAACTCCAGCATCGACTTCGAGAACCCAAACCTTCCAGCGTTGAAAATGGGATCCAAGACAAGTGAAGTCACAAGTCCAAGTCAACTCCAGTTGCGACTTGGGTGAAGTCGCAGACCCAAGTCGATTCCACCATCGACTTCAGGTGTTCAAAAGTTCCAGCGTTGAAATTTGAGTATGAGACTAGTGAAGTCGCATACCCAAGTCGACTTCATATGCGACTTGAGTGAAGTTGGAACCCAAGTCGACCCAGGTATCCGACTTGAGTCTGATTGAAGAAGAATCTAGTCCAAGACAAGCAGTTCTGCATGATTAAATCATTCAAGACTATATTCTGATCAAGGAAAACTCATTTAGCCATTTCTAAGGATTGCAAAATCAGGATTATCAAAGTATCTTAAAACCAAGACATGAAGATAAGATCTCCAAGAGAAATTGAACATGTCAAAACTTCAACAAAGATTAAATGCATCAGTGGAAGAACAAATACAAGATCAATATCAATCCAGCAAGTTGATTTCCAAAGAATTCAAGTTCCTCAAGTAAATACAGAAAGTGAAGTCGCACCCGAAGTCGACTTCACCTGCGACTTGGGTCAAGTCCAGGACCAAGTCTACCTGAAGCAGGAACTTGAAACATTGCTGAAGACCGAAGTCGCACCCGAAGTCGACTCCAGTCTGCGACTTGGGTGAAGTCGCATCCGAAGTCGACTCCATCTGCGACTTGGGTGAAGTCGCGCCAACTATGTGGCGCCTCAAACCGAGGCGTCCACATAGTCCTTACTCCAAGATCTTGTCGATTGGTAAACATGATTCATGATTGTTGCCTTGATCACACGGCAGGTTCTTAATTGGAACTCGTCCAATTTTTTTTTCTTTTTTTTCTTTTTCTTTCATCACATAAACATATACTCATCATCATTCATAATGGACTTATCCATATTATCATAAATCATCAACTTCTCATATTATTCATAACTTCATAATTTCATACAACCTATGTCCTTTTTCATTATATCTCATTAGGGCATACATTCTGTGGCGCCCCGAACCGAGGTGCCTAGAAGCCTTACTCCGGGATCGTTTTGATTGGTAAACGTGACTCAGGATTATTGCCCTGATCACACGGCAGGATTTTTTTTTTTTTTCATCAATACATGGAAAATTTCCATCATTCATCCAATTTGAAATATATTTCACATAACACAGTTATGATCAAAAACTATTCCATAAACATTTTCATTGGAATAAAAATATTCCCTTTTCATCTCAAAATTATCATCGTTGTCTTTACATAAAGTTTACATAAACATCATTTATATCAAAAACTACATAACACTTGGCATGCTGCCTTCATCATCATTTCCTGTCTGTTGTTGAAAAAGCATGAGTGAGTAATAATACTCAGTAAGCAAGCTATACATAATTTTTCAATCATTTTCATGCATTTCATAAAATGCAAATGCAATGCATACATAGCATTCATGACATTCCTTTAGATGCGACGCTAGCTAGGCGCCCATCCCATACATGCTCCCATTTCAGGGAGGTCGCCGCCGGCCTGGGCCTATTAAGCGACTTGGCAATAGCGAGGGGGACATCCGGTCCGCTTACTACCTCGACTAAGGCCTATTCCTCGTGCACATGCTCATTCTCATACACATGCCGGCATGATATTTGCAAATCATAAACAATTTCATAAAAAGCATTTAATAAATAATTTCACAAAACAAACTTCAGTTCATGTAAAGCAGTTATAGGTATGTCCAACCTTAAATAAATTTCATAAAGCAACTTGCAAACAATTTCAAGCATTTTGGAAATAATTTGCAAAACATATAACTCGCTTACCTTTTTAGGAGGTGTCTTCGACCTTCTCTTTTCCTTTTCCTATTCAAGGACAAAGGATATTTCATTTCCTCTATTTAAGCTGCTTCCCATGTATGCTTTATAATATTTTGGTATTATTTCTTTACATAGATATTTTTGTCCATAAATTCTTCCAAAATTTCATACTTATATTCAAATATTAATTTCCAAATTTTCTCCAAAATCACGCTGTTCAAAAATTGATATTTTTTCCAAAAATGAAAAATTTCATGACATTCCTTATGCCTAGTATATCATTGGAAATTTCTTATATTTTGAATTTATCATCATTTACTTGGCCAAAAAAATTATTTTCTCCATATACTAAAAATCATCATAAATTCACTTAAGCATAATCCTTAATTCCAAAAATCATGAAATTAACATATCATCATCCTAACATCATATTCATTCATCCCAAATTATCATTTATCAATTTTGGAGCATTATTTACACATATCATGTGTTATTTTCCCAAAAGCTCTATCTTCGCTCCAAATTTTTTATGTTTTGGCATAATTCCATTTAAACATTATATCTATACTTATTTTCTCATGATTGGGCATTATCTAAGCATGGTTTTACTTCATTTAACATTCAAAACAAGTTTGAGGGGAATCCACTTACCTCAAGCGAAGTTATGCCTCTTCAACTCGCCTTTTCTCACTCCAACCTTTGATTCTCCTCTTTCCTTAAGGCTAAAACGTGTGAGGATGGGAAATGAAGTTGCTCAAGTGATTTTTGAGCTGGGATGGTTGTGAATTTCGTCCATGGCCTGCTCCTCTATTTATAGGGGTCCATTTTTCATAAATTTGGAATTTACCCCCTAGCTTTGAGGTATTTATTTGTAAATTGGTATTTCTTTTTAAATTTTGAAAAACGCTTTGAGCCATGTGCTGCCCACCCTAGGCCTGCTCCAGCAACGCTATTGCAGCCCTATTTTCTACCTATTTTTTTATTTTTTTATTTAATTAAATTTAAGCTAATTAAATCTAAACCCTTGATTTGTGATTTGGATGAATTTGGACCATTGATTTGGTCATGGTACTCCCCCTGCACGACCTGACATGTTGCTGCATTGCATTTAATTTTTTAATTTTTATTTATTAATTTTAATTAAAGTCAAATACATAATTAATGAAAAAGTGAAGTTACTTTTTCACTTTGCATTTGACGTTTCATCTTGACCATTGATTTGTGATTTTCATCACATCTTAACCCATTCATCATATCCATCATGAATTTTTAACCATCCATAAAAAATTTCATCGAATTCCGACGCCGGGATTGCAATTTATGAATTTTTTTCTATTTTTCCACAAAAATCCAAACTTGGATTAAAATATCCAAAAGAATTGCTATTTTGTCTTGTAGTGATTAAATCTCTATTTTTGTCTTTTATGATTAAGTTAATCCAAGTGATTAACTCTTAATCATACATCTTAACCCCTTGTTTACTATTCACGTTTACTATTCACGTGCAGTATTCACGGGGTTAAATTCCTAATCGCATTATTTCAATCTCCAATACACATATCCATCAATATAATTCATGAATTTTCATTTATTCATAAAATAATTACAAAATTACAAATGTCGAAATGACGCGTATACAGTCGAAACAACTCGTATACGGTCAAGGTTCCACACATTCATATTTCAATATACAAAGGATTACATACCTTTGTAACTATGCCTCTTTCATTCATTCATCATATCACTTACAGGCAAATAAACCTAATCTTTTTCATCACTTGGCTTTTCTTGCACCTATCTGAGGTTGGGAAAACAAAACATGATTCGAAACTCAATAAGCAAGCATTTTTCATTTTAAATGCATTTCTCTTCATTCGGTAGGAGACACTTAGCAAGTGATCAACTACCAATGGAATAGAAACCTTTTCGTAAATCATTCATGAAAACCATTCATGTAAACCATTTGTAAATGCATTTCCCTCCATTCGATAGGAGACACTTAGCAAGTGATCAACTATCAAATTTACAGAAACTTTTTCATAAATATTGGATGTGCAAATGTTTCTTTTCCACTCCTGACATAAACCTTCGTGTGCGGGTACGCTAGCCCAAGGAACATCTCACATAGCATGGTCCAATACGTCGGCTGTCTCCGACTTGGCCTCATCAAGGGGAACCTCTCTTCCTCTTGACGCCTACATGGTTCCTACATGCATGACTTTTGATTTCCCCAACATTATATACCTCTTATACCAGGTGACTTGTCATTCTCATGTAGAGAATTATTTGCACCATCCCTTAAAAATATCATTTTAAATCCATGCTTTTCTTTTCAATCCATGTATGAAAATGCAATGCATTCATTCACACATAACATTTCTTTGCCTCCACCTCTGGGGAGGACGCCGTCGGCACACAGCCCATACGACTCGGTAATAGTGAAGGGGGACCCTCTGATCCGCTTTCTACCTCCACCAAAGCCTCTTCCTTGTGCCCCCACCTCTTGGGAGGACGCCGCCGGCACACAGCCCTTGCGACTTGGCGATGGTGAAGAGGGATCCTCGATCCTACTTCCTCCACCAAAGCCTCTTCATTATGCATCATACATGTGCACATGTCTATGAACATCACTTGATATCAATATGCCGGCATGACTTTTCATAAAAACTCATAAACATTCATCATTTCAAAACATTATAGAAATGGCCACCCTTAAACACATTTCATAAACACTTGAGAATAAAACATATTTTCAAAAGGGTTTGCTTGCTTACAAATCATCATTTTCAAAAGGATTGTTTGCTTACAATGAAGCAATAAAATCACATTTTAAAACAAGTTTGCTTGTTTACCTTTGCTTTGCTTCAACCCGACTCCTTTATCCTTTTCTTTCCTTTTCCTATACAAGAAAATTGAATATTTTATTCATCTATTCCATGTCTTAGCTTGCTTTCCATGCATGCTTTACGATCACATATTACTTCATTTTTATAGAGGTTATCCTCTTATAAATACTTGGTCATTACTCATTTATATGGATTTTTATCCATAAATCCTTTAAAAATTCCATCCATATATCCTCATAAATATATAAAAATAAATCTCAATTTTTTCCGAAAATACGATGTTCACTGTTCATAATTACTGTTCATGTCAATGTAGCAGATTACTGTTCATCATCAGTGTTCACGTTTACTGTTCACATCAACGTGGGTTACTGTTCATGGGTTCCAAAAATTGACATTTTCCCCAAAAATAAAAAATACCATGACATAGCTTATGCTTCGTATATCATGGGAAATTTCATACATTTTGAATTTATCATCATTTACTTGGTTAAATAAATCATTTTCTCCATGTCCTAAAAATCAACATAAATTCACTTAAGCATAATCCTTAATTTCAAAAATTATGGGATTAATATATCATCATTCCAACATCATATTTATCATAATCATACATCCCAAATCATCATTTATCAAATTTGGAGTATTATTTTCACATGTCATATGCTATCTTCCCGAATGCTCCATCTTTGCTCTAAATTTTCGATGTTTCGGAATAATTCTACTTTGGCATTATAACCATACTTATTTTCTCATGATTAGGCATTATCTAAGCATAATTTTACCCTACTTAACATCCAAAAGAAATTTGAGAAGAATTCCCTTACCTCAAGTGGAGAACTCCCCTCCTACTCGGCTCTTTCTCTCTCTTTCCTTCTCTCTCTCTTTCTCTCTTGCTTCAAAAACGTGGGGAATGAATTTCTCAAGATAAGAATGCTTGGGATGGGTGTGAAATTCGTTCAAGGCACCCTCCCCATTATATAGTGCTCCAAATTTCATGAAATTGCATTCTACCCCCTTGAAATTTGGGCTAAATTATAAATATCTTTACTTAGGTCATTTCCACCTCATTTCCAAGAAATTTCTCATTATCCTAGGTGGCAAATTTCTGGCCACAAGTTGCCAAAGCTGATCCATCCATTAATTGCTTGATTTTCATCAAAAGACGTGATTAATCTCAACCGTTGATTATCCTTGATTGAGCTCATCTCAACCATTGAATTTTTGGCACAAATCCCCATGCTAGCTCATGTTTTCCCATGGTGGACTTTGGGGATTTTTGTATTTTTTTATTTCATTAAAATATCATATCTTAAGCTACTTTTTCAAAAAGTAAAAAAGTAGAATTAATGACTTGCTTTGGAAAAGTTAAGCCTCACTTACTTGCTCTCCAAGAAACATATTTTTCATGATATTTGGCTTAATCCAATCCATCCATCATATTCGGCATAATATTTTATCCATCCATACAAAATTTCACCTTAATCCGACTTCCGGATTGTAAGATATGAATTTTTCTTCATTTTATCTCAAAAATCCACTAAAAATCCGAAAATATTATTTTAATCCAAAAAGCACTTTTGTCCTTTAGTGGGAAGATTCCTTTTTTGTATTTTATGATTAAGTTAATCCAAAGTGATTAACTTAACATATTCCTTAATTCCACATTTACTATTCATGTTTCACTATTCACGTTTACTATTCATCCGAATTAACATTCCATAATTAGCTATTTAATCTTCCAATGCCTTATATTGCAAAATATCATTAATATATATTTCATATAAATATCATTATATTACCCAGGGTTTATAACCCTAGGGTTTCATACACGTGTCTAAGATCGGGGTTTCACAACCTACCTTCAAACATTCGAATTTACTTCACCATTATAAATATGCATTCAAGTGAACGAGCTAGAGTTAGATAGAGCATTAACTGAGATCCAACTACCATCATCTCTAAGCATTAAGTGATCAACACAAGATTCTAGTGAAGAACTACGCTTCAACTTGCTGCACTCCTTAAACATGATCATATCAACTCTTCTACAAGTTCTTCCACAAGCTAAAACTTGCCTACACAATCTGTAAAGTTTAGATTTCTTTATTTGATTCGTTATTTGTATTTGGTACTTGGTCTAATATTGAGATTTTGAACCAAGTGAAAGCAAAGTAGTGTTGTGACTTGAGTGAAACTCGTCACCTACTTGTGTTGTGACTTGTACCCCCCCCCCCCTTGAGTTGGAATCTAGAAGAGAGTTGTTGCTCTAGTTGTATTTGAGAATACATAGCGAAACCCAATCACAAAGGGTGTGAGCTTGGAAGAGTGGAGTAGGGGAAGTTGCCCGAACCACTATAAAAATCTTGTTTATTGTTGTGATTTATATTTTTTATTGCTTTATTACTCTCCATATTTTTCATTTATTTCATTAAAGAGGATTAAATCAAATAGGGGCAAATTTCTGATTAAGTGAAAAATTTTAAAATACTCAATTCACCCCTCCCCTCTTGGGTAATTGCCATAAACTCGGGACCAACAGTGTCTACTTCTCCTTGACAAGTTGCATATATGTTAAATTAAAATGCTCGTTTGAACGTAAGTATATGTGTCGTACAAGTAATAAAATGTGAGTTAAGTATCATTCCCACGAGGATTGTGTTAAATAGATTCGCATCTTAAACTTCAATTGTCTAGAGTGAACTATACAATTAAAGGAATTGTATCGAAAATATCAATAATTAAACTAGGAACTTAAATAATAAAAGGCTAGTGGTTAGGCAGCACAAGTTGGCATTCTCAAGATTAATTAAAGTAGATTAAAAATTGAGAACCATTCACCCTAAACTATATTATTTTGGTTCCATTCCAATTGGTTGTGTAGGGAATTACTAACCTAAGTTCATATATATATTTATATACATCTTCTAATGCATATAAACCTAATCCTATTTTAACCTACTGCTAAGTTCCCATGCAAACAAGTGAAATAAGATTGATAAGCACATAACCTACTCAAGATTATATACAGTTAATTGGTATATTCATATCCATATTAACATTCAACACTGCAAGGGTTGAAAACCTGTGCTCTACACATCAATCGCAACTAAACCTTGCTTTTCCAAGCACAAATCTAGATATTAAATTAATTTACAAGATGATCAAGTTTGTAAAAAACATTAAACATGATGTATAAAGGTAATCCCATATAATGCACATTTTTGCAAAGCTAGATATTCATTTCAACATAGGGAAACCAAACCAAACATAGTTTTGAGTTCAAATCCTCTCAATCTGCCATCACAAGGGGTTTAGCCTAAAAATAGCAATAAATCCCAGTAAATTTAAGCTTAAATACATCCTAGTAATGGATAACAAGAAGAATATGTAGAGGCATAGAAAGAAAAGATGAAACTTTCTAGTTTTCACCAAACAAAGTTAAATCTTCACTTGAACTCCTCCTTAACTTGGAATCCAACTTCTCTTCTCTCCCTTGTACTCTCTTCCACGAGCTCCCTAGATTTCTGGTTATCTAAAATCCTAAAAGAATATTAATACACCTACTCAGCTAGCATGAAACACGTGCAAAAATTGCACACATGTGGGGTGGTGCCGTGGCATTAGGATGTTGGCACTAGAGTGCCAACTATGTGGAAGTTGCTTGCAACTGATTTATGGAAATTTCTGTAGAGCCAGTGACTTGGTGGCCGCGACCACAAGCATGCTGAAGACAACATTGCTCTTTGACAACTTTAAGTGATTTCTTTCATTCCATCCTCTTTAGCATTGAGTTCCATGAACTAGATCACCTAATTTTTCCTACAACAAAAGCTAAAACGAGTATATGTATTCTTAAATGATCAATTGAAATTAAAACAACCAATATGAGATGAATTTAAACTAGACGCAACTTAAAATGCATGAAAACCATGCAAGATGCAAGAATTACACAAATGATGAAAACTAACGCAAAACCTATGCAAATTCACATGTTCCTCTTGAACTAGCATTCAAAATGAGTGCAAAATAAGCGTTGATAGCTCCATAAAAATAGAGTTATCACTTCTCTTTTAATAAACAAGGTGAGGCTTCATGCCTTAAGAAGGAGAAAGAAAGGAAACGTAGAAGAAGTGGCAATTAAATTAGACATGGCTAGAGCGTATGATAGAGTGGAATGAGAATACTTGAGCCATGTGATAAGAAAGATGGGCTTTAATGACAAATGGATTGATTGGATTAAAGCTTGAATATCAACTGTCACTTATAAGGTGGTGATTAATGTTTTTAGGTCCAAAACTGTTGTAGCCAGCAGGGGTTAAGGCAAGGTGACCCACTCTCACCATACTTATTCCTATTTTGTGCAAACGGAATAACAACTCTATTGAATGCAACCCAGAGAATAAGAGGATAATTAGTTTAAATATTAGTAAGATGGGACCTCGAAGCTCACACTTATTTTTTGCAAATGATGTATTCCTTTTCTTAAAAGCTAAGGGAGAGGAAATTGAGCATTTGAAGAAAATTCTAGCCATCTATGGAGAATGTACAGGACAGAGAGTGAACATGAAAAAATTATCTTCTTTTTTAGCAATAACACTAGAGAAGAAACTAAATTAAATATTGAGAACTCATTTGGAGCATATGGCAAGAAAATTCAGATCTATCTTGGGTTATCAGTGTGAATTGGGAAATTAATAACTTATGTGTTTCAAAATATTCAAGAAAGAGTGTGGAGGAAATTACAAGGACGGAAGGAGAAACTTCTGTCTTCTGATGGTAAGAAGATTCTGATAAAGGCTATGGCATAAGATATTTTAAATTACACAATGAGTCAGTTCCTACTTCTTAGAAGGTTATGTGATGTGTTAGCCTTTATGATAAGGAAATTCTGGTGGGGGAAGTGGATGGGAGAAGAAAAATTCATTGGGCATCATGAAGTAAATTATGTACATCTAAAGCAGGAGGTGGTTTGGGATTTAGGGATTCAAAACATTTTAGCATGGCTCTTCCAACAAAGCAAGCATGGAGGATTGCTACACAACAAAACTCATTATGCCACAGAATATTAAAGGTAAGATACTTCAAAAATGGTGATTTATAGAGTTGCAGTCCCTCCCCCACTGCTTCCATAATGTGGAAGAGCATTATTACTGCTAGGATGGTCTTGCATCATGGTTGTTGCTGGCATATTAGGGATGGAGCTAATTTTCATTTCCTTCAAGATAAATGGACAACTACCAAGATGGTGAAAGTTGGTCCACTCTTATGGGATTCCTGAAGATATTAAGCTTTCTTCCTTCATTGATAGGGATGGAAGTTCATGGAAAGAAGACCCGATAAATTTTGTATCCCCCTCTCGGAACATCAAATAATATATTTTGGATGGGCAAAAATGATGGAAAGTTTAAGGTAAAATCTGCATATAGAATGCTTCAAAAGGATAAATAGGAGGACGAGGAGTTACACATTGATCATGAAAGAAGTTAGCAGTCACTCGATTGTTGTGGAAACAAAAGCTATCCCAAAAAATTTTGATTTTTGGATGAACGTTGATATGGAATATGCTACCTATTAAAGTAAATTTGCTAATGAGGAGTGTTCATCTAGAAGACTATTGCTATTGTTTATGCAAATAGGTGTAAGAAGATTGTCTTCACCTTTTTTGGATGTCCTATGACTAGACAAGCTCATGATACCCAAATCATCAAAGGAATGTTGAACATGAACTCTTGCAACTTAATTGATATTGCGGTGAAACCCTGACCCACATAGGATTCATGTATATGCATTTGACACATAAATATGATTCATGTATGATTTAATTGAATTATGAATGATTTTCTCTGCAATTTTGATGATTTATTGCAATTAGGTCAGTGGTTGTGAATGATGATTAAATCAATCATTATAAGTCGATATGGGTCAATATGATTAAAGTGGCCTAATGAGGATTGAAAAGTATTAATGTGTCATGAATAATTAATTTAATTTCTATGATGTGATTAATGGAAATTAGAAGGCTAATTGTAGAGTTAAGTTAGAAAATGCTAGAAAATTCATAACTTGACGCCAGTAAGGCAGATTGAGATGAAATTGGAAGGGTAAGCACAAAATTTTGTGTCCAATCTTATGGAAAGGTTGGATTATGAAAATTTTGATGGGATTAGGGTGACAATTGATCATTTTCATCCAAAATCCAAAGATGATTTCAAATGATCATAACTTGAGATAGAAAAGTCGGATTGAGACGAAATTTGAAATGGTCGGTTAAAATTATGAGATCAAGGCTATGAAAGGATTGGATTAAGATAAGTATTGTGTGATTATTCCTAAACAAAAAAGGTGTGTACCTTTGACTTTATGCACCATAAAGTAGCTTTCATTTATGTTAAAGTTAAAGTAATTAATTATATAATTAATGGAAAAAATGAGGTGTCAAAAGGAGATAAATTCCAAGGTTTTATGAATTTTTTAAAATGAAAAAATTCATGAAAATATCAAGTGATTAATGAGATGATTTAGTGGCTAAATGGCTAGCTCAAGGGAGGCACATGGATGTGGCACACGATGGACGTCCTAGAGCACTAAAAAGTGGATATTTGTGATTTTTTTATATATAATCCATATCTGAGATAGCTAGGGAATCAAGGTAAGTAAATGAGCAATTAAATTGATTGGAAAATTGTGGCCAAAGATGTCAAAATCAAGGCCATGTGAACATGATGAAATATGGACAGCAAGGGAGGCTACAAGAGAGGTGCACGTTCAAGGGCAGTTGCTGATTTTTTTAAAATGCTAAATGGACCTCTAAGTGAGATAATAGCTAGGGTAATTAAATGTCCATAAATTAAAGCTACATTTTGTGGAAAAAAATTACAAAAGGAGCAGCTACATAGGATGTCCCTGGGTGGATAGCTTGATGGCCATCAATGCAATGGATTTTAATGAATTTTTACAAAGATAATTTTCTAATTTACTTGGAGCATAATGTGCCATGTCAACAATGGGATAAACATGCTTTAATTATCCTCTAATTGATGTGGCAAGTGGGCCACAAAGCTGGAAAAATTCAGCATATATAAGGGGTCCATATGATATGAGGTATTTGAGAGAAAAAAATTTCAAGGAGCAAAACCCCCAAAACAAGCAGTTGTGCACGTCCCTGTTCCAGCAAGAAAAGGGCAAGAAAAAGGAGAGAAAAAGATAAAGAAAAATGGAAAGAAAGCAAGAAATTCAAGTTAGGGAAGTCGAGTTCAAGTTAGATTCAATTCAAGTAAGTTTATCTTGAGTTTTGAATCATTTAAACCTAGTTTTCTACCTCAATTTATGAGTCATGAATATGATTTATAATTAACCCTTAAAGGATGATTCATGATGCCCTTGATTAGGGTATTGAATGAGGATTGATTGACAAGAATGAAATCAAGGGTTCAAGAGGAAGAAAATGGAGATTAAGGTTGAATATGAGTTGATAAACCTAGCTAAAATTTTCTTAAACCCACAAGTGATGTTGCTTTTTTGTTTTATTATTATGATTATGTTATGATTTATGATTAAATGAATTATATATGTTGATTTGGGTATAAGACATGAACCCTAGAAAGGATAGAACTTAAAGTTTACAACTTAACCAATTTTTACCCTTTTTATGATATGTATGATGAATGAATCAGCCTAAATGATTTATGGATGATTTAGAGGGTAAAATACTCTAAACCTAGGGTACTTTGGATGTTCAAAATGGTTTGGGAAAGATTGCCCTAAATTTGATTTTTAGGGGCATACATAGGGACGTCCAATGAGAGGGTAAGAAGGGTACCCAACATGCATGTGAAGTTGTTGTTTTGTAAGAAACCAATTTATGAACTTTGAATATGTGATAATACCCTAAATTTGGATTAAGAAAAGTATGATTAGTTGCTGGAATTAAGAGATAAAAATCTGTTTTGATTTAAGTTTCAAAAGGGACATTGAAAGTGTATAAAATGGGTCCCAAAGTTGCTGTTTTGGAACCCTATGATTAGTGGATTAAAATTCCATAAAAATAATTCAAATGAAGTGTGGATTAAGGAGTTTAATCATGCTGAATTAGAAAGCAATTTTCTGATTTGAAAATTTTTAAGAAACACATAATCTATGTGATATAAAATGGACATGTATGGAGAGATAGACATGAGTAAATGATAAATGATTTATGTAAGTTGTTAAAATGCAAAAATGCATGAAAATATGATGAAATGCGTGAATTACATTGTTGTTTTGGTAAATAATGATAATCTCTAATTTTGGAATTTATATATGAGGTTTACGACGTCAACTAAGTGCTTAAGAATGAGCACAATATGTGAATTATGAAAAATATGTAAAAAATAATAAGTGGGAGTAATAAACCTCCATATGATGATTAATGAATGTGTTGTGATATATATATGAATGTTACCCTATATATATAGATATTGAACATGTGGTGTAATGAATGGTATGATGCATAAGTTATGTTGTGTATGTACACCCGACTTGGAATTCAAGTGGGTTGTGAATGTTAATGAAAATGGGTTGGAAAACTAAGTTGAATGCAAGCAAATGAAAATTATATGAATGCTATGTCATTCTTACATGTATAGGCAAAGGCAAAGAAAAGGTTGACCCGAAAAGCTAACATGATCAAGGTAAGCAAGCAATTTTCTAAATGATTTTGTTTCTCAACTTATTCTAAAATAGTTGCAAATGATGTTCTAACTGCTTTGATTTGTTTAGCAAATGATTTTTGAATTTATTTCTAAGGTATTTAAGGATGGTCATTCCTTAGTTCAATATGTGTTAAAATAATCCTTTTATTTGCTAACTGATTTGGCATAACGGCTTTATTAAATATTTATGAAAAATACTGTCATATGAATTCATAAATGAAAAATCATGCTAGCACGTCAAAGATGAATGGTTCGTGTGCACAAAGCATGAGGTCCATCTTAAAGGTGTAAGCGGATCGATTGTCCCCCTTTGGTATGACCAAGTTGCTAAAGAGGCCAAGGGCCGGTGGCGCCTTCCCTGAGATGGGAGAAGCGGAGACAGATGGTTGCTTAGCTAGCTTCCATCCTGTGATGTCATGATGCATTGCATTGTCATGATATACCCATGACGGATATAAGGATCACGTTTTCATGATATACCCTCGAGAGAGTATAACATTGCTTTCCATGACATTTTAAATGAAAAATGTTGCCTTCAAAATGAGTTGCCTGAAAAATATACAGCTTGCTTTTTGAGTTTTCAACTCACATTTTATTTTCCAAACCTATAGACAGGTGAAAGAACGAAGATGATAAAGGAGCATGAATTGGGCATGGAAGAATGTAAAACTTGATGATTTCTTATATGTGCCGCTTATGGCGAATGGTTGTAAAATGACTTAGTATTTGTTATCTTGATGACCATATGTGATTTATGTTATGACTTATGCTTTATAAACAAGTGACAATGGATGATGAGTATGTTATGGATTTCTACAATTATTTATGATATAAAATGTGTATATCAGGGCAAAGATGGCTTGAATGGGTATTTGATGGAAAATAGCATAAAACTAACTCTTAAGGAATAATGGGTAAATGGATAAATATCTATTAAATCCCGTCGTGTGATAGGGCAACAATCCGGATCACGTTTACCAGTCAATAACGATCCCGAAGTAACGCTTAGGATGTGACGCTAGGGTTGGGGGCACCACAGAGCTTGGTCTCGAAGCATGGATTGGTAAATAGGTATGGAAAAGTTCTAAGTATGATGATTGAATTAATATAATGAGATATATATGGTTTATGATGACTTGATATGTGATTATCATGATGAGATGCATGATATATGATGATGTATTGCAAAATAATTTGTAGTATGCTGTTTTTATTATATAGCAATTCATTATATTTGAACAGATGGCAGATAAAGGAAAGAGAATAATGAGTGTTGTTGAATTGAGAAAAGAGATGGAGGAGGAGGAAAAGAGGGGAAGGATAGAAGAAAATGTGAATAGGTGGTGGACATCCCAGCAGAACACAGACCACTTTCCATCGGTCCGTCCAGGGTTTCCACCTAGGCACCCTCCATCACAATCTCAAAGAGACTATCATGTTAGTCCTTATCAGCATAGACAAAATTTAGAGGAGTCTAGCAGTCGGGCTCCTAGAGCTGAAGTTTTCACAACATCCTATCTTGGCTGTCCAAGAGCCCCACAGGTTCCCACTGATAATATACATGCACTGGACCTTCAACGCTTTTGGGATAAGACTCCAACACCCACACCCCCCGATCTAGGACCATGCTATAGGTTTGAACATGGAAGTATCCAGTTCTGACATGGGATGAGTTGGGAGAGGATACATCGAAGGTAAAAGGAGATGGCCCCCTTCATAGAGCAGTATCATGCTCAGGGGATCATAGAAACACCTGCCCCTCCTCGCCCCGATGAGGTTATTATACACATAGCCAAGAGTACTGGTGAACTCGTTCCACTAAGTGATGAAAGTGATGAAAGTGATGATGATGACCCTATAGAATACCTCGAACCTGTCAAGGAGGAAGAAGATGAAAGCGATGATGATAGTGGAAATGAAAATAATCTCGCATGGTCTGATACTAGTACAATCACTAAGGAACCCACACGGATCCCGCCTAGTCATAGGCGTCATATAAGGAGAGGTCCGGGTAGACAATGAAGTTTCTTATTTTTACAAACATGTATATATATATAATTATGAGATGATGACATTATGAGATGCTATGATAGGATGATATATATATAAGTGTGATATGTGTATATGTGTGTTATGCCTTGTTATGTTGAAACTATGGTTTGTGAGCGAAATGTTTTCTAATATAAATGATGTGAATAGTATGTTGATATAACTATAGTTAAGAATTTAAATATGTGAAATGAATGAATAAGTATGGATATTTATGATGATGGATGAGATGACACGATTGTGACTGTGTGAATTGGCTATTAATCATATGATGATGAAGTGCGTATATGATGATCTAACATTAACTATGAATGAAAGTCATGTGCTTTTATATATTCAGAAAAGCACCATGGTGGAAACAAGGTCAGGAGTGAGAACAAATAAAGGAAAAGAAATTGCTATTAAAGAAGTCCCCAGCCAACATGAGGTTGGTGAGACTAGTGGCAGACCCAAAAGGTCTAAACCAGAATCGAATAGAGAAAATCCTAGAACTCATCAAAGACGAGAGAATATAAGCCTAGAAATGGATGTAGAAGAAGAACTTGAGTCAAGACAAGCCAGACTCATAGAAGAGAGAGTAGCTGCAGTAGTAAAGGAAGCAATGCAGCAAGCCACTTGTGATTGGGTAGCACAAATTGCAGATATTATCCAAGGATTATGGAAAAGGACCCAGCAACCCCAATTGGGTAGTATTGAAAGAGAAGAACCCGTTCCGACGGCTGGCTCGACTGCCACACCAACACCAATAAGAGAAGAAAATCAATTAATGGAAGCTGATAGAAGGGAAATCAATGCATTCCTAGCCCAGGGACCCCCAAAGTTTTCAAGAGAACCTGACCCTGTACAGGTAGAACAGTGGATAACGGAGATCAAGAAACTGTTTAGAATATCTCCATGTAATGATCGACAAAAAGTATTGTGTGCCACACATTTATTGGCTAAAGATGCACATGAATGGTGGGAAACAATGCTAGTCACCATGCCACAACCGGAAGAGGTGACTTGGCAGACATTTGTACAGGAGTTCAATAAAGAGTACCTCCCCGTAGGACTACAAAGTCAAAAGGTGATAAAATTTAAAAGACTTTATCAAGGGAGGATGTCTGTCATAGAGTACGCCACTAAGTTCAATGCCTTAGTCAGGTATGTGCCCTGGATCACCAATGTGCCAGAAAATAAGGCACAAAGATTCCAACAGGGACTGAGGTCATACCTCAGGGAAAGCCTTTCTCCTCTGTTAATTAAGGATTATGCTTCAAGTCTCGAGAGGGCAAGAGCATTAGAGATTGAGGCATCAAGAATCCAAGAATTGAGACTAGGGTCAAGAATGTTCAGTCCAGGTACGAAGGAAACGGAAATGGGGAAGGAAAAGGCTAGGAAAGGAAATATGAGAAAAGAAAAAGGAGCCCCAAAGAAGAAAAGCCCACCTTTATGCAGAAAATGCAAAGGCGTCATTCGGGTGAGTGCTTGAAAGGCTCAAACCGGAGCTATAAATATGGGCAAACTGACCATATAGCTAAGGAATGTAGAGTGGGTGAAGTAAAGACCATTAAATGTTACATTTGTAATCAAACAGGACACATTGCTCCGAACTGCCCAAATAAGGCACAAACATCACAAGGACGTGGAAGACCCACTCAACTCAGGATAGCCGGAGCAGCAAATAAACAGGGAACCTCTACAAACCTGGTGCAAGTGCATGCCTTGACCCAAACAGAGTCATAAGGGCAAGAAGAAAAGGTGGTCATAGGTATGGTTTATATTTTAGAAAATTCAGCAGTAGCTTTGTTTGATTCAGGTGCTAGTCACTCATTATAGCATGCCAATATGTGGCTACCCATGCACTACCCATGCACTATCGGTAGAGGAGATTAATGAAATAATTCACATATAATCCCCTGTTTATAGTTTAGCTAGCTCTAGCCAAGTATGTAAAGCATGCCCAATTAGGATAGGATCGTTGATTTTAGAAGTCGACCTGATCCTATTACCTATGACTGAATTTGATGTGATATTGGGTATGGATTGGTTGAGTCGTTGGGGAGTTACTATTGATTGCAAAAATAAAAATGTACAATTTGAAGCGGCTCCAGAAAAAGAGATAGCCATTGGGAAGTTAAGACAACCTGAAAATTCGACAATATTGATATCGTCCATGAAAGCGGTCAAGATGATCCGCCAAAAGTGTCAAGCTTATCTAGTATCAGTTAATGTGGAGAAAAGCAAGGAGCTAGAAATAAACCAAATTCCGGTGGTTAGGGAATTTTCCAATGTGTTTCCAAAGGAACTGGCCACATTACCTCCACAAAGAGAGATGGATATGACCATAGATATCATACCAGGTAGAGCTTCAATATCTAAGACTCCCTATAGAATGTCACCGGTTGAAATGAATGAGTTGAAGACTCAAATACAGGAGCTATTAGACAAAGGTTTTATCAGACATAGTGTATCACCTTGGGAAGTTCCAGTGTTATTTGTAAGGAAAAAGGATGGAAGTCTGAGACTGCGTATCGACTACAGGGAATTAAATAAAGTTGTTGGAAATATGTGGAAAATAAGCCAAGTTCATGTTTTGATAATTAACAAATCAATTTGAGTAAGTCTTGGTTACTAACATGTTTGTGAAAGTGATTAAAGGTTAAAAATTGGAAGAATATGAAGCATGGAAAGTCAAGTCGATTTCCAAGTCGACTCAGGCATCGACTTAGGCCAAGTCGATCCCCAAGTTAACTCCAGCATCGACTTCGAGGCGTCAATTCCTTCCAGAGTTGAAAACGAGGAGCAAAACTGGCAAAGTCGCAAACGAAGTTGACTCCGCATGCGACTTGGGTGAAGTCGCAGACCAAGTCGACTCCAGCATCGACTTCGAAACAACATTTCCTTCTAGAGTTGAAGTCAAGACTGAACGGAACCGAAGTCGCATCCCAAGTCAACTCAGCATGCGACTTGGGCGAAGTCGCAGACCAAGTCGACTCCGGCATCGACTTCGATCCGACAGAGGAGAAATTTCAGAAGACAAATTGGGATTAAATCGACTTCAAGGCAGACTCAAGAGTTTCTTTAAAGGAAGATGAAGGAATAAGACAACTCAAGACTCAAGACATAAAGACAAAATTAAGAACTATAAAGTCTCAAAGGAAGAACAACCAAACAATGAAGAAATTCAAGAAAGCAATGCATTCCAAGATTCAAGACTCAAGGACTCAAGGTTTGCAAATCATGGAGCTAAAGGAAAACAAACTAGAATGATAACACTGTGGTCCAAAGAAGATATATGGGAAAACAATCAAAGAAAATCAGATTATCAAAGTCATCTCTGAAGGATTTCAAGTTCGTCAAGCAACCTGCCGAGGTGAAGTCGCACCCGAAATCGACTCCACCCGCGACTTGGGTCAAGTCGAGGACCAAGTCGACCCAGTCTGGAACTTGAAAATGTTGTGAGCAGGCGAAGTCGCACCCGAAGTCGACTCCATCTACGACTTGGGTGAAGTCGCACCCGAAGTCGACTCCACATGCGACTTGGGTCGCAAAGGTTGAAAAATATTCGAACGTTGGCGCATTAAATGCGCGCCACCTACCTTCAAACGTTCGGATTCCCTCCACAATTATAAAAGGCATTCAATATGAACGAGGAGGGTAGCTGAGAATCATTAAGTGTGCATAACTCCCATCTTCAAGAGCATTAAGTGATCAAGCCAACATCTAAAAGAAGAACTTTGCTTCCAAACTGCTAGAGCTGCTTGCTGAATCTCAAAGGCTACACAACAAGTTCTTCTCTGCGCCAAAACTGTATCTACACAACATTAACGTGTAGATTCTTTCTGTTTTTCTTATTGTTGTATTGAACTTGATTTAGTTTGAGTAACCAAGATCAAGTGTAAGCAAAGTAGTGTGTGATTGGAGTGGAACTCGTCACCTACTTGTGCTATGGTTTGTTGATGCCCCCTAGAGCTAGAATCTAGAAGAGAGCAGTGGCTCTAGTTGTATTTGCAAAATACATAGTGGAACCCAAGTCACAAGGGGTGTGAGCTTGGAAGAGTGGAGTAGGAAGGTTGCCCGAACCACTATAAAATCTTGTATGTTGATTTATATTTCTGCTCTCTACACTATTTTGCTTTCCATCTGTTTCTTCATTAAGGGGACAAGATTAATCCGGGGTAAAGTTTCTGTTTAAGTTGAAAATTTTTAAATACCCAATTCACCCCTCCCCTCTTGGGTAATTGTCATTAACTCGGGACCAACAAGTAGTATCAGAGCAGGTCTTTGAGTTAAACCAAAGAGATCTATTGATATGGCATCCCAATCGACTTCCGTTCCCGCATTTGCCGAAGGCCAATCATTTACTAGGCCACCTTTGTTTGATGGGAACAATTTCGGCTATTAGAAGCGTCGTATGAAGCAACTCATCATGGCTACAGATATGGATTCTTGGATTGCAATCCAAGACGGTGTAATCTTGCCTATAGATGAAAGAGCTTCCAAATGGACCGAAGAGGAAGTAAGAACTGTTAAGAGCAATGCTAAAGCTATGAACTCACTGTTTTGTGCTCTTACGGCTTCTGAATATGATAGAGTATCCTCTTGTCTAACCGCAAAAGAAATATGGGATACTTTAACATCTATTTATGAAGGAACTTCTCAAGTCTAAGGGACAAGTAGAAACATTTTGATAGGAGAATTGGAAAGCTTTAGAATGCTAGAAATAGAAAATATTTCTGAAATGTTTGCTAGATTCTCAAAAATTACTAATGCTTTGAAAGGTCTTGGAAAGGCTATATCTGAATCTGAACAGATTATGAAGATTCTAAGGGCGCTACCCGATTCATGGACTCCAAAAATTACTGCAATAGAAGAAGCCAAAGACCTAAACACATTGAAGCAAGAAAATCTTATTAGCTCATTAATGTCACATGAGCTAATCAAGAAAAGAAATGAAGATCACCACAAAGGGAAGAAAGCAATTGCACTAAAAGCGGCACATAACACGGATGAGCCAACCTCCTCATCTCATAACGACGATGAAGACATTGCTTTGTTGACCTGAAAATTTTGAAAGTTCGTAAGGAGAGAAAGGAACTTCAAGGATCTCCAAGAAAGACCACGAAAGGAGAAGAAGAAGAAGGAGGCTACAAAATGTTATAGATGCGGCGGTATGGGACATATGCAAGCTCAATGTCCCACACAGGAAGAGAAATCAAAAGATCAACAAGAAAGGAGAGAAAGACATGAAAACAGAAAATTCCAAAGACCGAAAGGAAGAGGAATGTACGTGAATGAAGAAACTTTATCAACAAGTAGCTCCTCAACCGACGATTTTGAAGCAGCAAACTGTGCTAGAATATGCTGTATGGCGCGGATTGAGCAAGAAGAAAATCTGTTGTGTTTGAACACAACGGAAGTTTTGGAAGAACAAACCATCTCAACAAAGTGTACAAATAATGAAGAGGTAACTTCCAAACTTTATCATTCTCAATCTACTTATTCTTCTTTTCAAGAATGCCTCAAATGTGCTGAATTAGAAGAATTACAACATGCATATGATTCATTATTTGAGGAAATCAAAAAGCTAGGAAACAAGTTGTCATTAAAGAGACAACAATGTAACTCCATCATCATTGTAAATGGAAAACTAGCTGAAAAAACATCACAACTGAAAGATGAGAATGAATTGCTTTTGAAAGAAGTAGAGAAATTGAAAAAGGAGAATGATTCCTTAAATGAATCATTAGCTAAATTCTCTAATTCAGAAGAAAATGTAAAAATGTTTCTGAACATGACCTCCCAAACAAATAAAAGAGGTCTTAGATACTCCACGTTTGAGCAAAGAGAAAGTGGCAAATCAAATGTGCCAATACTTGGGATAAATCAAACCAAAACCGCACTTATCTACAAGCCTAAAAGGAAAAACGCTATGTGGATTAGAAGGCCAAGTTTTGAACCATTACATACTTGGAGGCCTACTCCTAGATTACCAATGGCTTGCAATTTTTGCAATAAGATGGGTCATAAAGCCTATAAATGTAACTTTAAGAAACTGTATGACCATGGTGCAAAACTAGTTTGGGTTCCAAGAAACACAAGATTTGGACTTTCTAAGTTAGAACAACAAAGATTAAATCAGATTACTAACCCAAATGGACCCATAAAATGGGTACCAAAGAGATAAGATTTACTTGTTTATTTTTCAGATATGTTTCAAGGCAAAGGCAAGCAATGTTTGGTTCATGGATAGCGGTTGGTCAAGGCACATGACTGGAGAAAGAAGTTTATTTCATAAACTTAAGCCTTGCAACGATGGAACTATTGCCTTTGGTAATAATGAGAAAGGTAAAATTAAAGGTAAAGGAAACATTTACAATATTTCAAATACATGTATGGAAGATGTTTTATTTGTTGAAGGACTCAAGAACAATCTAATGAGCATTAGCCAATTATGTGACAAAGGATACAAGGTTGTGTTTGAATCATCTATATATAATGTATTTGATGGAGAACATATCAGGTTTAGCGGAAAAAGACATGAAAATGTATATTTGGTTTCTCTTGATGAACTAGATGGTCAATGTCTAATGGCTATTGATAATGATCCATGGGTTTGGCATAAGAGGCTTGGGCACATAAACATGGCAAATATAAAGACCCTATGGAAGAAGAGTTTGGTAGAAGGATTGCCAAAATTAAAATATGACAAAGATAAAATTTGCAAGGCATATCAATTATCTAAACAACCTAAAATGTCTTTCTCTACCAAAAAGGAAATTTCCACCACTAGGCCACTTGAATTGCTACACATGGATCTATATGGGCCATCCGACATTTTAACCATTGGTGGAAAGAAATATGTGTTTGTAATAGTTGATGATTTTTCAAGATTCACATGGGTAATTCTCTTAGCTAGCAAAGATGAAGCCTTCTCTATGTTTGCAACCTTTGTCAATTTGGTGCAAAATAAAAAACAAAGTACTATTATGACTATTAGAAGTGATCATGGTGGTGAATTTGAAAATAAATGATTCATAGAATTATGTAATGAAAAAGGAATTCATCACACATTTTCTGACCAAGAACTCCACAACAAAATGGAGTAGTTGAGAGGAAAAACAGAACTATACAAGAGATGACTAGAACAATGCTAAATGAGAGCAAATTATCCAAGAAATTTTGGGGTGAAGCTGTAAGTACAGCTTGTCATGTTTTAAATCGAGTTACCATTAGAGCAATCTTGAAAAAGACCCCATATGAGCTATAGAAAGGAAGAAAATTAAATATTTCATACTTTCATGCTTTTGGATGCACATGCTATGTTTTGAACAATGGTAAAACAAACTTGGGAAAACTAGATGCCAAAAGTGATGAGGCAATATTCCTTGGGTACTCATCAAATAGCAAAGCATATAGAGTATTCAATAAACGAAACCAAGTTGTAGAAGAGTCAATACATGTTGTTTTTGATGAAACTAACCCATGCTTCAAAAGAAAGGATGATTTAAGTGATGCAGATGATATAACAAGTAGTTTTGAAAAATTTCATGTGGAAAAGCAAGAAGACTCCATGAAGGAAAGGGTAAGTGAAGGTAATAACTCCTATAAACCTCCAACTGATTTAAAGTTCAAACATGCCCATCCAATTGAGCAAGTTATAGAGAATGTATATGAAGGTGTAAAAACTAGAAGATCAAAACAAAATATTTATGGACAATTTGCTTTTGTATCCAAAATTGAACCATCCAATATTGATCAAGCTCTTGATGATGAAAACTGGATTATAGCAATGCAAGAAGAGCTAAATCAATTTGAAAGAAACCAAGTTTGGCATCTTGTTCCTAGACCAAAGGATTGTACTGTTATTGGCACCAAGTGGGTCTTTAGGAACAAATTAGATGAAAGTGGACTTGTAGTGAGAAACAAAGCTAGACTTGTGGCAAAGGGATACTCACAAGAAGAAGGAATAGATTTTGAAGAATCCTATGCCCCGGTTGCTAGATTAGAAGCTATTCGCATCTTACTAGCTTTTGCATCTCACATGAACTTTAAATTGTTTCAAATGGATGTTAAAAGTGCATTTTTGAATGGATATATAAATGAAGAGGTGTATGTTGAACAACCACCTGGATTTGAGGAGAAAGATCAATCTAAGTTTGTATACAAATTAACCAAAGCATTATATGGATTAAAACAAGCTCCAAGGGCTTGGTATGATAGATTAAGCAAAATTTTGATTGATCATGACTTTCAAAAGGGAAAGGTAGACACCACTTTGTTTATCAAGTATAAAGAAAAGGATATATTGATTATTCAAATTTATGTTGATGATATTATTTTCGGTGCTACTAATGAGATTCTTTGTCAAGAATTTTCTGAGCTTATGTAGAAGGAATTTGAGATGAGTATGATGGGGGAGCTGAATTTCTTCCTTGGACTGCAAATCAAGCAACTAAATGAAGGGATTTTCATCAACCAGTCCAAGTATATCAAAGAAATGTTGAAGAAGTTTGGCATGGAGACTAGCAAAGGGGCAAACACGCCTATGAGCTCAACAATCAAGATCGACAAAGATGAGAAAGGAAAAACAATTGATTTAAAATTGTATAGAAGCATGATAGGTTTTTTTATTATATTTAACTGCTTCTTGGCTCGATATACTGTTTAGTGTGTGTATGTGCTCTAGATTTCAGTCATGTCCTAAAGAATCACACTTGGTAGCTGTGAAAAGAATTTTCAGATATTTAGTAGACACTACCAACTTAGGACTTTGGTATCCAAAGGGCTCTAATTTTGATCTAATCGGCTACTCGGATGCGGATTTTGCCGGTTACAAAGTAGATAGAAAAAGCACTAGTGGAACATGCCAATTTCTTGGAAACATGTTGGTTTCATGGTTTTCAAAAAAACAAACTAGTGTTGCTCTATCTACGGCGGAAGCCGAATACATTGCCGCCGGGAGCTGTTGTGCCCAATTGCTTTGGATGAAACAACAACTTAGGGACTATGGCATGGATTTTAAAGATATACCTATTAGATGTGATAATACTAGTGTCATATGTTTAACTAAAAATCTAGTATTGCATTCTAGGACCAAACATATAGACCTTAGACATCATTTTATTAGAGAACATGTAGAAAATCATGACATATGTTTGGAATATGTAAGAATAGAAGATCAAATTGCAGATATATTCACCAAACCTCTAGCTAAAGAACCATTTTATAAAATTAGAAATGATATGGGAATGCTTGATTTAACTTAGCACAAACTGAGGGGGAGCACCTGTTTAGGGGGAGCAACCCCACCTATGTCTAACCTTACCCTCTAATTTTTGATATATTGACAAAAAGGGGGAGAAGAGATCGGGATTTGAGTCTAAGTAGTTTGAAGAAGAGATCGGGATGTGAGACTAAGCTTTTATGATAGTTTTTAAAGTTTTCTGGTTGAATGTTTTAACTTGATTGTTTGCATGAGTATGACAAAACTTCCAAATGTACAATTAGCATTTTTTTAAGCCATTGAAAGGTATACACTCAAATCGGTTTTGTCAATCATCAAAAAGGGGGAGATTGTTGGAAATATGTGGAAAATAAGCCAAGTTCATGTTTTGATGATTAACAAATCAATTTGAGTAAGTCTTGGCTACTAACATGTTTGTGAAAGTGAATAAAGGTTAAAAATTGGAAGAATATGAAGCATGGAAAGTCAAGTCGATTTCCAAGTCGACTCAGGCATCGACTTAGGCCAAGTCGATCCCCAAGTCGACTCCAGCATCGACTTCGAGGTGTCAATTCCTTCCAGAGTTGAAAATGAGGAGCAAAACTGGCGAAGTCGCAAACGAAGTTGACTCCGCATGCGACTTGGGTGAAGTCGCAGACCAAGTCGACTCCAGCATCGACTTCGAAACAACATTTCCTTCCAGAGTTGAAGTCAAGACTGAACGGAACCGAAGTCGCATCACAAGTCGACTCAGCATGCGACTCGGGCGAAGTCGCAGACCAAGTCGACTCCGGCATCGTCTTCGATCGGACAGAGGAGAAATTTCAAAAGACAAATTGGGATTAGATCGACTTCAAGGCAGACTCAATAGTTTCTTTAAAGGAAGATGAAGGAATAAGACAACTCAAGACTCAAGACATGAAGACAAAAATAAAAACTATAAAGTCTCAAAGGAAGAACAACCAAACAATGAAGGAATTCAAGAAAGCAATGCATTCCAAGATTCAAGACTCAAGGACTCAAGGTTTGCAAATCATGGAGCTAAAGGAAAACAAACTAGAATGATAACACTGTGGTCCAAAGAAGATATATGGGAAAACAATCAAAGAAAATCAGATTATCAAAGTCATCTCTGAAGGATTTCAAGTTCGTCAAGCAACCTGCCGAGGTGAAGTCGCACCCGAAGTCGACTCCACCCGCGACTTGGGTCAAGTCGAGGACCAAGTCGACCTAGTCTGGAACTTGAAGATGCTGTGAGCAGGCAAAGTCGCACCCGAAGTCGACTCCATCTGCGACTTGGGTGAAGTCGCACCCGAAGTCGACTCCACCTGCGACTTGGGTCGCAACGGTCGAAAAATATTCGAACGTTGGCGCATTAAATGCACGCCACCTACCTTCAAACGTTCGGATTCCCTCCACAATTATAAAAGGCATTCAATATGAACGAGGAGGGTAGCTGAGAATCATTAAGTGTGCATAACTCCCATCTTCAAGAGCATTAAGTGATCAAGCCAACATCTAAAAGAAGAACTTTGCTTCCAAACTGCTAGAGCTGCTTGCTGAATCTCAAAGGCTATACAACAAGTTCTTCTGTGCGCCAAAACTGCATCTACACAACATTAACGTGTAGATTCTTTCTGTTTTTCTTATTGTTGTATTGAACTTGATTTAGTTTGAGTAACTAAGATCAAGTGTAAGCAAAGTAGTGTGTGATTGGAGTGGAACTCGTCACCTACTTGTGTTATGGTTTGTTGATGCCCCCTAGAGATAGAATCTAGAAGAGAGCAGTAGCTCTAGTTGTATTTGCAAAATACATAGTGGAACCCAAGTCACAAGGGGTGTGAGCTTGGAAGAGTGGAGTAGGAAGGTTGCCCGAACCACTATAAAATCTTGTGTGTTGATTTATATTTCTGCTCTCTACACTATTTTGCTTTCCATCTGTTTCTTCATTAAGGGGACTAGATTAATCCGAGGTAAAGTTTCTGTTTAAGTTGAAAATTTTTAAATACCCAATTCACCCCTCCCCTCTTTGGTAATTGTCATTAACTCGGGACCAACAAAAGTCACGATTCAAAAAAAAGTATCCATTGCCCAGGATCGATGATTTGTTCAATCAATTGCAAGGGGCTACAACTTTCTCTAAGATTGACTTACAGTCAAGGTATCATCAATTAAGAATAAGTCCTACTGATGTTCACAAGATGATTTTTCGAACTATGTATGGACATTATGAGTTTTTAGTGATGCCTTTCGGACTCACTAATGCCCCTGCTGTATTCATGGATATGATGAATAGGGTATTTCGAGACTATCTTGATCAATTTGTGGTTGTATTTATTGACGATGTCCTGATTTACTCAAAAACGGAGAAAGAACATGAAATTCATTTACGAAAGGTATTGGAGAGGCTAAGAAAAGAAAAATTATATGCCAAATTAAAGAAATGTGAATTTTGGTTGAAACAAGTAGGATTTCTAGGGCACATAATATCAGAAAAAGGTGTTCAAGTCGACCTCAAAAGATTCAGGCAATATTGAAGTGGCAGAAGCCGACGACCATTACATAAATCCGAAGTTTTCTAGGATTGGCAGGATATTACAGAAGATTCATTGAAGGGTTTTCACAGTTATCAGCCCCATTAACGAGATTGACACATAAACGAGTTAAATATGTATGGTCTGAAGAATGTGAGCACAATTTTCAAGAGTTGAAGCAACGGTTGGTAGAAGCGCTCATCCTAACCCTATCCGAAGGAAATGAGAGATTTGTGGTTTACAATGACTCTTCGAGAAGAGGATTGGGAGGTGTGCTGATGCAGAGAGGAAAGGTGATAGTTTATGCATCGCGACAGTTGAAGCCCAATGAAGTAAGCTACCCCACTCATGATTTAGAATTAGCAGCAGTGGTGTTTACCTTGAAAATATGGAGACATTACCTGTATGGTGCTAGATGCGAAATCTATATAGATCATAAGAGCCTTGAATATATTTTCACTCAAAAGGAGTTGAACATGCGGCAAAGGAGATGACTCAAATTGTTAAAGGATTACAATTTGGAGATATTATACCATTCAGGTAAGGCAAATGTGGTAGTTGATGCATTGAGCAGGACTGTCAGCATAGTGCACCTTATCACAAAAGAGGAAGGGTTGCTTCAGGAAATCAGGCAATTAGAATTGATTGTATGTCCACCTGGAGTTCAAGCAAAATTATCACAAATGTATATACAATCTTCATTGTTTGAATAGATTAAGACTGCACAGCAAAAATATACAGACCTACATGCACATGTGGAAAAGATGAAGAAAAAGGGGTTGACTGGATTTGCTGTTGATGAACTAGGTATGTACCGGTGTAAAGGCCGCCTTTGGATACCTAATACAACAAAGTTGAAGGAACAGATACTCAAAGAGGCACTTTTTCACCATTTTCCATTCATCCAGGAAGCACTAAGATGTATCAGGATCTCAAGAAAGCATATTGGTGGAATAACATGAAAAGAAAGATCGCTGAATACGTAACTAAGTGCTTAACTTGTCAAAAAGTGAAAGCTGATCACCAACAGATATCTGAAAAGTTACAATCTTTGGAAGTTCCTGAATGGAAGTGGGATGATATTACAACGGATTTCGTCGAAGGATTACCCAAGACTCAGGCAGGAAACGACTCTATATGGGTGATAGTAGATCGGTTATCCAAGGTAGCTCATTTTATATCCATAAAGAGGATTTACACAGCAGAAAGGTTGGCTAAAGTATACTATAAAGAAATAGTAAGACTACACGGAGTGCCTAAGTCAATAGTTTTCGATCGAGATGCGACATTCACATCTCGATTTTGGAAAAGTTTACACGAAATTCTAGGCACCCAACTCAAGTTCAGTACAGCTTTTCATCCCCAAACAGATGGACAAACGGAGTGAGTAAATAAAATTATTGAGGACATGCTCCGATGTGCACATTGGAATTTGGAGGTTTGTGGGATGAATATGTACCTATAGCTGAGTTTGTATACAATAATAGCTATCAGGCTAGTATTCAAATGGCTCCATTTGAAGCATTGTATGGACGGCGGTGTCGAACGCTATTAAATAGGGATGAAGTTGGAGAGAAAAAGCTAGCCCCAGATTTATCTCAACGAATGACAAACAAGGTACGGGTCATTCGCGAGTGTATACTCACAGCCCAAAGTCGGCAAAAGAGTTACACAGATCGCAAAAGAAAGAACTTGAATATCCAAGTTGGCGAACATGTGTTTATAAAGGTCACGCAATTCAAAGGAGTTATAAGATTTAGGAAAAGGGGCAAGCTAAATCCCAGGTACATTGGACCATTTGAAGTGTTGGAGAAGATTGAAAAATTGGCCTATAGAATAGCTTTACCTCCAACCCTAGCCTTAGTACATAATGTTTTCCATATTTCTATGCTTAGGAAATATATCTCAGATCAACCCATGTATTGGTAGCAGAAAACCTACCGATCCAAGATCATTTGAACTATGAGGAAAGATCAATTAGAATCTTAGATCATAAGGTACAGAGGCTTCGGAATAGAGAAATCGAATATGTATAGGTTCAATGGAACCGGTATTCCGAAAGCGAAGCTATGTGGGAGCTAAAAGAAGAAGTAAAAAGAAAATACCCTCAATTGTTTAAAAGATAGACGGTTTCAGGACAAAACCTGTTATAAGGGGGGAGGATTGTGAAACCCTGACCCACATAAGATTCATGTATATGCATTTGACACGTAAATATGATTCAGGTATGATTTGATTGAATTATGAATGATTTTCTCTGCAATTTTGATTATTTATTGCAATTAGGTCAGTGGCTGTGAATGATGATTAAATCAATCATTATAAGTCGATATGGGTCAATATGATTAAAGTGACCTAATGAGGATTGAAAAGTATTAATGTGTCATGAATAATTAATTTAATTTCCATGATGTGATTAATGGAAATTAGAAGGCTAATTAGAGAGTTAAGTCAAAAAATGCTAGAAAATTCATAACTTGACGTCAGTAAGGCAGATTGAGATGAAATTGGAAGGGTAAACACAAAATTTTGTGCCCAATCTTATGGAAAGGTTGGATTATAAAAATTTTGATGGGATGTGAAACCCCAATTTTAGGAACTTGTATGAAACCCTGGGTAATATAATTATATTTATATGAAATATATATTAATGATATTTTGCAATATATGGCATTGGAGGATTAAATAGCTAATTATGGAATGTTAATTCGGATGAATAGTAAACATGAATAGTGAAACGTGAATAGTAAATGTGAGATTAAGGAATATGTTAAGTTAATCACTTTGGATTAACTTAATTATAAAAGACGAAAAAGAAAGCTTCCCACTAAAGGACAAAAGTGCTTTTTGGATTAAAATAATAATTTTCAGATTTTTATTGATTTTGTGAAGAAAATGAAGAAAAATTCATATCTTGCAATCCGGACGTCGGATTGAGGTGAAATTTTTTATGGATGGCCAAAAAACTTGATGAACATGATGAATCGTTTAGGATGTGATAAAAATCATGAATTAAAGGTCAAGATTAAATGTCATTTGGAGATCAAAAAGTAGCTTCACTTTTTCATTAATTATAATTTAACTTTTGGGTTATTTTTAATTAATTAAAAATCAAAAAAATTAAATGCATATCTGCAAGGATCAGCTGGGATGTGGACATGCATGAATTTTTTAGTCAAAATCTAATGGCCTAAAATCATCCTCATCAAGAATCAACGGTTGAGATTTAATTAGCTTAAAAATATGATTTTAATAAATCAAAAATTATTAATTAAATAGGCCAGCTAGGGTGGCATGAACAGTATCTAGGGGGGCTGCACATTGCTCAAGGGTTGCTTGGAAATTGCTTGAAAATTTCTTTGGAAAAAATATTTATAATTTAGTCCAAATTCAAGGGGGTAGAATGCAATTTCATGAAATTTGGAGCAAAATATAAAGGGGAGGGTGCCTTGAACGAATTTCACACCCATCCCAAGCATTCTTAGCTTGAGAAATTCATTCCCCATGTTTTTGAGCAAGAGAGAAAGGGAGGAGAGAAGGAAAGAGAGAGAAAGTGAGAAGGAGAGGAGTTCTTCACTTGAGGTAAGTGAACTCTTCCCAAATTTCTTTTGGTTGTTAAGTAGAGAAAAATCATGCTTAGAAAATGCCTAAGCATGAGAAAATAAGTCTAGTTACCATGCCAAATTGGAATTATTCCTAAACATCAAAAATTTAGAGCGAAGATAGAGCATTCGAGAAAATAACATATGATATGTGTAAATAATGCTCCAAAATTTCTACATGATGATTTGGGATGAATAATAATGATGGTTATGATGTTAGAATGATGATATATTAATCTCATGATTTTTGGATTTAAGGATTATGCTTTAGTGAAATTATGTCGAATTTTAGTATATGGAGAAAATGATTTATTTAGCCAAGTAAATGATGATGAATTCAAAATTTATAAATTTTCCATGATATACTAACTAAGAGCTATGTCATGGTATTTTTTATTGTTGAAAAAATGTCGATTTTTGGAACCCATGAACAGTACCCAACTCGCTGTGAACAGTAACCCGGATGAACAGTAAACGTGAACAGCAATCTGCTACAGTAATCATAAACAGTGATTTTGAACATAACTATGAATAGTGAACAGCGTGATTTTGAAGAAAATTTGAGATTAATATTTGAGGATTAAGACATCAACTAAGGGCTTTAGAATGAGCACAATGTGGGAAATGTGGAAAATATGGTGAAATGAATGGTATAATGCATAAGTCATGATGTGCATGTACACCCGACTTGAAATTCAACTGGAGGCAAAGGAATGTTATGTGTGAATGAATGCGTTGCATTTTCATACATGGATTGAAAAGGAAAGCATCGATTTGAAATGATATTTTTAAGGGATGGTGCAAATAATTCTCTACGTGAGACTGACAAGTCACCTGGTGTAAGAGGTATATAATGCCGGAAAAATCAAAAGTCATGCATGTAGGAGACCATGTAGGCGTCAAGAGGAAGAGAGGTTCCCCTTGATGAGGCCAAGTCAGAGAAAGCCGGCGTATTGGACCATGCTATGTGAGATGTTCCCTAGGCTAGTGTACCCGTACTCGAAGGTTTATGTCAGGAATGGAAAGGAAGCATTTGCACATCCAATGTTTATGAAATGATTTTTATGAAAAGGTTTCTGTGCATTTGATAGATGATCACTTGGTAAGTGTCTTCTATCGAATGGAGAGGAATGCATTTAAAATTAAAAAAAATGCTTGCTTATTGAGTTTGGACTCATGTTTTGTTTTCCCTCCTTAGACAGGTGCAGGGAAAATTGAAGTGATGAAAGGCATGTTCTCGCTGAAAAAGGAAGAAAGAATTTCAAAAGGATTGTAATCCTTTGTATGTGGAAGCATGAACGAATGCCCTAATGGGATGTGGCGAAAAAGACATAGGTTGTATGAAATTATGAAGTTATGAATAATATGAAAAGTCGATGATTTATGATGATATGGATGAGTCAATTATGAATGATAATGAATATATGATTATATGATGAAAGAAAAAGAAAAAAAAATTGGACGAGTTCCAATTAAGAACCCGCCGCATGATCAGGGCAATAATCCTAAGTCACATTTACTAATCGACAAGATCTTGGAGTAAGGAGTACGTGGACGTCTTGGTTCGGGGCGCCAAAAAAATTGGTATCAGAGCAAGGATTGGTAAATGTGACTTAGGATTATGGATGATAGGAAATGTGTGATACAACAGAAGTTAATGCCTAGATCTATATGTTTATGAAGCTATGATGCTTTTTATGATGAGACAAGAATGGTATCATATCAAGGAATGGTAGATGAGTATAGAAAGAGTAAATGAAAAGAAAGAAAAGGTATGATACCGCAGGAAGTTATATCATAGTAATGATTGGGAGATATATGTAGAAAGAATAAAGAAATGGAAGAAATTGAAATCATGATATTAATATATCATGATATAGAATTTGAATGTCATGGATCAAGGAAGAAAGGAAATTCTTTGGGATTGATTTCTAATCTTGATGCATTTGAAGATAGGTGCGAAAGGATTATCTCTCCACGATAACGATGAAAGGGATGATAAAGACCCTTTCTGGTTTACAGAAACTAGAAAGGAGGATAAGGAAAGAAATATTTTATACAGACTTAGTCAGTAGTCTACACTAGTATAACCTAGTTGTAGACAAAATAGACGAAGATAGCAAAAGTCTCTTCTGACTTTTAAAAAAAATCAATGATGTTTTGATAATCTTTGCTATAAAATTAAATTTACACATATATGTCATACTGACCTCTTTATTAGAGACGATTGATGATTCATGATATGATCAGTTGAAAATTGCGCAGCTGAAGCGTGATGGAAAATGACAGGTTTCGGGACAAAACCTAATGTAAGGGGGGGGGGGAGAATTGTGAAACTCCAATTTTAGAAATGTGTATGAAACCCTAGGATTATAAACCCTGAGTAATATAATTATATTTATATGAAATATATATTAATGATATTTTGCAATACATGGCATTGGAGGATTAAATAGCTAATTATGGAATGTTAATTTAGATGAATAGTAAATGTTATGGAATGTTAATTTAGATGAATAGTAAACGTGAATAGTAAATATGAGATTAAGGAATATGTTAAGTTAATCACTTTGGATTAACTTAATCATAAAAGACGAAAAAAGAAGCTTCCCACCAAAGGACAAAAGTGCTTTTTGGATTAAAATAATAATTTTCGGATTTTTATGGATTTTGTGAAGAAAATGAAGAAAAATTCATATATTGCAATCCGGATGTCAGATTGAGGTGAAATTTTTTATGGATGGCCAAAAAATTATGATGAAATTTTTCAACACAGAAAATTTTATCTTATTTCAGCATGATTAAACCCCTTAACTAATTACGGAATTTTAATCCATTAATCATTGGGTTCCAAAATAGCAACGTTGAGACCCATTTTTTATCTTTTCAAAGCCTCTTTTGATAATTAAATCAAAACAGATTTTTAATCTATAAATTCCTGCAATTAATCATACTTTTCTTAACCCAAATTTAGGATAATATCATATGTTTAAAATCCATACATTGATTGCTTCCAAAACAACAACTTCTACACATGATTCGGATACCTTTTTCACCCTTCTTTTGGACACCCCTTTACATACCCTTAAAAAATCAGATTTATGGTATAGCTTCCCAACATATTTCGGCTATCTAAAGTATCCCAATCCTAGGGTATCTTACCCTCTAAATCATCCATGATTTAGTCATTTACAAAACAGCAACATGATATACATGTAAGGTACCCGTTTTAGCCCCATTTGGACGTTTCTATGCATATGTCTCAAAAAATCAGATTTAGGGCTATCTCCTCCGAGAGCCAACCCATGGGAAGTGCTTCCCGTGTTTTTCTCAAGGGAACCTGCCTATTTACCGTTCGTTTAAGCTGAATGGCTATGATTTCTTTGGGTATTTTCGGAAGCTTGAAAAATTGGCAGAGAGGCGTGAAATTCCGGCATCTTACTCGCACCTCTCCTCCCGTGTCATCTTTCTTCGTCCCTCTCGAGCAAATGAGCATTGCAGGTATGAGGCGAAAATCGCGATGAAAATTGGGGCGGAAATCATCATTGCAGGTGTGTTTTATGGCAGCATCATGGTGGAAGATGGCCATTATTGAACACTAAATTGATGCCGGATTTGGTGACCGTCTGGCCATAGGGAAAATTTGTTAGCTGCACAATTTGCATTTCCCAAATCTTTGCTTCATAATCTGCAAATGTTTGTTGATTTGCAAGGGGCGGTGCTGAACTTGCCACCATCTTCAAGGAAGATATGATTTTTTTTTATCTTGATGCCATCAGATCTGATGCGATTTTCAGTTTGTAAATTAGATTGACGGCTTGGATTCTTTGAATCCATGGATCTCGTGGTTGGATCTGAAAAATAAGAGGTTGTAAATGACGACTTGATTTCACCAACTTGGAAGAAAAATGGCTACTGCCAAGATGAATGCTAGAGAAGATCGATTTCCGCCAGCTAGTCTGCACATTTCGGGCTAGAAAAATCATCCACCGGTTGATGGGTTCCATAAGTAGCCATGGTTGCCCGGACGGAAGTGATGGAGCATGATTTAACAGTACTCCGACGGTCCATCATCTAATCATGCGCGTGCAGAACCTTTTTTTACCGAACACGAGCCACAGGCAACCTTTTTCTCCTTCCCTCGCTCACTTGAAGTAAATAAATTTATACTTTTATTTTAAATTAATTAATTATAGTAACAATAAATCATAATTATTATATTAATACTTTAAATTTTTAATATAACCTGTAATAATATTATTTTATAATTTTAATAAATTTTGTTATAAAATTTCTATTAAATATAGTTTTTTGCTAAATTGATCATTTAACCGATCCCAAAAAGTAACATATATTTATATATTAAATCTAAATTACAATTATATATAATTTACAACAATTTTAGTTTTACAGCATCATATATATAATATTTTAACTGTTTTATATAATATTTAGTTTTAGATCATGAATATTCTGTTTTCTAAATATATATATATGTCCCACTGGCCTCCAAAAATGAATATTTTATTTTTTTTAAAATAGATATGTGTCCCACGGGCGTCCGAAAAATGAATATTTCCTTTTTCTAAAATATATATGTGTCCTGCGGGTGTCCAAAAATAAATATTTTGTTTTCTAATATATATATGTGTCCCGCGGGTCTCCAAAAATGAATATTTTGTTTTCTAAAATATATATGTGTCCCGCGGGCCTGTAAAAATGAATATTTTATTTTCTAAAAATATATATATGTCTCGTGGGCCTCCAAAAATGAATATTTTGTTTTCTAAATATATATATATGTGTCCCGCGAGCCTCAAAAAATGAATGCTTTGTTTTTCTAAAATATATACATGTCCCGCGGGCCTCCAAAAATGAATATTTTGTTTTCTAAATATATATATGTGTGTCCCGCGGGCCTCCAATAATGAATGTTTTGTTTTTCTAAAATATATATATGTGTCCCGCGGGCATCCAAAAAATGAATATTTTGTTTTTCTAAAATATATATGTATCCTGCAGGCCTCCAAAAATGAATATTTTATTTTTTAAAAATATATATGTGTCCCGCGGGCCTACAAAAATGAATATTTTATTTTCTAAAATATATACATGTCTCGCGGGTGTCCAAAAAATGAATATTTTATTTTTCTAAAATATATATGTGTCCAGCGGGCGTCCAAAACTGAATATTTTATTTTTCTAAAATATATATATGTGTCCCGCGGGCCTCCAAAAATGAATACTTTATTTTCTAAATATAGATATGTGTCCCGCGGACCTCCAAAAATGAATATTATATTTTCTAAAAATATATGTGTCCCACGGGCCTCCAAAAATGAATATTTTATTTTCTAAAATATATAGATGTCGCGCGGGCGTCCAAAAATGAATATTTTATTTTCTAAAATATATATATGTTTCCCACGGGCCTCCAAAAATGAATATTTTTTTTTCTAAAATATATATATGTGTCCCGCGGGCGTCCAAAAAATGAATATTTTATTTTTCTAAAATATATATGTATCCTGCAGGCCTCCAAAAATGAATATTTTGTTTTCTAAAAATATATATGTCCCGCGGGCCTACAAAAATGAATATTTTGTTTTCTAAAATATATACATGTCTCGCGGGTGTCCAAAAAATGAATATTTTATTTTTCTAAAATATATATGTGTCCAGCGGGCGTCCAAAACTGAATATTTTTTTTTTCTAAAATATATATATGTGTCCCGCGGGCCTCCAAAAAAGAATACTTTGTTCCCTAAATATAGATATGTGTCCCACGGACCTCCAAAAATGAATATTATATTTTCTAAAAATATATATGTGTCCCGCGGGCCTCCAACAATGAATATTTTATTTTCTAAAATATATACATGTCGCGCAGGCGTCCAAAAATGAATATTTTATTTTTTAAAATATATATATATGTCCCGCGGGCCTCCAAAAATGAATATTTTATTTTTCTAAATATATATGTGTCCCGCGGGTGTCCAAAAATGAATGAATTATTTTCTAAAATATATATGTGTCCCGAGGGCCTCCAAAAATGAATATTTTATTTTCTAAAAATATAAATGTGTCCCGCGGGCCTCCAAAAATGAATGTTTTGTTTTTCTAAAATATATATGTCCCGCGGGCCTCAAAAAAGGAATATTTTATTTTCTAAATATATATATGTGTCCCTCGGGACTCCAAAAATGAATGTTTTATTTTTCTAAAATATGTGTCCCGCGGGCGTCCAAAAAATGAATATTTTATTTTTCTAAAATATATATGTGTCCCGCCGGCGTTCAAAAATGAATATTTTATTTTCTAAAATATATATGTGTCCCGTGGGCCTCCAAAAATGAATATTTTGTTTTCTAAAAATATATATATGTCCCGCGGGCCTCCAAAAAAGAATATTTTATTTTTCTAAAATATATACATGTCCCGCGGGCCTCAAAAAATGAGTATTTTATTTTCTAAATAAATATATATGTGTCCCGCGGGCCTCCAAAAATGAATGTTTTCTTTTTCTAAAATATATATGTGTCCCGCGGGCGTCCAAAAAATGAATATTTTGTTTTTCTAAAATATATGTGTCTCGCAGTCGTCCAAAAATGAATATTTTGTTTTCTAAAATATATATATGTATCCCACGGGCCTCCAAAAATGAACATTTTGTTTTCTAAAAATATATATGCCCCACGGGCGTCGAAAAATGAATATTTTATTTTCTAAATATATATATGTGTCTCGCGGGCTTCCAAAAATGAATGTTTTATTTTTCTGAAATATATACATGTCCCGCGGGCCTCCAAAAATGAATATTTTTTTTCTAAATATATATATGTGTCCCGCGGGCCTCCAAAAAATGAATATTTTATTTTTCTAAAATATATTTGTGTTCCGCGGGCGTCCAAAAATAAATATTTTATTTTCTAAAATATATATATGTGTCCCATGGGCTTCCAAAAATGAATATTTTCTTTTCTAAAATATATATGTGTCCCGTGGGCCTCCAAAAATGAATGTTTTGTTTTTCTAAAATATATACATGTCCCGCGGGCTTCCAAAAATGAATGTTTTGTTTTTCTAAAATATATACATGTCCCGCGGGCCTCCAAAAATAAATATTTTATTTTCTAAAATATATATATGTGTCCCGCGGGTGTTCAAAAATGAATATTTATTTTTCTAAATATGTATATGTGTCCCGCAGGCCTCCTCAAATGAATATTTTGTTTTCTAAAAATATATATGTGTCCCGCGGGCCTCCAAAAATGAATATTTTATTTTCTAAAAATATATATGTGTCCCGCGGACCTCCAAAAATGAATATTTTATTTTTTAAAATTATAGATCTGTTCCGCGGGCCTCTGAAAATGAATATTTTATTTTCTAAAAATATATATGTGTCCCGCGGGCCTCTAAAAATGAATATTTTGTTTTCTAAAAATATATATGTGTCCCACGGGCCTCCAAAAATGAATATTTTTTTTTCTAAAATATATGTGTCCCGCGGGCCTCTAAAAATGAATATTTTATTTTTTAAAAATATATATGTCTCACGGGCCTTTAAAAAATAATATTTTGTTTTCTAAAATATATATATGTGTCCCGCGGGCCTCCAAAAATGAATATTTTATTTTCTAAAATATATATGTCCCGCGGGCCTCCAAAAATGAATATTTTATTTTCTAAAATATATATATGTCCCGCGGGCCTCCAAAAATGAATATTTTATTTTCTAAAAATATATATGTGTCCCGCGGGCCTCCAAAAATGAATATTTTATTTTCTAAAAATATATATCTTTCCCACGGGCCTCCAAAAATGAATATTTTATTTTCTAAAATATATATATGTGTCCCGCGGGCCTCCAAAAATGAATGAATTATTTTCTAAAATATATATATGTGTCCCGAGGGCCTCCAAAAATGAATATTTTGTTCTATAATGAAATCTTATTAAAAATTAATTTTTTGTACACAAATATTTTTAGAAATTGTCAAATAATGAAAAATTATGTCTACATACATTTTAGTACTTGATTTAGCAAATGAATAGAATAGATTGAGATTTTGTATATATATAATATAAATTTTATCAAAAAACCAAACATACTCACATTTTTAAACAAATATACTCACGCTGTAAAATTACCACAATGCCCTGTTTCCTTTTTTCTCATGGGAAGTGCTTCCCCTGGGTTGGGCCTCATCTCCTCAAACCATATGGAACGTCCAAAGGGTCCTTAATTTAGGGTACTTTACCTTACAATTCACTTATAAATTATTTAAGCTACTCTTTGCATCATATCTAACATAAAAATGAAAAATCGAGTAATACATGAAACCCTAAGTTCCGTTTTTGCTAAAATCTTTAGCATATAACTAAATCAACATGTATATCCCTAAGAACATGAATCTTGTCCTAATTATCATACTTAAACCAAACAGCAACTTAGCTCAGGGTTCCACGAAAATTCAAGATAGGTTTCATTTCAAAAATCAACCCTAGTTTCAATTTTCTCCCTCTTGAGTCATTGATTCCGTATATAACATTCAGTCCTTATTCAATACTCTAATTAAGGGCATTATTAATCATCCTTTGAGGATTATTTATGAATCATATTCATGAATCATAAATAGATGTAAGAAAACTTGGTTTAAATGATTCAAAACTCAAGATTCACTTACTTGAATTAAATCAACTTTGAATTCAACTTCCTTAGCTTGAATCCCTTTCTCTTTCTTCCCTTTTTCCTTCCTTTCCTTGATGAATTTGGCTTTCTTGGGGGACGTCTCTTGCTGCCTTGTTCTTGAGAAAATTTCTCTCTCCACACTTGCATATGAACGGCCAAGCATGCTCTCCCTTACATATATATATATTTGATTTTTTTCAGCCTTTTGGGACCACTTTGCCATATCACATGAGGGTAAATCAATGCCCCCTTATCCCTTAATGTGTTGGCTACTTCTTATCCAAATAAAATGTGTATTTACCATATATCAAAAATCATCACAATCATTGCATTGATGGGCCATATTGTTGTCCACCTTGGGACGTCCCATGTAGCAGCCATATTTTGGAATTTTGTGCCTCAATTTCCACTTGGTTTAATTTCCCATTACATACCCTAGGTGACTAGGTAATTAGATACATATTTGGAAATTTTTAAAAATAAAAAATTCATGCATTATCTTGCTTTGGGCGTCACTCCTTAGGCCACCACTCCAAGCCTCATTAAGGCTACACCTTAGCCTCTTAAACCATGCATTAAAGCTCTTGATTATTCATGGATTTTTCCATTTTAGGAAATTCAAAAAATACACTTGGAATTACCTCCTTTTGACACCTTATTTGTGTCATTAAGCATGCATTTATCTCCTTTGCTTTTACATAAATGCAATGCTACTTTATGGTGCACAAAGTCAAAGCTATGTGCCTTTTCCGATTAAGCATATTCTCATGATAATTAACTTAATCAAACCCTTCCATAATGTTAATCATATAATTTTATCGATTCATTTCAAATTTTGTCTCAATAAGACTCTTCTATCTCAAGTTATGATCATTTGAAATTAACTTTTGGGTTTGGGATGAAAATAAATAATTATCATCCTAATCTCATCATATTTTCCTTAATCCAATCCATCCATATGATTGGGCACAAAATCATGCACTTATCTTTCAAATTTCATCTCAATCCACCTTATAAGCATCAAGTTATGAATTTTCTAACATTTTCTAACTTAATTCCATAATTATCATTCTAATTTTCATAAATCAAATAATGAAAATTAAAATAATTATTCATGACACATCAGCATTTTCTAATCCTCATTAAGCCCCTTTAGTCATATTGACTCACATTGGGCTATGACGATTAATCTTAATCACCATTCTTAATCATAACCCTAATTGCAAAAATTCACCAACTCATGAAAATCATCCATAAATCAATCAATTCATACATGAACCATAATTATAGTTTAAATGCACTTACATGAGCCCTACTTGGGTCTGGGTATTACAGCTAACCTTCTTAACTTCACTTGGAGAGATACTTAAATGCTTAAAAAAATAAAGCGGTTTAGAGGTAGGTGGTGCACATTTAATGTGCTAACATTCGAATTTTAGTAACCATTATTATTAAAGTTGTGGATGAGGTTGACTTGGCATGTGACTTCATCTTAGTCATAACTGAGGTTAACTTGGCTATCAACTTCAACTTAGTTTTTCCTTCTTGTAAGGTTTTCTTTCTTGCATGTCTTCCAAGTCACAGATGGAGACAATTTCGAGTGCAACTTCACCCAAGTCGCAATTGAGGTCGATTGACTATCGACTTTAATTTGGTTTTTCCTTGTGATAATTTTTTTGTCCTTGTATGTCTTTCAAGTCACAGGTGAAGTTGATTTTAAGTGCAACTTCACCCAAATAGCAATTAAAGTCGACCTAGCTATTGATTTTTCCTTCCAGTAAGGTCTTCTTCCTCGTATGTCTTCTAAGTGACAGGTAGAGTTAACTTTGGGTGCAATTTCATCCAAGTCATAATTGAAGCCGACTTGGCTATTAATTTCAAATTGACTTTTCCTTCCAGCAAGGTCTTTTTTCTTATATTTCTTCCTAAGTCGCAGATGAGGCCAACCTTGTGTGCGACTTTACTCAAGTTGCAAATAAGGTCGACTTAAAGTACGCCTTCAAATGTACCTCGCTTCTTTCTTTCATCTCCGTCTCTTCAATCTCTCTTAAAGTCGCTTCTGGAGTTAACTTAGTTTGTAACTTTACCCAAGTCGCATGGTGAAGTCGATTTGGTGCGTGACTTCGATTGCAGCACTTATATATTTTGAACTTTGAATTTTTATCTTACACAAGCTCAACCGCAAGTTTAGTAGTAGCTTCATTTAATTTCAATTAAATTGTTAATCGTCAAACTTATCATTAATTTGTAATTTTCCACAATTAAATTTACATGAAGGAGAGAAATGCAGGGCATTTCCAATATCGGTCTGCTCTCTTTGAGCCTCCTTGCTCCAAATTATGCTTGCAACATTCTCATTTGAAGTCATTTGTCCCAGGTAGAAGCCCACTTAACAATGGTGAATTTATCCTAAGCATAAGCCCACTTAACCTAGCAATTTGCTTCAATAGTGAATTTTGCCACTCGAGCAACCCACTTAGTTCGAACAGCTTATTGACTTCTCAATCATTGCTCAATGCTCAACTTTCCAATTTTCAGGGTTTTCTAAGCCAACCTAGCTACTTTCAAGCTCATTTATCATATCAAGTTCTGCTTAAGTCCACCTCTACGGATGATGATGCATACATTTTAGAAATTGCCTCATTATGTCACTGATTCAAGTTGTTAACTTGCAATGTTAACTTGCAAATTATATGGTGTGCTCACTTTAGATGTAAAATCTACATCTTTACTCCATAACCTTTCTAGTAAAGTGGCGAGATAGTTTTTCAAGATACTATGCCTAGTCATTATAGGATTATTTCAACTCTTGATTTACTAAAGATTTGAAGAAATATTGGCAACAAAGCCATCACACTTTCAGCAGTCTCACAAGAAGAACAAGTGGGTGGAACCTTATGAAGGGTCCACCTCTTAGTATTTTAGGAATCACTCATTTACACAAGGTTGGTGAGCCCTAATATCATCCAGATCATATTAATTCAAATCAGCGAGAAATAATATAAACAAGTCAAGAGGTGATAGACCAAAATACAAGGCCAACATGTTAGAGCACATGAAAATGTATTATTTCATTAAATTTGAATCATGCAATTACGAGTCCATCAAGGCATAAGTCATTCAAAGAGCGCTATTTGAGGCATTAAAGTAATTCAACCCAAGTTATAAGTTTTTTTATTGGGGTTACAATTTTATTTAATAACTAAGATTATAATATATGTGTTGAAGGTGCACATAACTTGGTACACTGTAAGAGTACTACAAGCCATTAGCTAATTAGCATGTTAGTGATTACCTTCCACAAAGAGGTGTGACCATGGTTGCCCACCCACCAATTGTCGACGACATGCATATCAAGGCTGGTCATCCACCTTATCACTAGTAGAGACTATGTTGTTGATCTACCATCCATTGATCAAGTTGACTCCATGTGCAACTTTGGTAAAGTTACACATTAAGTCGACTCCAGCAACAACATTAAGGGTTCTGCGAAAATCAAAGTGTTTCAAAATTTTTCTAGTAAAGTTGCACTCCAAGTCTATGTAAGATTCGACTTTAGTGAAATCTTATATCAAGTCAACCTAAATAGCGATTGGGTTCATTTATTGGAGGCAAAGTTAAAATAGGAATGATCCTGTTAGCCTGGGCTAAGTAAATGTCCCACTTAGCCCACCTCAAAAATCCTATTTAAAATAACTTTTTTTTTTCTTCATACACTTGTTTATCTAAGTGTATGTAATATATAAATCAAGTTTTACCATTTTTGGATATGCAAATATATTTTTTTTAGATTTTTAAAAATAAAATTATTTAAAATATATATATACACATAGATGTTTAAAAATCTCAAAAAATAGATAAACATATTCAAAAATGGTAAAACTTAGTTTATATGTTAAATACACTTATATAACAAAGAAAAAAGTAAAAAAAGTTGTTGTAAATAAGTTTTATAAGGTGGACTAAGTGGGGCATTTACTTAGCCTGGGCTAATAGGATCACTCCTAAAGTTAAAAAGAAGCACAAGGGATAAAGTGAAATTAAACCCGAAGTGGACCTCATTTGTGACTTAGGTGAAGTCGAAGGTCGAGTCAACTTAGCCTAGGTGTTTTGGAGTCTGATACTGTCAAAAATAAAGTCAGACATCAAGTTGATGTAGCCTATAACATAACTGAAGTTGTACTCCAAATCGACTCAGCATACAGCTTTACATACTCAAATCCAATAAGCAAAAACACTAATAGAGCTTCAATGTAAAGTTGCTTCCGAAGTTAATTTTACATGCAACCTGGAACATATGCAGAAGACAGAAAGGTCTAGAATGTATATTAATGATAAAGTCACACTCCAAGTCAACTTTAAATGCAACTTAAAGATGAAGTTGCATCGTAACTTGGCTCTAGCTATGACTTAATCTGTAATAATAATAAAAATGAATGTTAGAGCATTATACACACGCCAACCACCCTTCGAATGGCTCTATCTCCATCTCATCTACAAATGAAGAAGTGTGACAAGGAGTTAGTTAAAACATTTATTGAGCTTTTACCTTCTACATTCAAGCAATCAAGTGCTCACAATAACTCCTTGAAGCTCTCGAATGTTGCAACTACAAAATAATTTAAGTCAATCATCCTTAACAATTTTGAAGATCTTCTCACACCTGTTGGCTACACATTTGTAAAGTGCATATTTTCTTTTTGCAAAACTTCATTTGGTTGTTGCGTTGGATTTCGGGATGCTAACGGGGAATTTGCGCCATAACCCCTCTAAGTTTGCGAATTAGCATTTTAGACCCCTGATGTTTGCGTATTAGCATTTTAGACCCTAATAAGTTTCATCTTTTGCATTTTAAACCCTCCGCCCTAACGTTGTCTATCACGCACCGTCTGGCCGTCCCATTGCGCGTGTGGTTTTTTTAAAATGACGTAAATGACACTGGTTGAGATGCTTTTAAGATGAAAAGGGGGAAGGTTGGACTCATGTATTCTTTTCAAAGAGGGACGGTGCTGTGAAGTGAAGGGTGGCTGAAAAAAGGTACGGTTTCTTAATTACTCGTTCACATAATTTTTTATATCTGCGAGTGAGAAATCTTTGAATTTTTCCATTCTTGTGCAATGTCGTATTTGTAAGAGCTGAGGCGTGAATGGAAAATATATTTATGAAAACAGGGTTGAACTATGCGTAAATTTTAAAAACAGCAAAACAACCTATTAACCTTGAATTTTTTCTGGTTTCGATTAAACCGAAACTATGTATAATATTTTAAAATCAGCCTATTATCCTTGAAAAAATTTTAGTTTAATCTAAACCATATACTATGTGTAATATTTTAAAATCAGCCTATTAACCTTGGAAAAATTCTGGTTTTGATTAAACGGTCAACTACATTTTATATTTTTAAATCAGCGTATTAAGGTTGTTTTTTTTTGGGTTTTGATTAAACCAAAAGCTACGTGTTATATTTTAAAATGCGCCATTAATCTTGAATTTTTATCATGTTTTGCTAAAACCGTTGATTAGTTGTTAGCCGCAAGTAATAAATGTTCATTTTATGTTATAAAACTGGATGCACTTTTTTCCCTAAATATAGAAAGCAATATATAAATGAGATTATGACAAGCTGCGTATATGTCTATTAAAATTGCTCGCTATTTACGCAAGTATACGTGCGTGTCAAGTAATAAAGAGTGAGTAAAGTATCGTTCCCACGAGGAATTGTTAACCAAAATTATTAAATAGTTTAATTGCTTTCGGTGAGTAAAAAATTCTGAGTTTATGAATTTGAACTAAAGCTAAAAAAATGCAATAAGAAATTAGAGTAGAGTTCACGAAACTGCGGGATACTAGAAACGGGGTTACTAATCAGGGATGGCAGATGGATACCCCGGAATCCTTGAATCTAAACTATATCGCATTGGTTCTTTTTTATTGGATTGTGTATGGATTTACTAGCCCAAGTTCAATAATCTCCATATATGTTTTTCAACACTATATAAAGCTAGTTACACCCTATTTAATTGCTATGTTCCCAAGCCATTAAATAAAGTAAAATTGATAAATGCATAACCTGTTTAGTGGCTACACGAGTTCTACGCCTGCTAATAGCTCATTGCATCTATCCCAAAGGCGGAGGAAGAAATCAGTTGAATCCTCAAGAAGCCGGGATTCTATGGAAGATCGTGAACAGGGTCAAAGTAAGCCTTCCTCGTTTGTTCATAGAAGCTCTCTGCTGCAGAAAGGACAATCCACAGGGTGTTTTACCATATGGCACCTGGATCACGAAGATATTCGAGCATTTCGAGGTGGATATTGAAGGTGAGCCCTTCGAAGTATTGAAATCCACCAATGCAATCAATAAGGCATTGATCCAGAGAATGAAGATCAATGTAAATGAGCTTAGGGCGGAAGCAGAGGCTCTTGAAGAAGGACAAGCACATACTGAGGGGGAGCAGCCTCCAGAGGCACCACCTGCTCCACCACAGGACATTCATGAGGAGCCCGCCTCTCCTATGTCGCATGGATCCTTCTCTCCACAGGGATCTGCCATTCCAGATCCGGCACCTCAACCTTCATCCCAGGAGACCAGTTTACAGACTATTCGAGATGAGATAGTTGCCCTACGAGAAGAAATGGGTCAACAAGAGAATAGAATCACAAGTCTCGTCTCCGAGGTCCTCACAGCTATCATGGATATGCATTCCCGACAAGATCGTATCCATCGGGAAATGCGTACCATTCGATATCATCTCGCATCTGGGCGACACCGAAATCAACCCATACCTGAACTTGATCCATTTGAATCCGGATCAGTTCATCGAGATCCAACTCCTGCACCTGTCTCTTCATTTTACTCATCAGCTCATGTTCGACCCATCAAACCCATTCAATCGTCATATCCCATTTCTAAATTTCAATTCACCAAATCCTTGGTAATTGAGCCGTTTTTGAAGGATTGACAAAAAGGGGGAGATAGGATAGAGTTTTTTGAGTACATAGCATAGGCTTTAGAACATTTTGGGTTGGGTAGTTTGTATTTAGGTTTTACTTTTGCTTTACATTGTAATCTATATGAATCATGATAATATGAAACTTGATTTATGTTCTATGAAACTTGTTTTAATGTTCTAATATTTGTTATACTTTGTTTGAAAGATATTGTGATGATTTGTTATGGAAACTATATGAATGTGATTTTCTTGAAAGGTACAAACTCAAATTAGTTTTGTCAATCATCAAAAAGGGAGAGATTGTTGGAAACAATGTTTAAAACAAAATAAAATTGACCAAAGCATGAGTTTTGATGATTAACAAAGTCAAATTTGAGTATAAAGTGATTACTAATGATTATGTTGAATGTCTTACGGAATGAAATCAGCCAAGTCGATTCCCAAGTCGACTTGAACTTCGACTTAGGGTGAAGTCGATCCCAAAGTCGACTCCACCTTCGACCTCAAACGAAACCTCATGGCCAGAGTTGAAATTGGAAGGAGAGCAGTTGAAGTCGCAGGCTGAGTCGACTCCACTTGCGACTTGGCTTCATACGAAGTCGACTCCAGCACCGACTTGGAGATGCACAGTTCCTTCCAGAGTTGATTTTGGGACAAAACATTCCGAAGTTGCAGTCGAAGTCGACTCCGGTTTGCGACTTGGGCGAAGTCGCAGACGAAGTCGACCCCAAGATCGACTTGAGGTTTTCAAAGTTCAAGACACAAGTTCAAGCTCATTGTCAAGATGAAGACTAATACAAAAAGGTGCATACAAGTTTTCAAGCTCTTCAAGATTCACAAGGTTTACAAAATATGAAACCAATCCAGAATGAAAATAATTGAAGGAAAGAAACTAAGCAAGCTAGAGGAGAATCAAACAAGGATCAAACTGATTTGGCACAAGAACTAGTCAAGTCGCAACCCAAGTCGACTCCAACATCGACTTGAGGTCAAGTCGCACCCCAAGTCGACTCCGAAATCGACTTGAGGCCAAGTCTGAAACCAAGTCGACCCAGAACTCAGACTTGGAAATTGGAGAGCAGCCGAAGTCGCACACGAAGTCGACTCCAGCATGCGACTTGGGCGAAGTCGCAGACGAAGTCGACTCCACCTGTGACTTGGGAAAGTATTTGCTTTTCTCTAAACTTGAGTGATCTATACACTTTCAAAGGAAGAACGAGCTTCAAAGTTGCAAGTAGCTTCAACGAAACACAAGGTTGCTTCTACAGATTCTTCCTCAAGCTGAAACTTGCCTACACAACTCAGTAAAGTGTAGATCTTCCTTATTTTTCATATTATTGTTTGTTCTTGGTGCTTGGTTTGAGTTTGGTGTAACAAACCAAGACGTTGCAAGTAGAGTTGTGATTAGAGTGTAACTCATCATCTACTTGTGTCAATTGTATAAGCCCCCAAGAGCTAGAATCTAGAAGAGAGCGGAGACTCTAAGTGTATTCGTGGAATACATAGTGGAACCCAAGTCACAACGGTGTGTGAGCTTGGAAGAGTGGAGTAGGGAAAGGTTGCCCGAACCACTATAAATCTTACCTACTGTTTTACTTTATTGCTTTCATTATCTCATTGCTCTCTATTTGTTTCAATCAAGGGGATTAAGCTTTCAAGGGGTTAAGTTTTTAATTTACCGTAAGAATTTTATAAGAACCCAATTCACCCCTCCCCTCTTGGGTTTTGTCATTAACTCGGGACCAACAAGTGGTATCAGAGCGGGTCTTTGAGCTTACCAAAGAGATCTTATTGACATGGCATCCTAATCTACTTTCGTTCCCGTATTTGCCGAAGGCCAATCCTTTACTAGGCCACCATTGTTTGATGGGAACAATTTTGGATATTGGAAGCTAAGAATGAAACAACTCATCATGGCTACCGATATGGACTCTTGGATTGCGATTTAAGATGGTGTGACCTTGCCCATTGATGAAAAAGCTTCCAAATGGACCGATGAGGAAGTAAGAATCGTGAAGAGCAATGTCAAAGCTATGAATTCACTGTTTTGTGCTCTCACGGCATCTGAATATGATAGAGTATCATCTTGTCTAACTGTCAAAGAGATATGGGATACATTAATCTCCATCTATGAAGGAACTTCTCAAGTCCAAGGGACGAGAAGAAACATTTTGATTGGAGAATTGGAAAATTTTAAGATGCTAGAAACAGAAAATATTTCTGAAATGTTTGCTAAATTCTCAAAAATCACTAATGCTTTGAAAGGTCTTGGAAAGGCTATATCTGAATCTGAACAGGTTATGAAGATTCTAAGGGCTCTACCGGAATCTTGGACTCCAAAGATTACTGCGATAGAAGAAGCCAAGGACCTTAACACATTGAAGCTAGAGAACCTAATTAGCTCTTTGATGTCACATGAGCTAATTAAGAAAAGAAATGAAGATCATCACAAAGGCAAAAGAGCGATTGCCTTGAAAGCCGCACAAGACTCGGACGACACCTCGTCTTCACAAAATGACGATGAAATTGCTCTACTCACAAAACGATTCAGAAAATTTGTGAGGAAAGGCAGAAATTTCAGAAATTTAAAGAAAGAAACTCCAAAGATAAAAAGAAAAAAATAACAAAAATGCTACCGATGTTGCGGTTCGGGACACATGCAAGCCCAATGTCCAACGCCTAAAGAAAACAAGGCAAAGGAACAAAAAAAAGATCGAGGCGACAACAAAAGATTTCAAAGAAACAAAGGAAGAGGCATGTACGTAAATAAAGAAGAATCTACAACGAATAGCTCCTCAAGTGAAGAATGCGAAGCAGATTGTGCAAGAATCTGTTGCATAGCAAACACCGACATATGCTTTGCAGCCATGGAAACCTCGGAGGATCAAGCCACTTCAACGGACTGCACGAGTAGTCAAGAGGTAACCTCCAAACAGAAATCCTTTTCAAATTTCTCTACAAATGAATGTCTTAAATGTGCTGAATTAGAGAAACTTCAACAAGCTTATGATTCACTATAAGAAGAAATAAAAAAATTAGGAAATAAGTTTACAATTAAGAAAAGACAATGTGATGCAGTAATAATTATAAATGGTAAACTTGCTAAAAAATTAGACAAGTTAAAAGATGAAAAGAATACCTTAGAAAATGAGTTAGAAAAACTTAAAAATGAGAATAAATCATTAAATGAATCCCTTGCCAAGTTCTCTAATCCAGGAGAAAATGTGAAAATGTTCTTGAAAATGACAACTCAAACTTGCAAGAAAGGACTTGGATACAATACATTTGAACAATCAAAGTCTAATACTCCAAGAAATAATATCAAACTCATTTATACTAAACCAAAGATAAAACAAGTAGTTTGGACCAAAAGATCAACTAATGAACAAATTACCAAATGGCTTCCTATTTCTAGACTTCCGGGAGCTTGTAACTTTTGCAACAAGTTTGGACATAAGATCTATCAATGTAAACTAAGAAAACTGGAAAACCTAAGTGCTAAATTGGTTTGGATGCCAAAAAGCATTGGGTTTATGGCTTCAAAGATGGATCAACTTAAACTTCAAAGGTTAACTAACCCAAACGGACCCATAAAATGGGTACCAAAAGGATGAGCTCCACTCAAATTAATTTTTACAGGTATGTCTTAAAGCTAAGGCCTATAACGTATGGTTTATGGATAGCGGTTGCTCAAGACATATGACAGGAGAAAAAGGATTAATTCACAAGATCAACCCATGTGATGAAGGAACAGTAGCTTTTGGAAATAACGAAAAAGGTAAAGGAAATGTCTATGGTATTTCAAATGCATGTATTGAAAATGTTCTATTTGTTGAAGGACTCAAACACAACCTAATGAGCATTAGTCAACTGTGTGATAAAGGATATAAAGTTGTATTTGAATCCTCTATATGTAATGTTATTGATGATGACGAGCGCATAATTTTTAGTGGCAAAAGACATGAAAATGTATATTTGGTTTGCCTTGATGACTTAGAAGGAAAATGTCTAATAGCCATAGAAAATGATCCATGGAAATGGCATGCAAGGCTTGGACATATAAATATGTCAAATATTAGAACCTTATGGAAAAAGAATTTGGTACAAGGCTTACCAAAGCTCAAATATGACAAAGATAAGATTTGTAAAGCCTGCCAACTATCTAAACAACCGAAAATGTCATTTTTGACCAAACAGAAAATCTCAACAACTAGACCACTTGAATTACTACATATGGATCTTTATGGGTCATCAGACATTTTAACTCTTGGTGGGAAAAAGTATGTATATGTAATCGTGGATGACTTTTCTAGATTTACTTGGATTATATTCTTAGCTAGCAAAGATGAAGCATTTTCAATGTTTGTCTCGTTTTCAAATTTGGTGCAAAATGAAAAACAAAGTTCAATCATTTCCATTAGAAGTGACCATGGTGGTGAATTTGAAAATACTCGATTCATAAAATTTTACAATGAAAAGGGAATTCACCATACATTTTCTGCACCAAGAACTCCTCAACAAAATGAAGTTATTGAAAGGAAAAACCGGACAATACAAGAAATGACTAGAACCATGCTAAGTGAGAGTAAACTATCTAAGAGATTTTGGGGTGAAGCTGTAAGTACAGCTTGTCATGTATTAAACCGAGTTACCATTAAAGCTATATTGAAAAAGACCCCATATGAACTTTGGAAAGGCAGGAAACCAAACATATCATATTTTCATACTTTTGGATGTACTTGTTATGTGCTAAATAATGGAAAAAAAAAATCTAGGAAAACTAGATGCCAAAAGCGATGAAGCTATTTTCTTGGGTTATTCATCAAATAGAAAAACATATAGAATTTTCAACAAAAGACATCAAACAATAGAAGAGTCAATACATGTTGTCTTTGATGAATTTAACCAAACTTCGAGAAAGGAGGATGAATTAAGTGATGCAAATGAAACAAAAGGAAAAGAACAACCAAAGGAAATCGAGCTCAAGCCAGAAAACTCCATGGAGGAAGAGGTAAGTAAAGGTAATGATCCTTACAAACCTTCAACTGATTTAAAGTTCAAAAATATCCATCCAATTGAGCAAGTCATTGGAAATGTTTATGAAGGAGTAAAAACTAGGAGATCAAAGCAAAATATTTGTGGACAATATGCATTTGTGTCAAAAATTGAACCAACCACTATTGAACAAGCACTTAATGATGAAAGCTGGGTTATTGCAATGCAAGAAGAGCTAAATCAATTTGAAAGAAATGATGTATGCCATTTAGTTCCTAGACCAAATGGTTATACCATTATTGGTACCAAATGGATATTTAGGAACAAATTGGACGAAAGCGGACTTGTAATTAGAAACAAGGCTAGATTAGTGGCCAAAGGGTATTCCTAGGAAGAAGGGATTGATTTTGAAGAATCGTATGCACCTGTGGCTAGATTAGAAGTCATACGCATCTTACTAGCATTTGCTTCTCACATGAATTTCAAATTATTTCAAATGGATGTAAAAAGTGCATTTTTGAATGGTTACTTGAATGAAGAAGTATATGTTGAACAACCCCCTGGATTTGAAGAAAAGGATCAATCTAAATATGTTTATAAGCTGACCAAAGCATTATATGGACTAAAACAAGCCCCAAGAGCTTGGTATGAAAGGTTAAACAGATTTTTGATTGATCATGAGTTTCAAAGAGGAAAAGTTGATACTACTTTGTTCATTAAATATAAAAGTAGAAATATTTTGATTGTACAAATTTATGTAGATGATATAATATTTTGAGCTACTGATGAAACTTTATGCCAAGAATTTTCTAAGATCATGCAGAATGAATTTGAAATGAGCATGATGGGAGAACTAAATTTCTTCCTTGGACTACAAATCAAGCAACAAAACGAAGGGATATTCTTAAATCAATCCAAATACGTCAAAGAAATGCTAAAGAAATTTGAAATGCAAACTACAAAAGGAGCAAATACTCCAATGAGTTCTACAATCAAGATCGACACGGACGAAAACGGTAAATGTATCGATCAAAAGCTTTATAGAAGTATGATAGGATCATTGTTGTATTTAACTGCTTCTAGACCAGATATTTTGTTTAGTGTTTGTATGTGTTCTCGATTCCAAGCATGTCCTAAGGAATCACATCTATTGGCTGTAAAAAGAATTTTCAAATATTTGATAAATACTACTAATCTTGGACTATGGTATCCAAAGGGGTCAACATTTGACTTAATCGGCTATTCGGATGCGAATTTTTCCGGCTACAAAGTAGATAGAAAAAGCACTAGTGGAACCTGTCAATTTCTTGGAAATATGTTGGTTTCATGGTACTCAAGGAAACAAACCAGTGTTGCCCTATCCACTGCGGAAGCCGAATATATAGCCGCCAGAAGCTGTTGTGCCCAACTACTTTGGATGAAACAATAATTAAAAGATTATGACATTGATTATTTCAATATTCCTATTAGATGTGATAATACAAGTGCTATATGTTTGACTAAGAATCCAGTACTGCATTCAAGAACCAAGCATATAGATGTAAGACATCACTTTATTAGAGAACATGTTGAGAATCATGATATTTGTTAAGAATATGTGAAAACTGAAGATCAAATTGCTGATATCTTTACCAAACCACTAGCGAAGGAATCATTTTATAAAATTAGAAATGATATGGGGATGATAGAATTAAACTAGGAAGAATTACACAAGAAAATCTGATCTAAAAAAAAGGCCAAGTCGATGAGTCAAGTCGACTCCAGTAAAGTCAAGTCGACTCCAGTGGAGTCGACTTGGGTGAAGCGAAGTCGACTCCGATCTGAGGCGAAGTCGACTCCGAGGGGTCGAAGTCGACTTCGCCTAGGGCAAAGTCGACTCCGCACGCGCGACGGATCGTCTTCCTCCTCTCTCGTCTTTTCTTTCTTCTTCTTCCTTTTCTTCTCCATTTTCTCGCCGTCCAGCAGCCTTCTCTCTTCTCAGGCGGTTCTTCTTTTCTCTCCGATTCTCCAGCGACCACCCGTTTCTTCTCTCTGTTTCCGGCAGCTCCGGCGAACTCCAGTATCTCTCCTCTCTTTCCTCTCTCTCTCCATCCGATTGCCTTTCTCTGCATCATTGTCATTGTCTCTCTCCCCTATTTCCATTTTCTCCCTCTTAGATTCTCTCTTCTTTCTCTCCTCCCTCTGTTCTATCTCTTCTCTCACTTCCTCTCTCTCTCTCTCACACTGTCTCTGCCTAGTGGTATCAGTCTCTCCTTCCAATCTCTCTCTCATTTCCCTCTCTCATTCTTCCATTCTATCTACTCTCCCATTCAATCTCAAGCTTCTCTCTATACCTCTCTAAATTTCTGAATCAATGGCTCCAAAACCCAGACCTCCCAAGCTAGCCGTCTCAAAACCATCCCTCAAACCTATTCCCAGACAATCTACATCTCAAACCGAAGATGAAGTGCCCAGGAGACAACGCACTTCTTCAAAGCGTGCCCGGGAAGAACCATCTACTTCCACTGGCCGCCGAGTGCATTTTCAGACAGAAACACCGTCAACTACAGCTGGTCGTGAGGAACAAGCCCAAACCTCACAAAGCACCCAATCTGGGGCAAGAAGAAGAGGCAATATTGCTGGAAAAGCCCAAGTACTAAAAATGCCGACAACATACTTCAAAACCGAACTCCAGCACAGTCGGTTCTATAAGCACTTCTGCGAACGAAAGGTATTCATCCCTAAGATCATTGATTTCAAGTTTCTGAAGGATTATGGGTCGGATATAGAAGATCTTTTGGAATTTCAAGGTTGGACCAAGCTATTAAAGGAAGATGAAAGGGTCTATCCAGATCTAACCAGAATCTTCTATTTTCTATGGGATGAGGAATACTACAGCAGCTTCGTAAAAGGAGTTAGCATGTTCTTTGGGAGTAGAGTAACTCCAAGTTTGGAAGGAGCTATGATCAATATTGGACAGATACTTGAAGTACCACATGAAGATGAGCCGCTTCCTGCAAATATTTCACTTGATCAGATATACAATCAGCTCACTCGGAGCAACAAATATCATCACGGGATCAAGTTTTTACACTACATGGATCTGTCCCCAAGGCTGCGGGTTCTACGCCTGCTAATAGCTCATTGCATCTATCCCAAAGGCGGAGGAAGAAATCAGTTGAATCCTCAAGAAGCCGGGATTCTATGGAAGATCGTGAACAGGGTCAAAGTAAGCCTTCCTCGTTTGTTCATAGAAGCTCTCTGCTGCAGAAAGGACAATCCACAGGGTGTTTTACCATATGGCACCTGGATCACGAAGATATTCGAGCATTTCGAGGTGGATATTGAAGGTGAGCCCTTCGAAGTATTGAAATCCACCAATGCAATCAATAAGGCATTGATCCAGAGAATGAAGATCAATGTAAATGAGCTTAGGGCGGAAGCAGAGGCTCTTGAAGAAGGACAAGCACATACTGAGGGGGAGCAGCCTCCAGAGGCACCACCTGCTCCACCACAGGACATTCATGAGGAGCCCGCCTCTCCTATGTCGCATGGATCCTTCTCTCCACAGGGATCTGCCATTCCAGATCCGGCACCTCAACCTTCATCCCAGGAGACCAGTTTACATACTATTCGAGATGAGATAGCTGCCCTACGAGAAGAAATGGGTCAACAAGAGAATAGAATCACAAGTCTCGTCTCCGGGGTCCTCACAGCTATCATGGATATGCATTCCCGACAAGATCGTATCGATCGGGAAATGTGTACCATTCGATATCATCTCGCATCTGGGCAACACCGAAATCAACCCATACCTGAACTTGATCCATTTGAATCCGGATCAGTTCATCGAGATCCAACTCCCGCACCTGTCTCTTCATTTTACACATCAGCTCATGTTCGACCCAGCAAACCCATTCAATCGTCATATCCCATTTCCAAATTTCAATTCACCAAATCCTTGGTAATTAAGCCGTTTTTGAAGGATTGACAAAAAGGGGGAGATAGGATAGAGTTTTTTGAGTACATAGCATAGGCTTTAGAACATTTTGGGTTGGGTAGTTTGTATTTAGGTTTTACTTTTGCTTTACATTGTAATCTATATGAATCATGATAATATGAAACTTGATTTATGTTCTATGAAACTTGTTTTAATGTTCTAATATTCGTTATACTTTGTTTGAAAGATATTGTGATGATTTGTTATGGAAACTATATGAATGTGATTTTCTTGAAAGGTACAAACTCAAATTAGTTTTGTCAATCATCAAAAAGGGAGAGATTGTTGGAAACAATGTTTAAAACAAAATAAAATTGACCAAAGCATGAGTTTTGATGATTAACAAAGTCAAATTTGAGTATAAAGTGATTACTAATGATTATGTTGAATGTCTTACGGAATGAAATCAGCCAAGTCGATTCCCAAGTCGACTTGAACTTCGACTTAGGGTGAAGTCGATCCCAAAGTCGACTCCACCTTCGACCTCAAACGAAACCTCATGGCCAGAGTTGAAATTGGAAGGAGAGCAGTTGAAGTCGCAGGCTGAGTCGACTCCACTTGCGACTTGGCTTCATACGAAGTCGACTCCAGCACCGACTTGGAGATGCACAGTTCCTTCCAGAGTTGATTTTGGGACAAAACATTCCGAAGTTGCAGTCGAAGTCGACTCCGGTTTGCGACTTGGGCGAAGTCGCAGACGAAGTCGACCCCAAGATCGACTTGAGGTTTTCAAAGTTCAAGACACAAGTTCAAGCTCATTGTCAAGATGAAGACTAATACAAAAAGGTGCATACAAGTTTTCAAGCTCTTCAAGATTCACAAGGTTTACAAAATATGAAACCAATCCAGAATGAAAATAATTGAAGGAAAGAAACTAAGCAAGCTAGAGGAGAATCAAACAAGGATCAAACTGATTTGGCACAAGAACTAGTCAAGTCGCAACCCAAGTCGACTCCAACATCGACTTGAGGTCAAGTCGCACCCCAAGTCGACTCCGAAATCGACTTGAGGCCAAGTCTGAAACCAAGTCGACCCAGAACTCAGACTTGGAAATTGGAGAGCAGCCGAAGTCGCACACGAAGTCGACTCCAGCATGCGACTTGGGCGAAGTCGCAGACGAAGTCGACTCCACCTGTGACTTGGGAAAGTATTTGCTTTTCTCTAAACTTGAGTGATCTATACACTTTCAAAGGAAGAACGAGCTTCAAAGTTGCAAGTAGCTTCAACGAAACACAAGGTTGCTTCTACAGATTCTTCCTCAAGCTGAAACTTGCCTACACAACTCAGTAAAGTGTAGATCTTCCTTATTTTTCATATTATTGTTTGTTCTTGGTGCTTGGTTTGAGTTTGGTGTAACAAACCAAGACGTTGCAAGTAGAGTTGTGATTAGAGTGTAACTCATCATCTACTTGTGTCAATTGTATAAGCCCCCAAGAGCTAGAATCTAGAAGAGAGCGGAGACTCTAAGTGTATTCGTGGAATACATAGTGGAACCCAAGTCACAACGGTGTGTGAGCTTGGAAGAGTGGAGTAGGGAAAGGTTGCCCGAACCACTATAAATCTTACCTACTGTTTTACTTTATTGCTTTCATTATCTCATTGCTCTCTATTTGTTTCAATCAAGGGGATTAAGCTTTCAAGGGGTTAAGTTTTTAATTTACCGTAAGAATTTTATAAGAACCCAATTCACCCCTCCCCTCTTGGGTTTTGTCATTAACTCGGGACCAACAAGTGGTATCAGAGCGGGTCTTTGAGCTTACCAAAGAGATCTTATTGACATGGCATCCTAATCTACTTTCGTTCCCGTATTTGCCGAAGGCCAATCCTTTACTAGGCCACCATTGTTTGATGGGAACAATTTTGGATATTGGAAGCTAAGAATGAAACAACTCATCATGGCTACCGATATGGACTCTTGGATTGCGATTTAAGATGGTGTGACCTTGCCCATTGATGAAAAAGCTTCCAAATGGACCGATGAGGAAGTAAGAATCGTGAAGAGCAATGTCAAAGCTATGAATTCACTGTTTTGTGCTCTCACGGCATCTGAATATGATAGAGTATCATCTTGTCTAACTGTCAAAGAGATATGGGATACATTAATCTCCATCTATGAAGGAACTTCTCAAGTCCAAGGGACGAGAAGAAACATTTTGATTGGAGAATTGGAAAATTTTAAGATGCTAGAAACAGAAAATATTTCTGAAATGTTTGCTAAATTCTCAAAAATCACTAATGCTTTGAAAGGTCTTGGAAAGGCTATATCTGAATCTGAACAGGTTATGAAGATTCTAAGGGCTCTACCGGAATCTTGGACTCCAAAGATTACTGCGATAGAAGAAGCCAAGGACCTTAACACATTGAAGCTAGAGAACCTAATTAGCTCTTTGATGTCACATGAGCTAATTAAGAAAAGAAATGAAGATCATCACAAAGGCAAAAGAGCGATTGCCTTGAAAGCCGCACAAGACTCGGACGACACCTCGTCTTCACAAAATGACGATGAAATTGCTCTACTCACAAAACGATTCAGAAAATTTGTGAGGAAAGGCAGAAATTTCAGAAATTTAAAGAAAGAAACTCCAAAGATAAAAAGAAAAAAATAACAAAAATGCTACCGATGTTGCGGTTCGGGACACATGCAAGCCCAATGTCCAACGCCTAAAGAAAACAAGGCAAAGGAACAAAAAAAAGATCGAGGCGACAACAAAAGATTTCAAAGAAACAAAGGAAGAGGCATGTACGTAAATAAAGAAGAATCTACAACGAATAGCTCCTCAAGTGAAGAATGCGAAGCAGATTGTGCAAGAATCTGTTGCATAGCAAACACCGACATATGCTTTGCAGCCATGGAAACCTCGGAGGATCAAGCCACTTCAACGGACTGCACGAGTAGTCAAGAGGTAACCTCCAAACAGAAATCCTTTTCAAATTTCTCTACAAATGAATGTCTTAAATGTGCTGAATTAGAGAAACTTCAACAAGCTTATGATTCACTATAAGAAGAAATAAAAAAATTAGGAAATAAGTTTACAATTAAGAAAAGACAATGTGATGCAGTAATAATTATAAATGGTAAACTTGCTAAAAAATTAGACAAGTTAAAAGATGAAAAGAATACCTTAGAAAATGAGTTAGAAAAACTTAAAAATGAGAATAAATCATTAAATGAATCCCTTGCCAAGTTCTCTAATCCAGGAGAAAATGTGAAAATGTTCTTGAAAATGACAACTCAAACTTGCAAGAAAGGACTTTGATACAATACATTTGAACAATCAAAGTCTAATACTCCAAGAAATAATATCAAACTCATTTATACTAAACCAAAGATAAAACAAGTAGTTTGGACCAAAAGATCAACTAATGAACAAATTACCAAATGGCTTCCTATTTCTAGACTTCCGGGAGCTTGTAACTTTTGCAACAAGTTTGGACATAAGATCTATCAATGTAAACTAAGAAAACTGGAAAACCTAAGTGCTAAATTGGTTTGGATGCCAAAAAGCATTGGGTTTATGGCTTCAAAGATGGATCAACTTAAACTTCAAAGGTTAACTAACCCAAACGGACCCATAAAATGGGTACCAAAAGGATGAGCTCCACTCAAATTAATTTTTACAGGTATGTCTTAAAGCTAAGGCCTATAACGTATGGTTTATGGATAGCGGTTGCTCAAGACATATGACAGGAGAAAAAGGATTAATTCACAAGATCAACCCATGTGATGAAGGAACAGTAGCTTTTGGAAATAACGAAAAAGGTAAAGGAAATGTCTATGGTATTTCAAATGCATGTATTGAAAATGTTCTATTTGTTGAAGGACTCAAACACAACCTAATGAGCATTAGTCAACTGTGTGATAAAGGATATAAAGTTGTATTTGAATCCTCTATATGTAATGTTATTGATGATGACGAGCGCATAATTTTTAGTGGCAAAAGACATGAAAATGTATATTTGGTTTGCCTTGATGACTTAGAAGGAAAATGTCTAATAGCCATAGAAAATGATCCATGGAAATGGCATGCAAGGCTTGGACATATAAATATGTCAAATATTAGAACCTTATGGAAAAAGAATTTGGTACAAGGCTTACCAAAGCTCAAATATGACAAAGATAAGATTTGTAAAGCCTGCCAACTATCTAAACAACCGAAAATGTCATTTTTGACCAAACAGAAAATCTCAACAACTAGACCACTTGAATTACTACATATGGATCTTTATGGGTCATCAGACATTTTAACTCTTGGTGGGAAAAAGTATGTATATGTAATCGTGGATGACTTTTCTAGATTTACTTGGATTATATTCTTAGCTAGCAAAGATGAAGCATTTTCAATGTTTGTCTCGTTTTCAAATTTGGTGCAAAATGAAAAAAAAAGTTCAATCATTTCCATTAGAAGTGACCATGGTGGTGAATTTGAAAATACTCGATTCATAAAATTTTGCAATGAAAAGGGAATTCACCATACATTTTCTGCACCAAGAACTCCTCAACAAAATGGAGTTATTGAAAGGAAAAACCGGACAATACAAGAAATGACTAGAACCATGCTAAGTGAGAGTAAACTATCTAAGAGATTTTGGGGTGAAGCTGTAAGTACAGCTTGTCATGTATTAAACCGAGTTACCATTAAAGCTATATTGAAAAAGACCCCATATGAACTTTGGAAAGGCAGGAAACCAAACATATCATATTTTCATACTTTTGGATGTACTTGTTATGTGCTAAATAATGGAAAAAAAAATCTAGGAAAACTAGATGCCAAAAGCGATGAAGCTATTTTCTTGGGTTATTCATCAAATAGAAAAACATATAGAATTTTCAACAAAAGACATCAAACAATAGAAGAGTCAATACATGTTGTCTTTGATGAATTTAACCAAACTCCGAGAAAGGAGGATGAATTAAGTGATGCAAATGAAACAAAAGGAAAAGAACAACCAAAGGAAATCGAGCTCAAGCCAGAAAACTCCATGGAGGAAGAGGTAAGTAAAGGTAATGATCCTTACAAACCTTCAACTGATTTAAAGTTCAAAAATATCCATCCAATTGAGCAAGTCATTGGAAATGTTTATGAAGGAGTAAAAACTAGGAGATCAAAGCAAAATATTTGTGGACAATATGCATTTGTGTCAAAAATTGAACCAACCACTATTGAACAAGCACTTAATGATGAAAGCTGGGTTATTGCAATGCAAGAAGAGCTAAATCAATTTGAAAGAAATGATGTATGCCATTTAGTTCCTAGACCAAATGGTTATACCATTATTGGTACCAAATGGATATTTAGGAACAAATTGGACGAAAGCGGACTTGTAATTAGAAACAAGGCTAGATTAGTGGCCAAAGGGTATTCCTAGGAAGAAGGGATTGATTTTGAAGAATCGTATGCACCTGTGGCTAGATTAGAAGTCATACGCATCTTACTAGCATTTGCTTCTCACATGAATTTCAAATTATTTCAAATGGATGTAAAAAGTGCATTTTTGAATGGTTACTTGAATGAAGAAGTATATGTTGAACAACCCCCTGGATTTGAAGAAAAGGATCAATCTAAATATGTTTATAAGCTGACCAAAGCATTATATGGACTAAAACAAGCCCCAAGAGCTTGGTATGAAAGGTTAAACAGATTTTTGATTGATCATGAGTTTCAAAGAGGAAAAGTTGATACTACTTTGTTCATTAAATATAAAAGTAGAAATATTTTGATTGTACAAATTTATGTAGATGATATAATATTTTGAGCTACTGATGAAACTTTATGCCAAGAATTTTCTAAGATCATGCAGAATGAATTTGAAATGAGCATGATGGGAGAACTAAATTTCTTCCTTGGACTACAAATCAAGCAACAAAACGAAGGGATATTCTTAAATCAATCCAAATACGTCAAAGAAATGCTAAAGAAATTTGAAATGCAAACTACAAAAGGAGCAAATACTCCAATGAGTTCTACAATCAAGATCGACACGGACGAAAACGGTAAATGTATCGATCAAAAGCTTTATAGAAGTATGATAGGATCATTGTTGTATTTAACTGCTTCTAGACCAGATATTTTGTTTAGTGTTTGTATGTGTTCTCGATTCCAAGCATGTCCTAAGGAATCACATCTATTGGCTGTAAAAAGAATTTTCAAATATTTGATAAATACTACTAATCTTGGACTATGGTATCCAAAGGGGTCAACATTTGACTTAATCGGCTATTCGGATGCGAATTTTTCCGGCTACAAAGTAGATAGAAAAAGCACTAGTGGAACCTGTCAATTTCTTGGAAATATGTTGGTTTCATGGTACTCAAGGAAACAAACCAGTGTTGCCCTATCCACTGCGGAAGCCGAATATATAGCCGCCAGAAGCTGTTGTGCCCAACTACTTTGGATGAAACAACAATTAAAAGATTATGACATTGATTATTTCAATATTCCTATTAGATGTGATAATACAAGTGCTATATGTTTGACTAAGAATCCAGTACTGCATTCAAGAACCAAGCATATAGATGTAAGACATCACTTTATTAGAGAACATGTTGAGAATCATGATATTTGTTAAGAATATGTGAAAACTGAAGATCAAATTGCTGATATCTTTACCAAACCACTAGCGAAGGAATCATTTTATAAAATTAGAAATGATATGGGGATGATAGAATTAAACTAGGAAGAATTACACAAGAAAATCTGATCTAAAAAAAAGGCCAAGTCGATGAGTCAAGTCGACTCCAGTAAAGTCAAGTCGACTCCAGTGGAGTCGACTTGGGTGAAGCGAAGTCGACTCCGATCTGAGGCGAAGTCGACTCCGAGGGGTCGAAGTCGACTTCGCCTAGGGCAAAGTCGACTCCGCACGCGCGACGGATCGTCTTCCTCCTCTCTCGTCTTTTCTTTCTTCTTCTTCCTTTTCTTCTCCATTTTCTCGCCGTCCAGCAGCCTTCTCTCTTCTCAGGCGGTTCTTCTTTTCTCTCCGATTCTCCAGCGACCACCCGTTTCTTCTCTCTGTTTCCGGCAGCTCCGGCGAACTCCAGTATCTCTCCTCTCTTTCCTCTCTCTCTCCATCCGATTGCCTTTCTCTGCATCATTGTCATTGTCTCTCTCCCCTATTTCCATTTTCTCCCTCTTAGATTCTCTCTTCTTTCTCTCCTCCCTCTGTTCTATCTCTTCTCTCACTTCCTCTCTCTCTCTCTCACACTGTCTCTGCCTAGTGGTATCAGTCTCTCCTTCCAATCTCTCTCTCATTTCCCTCTCTCATTCTTCCATTCTATCTACTCTCCCATTCAATCTCAAGCTTCTCTCTATACCTCTCTAAATTTCTGAATCAATGGCTCCAAAACCCAGACCTCCCAAGCTAGCCGTCTCAAAACCATCCCTCAAACCTATTCCCAGACAATCTACATCTCAAACCGAAGATGAAGTGCCCAGGAGACAACGCACTTCTTCAAAGCGTGCCCGGGAAGAACCATCTACTTCCACTGGCCGCCGAGTGCATTTTCAGACAGAAACACCGTCAACTACAGCTGGTCGTGAGGAACAAGCCCAAACCTCACAAAGCACCCAATCTGGGGCAAGAAGAAGAGGCAATATTGCTGGAAAAGCCCAAGTACTAAAAATGCCGACAACATACTTCAAAACCGAACTCCAGCACAGTCGGTTCTATAAGCACTTCTGCGAACGAAAGGTATTCATCCCTAAGATCATTGATTTCAAGTTTCTGAAGGATTATGGGTCGGATATAGAAGATCTTTTGGAATTTCAAGGTTGGACCAAGCTATTAAAGGAAGATGAAAGGGTCTATCCAGATCTAACCAGAATCTTCTATTTTCTATGGGATGAGGAATACTACAGCAGCTTCGTAAAAGGAGTTAGCATGTTCTTTGGGAGTAGAGTAACTCCAAGTTTGGAAGGAGCTATGATCAATATTGGACAGATACTTGAAGTACCACATGAAGATGAGCCGCTTCCTGCAAATATTTCACTTGATCAGATATACAATCAGCTCACTCGGAGCAACAAATATCATCACGGGATCAAGTTTTTACACTACATGGATCTGTCCCCAAGGCTGCGGGTTCTACGCCTGCTAATAGCTCATTGCATCTATCCCAAAGGCGGAGGAAGAAATCAGTTGAATCCTCAAGAAGCCGGGATTCTATGGAAGATCGTGAACAGGGTCAAAGTAAGCCTTCCTCGTTTGTTCATAGAAGCTCTCTGCTGCAGAAAGGACAATCCACAGGGTGTTTTACCATATGGCACCTGGATCACGAAGATATTCGAGCATTTCGAGGTGGATATTGAAGGTGAGCCCTTCGAAGTATTGAAATCCACCAATGCAATCAATAAGGCATTGATCCAGAGAATGAAGATCAATGTAAATGAGCTTAGGGCGGAAGCAGAGGCTCTTGAAGAAGGACAAGCACATACTGAGGGGGAGCAGCCTCCAGAGGCACCACCTGCTCCACCACAGGACATTCATGAGGAGCCCGCCTCTCCTATGTCGCATGGATCCTTCTCTCCACAGGGATCTGCCATTCCAGATCCGGCACCTCAACCTTCATCCCAGGAGACCAGTTTACAGACTATTCGAGATGAGATAGTTGCCCTACGAGAAGAAATGGGTCAACAAGAGAATAGAATCACAAGTCTCGTCTCCGAGGTCCTCACAGCTATCATGGATATGCATTCCCGACAAGATCGTATCAATCGGGAAATGCGTACCATTCGATATCATCTCGCATCTGGGCGACACCGAAATCAACCCATACCTGAACTTGATCCATTTGAATCCGGATCAGTTCATCGAGATCCAACTCCTGCACCTGTCTCTTCATTTTACTCATCAGCTCATGTTCGACCCATCAAACCCATTCAATCGTCATATCCCATTTCTAAATTTCAATTCACCAAATCCTTGGTAATTGAGCCGTTTTTGAAGGATTGACAAAAAGGGGGAGATAGGATAGAGTTTTTTGAGTACATAGCATAGGCTTTAGAACATTTTGGGTTGGGTAGTTTGTATTTAGGTTTTACTTTTGCTTTACATTGTAATCTATATGAATCATGATAATATGAAACTTGATTTATGTTCTATGAAACTTGTTTTAATGTTCTAATATTCGTTATACTTTGTTTGAAAGATATTGTGATGATTTGTTATGGAAACTATATGAATGTGATTTTCTTGAAAGGTACAAACTCAAATTAGTTTTGTCAATCATCAAAAAGGGAGAGATTGTTGGAAACAATGTTTAAAACAAAATAAAATTGACCAAAGCATGAGTTTTGATGATTAACAAAGTCAAATTTGAGTATAAAGTGATTACTAATGATTATGTTGAATGTCTTACGGAATGAAATCAGCCAAGTCGATTCCCAAGTCGACTTGAACTTCGACTTAGGGTGAAGTCGATCCCAAAGTCGACTCCACCTTCGACCTCAAACGAAACCTCATGGCCAGAGTTGAAATTGGAAGGAGAGCAGTTGAAGTCGCAGGCTGAGTCGACTCCACTTGCGACTTGGCTTCATACGAAGTCGACTCCAGCACCGACTTGGAGATGCACAGTTCCTTCCAGAGTTGATTTTGGGACAAAACATTCCGAAGTTGCAGTCGAAGTCGACTCCGGTTTGCGACTTGGGCGAAGTCGCAGACGAAGTCGACCCCAAGATCGACTTGAGGTTTTCAAAGTTCAAGACACAAGTTCAAGCTCATTGTCAAGATGAAGACTAATACAAAAAGGTGCATACAAGTTTTCAAGCTCTTCAAGATTCACAAGGTTTACAAAATATGAAACCAATCCAGAATGAAAATAATTGAAGGAAAGAAACTAAGCAAGCTAGAGGAGAATCAAACAAGGATCAAACTGATTTGGCACAAGAACTAGTCAAGTCGCAACCCAAGTCGACTCCAACATCGACTTGAGGTCAAGTCATAACGGTGTGTGAGCTTGGAAGAGTGGAGTAGGGAAAGGTTGCCCGAACCACTATAAATCTTGCCTACTGTTTTACTTTATTGCTTTCATTATCTCATTGCTCTCTATTTGTTTCAATTTAGGGGATTAAGCTTTCAAGGGGTTAAGTTTTTAATTTACCGTAAGAATTTTATAAGAACCCAATTCACCCCTCCCCTCTTGGGTTTTGTCATTAACTCGGGACCAACAAGTGGTATCAGAGCGGGTCTTTGAGCTTACCAAAGAGATCTTATTGACATGGCATCCCAATCTACTTCCGTTCCCGTATTTGCCGAAGGCCAATCCTTTACTAGGCCACCATTGTTTGATGGGAACAATTTTGGATATTGGAAGCTAAGAATGAAACAACTCATCATGGCTACCGATATGGACTCTTGGATTGCGATTCCAGATGGTGTGACCTTGCCCATTGATGAAAAAGCTTCCAAATGGACCGATGAGAAAGTAAGAATCATGAAGAGCAATGCCAAAGCTATGAATTCACTGTTTTGTGCTCTCACGGCATCTGAATATGATAGAGTATCCTCTTGTCTAACTGTCAAAGAGATATGGGATACATTAACCTTCATCTATGAAGGAACTTCTCAAGTCCAAGGGACGAGAAGAAATATTTTGATTGGAGAATTGAAAATTTTTAGGATGCTAGAAACAGATTAAATAAAGTCTGAAATGGGCCATAATAACTCATATTTTTACGAGTTATCAGATTACCTAAGGTTTTTTTCTTAATTTTTTTTATCTCGTTATGTTGCATTTTTTGTTGTAGCAAAAATATCCCTTGCTGGATAAAAGAGATTCAATGTCCGTGTGGAATGAGAATTTGTAAAGTTTTTATGTCAAGAAAGTCTAAGAATCCAAATAGGCGGTTTTACTGTTGCCCTAAAAAGGAATGAAATATTATTACTACATTTCACAATTGGACAATGTATAATATCATCATTTGATTGTTTAATCACATATGATTGCATTTTTTTGTAGGATGTGAAGATATGTAATTTTTTTTCATTGGTGTGATGAGTATAACCCTAATGTAGAGATGATGATGTTAAAAGAAGAATGCAAGATAAAGTGCTCTACTAAAACTGATGGAACCTTAAGGATGGAGTTAGAGGCTTTGAAGAAAGAGTTATCGGAAATGAAGAAAGCAACTTCAGTGGATGAGATCATTAAAGAAATGACAAGCATGGCCCTAAATATTAATATATGTTCTTCTCCTGATCCGAATGGATGATTTGTACTAATCTATTTAAAACCAAACATGTCTATCTATGTTACATTGTTGTTCCACTTTTTTAGTGGAAGTTGCTAATCAATGAATTAACTTGTGTATGGATTGACTATGGAAGCAGTTTGTGTTTGGATTGACTATTGCTTTTATTCCCTTTTTTTAATTTCACTATGATGGCATAAACGAAGGCCAAGGGAATCTTTACTGTGCATATATCACACCCTGCATATCAATTTATACTTATTTTGTCAAAAGAGATATAGATAATGACCAATTTTGCGTACAAGAGTATATGCTCATATGAAAAAGAACATAGTAGTATATAAGAGAAATATTTATACATATAACAGACGAGGTCCATTGAAATCATAGATATGTTTATATTGCGGGAAAACCAAATCCGATTGCATATAACTTTTACAAGTAAAAAACTTTCCAAAAAATGTCGCTCTCTACAGTAGCTGAATTGTCATTGTGTGCTTACAAATGTTGTAACGCCCCATGCCTAACAGTAAGGTATTGTTCGCTTTGGGCCTCGGCCCGCACGGTTTTGCCCCTCTGGGTTCATGCGCATCCCGTCCTTCCCCAAAAGGCGCCTCACTAAGGTACCTGGCGGCCTCCACTTATAACTTAGGCTCCCCCCCTAATCCTAACCGATGTGGGATATCACATTCACCCCCCCTTGGGGCTCCAGCGGCCCCGCTGGACACCATCGGCCGGAGGTCGGGAGTCGGCTCTGATACCATTTGTAACGCCCCAGGCCTAACAGTAAGGTATTGTCCGCTTTGGGCCTCGACCCGCACGGTTTTGCCCTTCTGGGTTCACGTGCATCCCGTCCTTCCCCAAGCGTTGGGGAAGGACGGGATGCACGTGAACCCAGAAGGGCAAAACCGTGCGGGTCGAGGCCCAAAGCGGACAATACCTTACTGTTAGGCCTGGGGCGTTACAAATGGTATCAGAGCCGACTCCCGACCTCCGGCCGATGGTGTCCAGCGGGGCCGCTGGAGCCCCAAGGGGGGGTGAATGTGATATCCCACATCGGTTAGGATTAGGGGGGAGCCTAAGTTATAAGTGGAGGCCGCCAGGTACCTTAGTGAGGCGCCTTTTGGGGAAGGACGGGATGCGCATGAACCCAGAGGGGCAAAACCGTGCGGGCCGAGGCCCAAAGCGAACAATACCTTACTGTTAGGCCTGGGGCGTTACAAATGTCCTCTTTCATGCCAGCTTCTTCACCCAACGCCTCATTGGTTATGAGATGATAGGATGTCAGAAGTTGTGGAAGTTGGTCCTGTATTTGGTTGTGTCTGTCTTGGTTCATGCATTGGCTGGGTGACATCTTGTGATTGAGTCGTTTGCGTAGAAGCTTGTGAAGATGAGTTCTTCATTGGAGGCCCTGGGCGACTTGTGGCATTTGGTTCTTTGTTAGGACAACCCCTATGATTGTGTCCTTCTCTCTTGCATAGGTTGCAATGTACCTTTCCAGATATTCTCTTCACATGTTGTGGTGGTCCCTCTTCTGGACCTCTCCGTCTTTCAGTTTGAGGTCTACCCTTTGTCTTTTCAACATTTGGTGGTAAAACAACCATATCTGTGTCAAAATACAACCGCAAATGATAATTTTTTTCACAAAAAAAAAGAAGCAAATATAATAAATGTGTGAAATACCAATAAATTTCCAAGTAAAGATCAGATGCAGTAAGGAAAAAGTATACTATCTATATCGGGTTTCCAAAATTATCGACTAAGCATTGCATGGAGCCCATGATGGTAGGTCTTTCGATACGAATCCATTGTATGAAACCAGTTGCAATACGAAATTGGGTCTTCCCATCGCCAGAGAATAACCCTATATGCATGTAAACAGGGCATTCCTTCCAATTGTCATTGCCTACAACTGCATTTCTTCTCTCCAAACCGAACCACATGTGTGTTTACACCATATGAAACTTCATATTCTTCATTCTCATAGTGTAAGAATGTTGCATGTCTGCCATCTACTCCAATCTTCTCAAGTAGTTTTGAAGATTTATCTGATAAGGGTGAATGTGATAAAATGGCTTTGCTACTCCTTACGTTAAACCATTCCAACACCTTAGCGCGAAAATTGTCAAAAAGTTGACAAATTTGCATCTCTCTTGTTGCATTGATCCAAGTATTGAAGTCTCAACAAAATTATTATCAATTGCAGAACATGGGGCATCATCGGTGAAGAATGCTCTAGACCAATGGGTTAGTTCAATTTTCTCGATCCAATCACACGCGAGCGAGCTAATCTCTCTTGTTCTTCTCATTTGATGTTTGAATTCTGCTTGGGTGTATGATCTGGAAGCTGCCCAAAAGAGTTTTCTAACCACGTCATTTTGGCCAAAAACCTTCCTCTTCAAATTTGGGAATAAGTGTCGAATACAATAGCAATGCCTAGAATTAGGGAAGACAGAAGCCACTGCTTTCAATTAACTCTTTTGCCGATCAGACATAATGGTGAATTCTCCCTCCCCCACTGCTCTTTTCAACAATGTGAGAAAGTGAACCCAACTGTTAAAATATTCGTACTCAACAACTCCGATCGCAATCGGTATGATTTGCTCTTCTGCATCCTTTGCAACAACAGTCAGTAGGCTTCCTTTGAAACCACCTTTGAGAAAAGCACCATCCAGATCGATATATGGCCTACAACCATCACTAAATGTCTTTCTCCAAGCATCAATACATAAGAACGCTCTTTGAAAATGATGATCGTCATTGATCTTGATATGTGTGATTGTCCCTGCATTGGTCTTCACAATTGTATTAAACAATGTTGGAAGGGTTGCAAATGATTCATCCTCTTCCCCATCGCCTGTTTCTTGCTTCTCCACACCTTCCAGTAATTCAAAGTCAACCCGAAATTTGCATGCAACCCATTATTCAATTGCTTGATTGTCAGATTACTGTTAACACGAAGTTCCGATCACTAGCTCTAACTGTTTTTTATCTTGAAACTCGAGACCGACACTTAAGTATAGGTCCTTGAGCACGAAATATGGATCATATTCATGGGAAGTCACATTCCCATCGTAGTCTTTGTGCTCCTTAGTGAATGAATCATCTCTATCATCACTATCATAACTCCATCCTTCAGTCTCATCATGCATTTTATAATCGACCTTTTCTGCTGGTCCCCTATCGTTGGTTTCCTCACATGCATATTTGTTGCTCACATTTTTTGCCTTTTCAAGATCCTCATTTTCTGCACTAATATTAGTGGCATTTGTGTCTGCTACACTTCCATTCATAATTTTCTTAACTTCATCCATCATAGTAGAAGATTGACTAACATCCTCTGTCACCTCTTCCTTGACAAATACATTTAAGTGGCTCTTGGATTTTTTGAACTCTGCTCCTACATTTTATCTGACACCCATTGCATTCCTGCTTTGTGTGTGACCCACACATCCATGCAATCATCGCATATGACTTCTCGCAGGCAATTATGCAACACCTCATCATCTGATATCAATCTCTTCTTTTTCCCACACCAAAAGTCCAATTGATCACCATGGACTCCGATTCCTATTGTCATTTGTTCTCACATTCTACGTAAGCTGTAAGTTGTTGGTCCCGAGTTTATGGCTTAACCCAAGAGGGGAGGGGTGAATTAGGTTTTTAAAATTCGTTTAGATAATCTTGGATACAACCCCTGTTATGGTCTAGTCCCTTGAAGCAAATAAAACAGAAATTTAAGAACAGCAAACAGAACACACAAATTATAGTGGTTCGGGACAACCTTCCCTACTTTACTCCTACAAGATCACACCGTTGTAACTTGGGTTTTACTATGTATTTCACCAAATACAATAGAGTCTCTGCTCTCTTTTAGATTCACAGCTCTAGGGAGCTTAAAATAGACTTAGTACAAGTAGGTGATGAGTATCATTCCAATCACACACTACTTTGCTTTCACTTGACCTTAGCCTCCAATACTAAATCAAGTGCAATACAATAGGAAAAGTAAGAAAGAAAGTTTCTACACGTTACTGTTGTGTTGAGGCAGATTCAGCACGGAGAAGAACTTGTGGAGAAGACTAAACGATTCAGTAAGTAACTCTTGACGGTTTGAATGCAAAGTTCTTTTTCAAGATATTGGCTTGATCACTTAATGCACTTAGAGATGGAATTTGTGCTCAATCAATGAAGTTTCAGCTGCCCTCAACGTCTGTCTTGAACGCCTTAAATAAATTAAGGTATTCGAACGTTTGGAAGTAGGTGGCGCGCATTAAATGCACCAACGTTCGAATATTTCCGACCGTTACGAACCCAAGTCGAATGTGGAGTCGACTTGACTTGCGACTTCGTCAAAGTCGTATATTGGAGTCGACTTCGGTTGCGACTTCGCTGAAGTCGCAGGCTAGAGTCAACTTCGGGTGCGACTTTGGCCTTTGCCAGCTCGAAGTTCTGGACAACATTGACTTTATCTTCAGCTTCGACCCAAGTCGCAGGCGGAGTCGACTTCGGATGTGACTTCACTGCTCCTCTTGACTTCTTGCAGTTTTGATATCTCATGTTCTTCATTGGATTACTCTTGCTACTAAGCCTTCTTCCAAATGCATATAGTCTCCAACTATTTGTTCTTGAGATTTAAAACTCGTAGATCGTCACATAAACATTCAATGCGCCTTTCGATGTTTTTGGTCTTGAGTATGTTGTTCTAACATCAATATGGTCCTTAAATATGCTTCCCAGTATAATAGGGGTCATCCCATTTTAAATCTTTCTCAAGTTGCTAGGTTTAGTTGACTTGACTTTTGGCACGACCCAAGTTGCATGTGGAGTCGACTTCGTCTTTGACTTGACTCAAGTTTCAGTTGAGTTTCTGCTGAAGTCACCTCTGATCTTCGACTTCAGGTTTTCTAGAAACCAAGTTGCATTTGAAGTCGACTTGGTTTGCGACTTCATCTAAGTCGCATGCGAAGTCGACTTCGAGTGCGACTTCGGCAGCTTTTGCTCCCCGATTTCAGCGTTGGCCATAAAATCGCATTTGAAGTCGCATCTGGAGTCAACTTGATTTGCGACTTCACTTAAGTCGCATGCGAAGTCGACTTTGAGTGCGACTTCGGCAGCTCTTGTTCCTCAATTTTAGCGCTGGCCATAAAATCGCATTTGAAGTCGCATCTGGAGTCGACTTGGGGATTGTCTTGACCTAAGTCGATGCCTGAGTCGACTTAGAAATCGACTTGACCTGTTAAACTTCATTTTCATATTATGAAACCTTGCAAACACTCAGAGAAATGTCATTAGTGCTCTCAAATTGAGCTTGTTTAATCATCAAAACATGATCGTTGCTTAATTTGTCAACTATTTCCAACATAAGTCTCCATGTCAGCACTACCAACACCAAAATCTCCCTCATGGTATACTTCACAACCTTCCTCTATGTCATACACAAATCTGCCCCCAAGGTGCCACCACAACATCACATCAACCTCAGTCGTTTCCCTGCATATTATCCAACATAAATAAATTATAAACAAATCATTATATATTAGAATGTGCAATAAGTGCCAAAAGATTATAACCGATTCATTGTATTCCTTATTTACTACTGCCAGAAGTTCTCATATTAGTTATGAGAGTTGCAAATATCATTCATGCAAAAGTAAAAGAAATGTTAAATGATGACTGTAAGGATTTTGTCCATAAGATGGAAAGCATATGTTTGCTGGGGATTCTGAGCTGAACATCAATTGGACCATAACGCAAGAATACAAAACATAGGCAGTATCCTGGTACCATGAACGGAGGCCAAGTTGGCTATGACTGTCTGATTCTTTAACTGATTAATATGTATGGTTAAGTCCAACTGATCCACAGCTGCATACCTCAACAGATAATTGCCAACTACATGCAGTCAGATGGTCCCTCGGCCAAGATACATGCAGACGTGCATGTTGATTTGTGTAGGCTCTATAAAATTTAAAGATCCATAACGTGAGCAATAAATGAATATAAGCAATGCAGGGGGCAATGGAAAGTAAAATGGATAACACTAGGATCCTCTACAGCATTGAACTGTACCACAATAAGATCACTAATCGGGTCATCTTCTAAACTAACAAAATAATGGTTGCGGGGGAGAGAAGCTAGTGGTCAAAGGTAAATGCTATAAAAAAGTTTAACAATTGACTGATCAGAAGCTAATATTTCTAAGGTATTCATCTGCCATTTTCTACTGCAGCAGGCTAAGAAATGGAGGGAAAAGTATCGGTACTAGAGGTAACAATATCTAACAATTCTATTACACTTTGAATTTTCTATTTGCATTTGAACCCCCCCCCATACCTTCCCATTGGCTACTATACAAGCACATTTGACATATATTCTCTTTCACGTTGATACAGTCATTCATGACATGTATCTCTAAAAGCCAGACAATTTTAATCACAACATGGGACCACTGACTCGACAGGGGTAGCGAAGCAACGACACCTCACACCTCTACACCAGTTGCATCCTAAAAGAAAACGCATATTTCAATATATGGGACCACCTCCCTTGCATCTTCCGCCACACGACAAACAAGCATACCCCACAGATAGCTTACCATCCAAGCAAACGTACATAAAATAATCAGACTTTGGCATATAAATATTATTTATTACCAACTTACCTCTCTTCTATCCCCATCCCTCTCAGCCTCTGTTGCACAACAACCGTAGAAAACGATACTCAGGGCTGCACACGACGAACATAAACAGGATTTCGGATGAAGTTTGGGCTCTAATTGAAAACGCATCCATCGAACACAGGCAGGATTCCAGCTTTAATCTCCAATTTGAAAATGTCAGATGCTGCTGAAGCTGTCGAAATCACTAATTTTTGGTCTGTGAAAGCAATAGGGTTTCGATTTAGGAGTTCAGTCTTCCGACTGGGTGTTCGATTTGGGAAGGATTTTCTCACTAGGGCTACGATTTTGTTTTCATTGAGGGGTATTTTCGTCATTGCACACGGCCAGACAGTGCGTGACGAACGGCGTTAGGGAGAAAGGTTTAAAATGCAAAAGATGAAACTTATCAGGGTCTAAACTGCTAATATGCAAACTTAGAGTGGGTATGGCGCAAATTCCTCGATGCTAACGGATTGGGTTAGATGGGTTAAAGGCTAATTCTAATACTACTTATTAAAAAATATCAACTTTAATTTGTTTATTAACCCATTCAGAAAACTTCAACCAAAATATAACACATTTACTAATAAGTTGACGAGTTGTCAACGGATTACGTATGTAGGTTGTAAACAAATAAAAAAATAGCTAATTTAAAATTGAATGTGTCATTGTGAATTTATCTACACCGACAAGTAACATGGCATAGCTAGATTTTCATTAGGAGGGGTGTACATTCAATGTGTTAACACAAAGTAGGACGGTGACTCAATAAGACGCGCACACACAGAGAAAGAGGGAATAGAAAGGAGAAAACAATAATAGAGATCAAGAGGGGAATGATTGGAGATAAAGAGAGAGAAATGGAGGAAAGAAGAGAAAAAAGTGAAAACTGAGAGAAAGATTAAGAGGGTGGAGAGGCACAAAGGGAAGGAAAATCTTTTCAACGGCATTCACAAACAACACATGGGGATGATGATGACAATGCCACAACACCGCCCAGAGAAGATGTTGTAAAGTTGCGTATGGATAGAGGAAAATAAGAAATCGAAATTGAGGATATAAATTTATGATTTAGAAAATATATATACCCCTTCTTAATGATTATAAATGAGTTAACAGGATTAAATAAATTAAATGAGTTACTAAAGGGTTAACGAATTATAAAATCTAAACCAAAATCTATTTATTTATTTAAATGATTAAATGAGTTAATGGATCATAAACCATTTATAAACAGGATAGATAAGTAGACCATGACCATTAACATCCCTTCTTGGATCGGTGTTGAAAATTGAATCCAAGAAGGGGCAAAATAGGGGTTGGTTGGGAGGGTGTCTCAGTAACTCTTTTTGTCTAAATTATAAAGTCGCCTAAAGGTGGAATCTAAAAGAAACCACTGGTTTTAATTTATATTTGTGGATAACAGCAAAACCCAAGATACAAAAAGTGTGTACTTCAACGAGTAAAGTATGAATGTCGTCCCAAGCCATCACATGTTGCCTCTTATGCAGTATACCTATTACTCATTCAAGGAGACTTGATAAAGGGACTTTGCAAATTCATTAAAATTGCATAAACTCAATTCACTCTTCCCTTCTTAGGTAATACCTTATTTGAAAGACCTAGGTTACAATTTTGTTACATTCTATTACCATAGAATGAAATCCAGGTTTAATACAATTTCAAGTTTGAACCGACCGAAATCTGCGTTAACAAATGCAGCGGATAGAACATTAAAAATATAAGTTCTTGAAGATCGTAAACCTGGATTTTAATCCATAATTACAGTCAGTGTCCAAGATTCCAACTACCTCTTGATTTGTTACAAGATCATTTTGTGGGAAAATTATAAATATACCTTTAACTATAATTTCAAATATACCCACTAAGTATCAAATATTTCATATATATCCATTACGTAAACCATAAATATCATATACACCCAATTCCATCTCAAACCGTTAGAGCACCGTCACAGATGAGTTGAAATGACAAACTTGCCCCAAATCTTAGGGCTCGATTTGAATCCTTGACGCTATTTGGAATTCCTAAGTTGTGTTGCTACTGGCCCAAAAAAAAAAAAAAACAATGCTCATCTATCTTCCTGGTCTCCTTCATCGTTCGTTGTAGGTGGAAGATTCCCCGATCAGAATCTCTAAATTGGTAAACTTATTGCTCATTTTCCTCTCATCTCTCTTCTTCATCCCTTACCATTTTATCTCACCTACATATTCTCACGGACATTAGTTATTTGGCAAGATTCTCTTATCCACAAAACAAAAATTATTTATTTATGAAAGTTGTTTGTCGTTGCATGTTTGCTATCATCGTGATCCTAATCGATGAAATTAATTAGGATAAATTGGGGGAAAACTCTAATGCAAAATTTTAGGAGTGACAAATGTGTTCGTACTTCCTCCCACATAGATCGACAATCAAAGGCTCTTAGCAAATCCAAAAAAGTTCTCTTTCAAGAACAATTTGATGATTTTTTAAAAAATAAAAAACACAATCAATTATTTTCACTTGAATATTTAGAGCATACTATTTAACAATTCTCGGCAATAACGGCTGATTCGGAATAACTCGAACTGAAGGGGCAATGAAATTGATTGCATTAAGAGGTCGATTAAAACCCTCAGTCCTGTAGTTGGTGAATATAGATTCATCAAACAGATGGGCAGGATTACCCCTAACCCACACAGATAAACAGACAAATCCAAAGATCAAGCTAACAACTTTAATGGATGAATGGCAACAAAAGTAAAAGCAAATTTTTTTCGCAAAAAAAAAAAAAAACTTTCTTCCCCCCATTTCGTCAAAATAAAAGCAGAAGAGAGATTGAAAATCAGCTAAAAATAAGTTCCAAACACACAAAGTTAAATCGATTTAAATGAAATAAATACAACAGATTAATTGATTGATCAGTCGATCTCCACCTGATGGCGTTGCAATTCAGAGACGGAAGCTGCAATAACAGTGGATCCATGCACGACGGCGTGTTCTCCTGCTAGGCTGATCTTCCCAGGCGCTCGAGTTTGCACCTCCATTTCGTAACATCTACCCACCAAATGTTTGAAGAAATGCCTCAACTACTTCAGTTTTCCATTGTTGCTTCTCGATCTCCAGCGGAGCACTAAAGGTAATTTTGTCATTTCAAAATATTTACCCAGTCCGAAGCCCTCCGTAACCTGCTTCCCTAACAGCTTGGGACGGAATTGAGTATATCTGATATTTATGGTTTACGTAATGGGTATGTATGAAATATTTGATACATAGTGGGTATATTTGAAATTATGAGTAAAGGTTGTGGGTATATTTGAAAATTTTCCTTATTTTATTATTATTATTTTTAAAAAAATTAATGAATACATGGATCGAAGAGATTATACGATTAAAAAATCCGAAGCTTACATGACTGTTGATTCTTGGACCGGTTGTTCTCCCTCCAACTCAGAAATTACAATTAGAGAATCAGTCATTTCAAGTGAAAGCCGATTTGTTTTAGGTATCGGGTTAAGAACCTGCAATAAATCAGATGGTGGATCCTCTGAGATCAAATGCCATTCTTGTGATCTTTGAACTTCATTCAGAAAATGCAAGAAAAGGAATAACTTACTTTCATGTTGTCTTTTACAAAACCAATAGCAACTTCTCGACGACATTTTGCCCTTTCAGAAAGCTCAAAAAATGATGGGTTTTCACCCTCCTTCATGTACATGCCAATATCCTGAAGATGGAATTGTATCAAGTATTAACATACTGCTGATATCGAAAATAACTGAATAGTATTGAATCCTTTTCCATATTAAAGATAATATAACTTTGGCAATAAAAAGAATGCCAATCGCACTGCCACAAACTGTGGAGTTTTAACTGCCTGGTCAACTCTTTGGAAATGTAGATCCACGTAGCCATAGTTTAGTTGTTTCACATCTGACTTGAAATAAGCAGCATGATATAGATGCTGAACTTGAGGAAACTGATATTCCAAATACAGATTACCATTAACCAGCTCCATAGTCCTAGTTCCGTAACAATTCTTTCATTTGGGATTGGTGTCCAAAATAAAATGATAACGAACTGCACAAATGTGGACTTGAAGCCCTTCTGGTCATCCCTAACAGAGTTGGAGTTTGGAAATTTGATGGGAGAGAACACCAGAAACTATAATTTTACTGCTTCTGTGGCATCCCCATTTTAAGAATGAAGGTGCACTTTGTCAAGATTTCAGCATAAATTGCTAAGCCATTGTTTGTAACCTTCAAGAATTATAATAGCATTGGCTACTTTCCTAGGCCTTTATGAGAATGAATTTTGCATTCAGTGGACAAAGATGGCACAGGCACTCCAAATCAGCAGAAAAAACAGCATGGATGCCGCTGCTTACCTTGATATATATCTCATCTCCATCCGCATTAAGAATGTCTTTCCACACCTCATTCAACTCACCATTCTCTGCCACTGCATGCAAAGTAGGATTTGTTCATCTGTAAGTCTCACATACTAACTGGAACCAGATTCATGAAATGCATGGAACTTTTTAGACCATTCTGCTTGACTTGGATTCTCAGATTGTTCAAGATTCATGCCAACAATAACAAAGAAGGGCAGAGCATGCACTGAGTATAAAGTCAAACAACTTGTCCATGGCATATTCAAGACAGAGGGAAAGATACCTTGTGCTGTTACAAGACTCATAATTTCCTCTGCTCCAATAAAGGACAGGGATGGCTTAATCCTGGCGATCTGCAGTCATAACAAAAAGGCAGCATAAATGTTTCTCCAAAAAAATGCAAGGGTCCTGCACTGAGATACATAAATACACATTTATGTACTCAGAACTTCCACCAAGAATACCTGTTTGCCCAATTTTGTATCAACAATCTCTGCAACTAGGTTCTCCACCTGCAAAGTTCCAGTCAGCATTGCATGCTATGAAGGTGCCAATTGACTCTTTTAAATAATAATAATAATAATAATAATGATGATGATGATGATGATGGTGGTGGTAAAAATCACAAGAATTTCACTAGAAAACAAAAAACAGATAAAATTCAAGGAGAACAGTAAATAGCTTCAACTTTAATTGTAATATAAAACCATTGTGCCATGAACCCTTTTTCATTAAATAGCATTTCAATTGGCTCAGTTTTGATTCCAAAGGTCCACTAGTCACTTTCCTTCCACCTAACCTAGATAGCTTAGAGCTCCAATTCTCCATAAGGCCCTCTGAAAATTTACTTCTTTCTATATTAGCAGCAATGGTGGCACAGAACTCAAAACTACCATCCCACAGAATAAAAGAGGTCAATTTGCAAGACAGAATAAATATTTTTCAACAATGTAAAAATGGATCATCAACATTTTTATCATTCCTTCAACAAACAGAAAATAACTAGAAGTATCATATTCCTTCTACACGGTTAGAAAGCTAAAATACTCAATGATTCAAATAAAGAGTGAGTAAAGTACACTACCAAAAGTTACAAAGAAACCATTTTCAGCACATGTTAAACGTGCATGACAATAGTATGAGATCAAGCTGTTGACTGTCGCCATTTATAAGTTTTCCCTTCTATATTGACAGGTTTTTCAAGTCCATGTTTGTGCCTCTGTGGTAGGTGATTGTGCATAATGTGAATTTGTAGATATGACTATAACTGATTTTGAAACTTTTAGAAATGACAATTCCTCTGGCCCACACTCCACCAATCAAAGGTCCTAGTTCCACCACTGGTTAACAGTTTTGACTCCGAAGTTGAAACAGTCCTTTGTGTATGAGTTCCATTCTTTATCATGGATAAGTCATCTTCCTGTAATTTCTACTTGCCCATCCTTTTGCCTATCCTTCCACCATCCAAACAATCATGTCTAAATCTGTAGATGTGACTACAATTGCTTTTAAAGCTTATAAATAACAGTTCTTCTGCCCCACCCTCCACCAACCAAAGATCCTAGATCCACCACTGGTTAACAAAATGATACCAAAGTCCAAGCAGTCCTTTGTGTATGAATTCCATTCTTACTCATGGGTAAGTCATCTTCCTGAGATGTTTTGCTTGCCTATCCTTCCACCATCTGATACTTTGAATAGGAAGATAGACACACTAGATTAGTATTTATGGCAATAAAATCGCATGCCAGGGAAAGTATTTTTTTTCTTTGAGCACCTGAAAAGCAGAAATCAACCGATGGAAACAGACATTACAGATATGGGTCATGTTTTAGAAAGAACTGATTAACTGGTCAATTTCAACGATCAAAGTCACCTGTGCTTATGTGTATCAACCCAAAAATAGGGGTAAAATATAACAAAACAATAAAATATAAAAATTTATTTGATAAACTAGTGAAACAATTTTTTGGAAAAAAAAATATATGCTAAGAGGCAACCATTCAATTTGTCACAAATACAATGTTAATTTAATTCTAATGTTTTATGTCTTGATTTATATAATTCAATTTGACATGAGATTTCATGTGTGAGCTTAATTTGAAGTGTCTTACCATATTAACGGTTTGGCTTATACAAACCATGTTAAGAAAGTAGTTAAAATGTTTTTAAAAATTAACTGAATGATGTCAGCATTAGTGGCAGAGCATCATGCTTCACCTAGATATTAATTAATGTAAAAGCCACTCATGCATGTGAAGTCTAGACCTCACAAGACGTCCACTCTAATGGACTCTATTTAAACGTCCACAAACATTAAATAATATCCAGCCTGTCATTTAATTAGATAGTACAGTTAGCTTGAAAATTTTTCACGTCCCATTTATTCCCACATCACCTAGTTAGTCCATTAGCAGAATCTTCGGCTATTAAATTAGGTATCCCACTTCTTCGAGGCATGAAAGTACATCCCTCTTAGCAATCTATAAATAGAACGATTTTGACAATCAAGTACTTTTGTGAATATACAACTAATATTTAATGATGTTAGCATTGCATACATAATATATAGATGTAGCGGCCGGGGAACATATGGTGCATGCATGTATGTATTATGATCTTGGTATATTAGGTTATATATGATATAATTCATGAGCATATCAAATATGAGTTAGGAGTCATTCATTGGCATGTTTGTGCCGCAATGCCCACTTGGTTATGGTATGTTTTGTTAAATATTGATTTAGAGGTGTATGATTGATGCGTTGTTTGAGGCGCTATGACACTTTTGAGTCTTGCAAAGTAGGTATAAGGTTCGACTTCCCCGATCAAGTCGTGAGGGTCAAGAGGGCAACACCCCCAAGGAAATTTTGAATTGATAAAGTTGGGTGGGATGGGAAATTAGTGGTAAATTAGTAACTTAGGCAAAACAAACATGAGCAGGGCTATGTGGGCGTTTACGCAGGACTTGTGTTCTTAGGCAAAATAACATAATTAGGACGTGCTTTTAGTTATTTTGGACTTTGTGTTTCTATATGATACTCTAATGAATGTAGATATTTAGTTTGACCCAATTGTTATGATTTATTATACTTGTGCATTTTGAACTTGTCTACAATTTATACGAACATATATATATGATAGTCTTCTTTTAGGTTGCCTAGTTGTGTAATGATGGAATATAAGGATTTTCTTGCTATATGAATGTCTCTATAGTATGAACATGTAAATGTATAAATGTAGAGCTAATTATTATATTTTTGAAATGTTGTGATGTTCATTTACAATAGGTGTTGTATTTCATACTACCCCCTTATAAGTTACGGGGAGATGTTGTCAAATTTTTCGTAGGCCATGTGGTACCTGTTAACTGGCCATTAGCAATGTCTAAGCAATGGAGCATCACAATTCTTAAGAATAATTTCATTAAAAAAAGAATCAAATAGAAGTAAATTAATGTTAAGAAAAAAGTTTTGGATCTTCGAGTTATTTATAAAAATTAGCTTTCCTAGTTATTCAAATCATTTAAATTAGAGAAAAATAGAGATTTTATTTCTAACTTCTTTAGCTATGCTAATGATTATCAGCATGGCATGTGCATGAGCATGAGTTGCATGTGCCATGGCACATAGGATGCATCAATGCATCAAGAATAGGCATGCTAGTGTGCAAAGAACAGCATAGGCTATGAACCAGAACGGTTGCATCAACGGACTAGTCCATGAGTGCAAGAGATCAGACAAGGCTGAGTTGCATTGCAGGGCATGTACATAAAGTAGTCTTATCCCAGAGCGACAATGGGTGAAACTAGTCCCCTGCACATTGAAAGGAGGAGCTTCAGCATGTTGGGAACGGTTGCAATCTAGAAGAGTCCGTGAAGGAAAATTACTAATTCAAACTTGGTACAAGATGAAGCAGTTATTGCATCGTAATTTTCTTCCTTCTGATTATGAGCAAATCATGTTCGAACAATATCAGAGGTGTCGCCAAGGGCAACAATCTGTGCATGAATATACTGTTGAATTCCTAAGGTTAGCAGAGATGAACAATCTACATGAATCGGAAGGGAAACAGGTCGCCAGATATCTGGAGGGCTCGAAGGCAACTATCAAGGAACAAATTGGCACATAGGTAACTCACACCATATCTGATGCTCGAAATACTGCTTTCAAGGCAGATATGATGTTACAGGAAAAATGAAAATCAGAGTATTCCTGTAAGACTTATGGCGGTGGTACTTACAAGACACTTGGAGAGTCAGGTGAACTCACTCCTGAGGCTCCTATTCATTCAGAACGGTATAGGGAAGAGAAGGCGATTGGGAAGCATAAGATAACTGACGTCAAGGACAATCAGAAAGCAAAGAATCTATATGCCAAGACTTATCCCGGAAATGCTTCAAGTGTAACCAGCCTGGCCACAGCTCCAGCGATTGTCATCGTCAAAAGGCAGTGCACATGATGGAGTGTGAAGAAGAAAAGGATGATGGAGGTATTTATAGCGCCACAGATCAAGATGATGTCAACGAGCCTAAATCTATTGAAGAGGCTCAAAGCTATGTGGTGAGGCAACTGATGCTGTCCCCAAAGCAGAAAGATGACACTTAACAACAACAGCTATTTCGAACCAAGTGCACCATCTCTAACTGCTTATTTGATGTGAACGTTGATAGTGACAGTTGTGAAAGTATTATTAGCAGTGACACTATGAAAACATTGGGACTTCAGACAGAAAAGCACCATAATCCTTTATGATTGGCTGGATTAATGCAGCAGAAAAGATACGGACGACAGAACAGTGCAAGGTGCCTTTTTCCATTGGCAAGTATATTGATGAGATATACTTTGATGTTGTAGACATGGATGCTTTTCACTTATTGTTCGATAGGCTTTCGCAGTTTGATGTTTTAGCACAGCATGACGGTAGAGAGAACACCTACAAGTTGCAGAGTTCATGTTGTTACTACAGAAAGGGAGTCCCAAATCCAAAACTTCTAAAGTGAAGGGCAGACTTTCTTTACTCTTACCCATACAAAGAATGAGATGGAAGCTGCCATTGAGGAATGAAAAGGAGTACATGCCTTCATCATAAAACTGGTGTTGGAAAGCAAAGAAGACCAGTCCAAACATCCGGATGCGGTGAAGACATTGCTAGTAGAATTCAAGAAACTAATGCCAGAAAATTTGCCTGATGGGTTGCCACCCATGAGAGACATTCAACACCACGTCGATCTAATTCCTAGTGCAAGTTTGCCCGCATTATACAATGAAATTCTCAAGGAGAAAGTAGATGAGTTACTTCGGAAGGAGCACATCCAGCCATCCAGGAAAGCATCAGTCCGTGTGCAATTTCAGTTTTGCTCACACAAAAGAAAGATGGGAGTTGGAGGATGTGCATGGATAGTCGAATCATCACAAAATCATAGTTCAATATAAATTTCTAATTCCTAGATTAGATGATATGCTTGACAGGTTACATATGGCTATGGTGTTTACAAAAATTGACCTTCATAGCAGATACCACCATGAATGAGGGGCTTTAAGAATGTTTGGTGATGTCATCCGAATTGTCAAATGCTCCCAACACTTTCATGCAACTCGTGAATCAGGTACTCAAACCCTCTATTGGAAAGTTCATGGTGATTTATTTTTGACGTTATCCTGATTTATAGTCAATCGGACGATAAGCATCTTCTGCACTTACAAAACGTACTAACGGCCTTGCAGGGAAATAAGTTGTACGTTAATCTGAAAAAGGGCAGCTTCATGACAAACAACCAGTTATTTTTTGGCTATGTAGTCAATGCAGATGAAATTCAGGTTGATGAAGAAAAAATATGAGCAATTACAGAATGCCTAATTTGAAAACAGTTACAGAAGTTCAAAGTTTACATGGGTTGGCCACATTCTACAAGTGCTTTATTAAGGACTTCAGCAGCATTGTGGTGTCTAAGAAAGGGAAGTTCTAATGGAGTGATGAAGTTGCTACTAGCTTTGCAGTACTAAACGAGAAACTATGCACAACCCCTGTTCTAGCTTTGCTAAATTTTGATACCTCGTTCGAAGTTGAATGTGATGCTAGTGTTGTAGGAATTTGAGTTGTTCTTTCCTAGAAGAAATGGTCAATGGCTCTCTTCAGTGAGAGTGAGCTACATATGACAAAGAATTTTATTCTGTAGTGCACACTTTAAAGAATTGGGAGCACTACTTAGTTGGGCGAGAGTTCATTTTATACTCAGATCATGAAGCTTTGAAGTATCTCAACAGGCAAAAACGGATCAGCAAAGATATACATGGTAGGTAAATTCAATTTTCGCAAAAATTTTCCTTTGTTTTGCAGCACAAGGCAGGAGTATAGAATAAGGTAGCAGACACACTAAACAGACGAATTGATTTGCTAACGACAATAAAACAAGAAATAGTGGGCTTTTGACACAGTGAAAGAGCTATATGAGACAGAGGATGACTTTGGTGACATTTGGAGAAAGTGCGTCACAAACTAGCCTGCAGACCACTTTCATATCCATGATGGGTTCCTTATGCGATGTAATTAGATATCCATTCCTATATCTTCATTAGGGGAGACGCTGATTTGAGACTTCCATGGAGGTCTTGTCGGGCACTTGGGCCACAATAAGACCCTTGTTGCGATTGGCAAGAGATATTACTAGCCATACTTGAGGCAAGACGTATCCAGATTCATACGCCATTGCTATGTGTACCAGACCGCAAAGGGACAGCCCCAAAATATCGGGTTCTACATGTGTCTACCAGTTTCCAAAAATATTTGGGAAGATCTTGTTGTGAATTCAATTAACAAATCAAGCGCAATCTATGTTTTGATGATTAACAATCCAAATTTGAGTGTCAAAAGGCACTAACACATTTGGTGAAATATTTTTTTAAGTTAGAAATTTCAAATATTAAAACATGACAGACCAAGTTGCAAAGCCGAGTCAACTCAAACATTTTACTTGGGTCAAGTTTATAATGAAGTCGACCTTAGAAAGCAACTTAAGAAGAAAGAATTCAAGGATTAAAGTGTAGGTAGGTCAAGTCGCAAACCCAAGTTGACCCACTCTGCAACTTAGGCAAAATTGATGGGCCAAGTTGACTTAGGGGTTACATATTTTCACAGACTCATTTTTTTTACCAACCACTTACTCATTTTCGGGCAAGAGAAGCCGCAACCCAAGTTGATTCCATCTTGCGACTTGAGTGAAGTCGAGGACCAAGTCGACCTCAATCTCCGACCTAGGTTTCTGAAGCGCTGAAGTGGAATTCCAACACTAGGTACCGGAAATGAAATCGCACACCCAAGTCGACTCCACCTACAACTTGGACGAAGTCAAGGTCAAGTCAAGTCAACTGCAAAACTTGATGTATCAAAAGCCAAAGAAGCATAGTCTATGAAGTTCAAGGTTTCAAATAGACAATGAAGTTGCATGTCGACTTCACTTGCTACTTAGGTCAAATTTCAAGGCCAAGTAGACTTAGAGGTTGCATGTTTCCACTGACTAGCTAAGCTACACGCGAAGTCGTGCATGAAGTTGACTCCACACACGACTTGGGTCAAGTTGGTGAACAAGTTGACCTAAGATGGAACTTGAAGAGCAGAAAACCCAAATGACGACTTAGTAAAAGGAAATGACCCAATCGAAGTCACACTCCAAGTCGACTCTAGTTTGTGACTTGGGTGAAATCGCACCCGAAGTCGACTCCAACTACGACTTGCGCTATAACGGTCGGAAAAATTCGAACGTTAGCACATTTAATGCGCGCCACCAACCCCTCAACGTTTAAAATAACTCCACATCTATTTAAAGCATGATAAGAGAAGTTAAGGGGGTTAGAAAGAATATTCAATAAGCTTCCATTTTCCTTCTCACAGGCATTAAAATGTGCATTAAGTGCTCTACAAGGAGTGGCTCACATTTTCACTGCTAAGTGCTGCGAGCTTCCATTCCCTTCATTCTTTCTCCATCTAATCAAGTGTTGAATCAGCTCTACAAAACTTGTAACGTGTAAATTTCATTTTCTAAATCTTTTGTTGTATCGCTAATTAGCTTGGCATTGAAGTCCAAGGTCAAGTAAAGACTAGCAATGTACGGTTGGAATGGGACTCGCCGTATACTTGTGTTGTGACAGTATAGGCTCCCTACGGCTATAATATAGAAGAGAGCAAGAACTCTAATTGTATTGTTGTTGAATAGTGGAACCCAAGATACAAGAGAGTGTGGTCTTGGAAGAGTGGAGTAAAAAGAGTTGTTCCAAACACTATAATCGCTTGTGTCTCTCGTGTATAATTTTACTTACTCTATTTACTCTCCACGTTTTTGTTCAAGGGGACCAATCTCATAAGGGGTTTAAGTTCTATTTCAAAGAAATTTAAAGAACTCAATTTACCCCTTCTCTTTTGGGTTTTGCCACAAACTCTGGACCAACAGATCTGTCTATGGATTTTGTACTTGGCCTACCTTGAACACAGAGGTATGAACTCTGCTTTTGTTGTTGTTGATAGGTTTTCCAAGGTGGTGCACTTCATTCCTTGCAAGAAGACTTCAAATGCCAGCCGAGTCACCAAACTATTCTTCAAGAAGGTTGTTCGGCTTAGGGGTGTAAATCGGGTCGGGTTCAACCCGAGACCGCATCAACCCAGACCGATTTTTAACATGGTTGGGTTGAGGTTTTGCAATTTCGGGTTTTAAAAATCGGGTTCAACCCGACCCGATTTTAAAAATCGGTTTGAGTTGGGTTAGGGGTCGGTCAACCCGACCCGATTTGCCCCCTGTTGAATCCCTTATTTGATTCAGATTTCAGACCCTACCCGTCGTCCCGTCCGTCTGAAATTAGCCCTTTCTAGCTTTCTGCCGATTTTCCTGACCACATCATCTCTCCCGATCTTCCGTTCGGCAGCACAGCACCAGCATTCGCAGACGGCATCGGCAGTTCGGCGCTCGAGCAAGGTCCAGGCGTCCAACACGCAGACGACCGAGGCACTGAAATCGTGCCGGTGCCGCTGAAATCATGCCCGCCGGCGTCCAACACGCCTTTCCTTCTGCTGTCTTCTAGTAAATTTAGGTGCTCATTTATCACTGGACGAGTTTGAACAGATTTCTCTCCTCTATCCAGCAAACAAGTATCAACAAATCTGCTTCTTTCAGAATGAAAATTCGCTTCTATAGCTCGTTTCTTTCGAGGGAGATTTTTTACTCTTAAATGTGGGGCTTCTTTTTCCAGTCCAGTCTGCTCTAAGCTTCCATTCTTGTAGCTAATTTTGGAGTTTGCAGAACTCTTGTTGAATGTTTTATTCCGCCCTTGAGAGGTTTCACCAGGCATTACTCTTCTGTTGTGCTGCACCTCTTTAGCAGATGCACGATTCTGCTTCTGGTTATTCTGCTTGAGCACATTAGAAGCAGGCGAAATTACAGGCTTACTCTGCCTATACTTTGCAATATTTTGCTGGCCTATATCCAATCCCAACAGCCCTCCACAACAGGCTTACTCGTATTTGCATGTGCATTTGGCATGAAAAATCACTGAGTTAGTTGACAAGGAAAAAGGATGGCCTCTTTTCCCCAATCTCCATCTCAATGAGACATCTATTAAAAACCTATTTTCTTCTTCTTATTACGTATATTTTGAGTCACATTCTCTATCTTTCATTTGAAAGGTTTATTCGTTCTATCTTTATTCACTCTATTTAAATTATTGTACTACGTTTTATTACATACCATTCTTTTGTTTGGATACATTCGAAAATGCAGAAAAGAGTCGTAAAAAAGAGAAAATGATAATGATTTAAAATAAATTAAACATGGACAATTTAGATAGGATAATTATATAAAAAGTCAGAAAATTGATTAAAAACGTAAATAATGATGAAAAAGGGTTATTAATTGGTTAAATCTCAAATCAAACTGAAAGACGTGAAAATGTGGGGAAAAACATTTCGATCATTTTTTGCACATCCCCAAAGGAGGGTTTTTTAGTTTCATTTTCTAGATTTCTCTTTTCATTTTTTTTTCTATATATGTAAAAAAAAAAAATATCTTCTTTTACCTCTTCTCCGAATTCCCTAACGAACAAGCATTGTTTCTTGACCATTGTGTTTGAGTGCGTGAGTGGCAAGTGCCACAAAATTTGTGCCCAAGACAGAGTTGAATGGCAAGTGTAAAAATGAGCTTTCAAAACAAAGGATTCTTGCAAACCATGCATGCAGCATGATGGTGCCGCTGGCCACCCAGAATCACATGTTAACGCTCATCCCCAAAATAAAACGAGAGGAGTAGGCAACCTGGAGAGAGTTGTAAGGGGATGGAGCATCTGAGCCATACAAGTCCCACTGGCCTGTGGTGTTGCCGATGTCCTCCAAGTCGAAGTAGACGCTTTTATCTCCGTACTTTGCCACAATGGTTGTGGAGGGCTTTTCTATTTCTCGATTCATAACATATGTTTATGAGAGTGTATTTCATTCATATTGTTTGGATATTTAAATACAATTGTGTGGAGTTTGGAAATATGTTCGACTATTTGGTTGTGAAATGTTATTTGAATTTATTTGGTTTGGAAATATATTTGGTTAATTAGTTGTGAAATTGTGTTTGGAATCTTTGGATTATTTGGTTATATTGCATTGTAAATAGGTTGTTTAGATGTTTGCTTGCGTTGGTGATTTGGAATAACCGAACAGGTCAATTGGGAGTTTGAGATGTTTGTAGTTTTGCTGCTTTGCTTAGAAGCCAACTAAGAAGGTAAGTAAGACTATAATATTCTTTTTTTTTATTTTGCATAATTTACTGCAATACTTTTACTTGGCTTTCACTTTTTTACTTGCAGAAGACATCATTGCTCAAAGAATACAAAAGCAAAAGAATGAATCAATTACTAAACTTATCCTCCACTTTTAAGGTACGTAGAACTTTTATTAGTACTTATTGTTTTTACAAGTATCATTGTTTTTGTTATTTTAGAAATTTGGGTGAACAAAAACTTAACTAGCATTGATAATATGTGTAATCTATTAGCCCGATTTCTAACCCGAACCGAACCGATTTGAGGTGGGTTGAAATAGGGTTGGGTTAAGATGTGAAAAGTAGGGTTGAAAGTAGGGTTGGGTTGGAATTTTACAAGGTGGGTTAGGGTTGTATTTGTCCCAACCCGAGTCAACCCAACCCGATTTACACCCCTAGTTCGGCTACATGGTGTGCCAAAGACTAACTTTTTCACAGCATCTGTGGAGACAAGTCAACAACAGTGGGATCTTGCTCTAGCTCAGGCGGAGTTTGCTAACAATAATGCTACTCACAGTGCCACAAGAAAATCTCCTTTTTCTTGTGGTATACATGAAGACCCCACAACATGCACTTGACCTGATCAAGTTGCCTAGCGGGTCCGAAGTTAGTGTAGCTGCTGAAAATATGACGCATTAATAGCATGATATGCAAGTAGAGATCAAACAAAAACTAGAGCAAGCAAATGTGAAATACAAGAGAGGTATGAACTCTTTTTTGTTGTTGTTGATAGGTTTTCCAAGGTAGTGCATTTCATTCCTTGCAAGAAGACTTCAGATGCAGGTGGAGTCACCAGACTATTCTTCAAGAAGGTTGTTCCGCTACAAGGCGTGCCAAAGACTATCACTTGATTCGCGGCATTTGTGGAGACAAGCCAACAACAATGGGACATTTCTCTAGCTCAGGCAGAGTTTGCAAACAATAATGCTACTTACAGTGCCACAAGAAAATCTCCTTTTTCTTGTGGTATACATGAAGACCCCACAACATGCCCTTGACCTGATCAAGTTGCCTAGGGGATCCGAAGTTAGTGTAGCTGCTGAACATATGGCGCAATAATAGCAAGATGTGCAAGCAGAGATCAAACAGAAACTGGAACAAGCAAATGTGAAATACAAGAGAAGTGTGAACTCTATTATTGTTGTTGTTGATAGGTTTTCCAAGGTGGTGGACTTCATTCCTTGCAGGAAGACTTCAGATTCCGGCGAAGACACCAGACTATTCTTCAAGAAGGTTGTTCCGCTACAAGGAGTGCCAAAGACTATCACTTGATTCTTGGCGTCTGTGGAGACGAGCCAATAACAATGGGACCTTTCTCTCGCTCATGCGGGAGTTTGCAAACAATAATGCTACTCACAATGCCGCAAGAAAATCTCCTTTTCCTTGTGGTATACATGAAGACCCCTCAACATGCCCTTGACCTAATCAAGTTTCCTAGGGGGTCCAAAGTTAGTGTAGCTGCTGAACATATGGCGCAATAATAGCAAGATGTGCAAGCAGAGATCAAACAAAAACTGGACCAAGCAAATGTGAAATACAAGAGAGGAGCAAACCAACATTGCAAGAGGCGAACTTTTGAAGTTGGAGAACAAGTTATGGTATTCCTGCAGAAAAAAGGTTTCCTATAGCAAGCTGCAGTCGAGAAATATGGCCCCTACAAGATTCTACAGAAGATCAACGACAATGCATATATTGTAGATCAACTTGACACAATGGGAATTTTCAAAACATTTAACGTGGTGGACATCCACTTATTCTATTCTTACACGAACCCCTCTATCCAGACATTTCGGCCAACTCGAGGTCGAGTTTTTCTCAAGTGGAGGGGATAGACGCAGACGGAATTGGGAAGACTTCCTAGGATAGGCTAATCATTGTGGAAGGGTCCAAAAGCGAGAAACGTGTGCGCCAACTTGAACTCGCCAAAACTTTTGACCAGGGAGGAGATACGGGAGCCACAACTTTACAACAGAAAGCATTTTCCAAGGCCGCTGACATGGCAACCAGGTTGAACTTGGTTGAGCTCGATTTAGAGGTCAAAATCCATCATTTCTGCATGATTCAAGGCCACTGAGGTTTTACGCAATTTTATTTACTATTTATAGTAAGTCACATGTTTTACTATAAATAGTAAAATGTGCATGGGTGGGCCGCTAGCATTTTATGTGCGCTTTACATACGTGCGGACATGCGTGTAGTGGTTACCGTAGGGTTGGTTTGTTTTTCTATTTGTAGCTTCTCTTGTTATTAGATAGATGCTCTTGAATAACACTCTATAGTTTTCATCTGAACTTTGTGTTTGAGTTTCCTTGTGAGACTCGTTTATCATTTTCAAGGCGTAGTCTTGCACTAGCCTTGTTTTCACATTTCCCTCGCTGCGTCAGTTTCTCCTTCTACTTTTATTCCTCTCCCACTACTTAGGCAGACAAGAAAATCAAATAACAAGTAAAATCAGTAAGACTTTGGTCCATCTCATTTTGCATGAGATAGTTTCTAGACATCATGGAACTAAAGACAACAACATACTCACCTTAATGCCAAGCTTGCTACAAATGTTTTCAGCAAGTGAAAGAGCGTATGCAGAATGCTTGTCTGCTCTGGATGGATCTGTGGAAGAAAAGAAAATAAATCACAGAAGGAATATGCTTCACCTCCAGAAATCCATTCTGTCTCCCTCCCTGAGAGAATTTATATTACAAAAATAGAGAGAGAGAGAGAGCACAACCTCCAGAAAGCCATTCTTTGTCAGATATCACAACAATTGAAAATGGGATATCCTCCTTGAGAGAATTTCGTATATTCAAAATTGATTCTTTTAAGGCATCGTAGTCCAAAGGATTTCCAACCTGAATTTAGGAAACAAACCTATCATATCACTATGTCGTAATGCTTCATGGTGACAAGGAAGGTGGTGGTAAGGCCATTGGGGAGTGGCATACCCTATGTGAAATTTTAACATTTTTCAATTGATTCAGATGAACGTCATTAGTTTCTTTTCCCCTCTCCTTTAAAGGGGCTTCAGAAAGTATTTCCTGCCAGTAAAATCAAAGAAACCATATGACAGTGACAGAGCACAAACTTGCTAGAGACAGTCAATGTATTTTCCATGTGTTTTATGGATTGCTACTCCCACAAGCAAACACATCCATAATTCCCTTAAATATGCAACAAAATCTGTTTCTGAGAAATGCATTGCAAGTTACTCAGGATGAGGACTATACCAATTGACTGCCAGGTCCAAGATAATTATCATACTCTTGAATCATCTCGTTAACATTTGGACGCCATCCAAGCATAAGTATGAATTCCTTTGGTCCTAGATACCAATCAGAACTCTGTGCATCAAAATAAGTTTAGAGTTTGAGTCCCATTGATATAAACTCAAGAAGAAACATCACTTTAGTAGAACGTATACCTTTGAACTTGACTTTGAAGGACGTCTTATGAGCCTTGATCTTTTCAACTCAGATGCTTGATTGCTAGATAAATCAGATGCCTCTGAAAGTTCATTATTTTCTGGACTATTTTGTTCCTTTAAAACGTCTGTAAGTGGAACTTGTAATTTTTTTTTCCCATAAACAGGGCCAATAAACAACAGCTGCATGAAGAATGGGGTCAGGATAAGGATGCATGGCATGCTTGGATGCTAACAAAACATCAAGATAATAACATTGCAAGAACAGCAGAAGAATGACATTTTTAAGGGGATATTTGCAAAAATAACTCTCTAAGTTTGCCCAATTATAGTTTTAACCTTACGGTTTCAATATTTACAGTTATAACCTTCTAATTTTTTTGTGAGAAAATGATTTCTTATCTTAATGGCATTTAAAACCAGACAGCTTCTGCATTAGGAAAGATGTTGAGACTTCTGCCTTCCTATTTTACCCTTCATAGTTCATATGCCCACATAACAGAGCAACTTGACAGCCGCACTATCGAGTGCTAATTTGCTTGTGCTCCCAAGTGAATTCACAGTTGATGTGTTCTAGTAAAATGATCACACTATGTTATATTTAAAATATTAATTTTTTAATTTCAAAATTATTTACAAAATATCTTCAAATAGTTAATATGAAATTTTTGAAAATATATTAACTCTTGAAAATAATTTCGAAACTAGAAATAAATAAAAATATCATTATTATTTCAAAAATCATAAAATTTTTTACAATCTGATTTTGTCATTAAAAAAATCATTATTATTTTAAAAATTGTAAAAGGTGTGTTAAATGTTTTAAATCATTTATAAATATTATATAAATTATCAATAATTGTAAATGATGTTACTGATAAAATATATCATTAAAAATATTTCAATTTCATTATCCAAGGATTCGATTTTTCAAATCCCAAATTTCAATTTCAGAAAATGAATTTCCAAAATCTAGTAAGCGTCAACTTTTTTAACAAAAAATTACATAAAATATACAATGATTGACATTTCAAATATTTAATTTTAATCTTATCTATAAAAATATCTTCAAATAGTTAATATCAAAATTTTAAAATCTACTAACTATAAAATAATTTAGAAATAAATAAAATTTATGTAAAATAGTAAAAAATTTGGTAGAATCCAATCTTGTAATTCTAAAAGTATCATTATGATTTAAAAAAAAAGACATGAACTTATTAGCCCCCACTTCAAAAAAACTATTTAAAAACTTTTTTCTTTTTCCATAAACTTGTTAATTTAGGTCTATTTAATATATAACCCAAGTCTTACTATTTTTTGAGATGTGTATATATTTCTTTTAAATTTTTAACATATGGTTATTTTAGTAATTTTAACCATTATAATGGCTAAAATACTCCTATGTTTAAAAATCTAAAAAAAAAAAAATACATATATCCAAAAATGGTAATACTTGATTTAAACATTTAAATATATATAGATTAACAAATTTATGGAAAAAAAAAGCAAAAAAATAATTAACAAATAGTTTTTTTTTTTTAAGTAGACTAACTGAGCTATTGCTTAGCCTAGGGTAATAGAATCATGCCTCTTTAAAAAAATTATAAAAGGCATATTTAAATTTTGATGGTTAATAGAAAATCCAATCCATTGATTATATTTAACATCATTTTTTTTTTTATCTAGGAGACCAATTTTCATCCAAATCAAATATGTGTGTGGAACACATTTGCTCAAAAATATATATATTCATGTGTAAGTTGGGAAAAATATTTATATCCTTTTACATATATATTAGTGTAACAATACTTTATATAATTATTTATCCATATAGAAATGATATTGTAGAGACGGTTTAGATATTGAAAATACAATTTTAAAATTGATATTTAACATTAAATCACTTTATTAAACTGATTTTATAAATTTGTAGATGGGGCTCATGCACAGTGGTACTAAACAAGTGAAACCGTTTCCAAGATAGTGAGATACTACAAATGATATTAAATAGAATAGATGAAATTAATTTCTATCAATTATCAAAATATTCAAAATGGAAGGGATTATATAGAAGAGGGGTTCATTCCCAACTTAAAAAATAGGGAAAGTGCAAATTTACAAGCACCACCCATCCATATACCTTTCTAAAATATCGTGGTGAGTATGGTGGAAAGTCATAAGTTCCCTTGATAACCAGAGCTAAACGAACCCTAAGCATGGTGAGCTCATGTGCATTGGCCCACATGTACATGGAATAGCCATACACCGTCAGAGCACCAGAGCTCGTGTACTCCTTCCCCAACTTAACACACTAGCAACGGCTTCCAACTGCACCTTTGTCTCCAGTGTCTGCTACCAATTACAACATTATTGATCTACCACCATCCAGTAATAAAAAAATCAGCTCTCTCTTCGTTTTCGCTAGCATTGCATTTGATTAGCACCCCCAAATCTAGCAGCTGTCTCCTTCAAATCCAGTTATCTGCCTTCTTAGATCTAACCATCCAATCTGTCAATTGCATAACTAGAGACGATCATTCAGTTAGCACACAAAACCCTTAAAGACTGCACCAGCTTCACCAATCATCATTAGTAGCAACCAGTGGCAACATTTTCTTCCTCAAGATAACTTTGCAACGGCTGTTGGCCGCAAGGTTGCTTAAGGTTATGAGGTGATTGACCTATTTGCTTAGCCGAGTCATGAAAATTCCTATTGGATCTTATGTGGCACCAAAATAAATGGAAAAGTATTATTCTCGTTGAAGAATGGTGTGTTGCATGACCATGAGAACATGAAAATATGTCAAATTTCTTGAATTATATTTTCTGATCAATAAATGTTTTACAGGTTTTCTTATTGAGTTTCGTACTTATGCTTTTCAAAAATAAATTTTAGCTACGCAGGAAAAATAATAAGAGTCAAGCATTAATGTGATGCAAGGACAAACGTATCTCCAATATATGACTAGTTGATTTTCATATTTACTTGCTAAGGTGGAATGTACCTTAGGAAATGGCCTATACTATGATATAAGAGAAGATGAAGAAAACGTGATACACTTTTTGTATATGCACAGTTATAGTTTTATATGCATTCAGTGTCAATTTCATATAATTCCATCAATCGATTGCTGGAGTAAAGTAATTCTCAATAGTCTCTTACAGTTTGGGACGTTAGAAAACTAGGAAAGGTCAACCAGTGGGTAAACATCTAGATTCAGCATACCTTGTCTGTCTCCTTTAAGACTTCATCATCATTTGGGTGGAAGTATACCTTGCCAGACCTATAAAGCCCACAAACCACTGCCTGACAAGAAACAGTTACATGTTAAAATAGGACCCCTTAATTTATTTTTATTTATTTCTTTTTTTGAAGAAAAATGGAATGGAAATGTCAAGATTTTGGATCCCCACCTCTTGAAAACCACGTCTTACGTGCCTATACTTTAATCCTGCTAGATCAGGAAAGTTCCTAAGGTTGAATACATCCTCTGCACAAAGAAAGAGTAAACTTCATAGCACCCAAAATAATATTTTAAGGTAAGCAGAAAATTATTAAATTTCCTAGCAATCTGAATAATAATGTAAGACATGTTGATAAATGAAATTGATTAAATTTACAATATGATCCATCTGGAAAAAACATTTAATTTTGCACAAAATTTTCATGCGTACTCTACTCTTAGAAAATAAGTATGCTGGTTTAAGTTACAATTACACACGAGTCACAAATTTATGCCATCCGCATAGAATCCACGGACAAATACTGGAAACCAGGAGCACATATTCAAATGAAACAATGATTGGAGAGAAAAATATAACAATGGTAGCATGTACTAAATTTCAAATGAAATAAATAATGAATGAGAACAAAAATGAAAAATATGACTGAAAGAGAGGAGTATCAGTGCTAGCATGTGCTAAAGCTTCCAATGAATCAACTAACGAACAGTTATAAGTATGGTAAAGAGAAAACTTGTGAAAAGTTCGACATAATTTACTTACCATAAATGTATCATAACAAATGGACATCATAAGACCTTGTAGAACTTGAGCACTAGTTCTTATCAAGGCCTTCAATAAGGAAGAAAACAAGAATGTAAACTGAAGATAATGTAGATATAAAATACCAGCCTATCATAACATTTATCTGAGTATCATAGGTAAAATTAAATCTCTCTTTCAATTCCCAATAACCCCACCCACTTCCCTTGCTCACAAAAATTTACCATAATACCATCATAGCAAAAAGAAATTGCAATAACACCTCATAGGAATCACAGACAAATTCTCGAGAGGGCCTTCAATTAGAGAGAGAGAGAGAGAGAGAGAGTTAAATAATAAGTCAACAAATAATTCATCAACCGTCCTTTGTGTTATCTCAACCAATGTTATAAGAATAAGAACAGGATTGGACAGGTCTGGTTCAACTGTGAACCAGCCTACTATCTAGTTCAATTCATACTGCTCTGGGTTTTCTACAGTGCACCAATCAGACTGCAGCAATGGAGAAGCCGTGTGAATTTTTTTGAGAGTTTTAACCATGGCACTTGAAGGTCTAGAATGAAAATTTGGTCATCCACGTGTATATAATTTTATTTAGTACTAAAATCTTAATTTCAATTGCTTCGTATTTCATAAAAATACTATCTAACTTAAATTTAAAATAATGATAAGGTAATATAATTATAAATTATGGTGCAATTTGATTCAAATCAATGGTTAAACCTTCAGTTTTGACAACATTGATTCCAACATTATGTATTATGATCCAGCCTCCATCTCTATCGCCTTTTTTCGTTTTCCCTTTCTTTTTTTTGGTTTTAGGGGACATCTGGTAGTGTGTAAAATTGTGGGATTGTGGGAAATGATGGGAAATGGAAAATAGAATATTTTGATAAATGTGTGATTGATAGGAAATGATAAGGGTAGAGTTCGAATAAATAGGTTTGCTGTATATAATTGGTAGGGAAAATGATTGGAATGTAGGGATAAAAGAGGAGAAAATAGTATGATTTTTGGAACAATGGTTGGCATTGGAAAACCAAATCCCATGGGAAAACCATGGTTCCCACACTCACGCATTACCAAACGAAGCCTTAGTCATGAAAGAAAATAGCAAAGAAACTAGAACCCAGCACTGCTTTTAGAGTGTGGAAGGTACTCTGATAATTAAGCAGATGCCTGTAGATTTTTATAAGACCCTTTTGCCGAGAGCACTGAACAAATAACTTGGAAGCAACATTTTCAACAGGTTCGACCTTGAAGCCTGATATTGATTTCAAAAGCTCACATGTGCTTGAGTTCACAACCTGTCACAATGGTACATGAAATAGTCATCAGTCTTTATGAAAATTAGAAAACATAGAATGTCTATGGCCAAAAATTATCTCGATTAGTTGGCGACAGAATTTGTTTTATTTCCTTCTCATGCACCGTCTGTGGGTGTGTGGATGTGTGCGCACTTAAAACCAAAATTTGGGTGTTTTCTTCCTAAGAGTGAAAATTTGTAATCGTTGATGATAATTTTAGTGACATCCATTTTCCTTCCTCAGGACCATATTGTACACATGAAAGACATGAGAAATAGTAATTGCTTCAAAATTCATATTCCAAATTTCACATATTTCATTGCTACTTGCTCTTGAACTATCAAATTGTGGGAACTTGTTCAACTTCTGGACGGAAGTAAAAAGGAAATGTGGGAAATTGGAATATGTTGAAGCAATTACTATTTCTCATGTCTTTCGCGTGTGCAGTATAGACTTGAGAAAGGAAAATGGATGTCATTAAAATCATTATCATCAAAAAGCCAAGATACTTAATGACAATGACTGACAAGAAAATCTTTTTAACTCCAAAGAACACCACAACCCAAGAGTAGAACTCTCAAATCACTCATTATCATATTGGAAAGAATAACTAAAACAGGTGGTTCTTTAGTTCAAAAAACCCAAATGTATATGAAGTACACGAGAAAAAACAGGAACAATGAAAAGAGAGAATGAAAAGCAGGAAGCTAGCTTGAGGAATAGTTGATCCAAGAAATAAAATACATACAGGAAGATTTTAAAGAAGCCAACCATGCTCTTACATCATTGTTTCTTAACAAAATCAATTTTTTCAACCAACTGTTTAATGCAAAAGATAAGAAGCCCAAAGCAAAACAAATGACATAAAATGAGAAACGATACAATATTTGGATAAATTGTCCAACTATCCTTGTTAATAGAAGAGACTATATCCATGTTGTCTACAAAACACGTTTATAGCATTGAAGGAAAAGCTTCTGCAAATGACATCATTACATTTTGGAACTGGAGAGAGGAAGTATACACTTCCAAACATAACAATGAAAAGTTTTTAAAGTGTTCTTACCAATTACATTCTCCAATGACTAGAACTATATAAATTCTGCAATTTTGAAGAAAACAATAACTATTGAAGGTACCTCAACAATGGTTGGGATGGACGCCATTTCAGGAAGAGGTTGTAGAGCTAATACTGAGAGAAAGGCATCCATATCAATTTCATACCTGCACAATGAAAAACTGAAAACAAATTAATTTGAATCATTAAACTAACATGATCTATAGATAATATAATATAAAGCTATCTGCTCATAAGATGTGAACCATGATTCTTACAAAAAGCATAGACCATTGTTTCTGTTCCATGTGCTTCAAATAACATTATATAAAAATAAAAAAAAAAGCATGAAACAGAAACCTGGGAAAGGAATATCATAAGTTCTCGTATTTTTCTTCCAGTTATTTTATAATATCCAATTGGTGCAGCATACTAGAGATCTAAAATGTTTCATTGCCTTATGTCCAATCTCAGTTGTTGCAAGCAACATGAGCACACTGGTGGAGAATACTTTGAAGATGGTTATTCTGAATACAATCCCCATGTTACTAAATCATCATCACCATCATAAGCCATTTTCCACCTAGGTGGGGTTGGCTGCATGGATTCTGTTACGCCATTCTTGGCGATTTAAGACTAAATTCTCTGTAATTTGTAATATTTTTAAATCTTGTTTAATTACTTCTATCCATTTTTTTTGGGTCTTCCTTTCATTCTCCTCCTACCTTCTACTTGGATAGACTCTGTTTTCCTAACCGGTGCTACTTCAGGCCTCCTTTTTAACATGACCAAACCATCTTAATTTGTTCTCTCTCATTTTATCACAAATTGGTCTCACTTTTAAGTTTTCTCGAATTATTTCATTCCTAATTTTTTTTTTTCTTGTTTTATCACTCATCCACCTTAACATTCTCATTTCCGCTATGCTCATTTTTTTTATATGTTGTTCTTTAGCTGCCCAACATTCTGCCTCATAAAGCATAACAGGTCTAATTGCAGTCTTATAAATTTTCCTTTTAATTTGATTGGAACTCGACGGTCACATAAAATTCCTGACGTATTTCTCCATTTCTTCCAACCTGCTTGAATTCTATGTATTATATCTTTCTCAATTTCCCCGTTCTCTTGAACTATTGATCCTAAGTACCGCTATGTTCCCCGTTCTCTTGAATATCTTCCTTATTTTTATAGATTAGAACTATAATGTTTTTCCTCCATTCACTTGGCATTAACTTTGTTTTTATAATTTTATTAAAAAAATTTGTTAACCATGTTGCACCTACATCACCCATGTACTTCCATGCCTCAATTGGTATATTATCTGGGCCTACGGCTTTTCCTGTTTTCATTTTCCTTAGAGCTTCCTTTACTTCAGATATTCCAATTTTTGGAAAATAACTAATATTCCTATTTTTTTTTCTATTTAAACTAACATCTAATGTTAAATGTTCGTATGGGGTATCATTTAGTAAACTATAAAAATAAGTTTTCATCTTTCCTTAATATCATCATCTTTGACTAGAACTTTTTGGTCCTCACTTTTAATATATGTAACATGTGTTAAATTTTTGCCCTTATTTTCTCTTAATTTAGTCAACTTAAAAATATCTTTTTCACCTTATCTAGTTCCTAATCTGTCATATAAGTTCTCATAAGTTTTGTGTTTAGCATCGCTAATAATCTTTTTAGTAGCTTTTTTTTATAGTTTGTATTGTTGTAAGTTTATATCATTTTTATTTTTCTGCCATGTTTTAAACTTTTCTTGTTCAGCATTTATAGCTTTTTAAACATCTTCATTCCACCACCAAGTTTCTCTATGTGAGGATCTACAATTTTTATATATACCTACAATACTTTGTCCTACTTCTTTTATGTTAGTTGTCATTTTATCCCACATTTATTCTACTCCTTCTTGTGTGTCCCATTTTCCTTCTTCTATCATTCTTTTACTAACAAGTTCTATGTTGTTTCCCTTTAAATTCCACCATTTAATTTTTGGAATTATATTGCCTTTAGTTTTTGTTGACTCTTTTTGTGTATATATATCCATCACTAATAATCTATACTGCATAGCTAAGCTCTCACCTAGGATCACCTTACAATTAATACAAAGGGATCTATCCAATTTCTTATAAGGAAGAAATCTATTTGGCTAGAATTGGTCCCACTCTTAAAAGTTATCAAGTGTTCATCTCGTTTTTGAAATAAGGTATTTGCTATAACCAAATCATATGCTATAGCAAAGTCCAAACTGGCATTCCCCATTTCATTCCTTATTCCAAAGCCGAAACCTTCATGACTTCTCTCATATCCTACATTCTCCTTTCCTACATGTCCATTTAAATCTCCACCTATCACAACCTTTTCTTGGTTAGATGTCCTTTGCATAACACTATCTAAGTCATCCCAAAATTGTTTCTTGATTCTATCATCTAATCCTACTTGTGGTGCATAAGCACTAATCACATTTAAGACCTCTACACCTAATACAAGTTTTATTTGAATAATTTTATCATTTACTCTATTGACATCTACAACTTTATTTATGAATTTGTTATCTATTATTATCCCTACACCATTTCTATTACCATCATTTCTTATATACCATAATTTGAATCTATTAATCTCTTTAGTCTTCTCTCATTTCCACCTAGTCTCTTGAAGGCATGCTATATTAATTTTTTTCCTTCTCATAACATCTACTACTTCCATATTTTTTCATGAAAGAGTCCCAACATTCCATGAGGCAAAACAGACATTGTGTTTTGGTACCACCTTCTTCCTTAAACCACGTCCATAAAGGCATGAGAACCTTTGCCGACTTTTCGCCACAACCAGACATTGTTGTGGCACGTCGCTTTCGGGGAGACGCCCTAGCAACCCTTGCCCATTTCTCACTACATCCGGGCTCCGATGTAGCGCGTCGCTTCTGAGGAAACGCCCTAGCAACCCTTGCTCATTTCTCACTACAGTCGGGCTCCGCTACAGCGCGTCGCTTACAGGGGACGCCCTAGCGTTAACAACTTTTAATATATTTTCAGAATCCATAAGAGATGTGGCGGTGATTTTTAATAGCATCGGCTGCCAGCATGACATGCCAACCCTCATTTTTTTTCCGGGCTTGGGACCGGCAGTAAGATGAAAACCCCATGTTACTAAATAAGATGGGAAATTGACACTAACGAACATGTAAAACCAAACCGCACCCCCCCCCCCCCTTTCAAACAATCAGGCATAAAAAAAGTAGGTAAAATCATACCTATTGCTCTTTGTCGGCAATATAATTATGGCACGGGCCTTATTGGCTGCTGCCCTTTCAAAGGATTTTGTCATGCTAAGGCTGCAGCTGCGAAGATAAAACAGGATAACATGAGAAATTGAATTGGGGAAAAAACTACACGCTTGCAAAACAGCCGCCACTGCCACATCCTTGCACTTCCCATACTGCAAATGGGTATCCATTGGCACTTGCATGCTCACAATGGACGATAGGATCTTGAATCAAAGCTCTAATTAAACCTCATAGGAATTAGATTTTGACAAGTTATTGAATGATCAAATAAGTGCAAAACATCTTCTGCTTCTGCATTTGGTTGGATATACAACCTTTGAAAAAAAAAATACCTTGTAGTTCAAATTAGGCATGAAATCCAAATGGTTTTGTCCATAGTTGCCAAAGAAGCAAGGTGCATCAAGGCACAAAGGGTGTTTTATTACATGAAATTTTAACATGTGGAGATCTTAAGTGAAACTCAGGGCCACTCTCATAATATCAATTTTAAAATTCAGCAATTGCTCAAAACAACCTTATTGATTCAAAATACAATGAATTCAAACATTCTGAATATTCAAATCCACAAGTGTGGCTCAAAATAATAACCTCAGGGATGCAAATGCCATGAATTCAAAGCATTCTGAATATCGAAAAACAAAACCAAGGTTCTCCATCCAAATTCATAAGAAGTAACTCCTCTGTTAAACTCTCAGAGAAAACTATAACTCAAACTTCGACTTTTATGATTTTAGTGGCCTTCATCTAAAATCAGTCCAGCATATCATGCCATTTGTAAGTAAATGTGAAAACTATCCCTTGAAAGCAACCAGATTAATTCCATAAAGGGTCAGAAGGGTTAGATGCAGTAAAATAATGTAGATATTCCTTAATAAAAGGTTAATGATTCAAAACATACATATGTACCGAGTCTTGATATAGACAGGTGATTTGATCCCCTTTTTCATTTTTTTTTTGTTTTTCTATTCATTTTTATGTGGGCCCATTTGCAGTCTTCAATAAAATTGTTAAACAAGAACAAACAACGTGTGGTGGGTATGTGGTTGTTCTTCCTTTGTAAGGATATGAGCTTGAAGAGAAATGAAATTGAAATAAATAAACCAGGTTGTTTGTTTAGCCCTAAACTTTTCAACAAAAACTTTTCAATTTAAAACTTTTCACTCTCCACAACTACCCTATTTTTTAATTACTTTTTCACATCTTTCTATACAACTACCATACTTTTCAATCATTTCTACACAACCAACTAATGTAGATCATGTTCACATGCACCCACTCTATACCTATTTGAGGTGCAATAGTAGAAATTAAGTTTTCTTTTTATGAACGGTTCAGATTATGGAGGTTTTTATTTTTTTAATTATTTCTTAGTGTGCAAGTTACTTGTTATATAAATTAGCCTAGTACGCAAGTTTACTTATAGGGCAAGTTTACGAATTGCGTAAAGTTTTTCTTCTTATTGTTTAAATTATCTTCCCACAAATAGGGTTATAGAGGCTTTCTATAAGATAGCTTATTTTGATAATTGATTTGAGATTTTGCTTTCCCCTAAAATTCTTTTCTACAACTCTCTTCTAATTCCTCTCTTTTTTCCCTCCCCATCCTCTTGAGAGGATCCTTCCTCTTTCTTCTTTCTTCTTTCCTACTCGTCCTGCATCACTAACCTATCTATTTTAGCTTTATTTTTTTTACTCCACATTATTACCCCTATTATATTACATTACTTTTCCCATTTCAAAAACTTTTAAAAACTTTTCATCTAAAAGTTTTATCACTTCCCAAACACATCTAACAATTCTTAATTGTTTATACTATAGAACAAAAACAAAAAAATATGATCCACTCAGGCCAGAATCTAGGGACCACAAGCCTAATTTCAACAATTCAAGGTGCCTATTCATTACATCATTCTGAGATATACATAATTGAAATTCTCTAAAAATTAAATAATCATCTATCATCAGCTGTCTCCAACTTATGGCAGGTCAGCTACATGGATTCTTCTTATCCATCCATGTTGGTCATGTACTATATTATCCGTAAGCTCCAGTGTTTTCATACCTTTCTAATTCTAACCAGGTTTTCTTGAATCTTAGTTATTTTTGAAAATTTTGGCCAATGACCATTCAAAAAATAAAAACCAAATACATATGTAAAATAGACTAATTTTATAAGAGTTTGCGAGGATTGTTGGGTTAAGTAATGTAGAGAAAAGATTAACGAAAGCTGCAAAAATAGGAAAGCCAAAATTAGTTTTACCTCAGGCGCATTACAATTCCTTAAGGCAATTTTGTTGATCTCACTGCTACTTGGAATAATAAGCAGTTGACCCTAGGATAAAAAAATAAATAAATAAAAAAAATGAAACCAAACCAAAGAATAAGAAGCAACTTCTATTTTTGGACACACGAGCACTTGATGCTCGACAAAATGAACACTTGCAGGAAAGGATGATGTGGTTTTCACAACAGGATGCAAGAGTTAGAATGTCTTGATAGCACTGCCTAATCAGCAATATATAATGTCTATATAACTGATTGCAGAGGATGTTCATAACATTCAAATCTATTAAGCAGACGACATTCATGACATGTACATCTAACAAAAGATCATTTGCAACTGATGAATATGGTTGGATTTCAAATGGTAAAGAAAATTGATCTGAAGACATGATACTGTAAACCATCCAACGTTACCATGTTGCAATTAATGATGTGTTATATTATTTAGATATTTTATTTATTAATTTTGAAAGTACCTAACAAGGATCCCTAGGTCTGTAATAGGCAACAAAAACCCTATTAAGTCCCAAATATCCCACAGGCAGGATGAAACAAACAGCTAACCCATTTTGACATTTGAAGAACAGACAAATGATGACTATGCCCCACAGTTAAACTAAACACTAAATGTCCTTTTCTGGAATCATTTTTTCTCTATAAAATCTGTTTATTCAATCACTTCTATTTATTGCTTTCAAATAGAAAAAATGAAAAGAGAGACTCACATAAAGATGAATGGTACGATGAAAGAAAGAGACATCTCTGCTTCCAGTAAATCTTGCCCACAAGCTGACTACTTTGCCTTTGAAGATTGTTGTAATTTTGTATTTAAAGGCAAGTGCCAAAATCCATCATATAGTAATGAATAAGACAGCTTTCCAATAAGAGTTTATGGGAATCAAATCTCTCAGCATCATCTGGGTATCAGGTTTCATGAGTAATTTTTAAATTTCCATTGCGTGTTTGCTTTTTGCTAATTTAAAGGGCATATATCTTTGAAGGGAATAGGACAATGGAACAGTAAACATTCTTCCAAGGGAAGGAGTGTTTTCAAAGGAGCTTGGCAAGGAAGCATTTTACAAGGAGTATGGATGCAATACCTTTTTGTAAGGACATCAATGTGGTTTAGATCTTTAGTGACACTGTCAGCTAGCTTTTCCATCTGCTTCCTAGGAAGATCTGACAGCAGAAGAATTCTTTGCTTCCTGCCATGCGAACAGTGTAAGAAGAATGTGAAATAACACAATAGTATCTAAGAGCTCATAAGAACATTTTTTTATTAGTGTTTGTCATTTCGACATTATTGTCATTGTTATAGCTGGTACCATCATTTTGTTGTCCATGATAAATTATTGAAAAAATAATAATAATATTTTTTTTCTATTATAGTTTCTACTTAATAAAGTGAAAATTTTATAAGAGAAAGATAAGACCAGCTATACTTTATGAGGTAGAATCTTGGACAATTAAAGAACAGCATAAACATAGAATGAGTGAAGCAAAATGAGGATGCCAAGATGGTTAAGTGGTAAAAGAAGATGAGAAAATAGGCAATTAGAGAAACTAAATGTAACAAAATGAAGAAAAGTAGGCTTAAGTCATCTAGGGATATAAAATGGAAGTCAAAAACTGCACTGATCAGTAAGAATGAGTTTATTCAGGTAGCAGGTAATAAAAGAAGTAGAGGAAGGCCAGAAAAAACAGTAGGTATTAAAAATATATGAGAAGTTGTAGATTGCCATAAATATAATCCATGATTAGCAGGAAAAGAGTAAAAAGATCATAAGAAAAGCTAAACACAAAGCTTATGATAGTTTATATCACGGATTAGGAACTAAACAAGGAGAAGATGATATATTTAAAGTTAGCCAATTAAGAGAATATAAAAATAAAGACTTTGCACAAATTAAATGCATTAAAGAAAAGACCGTACACTTTTAGTAAAAAAGAAAACGAAATCAGAGATAAATGGAAAACTTATTTCTATAGTTTATTAAATGGTGATCCATCAAAACATTTAAGATTAAATGATAATGCGAATTGAAAAATGATATAAATATCATCTATTTTAAAAAAAAAAAAAAAATTAAGCCTCTAAAATAAAGGAAGCCCTAAGAAAAATTAGAACAAAAAAAAGAGTAGGCCCATAAAATATAAAATTGAGGTGTGGAATGTATAGAATATATAGGCATAAATTAGTTAATAGATTTCTTTAATAAGATTATATAAAGTTAATGTCAAATGAATGGAAAAAATATACTATCATACTAATTTATATAAATAAGGGAAATATTGTGCAAATAATCATAAAATAAAACTAATGAGTTACACAATAAAGCTGTGGAAAAGAATTTTTGAACAAAGATTAAAACAAGAAGCAAATGTCTTCGAAAATCAATTTGGTTTTACATTACAAAGATCAACCACTAAAAACATTTTCCTACTCACATAATTATTTGAGAAGGTCAAGGAGAAAAAAAATAACCTTGACACGGTTTTTATTGATTTCAAAAAAATATATGATAGGGTCCTAAGAAAATTAATATGGAAGGAGCTTGACAAGTCAATAATTGGCACTAAATTTCATGTTCATATGTGCACATTATGCCCAAATTTTCAATTGACTACATTATGTTTTGTCATGTTTTTGATAAAATTGTATCTAATGCTTGATTTTTAGAGGACTTATATTATTTGTATGAGAATAGGTGCAAAATACATCAATTCTATCAAGATTAGAGTGCAAATCAACCATTGAGTAAAGAAAGCAAAAAATACACAACAACAGCAGTGCCAAAATTCAAATTTCTACAATGAAGACAAACACCACTGCACCCATAGGCCTGGCCTGGTGTAGCTAACATGCCCATGGGCATGGCAGATCCACAATTCGTGTGGATTTTGCTGCTATACATAGATCAGTTGCCTGTTTCGCAGTTTAGGTCACCCTAACTTGGTGAATTGATACCACACTAAAGTAATAATATCATATACCAAAATGAAGGAACTGAAAGGTGAAAGTGTAAAAGATATCTTTAATGCATATTCAAATAGCTAGAAAAAGATAAGTATAAAACTACCTTTACTGTCCCCTTCGGACACTATGAATGGAACGTCATGCCGTTTTGATCAAAGAATGCCCCATCAGAATTTCAAAATCTTACGAATAATATTTTCAATCCTTACTCTCAATTTATCATTGTATATATTGACGATGTTTTAGTTTTTTTCTAAAAGACTCCAGCAACATTGGGAATAGTTAAATACTTTTACAAATATAATAATACAAAATGGATTAGCATTATTAGAAAGAAAGATTAAACTCTTTCAAACAGAAGTATCTTTTTTAGGATTTAAAACAAAAAATAACACAATACATCCTATGAACAGAACTATCACCTTTGCAAATAAATTTCCTAATGAAATAACAGATAAAAAACAATAGGATGTCGTAACTATGTGGCCAGCTTTTATGAAAAGGTGCTCAAGATCAGCAATTATTAGTACAAAGACTAAAGAAGAATCCAACTTGAATGTAAAAGCATTATAATTGCAATAGGTTTGTATTAAGACTTAGCCTTAAGTCTCTACCTTTTCATTTTAGTTACAGATAGACTTACTAGATGTTTATAAGAAGAAATACTTTGGTTCATGTTATTTGCAGATGATAGAATCCTAATAAACGAAACAAGAAGAATACACTTGAAATTAAGTAGAAATATTCTAGAATCTATTGGTTTTAGGGTCCGTTTGGTAATTAGTCGAAATAGAAATGGGGAAGTGGATGTGAATATTTTTAGAAAGTGTGAGAATAATATAATATAATCAGGGTAAAGTAGGAATAAAGAGGGTAGTTGCATAAAAAATTTGGAATATAAGACTACAATGGAAAAAGTAAGGTAGTTAGATATTAAGATGTCAAATCGATTTTGAAAAGTGTGTGGGAAGAAACGAAAAAAGTTTCCCATTTCTACCAATTAACAAACGAACCTTTAGAGTTAATCAACAGAATGCAACCTCAATAATAGCGAGCACTTACATGAAGAACCAATTAAGATATCAAACCAGGTAGTACCAAGAACTAATCACTTTTGGCATTTAAGATCAATAAGTTAAGAAAATAGATAAATTGAGAAATATATTATAAATACAACCCAAACATGATGGAACAAATGGTAGAATGTTCAGGAATTTTATGTGACCTTCGAGTTTCAAATAACTTAAAAGAAAAATTTTATAAGATAAAGATTAGACCAACTATGCTATTGGGGAATTAAAGACTGACACATATAAGGAATGAGTGTAATAGAAAGGAAAATGTCAAGGTGGATGAGTGATTAAACAAGAAAGATAAAATTAGAAATGAAGTAATTAAAGATAATCTAAGGATGAAGCCAATAAGGAAATAAAATGAAAAAAAAAATGTATACTAAGGTGGGTTGGATATGTTAAACTGAGGCCTAAAATAAAACTAATTAAGATAGTTGAGTTTATTTAAATAGAAGACAGTAAAAGAATGAGAGGAAGACCTATATATGTAGGAAGAACTAGATATGAACATGCCAGAGGTTACTAAAAACATATTTCATAATTGTAAAGAATGGTGCAGCAGAATGCATAAAGCTGACCCTGCGTTAGAGGGAAACAGCTTATGATGATAATGGTGGTGATCTTCTCTCTGATCCAATTATAATTCAATCAGATTTTTATCAAGTTACAATATTTGTTTTAGCTAAAAAGCTAATGTATTTACCTGTCATGTTGAACATCTGGATACTACGGTGGAAATGTCCAGTTCACTTTGGGTCTTGTCCAGAGTATAAAAGATCTCCATAGCAACATCTCATAATTGATACAACCAGAAGATGACATTCAAGGTTAACTATATTTTACATTTATTATTGATCCAATTAAATTAGAGTTGTTTCATTTTATTTTGAACAATTCAATAGCTTTTGTTTTTGTGGACTTTTAAATACCAGGTTTTTTATGTATCTAGGTTGATTCTGTACTTTTTTCACTATTCCTATGAGCCACTTTTGAAGCAAGCTCATATGGTGTGAAGCATAATACCTTTTTTGGTTAGCCTTCAAGTATGCTCAAGTTACACATATAGAAGCCCATTAAAGAAACAATAACCCATCTGAAGAATGCTCATACACAGTGACGAATTTTAGGGGCCTTTTAGTATGGTTTAAGTAGTTGTGCGGTAACCAATACTTGAGGATTTTTTATCTGTATGTAGCATAATGTCCTATGGCAAGACATGCATTAATTGAATAAAATAGAAGGGAATTTTTTTGTATCACAGCTAAAGGTTGTGGCGTGACCCCAAAGGATTACTAAATGTTCTTTCTATCCCACTTCTCTCATCATCATGCTTTTCTTTGAATCATTTTATTTTCAAATCCTGGTTCTGCTGTTTTTGTTCGAATTATAACACAAGAATTTAACTGGTCATGAATTTTTTATTTTCCATTTATGAGAATATTTTTTAGGTGTATTTCTTTTAATATTTGAAGATATCCTGTGTGAGCTTGTCTATTAATAATCCAAGGATTGATGCATGCTGTAGGCTCTTTGAAGATATTCCTATTAATCTTAGAAAACATCCTTTTTGAACTTCATCTATGAATAATTTAAGATTGATGTGCTCCTTGCTACAACCCTCTGAATTCTAATATTTATGATGTAATTTTATTAGGAAACCAGCAATATTATGACATTTTTTGCGCTTTTTTATCTAAACCACTAGGGTAATTATTGTCAAGGCTCAAAGCACTTTCTTCTACGTCAAGATATAAGTATAAATGTATGTACATCTAAATGGGTTCCAGTTTGTTGAAACCTGTGCAGTTGGGGCCGTTTTGATGATTAAATTAACATTGAATCTTATCATTTTGTTTAACATCACTTCTTTAGTTATGTTACTAAAAACCAGTTTAATCGAAGACATAGGAAGATACGAAAATCACTTATATCCATTCAAACAAGGTTAGAATGTTATAATAATTTACGAAACATTCAGCTACGTAGAAAATGTTTTGAAAGGTATAAATGTTGAATTAAAAGCTTTAAAATCAATATAGCAGTCAAACAATTTTATGATATTGGCTTGACCCTTCAAATAATAATGGCCCACACAAACCTTTAATTGAGATGACGTTTGAATTTCTAGTTAAACTATTCTAAAATATAATAGGAAATAGATTTTTCATAATCATTAAAGTGTGCCCAATGGAGATGTTTCTTGAAATACGACAATGCCTTTAGGATGTTACATCTATTACAAAGCAGAATTTTTGGATATAGTTGATTAGGATTTGTAAAAATTTTAGGAATGCAAATATCACCTACCTCTTTGTATTCCTTCTTTCTTGAGTTCAGCTCTCACGTTTGGATATTTGGATTCGACAGAGATACTTCTATTCATTGATTAAATATAGCAGCTTGTTGATCTCTACATAGTTTTCAATCATAATTAATACAATGTCCTATTTAGCTTCTACGTCATGCATATGCTTGTAGATCCTTCTTTCTCTACCATAAAATTCAACATTTGGCTCCCCTGCTAGTACATTGTGTACCTGATTTATATCTTTCATCAAATCAGGATGAGTTGATGTGAGGCATGAAGCTCTTGTAAATTAAGATTTATTTTGTTTAGGACTTTTATTTTGGAAGATTTGTTATTTTAGAGATTTAGTATTATTAGTTCGAATAATGGTTTGGATTGTTTTAGACTATTTGTTTTTATTTTTAATTATTTCTTAGCCCCACGAGTTTACTTGTCATACAAGTTAGGGGTGGGAATCGAGGCGAGCCATACCGGGTCAAGGTTTGCCCAATCCTGACCCTACTTTTTAAAAATTGAGTTTGACCCTCTTTTTATACCGAGTCGAGACAAGGTTGGTTTGACCCTCACTTTTTTTTAATAGGTTCCGGGACAAACTTCGGGTTGATATCAGACCGGTTTCAGGATAGCGGGTCGGGTCAAAAATACGGGTCAAATAAGATAATTTTAAAAATTTATATACTTATCAAACATAAGTATACATCTATACTAAATTTAAATATTATATACTTCAATATTTCACTAATTATTAAAAAACACATAATTAAGAAAACAAAATATTTGAAAATATAGTATAAGTTTATTAAAATAGGTTAATATACAATTACACATAAGAGTTATTTATGTACAAATTCTTTTTATTGATTCTTATATTGCTTTCTGAATAAATTGATTCTTCTATTGTTAATAAAATTGAATATAAAAAAGTGAGAATTTTGAAAGAAAATAATAATAATATTTAAATATAGGCTTATAAATTTTTAATAAATTAGTATATGCGGGGCGGGTCGGACTCTTCGGGTAAAGACATGGTCGACCCACCCCAATCCTATTTTTGAATTCGGGTCAAAATTTCTGACCCATTCCTATACCGGGTCAAAAATATATTGGTTTTACCCGGCCAAAAACAGGCCGAGTCAAAGCCGGGTAACGGGCCGACCCACCCCAATTCCCACCCCTAATACAAGTTGCTTAGTTCACAAGTTTGCTTGTTGAGTAGAGTTTTGTTTTCTTGTTGTTTAAGCTATCTTTTCTTATAAATATGGTTATTTGGGTTCTACGTAAGACGGTTTACTTTGATAATGGAATGAGATCTTTGTTCCCCTAAAATTCTTACTTCCCTTCTTCTTTTTCCTATTTGTTTTTATCGCCACCTGCATTAGCTTTAGCCCATGAATAGTTTGCATTCATGATTGATGGGAGCCAGAATTTTAGAACTGAGCCACATATGGCAATAGAGGAAAATAGAGAAGAGATGACAAAACAGCATGGTTGGATGTTATGGACAAATTTCGTTGCAAACATATGCCATTTAATGTTAATAAAAAAGAAATGACAGTGCTGGCCTATTTTAAGTCTTAAATAAACGCATAGAGGCTATCTGCAATAGATGAAACAATCCCAGCTTATATACACATTGCTGGCTTATTCGTAAGGCTTATATAAACACGTATAGGCTATGCCCAATGGACGAAACAATCTGAGCTTATCGGCGTATAATCTTATATACAATTATTAGAAAAAAATGTCCTGATATAAAGATTTTTGTGTGTACTTCTATTTTAATTCAATGTTGGCATCTAAAGAAGTGATTTTGGTTCTAACTATACAATCGTATTTATCTAAATTTGTCATGAAGTTTCAACAAAATTTTCTTAATTTTTTGATTTTCTATTTTATGAATAAAGTTTTTGATAAACATGGTATTATCTCTTACAAAAATCTAAATAAAATGATGTTATCTATGATTAAAAAACAATAATATCTCTACAAAGGCCATTGACATATCCTTAATTAGCGATGAATAAACAACAATTTTGATCAAAAATAATGGTGATTGCATCTTGCACACAATTTGGCTAGCATTGAGCCGACATGCATTTCAATCTCCTTTGACAGAATCAGTCAGCCGTTATTGTGGATAAATGTCTTCATTCTTCTCAAATCCAAATTGACAAGGTACATTCTTGATACAGTGATTTGCACACTGATCCAAGTGATTATTAGTATCTTCTGGCAGTTACAAGATTCATATACCATTAAACAATTAATATGAAATATATGGTCCTTCTGAAAGCAATTACCTGGCTGAGGCAGTGCCTAGACGGACTGCACACTCGTGATATTTATTCAGCTGCTTCAGTATGAATGTGAGGTGGCTATTTACTCCACAAATGACAATATGATCGGCTTCCATAACTTGCAACTGTGCTCCTTCTCTGATCTTCTGCACATTATTCTGTGCACATTAAAGTTGTAAGGAAGGAAGTGATAATGATTGAGCATGAATGCTCAGTAGGTTTATAGGTAAGGATGGCCAAAATTTACCCTAAACTGTTCTGTCATTGTACCCAGTAAGCGAGTATAAAACAAGATTCCCCAAATAGCAAGTACAAAGCCAATAACACGCTCAATACGGGTCTTTTGCTGTGGCAAAACCAGCAGGAAAAAACTACCAGTGAGTGGATCTGATTCACTAGGTTTTGCAGATTCAATATATATGCTCTAGAACCATACATGCAAGTGTGTGGATGAAGAACAAAGGCATGCCCAAGCTTCCCAAAAACAATCTTCAAGGGATTGACTCCTTTCCCTGAAATTTACAACCATAACCTCCTTCATTGGATGTCATCCATGATCAATTACTCAAATTGAACAAAAAATTGCGGGTTCTGAGCAATACCTATACTGGTAGAAGAGGAAACCTCCAATGATGACAAATGAGAAGCATGCTGAAAGCAGTGCTATTAGAAACCTACGAAAGATCAAATAGGCATCCATGACAAATAAATATTCTGCATGCAACTACACCAATGTTTATCAAAAACATACAGGCAAAGCTGATTTTCTTGGCAGGTTCTTTGGGGTTTGTTTAGGAATTGATAAAACTTTTGAAGAAAAGTGTTTGGTGTGAAAGTTTTTGAATTGGGAGAAAATGATATCATATAACAGGGGTAATGATAAGGAATAAAGAGAATAAAGTTAAAATAGATAGATTAATTGTATGGGTAGTTGTGTAGAAATGATTGAAAAGTAGGGTAACTGTATAGGAAGATGTAAAGAAATAATTAAAAAAATATGATAGTTATATAGAGTGAAAAGTTTTAGTTTGAAGGATTTTTGGTGAAAACAAACATACCCTTAATATGCTTGTACATGCCCAAGTGGACTTAAATATTGAAAGATTCATAATAACAATACTGAATAACTGATATTAATGACTATTCCATAATATTATGAATTAATAAAGAAATTTATTATTACATCATTTATTTTTTTCTTAAAAAAAAGAGAATTTTTTGTGGTAGGTCATGCTCTTGGACCACTTACACAATACCTTTTACATTCTTATCTTTCGGTAACACCAGTTGTTTCATTCTGTCGGTAATAAACCGCTATATGCTAGTTGACCCAGTATTTTATATATTAACTTTCAGTAAATGACGCGCGAGAGAAATGCGAAACAAGGCTAGCACAATGCTACACACCAAAGTTGATAAATAAGCCTCCACACAAAAAATCAATTATAAGGAAAAGAGAAAATTTAGAAATTCTTATTCATGAAAAACTGTCTACAAAATAAGAGAAACCACAAATTTATAAGTAAACCCTAGCTACCACTACACGCACCTATGCAAAACCTCATCTACTTTTGCACATTTTACTAAAAATAGTAACACGTGATTTACTAAAAATAGTAAATTCGGATTTCACTAAAAATAGTAAAAACAAAAATTAATAAAATAAAATCTATAAGAGTTGTTATGAAGCTGGCCTCGAACCTAGCCTTCCATTGACATATTACAACTCGCATAATTCCACCTGGATCAAAAGCCATAATCATCTGAATTTGTCTTGCTTTTTTATTGCGTAAAGACCTCTCCATTTGCCATCCTGGTAATCCTATCCACTAGGGGATTTCCCCTGCTTAGTGTCCTATGTTATTCTCCTTCACTTGATAAAAACTTGACCTCGAGTTTGCTGAGGTATCTAGGTAAAGAAATTTATCCAAAGAATAAAATTGGTAAATATCCGCCACGTTTAATGTTTTGGAGATTCCCATTGAATCCAGCAAATCCATAATATATGCTTTATTATTGACTCTTTTCATAAGTGGTGACCCCTCAGGTAAATTGTCCGACTTCAATTTCTTGAACTGCTATAGTAATGGCTTCATTGTATCAAGGTGTTCTACTACTTTCTACTCCTCTTCCTTTGTCAACACAACTTTTACAATTGAATCGTGCACCTCTTTTGACTCTTCGATAACATAAGATTTCAATTTTGTGCTCCTCTTCTTTTGTCAACACTTCTTTTAAAATTAGATTCTGAACCTATTTTGACTCTTTGATAACATAAGGAATTTCAATTTTCTGTCCCTCATCCACATCAATTACTGTTTTCTTTTTAGTCACCTTTTCCTCTTTGCATCGATCAGTAAGAGTGGTAGCATCATATGTTAATATATTTGTTTCAGTAGATTCCTTATAATTATTCTCATAGTAACTCTGGTGCCATAATGACAAAATCTCTTCATAATCAAGGGGAAAAAAATAATCATGCATAAAATGTTTCATCCTCCACCATGATTAAATTGGCGTCTTTACTTCACGAACCCTTCTGGAACACAATTTGTCCCACCATACCGAAGCCAAACCCTTAAGTCTGCATGCAACAAGTTGCACTTGTTTCTGTTCCGGAATATTTACATATTCAAAAAAACCTATCTACTTCTGCAATCCAATCCAAGAATTCTTCAATATCAAGATCCCTATAGAAGTAAGGAAAAATATTTACCTTTAACCTGAACTCGTGGTTGTCTCTATCACCATAATAGCTTTTTCCATATCTACGTTTTTCGATCAATTCTGCAAAATAATTTTCTTCTTCATCTAAATCTTCCACGTAAACATGTTTTCTATAGTCATATGCAAGAATATATCTGTCAAAAGGTTGCTCGCGAGCACAGTTATCTCCGGTATGTGGCCTCTCATCATTCTAGTTCATGTTCGCATCTATGCTTAGAGCTTTGCATTGAACTGTAATTTTTTTAAAACGTCGTTCCAAATACTGGAATTTATGATTCATCTACTGCTCCCGAGCTCTCAATGCCACCCCACAATCATGCCTTGTAGATCATAAGGTCTCAATTCTTCGATCTTCGTCACGAGAACCATCGCCTCCATCACTGATTTGTTAGTCATGAGATTGGATGAGATTGTCTGTTCTGATACCAATTGATGCAATGAGGGTAACGTGAAAAAAGGCTAGTATAAAGCTACACCTCGAAGTTGATAAACAAGCATCCACATGGAAACTCAATGACAAGGAAAAAAGAAAATTTAGAAATTTTTATTCATGGAAAACTATCTACAAAATAAGATAAACAACAAATTTATAAGTAAACTTTAGCTACCACTACACACACGTACATAGAACATACACAAAACCTTAACCACCCACTTGCGCATGTTTTACTAAAAATAGTGAAACGTGCAATTTACTAAAAATAGTAAATTAGGATTTTATTAAAAATAATAAATTCAGAAATTACTAAAAATAGTAAAAATGAAAATTAACGAAATAGAATTTACAAGAGTTGTCACAAAACTGGCCTCGAAAATAGCTTTCCATTGATATATTATACCTCTCATAATTCCACCTAGACCAAAAGTCATAATTTTCTAAATTTGTCTTGCTCTTTTATTGCATAAAGACATCTCCACTTTGCGTCCTAATAATCCTACACACTCTAAGATTTCGACTGTTTGGCGTCCGACGTCATTTACACCAAAGTAAGATAGTAGTTGGAGGATGTGCGTGAATAGCTAAGCCATCAACAAATTCATGATCGGGTATAAATTTCTAATTTTGAGACTGAATGACATGCTTGATAGGTTACATGGAGCTACGGTGCTCAAAAATTGACCTTCGAAATGGATACCATCAGATCCGCATCAGACCGGGGGACGAGTGGAAGATGGCCTTCCAAACAAAGGAGGGGCTTATCAATGGTTGGTGATGCCACCTTGATGTCAAATGATCCTAGCACTTTTATGCGACTCATGAATCAGGTACTCAAACCCTTTATTGGAAAGTTCATGGTAGTTTATTTTGATTATATCCTGATTTATAGTCAATCAAACGAAGAGCATCTTCTACATTCACGGGAGGTAATAATAGCTTTGCAAGAAAATAAGTTGTATGTGGATCTTAAAAAATGCAATTTCATGACAAAGAAGTTATTTTTGGGCTATGTAATCAATGCAAAGGGAATTCAGGTTGACGAAGAAAATATTCGAGCAATCAAAGAATGGCCCACCCCGAAAATAATTATAGAAGTTCGGAGCTTCCATGGGTGGCCACATTCTACAGACGTTTCATCAGAGACTTCAGCAGCATTGCAGCACCAATCACGGAATGTTTAAAGAAAGGGAAGTTCTAATAGGGAGATGAAGCCACTACTAGCTTTGCAGCTCTAAAAGAAAAACTATGCACATCCCCTATTCTAACTTAGCCGGATTTTGATACTCTATTTGAAGTTGAATGCGATGCAAGCAGAGTGGGAATAGGAGTTGTTCTTTCTCAAAAGAAGCGGTCAATGGCTTTCTTTAGCTAGAAGTTCAGCGATGCGAGGTGCAAGTGGTCCATGTATGACAAAGAATTTTACTCTGTCGTGCATACTTTAAAGAATTGGGAACATTATTTGGTTGGACGAGAGTTCATTACGTACTCAAACCATGAAGCTTTGACGTATCTTAATAGTAAAAAAAATTAATAAAATAGAATTTATGAGAGTTGGCACGAAGCTGGCCTCAAAAATAGCTTTCTAGTGATATATTATAGCTCTCATAATTCCACCTAAATCAAAAATCATAATTATTTGAATTTATCTTGCTCTTTTATTGCATAAAGACCTTTCCATTTTGTGTCCTAATAATCCTACCAACTTCAGGATTTCACCTGCTAGGCGTCCTAAAAGATATAGCATTGAATCCTAGGGTTCACTATATAACCATCAAAATAGAAATAAAGATAAATACCATCTAACGTCACTAAGAACTAGAAAAATTTTAAAAGTAGAATTATTCAATAAAATTGATTAATATTAAGAAAATACAAAATTTTAATATGAGATGAGACTCGATCCGCAACCATATTTACAACTATTATTTTAGGATTTCATGGAACCTCTCCAGTTAGATCTACCTTGATGATGAAAACAAAATCTAATCCAATCGTTTTGTTGGTGTAGAAAATATAAATAATCATTCATAAAATTTGAAAATCAATTAGAACCATTTACAGATGTATTAGAATGTTCTAAAAATTTATGTAACCATTTATCAAAGTAGGAAGACTATGCATCATAATTTTGAACTAACAGCTTTGAAATAGATACACAAATCAAACAATTTTATTACACTTTAACTAGAGGGGGCCATGAAAATATTTGACTGATATGAATCTTAGTTCCTTAATTAAATAAATGATTTTAAATCTAATATGTATGGGTGCAAGTGGGTTAGCGTTTGGAGTCAACCCAACCCATCCCAATTTCACCCATTTTAACTTCAATCCACCCCAACGCAACCTAGTTTCTAAAATCCCTAACCCAACCAAACCTTATATATCCTAACCCAAATTATGTGCATAGCCAAGATTGGTCGTGCTCGTTAGCTATGTTTGTGGGTTTCAACATTTGTAGATTTGGACGTCTGTTAGTTGCAATTTTGTCATCAATAAACAACGCATCGGCATCATCAGAGAAGATGAGTATGCATGGCCATAATGAAGAAGAACAAAGGCATCGCGATTCTAGCGACCAAAGCAAAATCCAATGTGACGGATCTATCATCAGCATTTGAACGAAGAGAGGAGATCATTGATCAAAGTGATCCACATAGACAAGCTAGTGGCGATGCATGAAGAAAGAACAATCGATGCGGCGAGGGCTACGGATCGTGTAGTTGGTTTTAAAGAAGGTTAATAATGGATCATCACATAAGAATAGAAATTTTTAATAAAAATAAGCAGATTTTCATGGTTTAGATCTTGTAATCCAAAAGTCTGATTTGGATTATTCAAGAGCTTATTTCTACGTTTCGAGGTGCACTGAATCAAACAGACGGTTCAGATTGGTCATATTTTGCTTATGCTGAAATGTTTGATTGAATAATGGAAAAGATAGAAGGAAGCAGTTCTAATTTGGAAATCAGGGAGAGCAGTTCAAGTCAAGAAGCTGTGCAAAATAATTTCAGTCAGCCATCAATTCAGACAAGCATAAAGGTGGCGAATGTGGTGGAGCATTTAATGGGCAAAATGATGATAGCGAGACCTTTGAAGAAGAAATCTCAAAAGCCTACGAAGATGAGTACTAATGCATGGAAAGATATGAGAGATCTAGCAACAAGTACAATTCAGATATATATATCTCACATATAACAACCTTCAAGAGGTGATCAGCTTAACAAAATGGAGGAAATTTGGATGAAGATGAAGAATAGGTATAAATCTAAATCATTAACAAATAAATTATTTGAAAAAGAAATTACATGGCCTCAGATTTTTAAACATAGAGGCTCTGGAAAGCACTTGGATGAATTTAATGAGACTGTAATGGAATTAACTACTTTGAAAGAGAGGACCAAAGAGAAGGATAAGGATTACATCTAGTGGTCTCATTACTTGAGTCAATTGATCACGATGATGTTGTTATTTGGAAAAGATACCTTGAAATTAAATAACAGTATTGCTTCTTTGCTAATGAACAAGTCCCGAATAAAGAGCAATGTTAAAGGATCATTAAGTGGTGAGAGTGCATTTATTGTGACAAGTGATTGTGATACAGAAGAAGATCATCAAACAATCCGAATGGATCCGAATGAAGCAGAAGTTTATCCAGACCCAGTAGAGATATCATATGTTGGGAATGTGGTAAGAAAGGTTACATAAGAAGACGTTATCACAAGTAGAAAAAGATCCAAAAGAAAGAGAAAGAGAAGATAGATGAATTTGAATCACTTGATTATTCCTTAGTTGTTCTAGTTATGGTAATGATGTAATACTTATGACGGAAGCATGTACAAGTAATGATGATTAGATTCTAAATTCTGGATACTCTTTTCACATGTGTGCAGACAAAGATGCGCGATGATAGTACTATGAGAATGATAAATAAGGTAGAGGACAAAGTTGTTGATGTTAGTACAATACAGATTCACATGTTTGATGGAGGTATTTGGAGATTGGTTGGTCTGAAGTATGTTCCTGATTTATGAATGAAATTAATTACATGAGAATGTTAGACTCTGTAGGGTACGGGATTTCTGCTGGAAGTGGAGTTCTCACCATAACGAAGGGAGTCATGGTTGTGATGAAAGGTCAAAGACTGGAAGCTTGCAAAGATTGATAGGGAGTGTGTTGACAGGCGGAGTTCTTGTGAGATTTCGAGTTGCAGGTACAAGTGAAGCACAGATGTATAGTTCCATCATGAATTTTTGAGAAATATACTTTAGCTTCTGTGATCAGCAGAGAAATCTCTAATTGAGATGACAGTGAAATCAGTAAGAGGTGAAACTACTATAAGGGTCGTACGGTGGAAGTGAGTTGTACATGACATCCAAAAGGAGTATGATTAACCATGCAAGTTTGAGCATGATTGAAGGAACGTGAAAGCAAGCACAATGGTTAAAGACACAAGTTTCACTACAAGCCGGTTGCCTTGTTGGGTGCAAAATTCAAGCCAACGCGGAGATTTATTAGGTTTTTATTGTACTTTGTGTATTGATTATGCATAAAGGTTTGCAGAGGGTTTGCATATAGGATTGCGCATGGAATTTGCATATGTAAATACATGTATGTGAGAGCTATAAATTGGCAAGAAGTCCGTAAGGTTAACATTACAGAAAATAGAGAATAAGAATCCTTGTATGAGATTGTACGTGAAAGACAATATTGCCTGTAAGAGTAAAGTTATAATTGTTTTTTTATTGAATTACTCTTTTCTTAGTGGAGTAGGCTTTTAACCAAATCATATAAATTGTGTGTTCCATGTGCTTGCATAATGTTGTTAACCCTAATAGATGATGATCAGGTACACCCAATTGTTACACCTAAGAAACAATCCCATGTATTTTATATTTTATTACCATTTTCTATATTTGTATTTTTTTACGAAATTTCAAAAATCAAAATTTTTCACCCATCTCACTCTCCTGCACATGAAAAATTATACGATTTTTTATTTTTTGAAATTTTGTAAAAAAATATATACAACTATTTAAAAATAGTACAATTTTCCATATGAAACTAAACGTGTAAGCTCGCATAAAAATGACAAAAATATAAATTAATAAAATAAACATATAATACACAACTTGTTACTTACCTAAGGAACAATTCATTATACAGGATCGTCATCCATTTATACATACAGATAAAGAGAGAGAAAAAAAACTTCAATACACTGTCTTACCAATTCATTTCGATAACACAGTCTAGTGTCGGTCCCATCTTGATGATTTTGACAAATCCAATCCATCCACTGTATTTAATACTTTATTTTACTTAAATACCAAAATCATCCGAATGCAAGATTCGCATCATTCTCAAAATTAAGAATCACTTAAGAGTATTTTAAATCCATTACAAATGATATATTTATTATAAGGATTCATAATGTCACAATTCAATATCTAAACCACCTAATGATTTTATGCAATTTCATAACATACAAAAATGTCAGTGCAAAGATCTAAGTGATTTTCTAAATTTGTATGCGTTTTTATCCATTTTCAGAAGATATGTCCCACATATTACTTCGATTGATTAATTTTTATTTTGAGAAGTGATCCTGTTAAGCGAATGTCTTGCTTAGACCACCTCAAAAAACTCATTTACCACATTTTTTTATACATATACTTGTTTATTTAAGTGTATTTAACATATAAACCAAGTTTTCCATTTTGGTATGTGTGCATATATTTTTTTGAGATTTTTCAACCCTTAAAAATTTTGATTTTTTAAAAATAAAAAAATAAATATGTAAAAATACTGTGAAATAACAAAACTTAGTATATAGATTAAATACACTTAGAAAAACATATTTATGAAAAAAATCAAAAAATAAAATAAAAAATGAATATTGTAACTTAAGCATATATACAATATATTGCATATAATCATGTCTGGGAGCTGTTCCGGTGCAACGTCACTGCACCGGAACAGCCGTGCAGTGGCCCCAAAACGGGGCCCACATGATCATGAAATCATGATCTACTCCACTCATTGTATTTAGAATAATGTATTCTATAACCATACCAATTTTCATCCCAATCAGATATGTATATGGGCCCCATCTGAAAATGGTACAAATCCAACGTAATAAACTGAAAATGGTACAAATCCAACGTAATAAAATAGTTTAATGTAAATAACAACTTTAAAGTATCTGATTGGGATGAAAATTGGTATGGTTATAGAATACATTATTCTAAATACAATGGGTGGAGTAGATCATGATTTCATGATCATGTGGGCCCCGTTTTGGGGCCACTGCACGACTGTTCCGGTGCAGTGACGCTGCACCGGAACAAATCCCATCATGTCTCATATATATCTTTATCGATGAGTGATCCTATTAGTCCGGGCTAAGCAAATGCCTTGGTTAACTCACTTTAAAAAATTTATTTACAACAAATTTTTTTTGGTTTTTCTTCACACACTTATTTATCTAAGTATATTTAACATATAAACCAAGTTTTACCATTTTTGGATACTCGTATTTTTGTTTTTAGATTTTTAAAGATACATATGCATAGATCTTTAAAAATCTATAAAAAAAAATATACACATATCCGAAAATGTAAAACTTAGTTTATATGTTAAATACACTCAAATAAACAAGTGTGTGAAGCAAAAAGAAAAAAAAAATTGTTGTGAGTATTTTTTTGAGGTGCGCTAAGAGGGGCATTTACTAAGCCCGGGCTAACAGGATCATTCCTCATTTATATAATATATGTATGCATATATATATATATATATGTATGTGCTCGCTTCTATGAAAACCCTCTTTTATGTGAACCCTTTCATTTTTAAAAGCTTCAGAGTTGATGGAAAATCTACTCCATCAATTATATTAAGTATCATTTATATTAACATGAAAACTCTCATTTGTTTAGTATCATTGTATATAGGTTCTATCTACAAATGTGTAAAATCAACATAATAAAATAATTTAATGTTAGATAACAATTTTAAAGTTGTATTTTCAACATCTAAATTATCATGCTTATGTAGATAAATAATTTTATAAATATTATTATATTCTAATATATATGTGAATAGATCTAATCATTTTCCCCAATTTACACATGAATAAAACCATTTTTGAGAAAATGTAGCCGTGCACATATTTGATTTGGATGAAATTTAGTCTCCTGACTAAATAAATGATGTTAAATACAATAAATGAATTGAATTTTCTATCAAATAATTAAAAACATAAAAATTGACGGGGTTATATGGCTCCACTTTTATGTAACCTGGTTACCCAGAAGTGGAGCCCATAAACGTATATTATCAAAACTCTCTCTCTCTCTCTCTCTCTCTCTCTCTCTCTATGTGTGTGTGTGTGTGTGTGTGTGTATTTACGCACATACGCGCTTATGAAACTATAACATCATAGTAGTGTTGTGGATCTTTTGCATTTAGAATAAGATGTTTTGCACATAACTCCAATGTCTTTAAAAATAATCAAAAATTTTAATCTTCAAAATCCTCATTTATGATGCATTTCTAAATCACGTGTTGCACTTCAAGATTCCTTCCTTTTCCTTAACAACATAAAGGATGATATAATTCAATGCAAATATTGCATTATAAATTGACAATAATCTATAGAACATTGAAAGCCCTAATGCCCCCAAGGAGATAGAGCTCATGCTCTTAGATGTGGCGGTCAATGATTCATATGTATGCTCTAAGACGTCTGATTTTGTTCTTCCCATATGATCCCAAAAGATCCTAAGACCATGTACACTACAATTGTTTGAAGACTCTAAACTTCAATATCTAGATAAAATGAAATTAAAACGTCAAGGGAATTTCACAGTATCCTGGGCATAGTAGGTGCATATAGAAAGTGGACTTCTTGTTGGTCTTCGGCCTAGGCTAATACATCAGACTCATGTCCGGTGGTGTGGTTGTCTTAGAAAGGTAGTAAGTCATTGGTGTCTAATGTCCATGTTTTCAAATGTGGTATAAGAATTAGGATTTGAAACACAAACTAGAGATAACTCCACTGTAAGGCTGGTGCTTGCGTAAGATGTTAGATATCAACCAACTGAAAATGCTACACAACTCTTTGTAACTTTACAAGCGCAAGAAGATGATACAGCGGGCAGGTAATACACAGTTTTTTTTAACAAAAGACCAATTATAAAAGGCGAAGAATGATGGCATATCGTTACATTTTATAAAGATGTTAGCCACATGATGGCAGAAAGATGAAAAAAGAATTCAACCACTCACCGTAGAACTTCAAATAAATTATTAGAAGGCAACAAAATTATGAACACTTACGTTGAAATGTCCCGCTCAAGCTGGATGTTGAATAGATAAATTAGCCGTTCAAAGCTCCATTTAGCTTCTTTAAGTGAAGGGAGGGATACATCCAATTGAAGAGGTACAGGCTTGTTCATAGAATTGGAGATACAGGCAAAAGGCAAACTTGTAACAGCAAAAACACCATGAAAACAAGGAAACAATCGCTGAACCATCCTTATCAAAGCATATACTGGATTTACCCATTTCACTCTGGATATGACATATAATGATAAAGATCCTATTGATAGTTCAGGTTGAAAGGCCTGCAGTGGAGATGAAGCAAACATACAATTATCAGTTTTACATAGTGTGAAAAACACAAATTCTTATTGACCTTCTAAATTGGAACTCCTTTGAAGAACACAAAGGGCATGTTTTTTTAAAACCAAAACTTTTCGCTCTCCACAACTACCCCTTTTTTAATCATTTTTCACATCTTCTTATATAACTACAGCCATAGGTCTGACCACAACCACGATGTTCTGGGTTTGGTAGAGGGAGCATGTCACAGATCGCACAATGTATAAGAACATGTTGAATCTTGGGCTAATGAATAAGATGGTCACTTCACCTGAACTAGTTTGATGCCAATCCTCTTTTGGGGTAAAACCCTCATTACTACATTTTGTTAACCATCACCACACCAAGTCAGTAAATATAATGGCAAACCAGTACATGTAATAACAAATCAAGTCAAATGGGAAACAAATCTCAACGGATTTTTTTTCCTTCTTTTTTATTTCTTTGGGATACTATGTAAAAGCAGAGATTGGTTAGTGAACAGGCAACTGTGAGAGATGAGGAAATATATGCTGTCACTCACTGTCGTTTGTTTAAATTTTTTATCAAAAAAATCCACATACTCCTTAAGTCCTTTTGAGTTTCCTTAGTACCTCTGCAGTCCTATTTTCCACTGACATGACCTAGTAAATCAATCAGAATTCAAAAGAAAGCATCCCTTGTCCGGCAATTTCTTGTAGTTCAAAAAATGAACAAAAAACTCAAAAATCAAAAGAAAAATAACGCAGAAACCAAGAACCCAAAATAACAAAAATGCAAATCTACTGGAAAGTGAGTTCTGAAATTATGGACTGAAGAACAAAAAAGTATACCTTTTGATACATCAAGAAAGACGGTATTTTTGATTTGTCGCTCTTTTCAAGCATTGGAGGCTTGATGCACCCTTCCCGAGGCTTAAACCTTGAGTCAGCATTAAGGGACTCAATACCTGATATGTTGGAAGACACAGAAATAGCTGGGATATCCCATGTCATTTTCACATTCAGGGCCCTGATTCCTACTAAGAATGACTTCAACTATTCAGAATATATGCAAGAATAAAGATGCCCACATGCTCATCCATGTCATTGGCCTTTCCAGAGTTGACATTTAATGTAGCTCAAACCTTTGGTTGTAAATGAGTCAAGATCAAGGTACATGTATCTGGAACAAGCAGTTTTGTGATATGTAATCCAGCAAGAAGGAATTGTTTGTAGCATATAAGTACACATAAAAACTAGTCTACTTAACAGCCGTATTCCACTATATATCTTGAGGAGTTTCTCAGCCTTTCCTGAGTTGACATTTAATGTAGCTGAACCCTTTGGTTGTAAATGAGTCAAGATCAAGGTACGTGTATCTGGAACAAGCAGTTTTGTGATATGTAATCCAGCAAGAAGTTGTTTGGAACATTTAAATACACATAAAAACTAGTCTATTTAACAGCCGTATTCCACTATATATCTTGAGGAGCTTCTTCTTCTTCTTCCCTATTCTAATATGTAGAATTTAAACAAATACACTAACTATTATCTACTTAAAAATTCATGATATGTTAAATATTCAGGTCTACATCTTCAAGCCAATGATAGAATACAGTCAACATGGTCTTCATTCACATTCACCGCTTTAACATCCAAAACCTTAATAATTCAGGCTTACTCCTCAGCATTGAACCTCTGAAAAAGTTAAAAATTTTGCTTCAACAATTCAAGAGTAGGCATAATTTGCATCTCACCATCATTATGCCTGAAGAAAAAGTAGCGACTGCCGCATGAAGTTTTAATTCTCCAGCTATGGAATTGAAGAAAAATCCTGCGAACAGAGGACATCTATCACAGCCAAAGTAACTGAATAGCCAATGCTAAGTGTTGTGATATCTCTACCATCAATAGTGTTCTAGTGCAAGTTTGCAAACAAGCTACTATACTTTTGAATCCATATATAGACAATAAATAAAGTAATTTCAGATGAATGCTACTCAAATTGCTTCTTAAGCTTTTCTCCATCATCCTGACATTAAACATTGTTAGGGGAAATGTAGCTAATAAGAAAAACAGTCTTCTCATTTGAACTCTGCAGTGGTTATCCTTGATATTTTTCTGTCCATTCACAAATGAAAACCATCGCTTTAAATTGCATAATCTTAGTGTCAACCATTTGACATCAGAGGTATCCTTTGGCTCCAGGATGCAACCTCAAGAGCTAGTCCACACATTTGACATCAGAGGTATCCATTGATTCAGTTGTCTGATTGAAACATAACAACCAAACTCCTCTAAGCAGCCAACCATAGGATAACAATAAAGAAAAGCAAACGTAGATACTCAGGTGCAATAAACATATTCAAAACAAAAGCGGAATTATCTATATACAACGTCATTTTGTCCAAAATGAAGCATCATTTCCATCTATATTTCAGTAGTACAAGCACCACCAAAGGAATTGGCCCTAAAAATTTGTTTGAGCCCCAATTAATGATTATATGAGATCTGACCCAACCATCGATTTCATTATCATTTATGTAGTTAAGAACTCAAAATTTTCATTAACCAAAAGTTTATTCCGGAGTGATTCCCTGCAAACATTTGCATGACATGAATCATTCACATGGCTGACCTTTTTCACTTCCTAGATGATTTTTTTATTATATTCATCCAAATCTATTCAGTTATTATGCTAAAAATCAAATATTTTGAAAACATTTACATATTATGTATTTATTTTTAAATTTTAACAGTTGTATATTCATCCTCAAGTGTGTTAGGAAATGTGATTTGATTTAAAACCAGTTATTGTGGAAGCATACATAATAAATTAGGATCAAATAAATAACTATAACATCATACGCACAAGACCATACACACAAGACAGAAATATATTATGTGGAAAGTCCTTTAGTTTAAAAAGGAAAAAACACAGGAGAGAAATACGAATTTCCTATGATAAAAAAGTTATTAAGATATGAATTAGAATAACTTACACCCATTCTTTAAATGTTCTATAAGCATCTCCAAATAAGACACTCTGATAACTCTCTTTCTCACACTTTGTTCAACTACTCTAGTAACGATACGATGTTTCTTAACTCCGATACCCTATTGTACAATACTCCCATGAGTACTTATGCAAAACCAATGAGAACTATTACACATTCAACTACAAACCATTACGCAAATACCCTATACGCAAAATACAAGACACAAATCTAACAAATAGTGTCAAATATTTATAGCGTATAAGTTTTCAATCGAAGTGACTTTTAGCATCATAATATAGACATACTAATTTAGAGTTTACATGGTTCAGGCATAAAAAAGTTTAAAAAATAGAAAAAGCAACCGTTTGTATAAACCACTTCATACAAAAATGTGTACGTAATCACTCCCCATGTTCACTTCTAATTAGAAGCAATTTTATAATAAATAAACCACTCCATGCAAACATGTGTAGGTTATCACTTCCCATTTTCGTTTTTAATGAGAACCAATTTTATTATAAATCGCAACCCATTAAAATTGTTGGATAAACAGAAGGTCAGACAGAGAGAATCACAAATTTCCAGCCATCCCACATTGATGAAAATTTTCCTACAGCAACAGCCAGCTCTCAATGCGATCAGCGAACGGGTTCCACGACGGACTAAGACAAGCATACAAATCACTCATCCTTCCCATCCATAAACCTCGGCAGAACGCAATTCAACTCAACAAACAGAATAAGCATTAGATGGAAAGGAATGCAATACAGGGAAAAAATACATGATAGCAGACGACGAGCAGCGAAGACAACGAGAAATCACACAGGAATATGCAGCAATTCAGAAAAAAACTACCTCCGGAATGAAGAAGAATTGCTTCTGCTCATCCTCGATTCGGGGAGGGAAATCCATGAAGGAGATGTGGGCGACAAAACAGTCGTCATCCCCACTCAGCTCCGCAGCAGCAGCTGAGAAGCGCAGAAGAAAATTCAGTTCCAACTCCTCTCTTGTTCAAACCCGGCTAAGCAGCGCCGCTTCTTCACAGATGGTAGCCAGCACCCGACACGACATAACATATAAACCTGCATCAAGGGGAGGTGGAACCCACTTTTTTGGCCATTCCCCCTGCCACCACAAGAGATTCAGAGACGACTCCTTGCATCTTCTTTCTCCCAGCTCGTTTTCCACACATGAAAGTCGCGCAGGCAGAGTCACTGCCGTCGACGGCAAGGATCGATGAGATGCACGTGTGTCTTTTTTTGAAAATGGATAAAACTTTCGTAAAAAGTGACGGAGTGTAAAAGTTGTTAAAGAGAATAAAAATAAATTATATAGGTTTATTAGGTGTGTAATTGTATAGAAATAATTAAAAAAAAATGTTGATATAAAAAATTATAAAATAATTAATTAAAAATAAAATAATTACAAAAGGTCAAAAATTTTGCATAGACAATTTTTGCACATCACCGAATAAACAACATTTTCAGATGACCGTATACTATCGGAATGCTAATGCTGCACAAGTTGAGTGGGGCCCGCGAACGTCACGGCCGCTCGTGCAAGGCGGATAGAGAAGTCAGAATCGGAGGAGACGCAGACAGTGCAGCTGGTGCTGCTCGATTAGAAATTAGGCTATGTATATTTTAAGGGTATAATTCGGTATTTTCGGGTTCGAGCAGTAGTTTGCTCAGTTTATATGTTATTTCTAAAATGTCTATTCTATTTTACCAGCTTAAGAATTGGTTCTTACTGTACTTTATCCTATCCATTATCCATAGGAGCAATTCCGGTTCCAAATCAGTTCTGATAATAACTAATGATGACACGTAAAAAATATTTTTTTGTACTATTTTAAATGATATAAAGCAATGATTATTTATATTTTAGACTTTACAATTTATAATTAATTTCATTTTGTTGTTATTTACATCTATTTTCATAATTTTTGTAGTCTCATTATTCATATTAATAATCACATTAATATCATCATCCGCATTCAAGTTATATGTCATGTTCATCCATCATTACAAATGCAAACTGTATATAAATTATAAAAAAAGTTAAATAAGAAAATTAAACGAACAATAATTTCTTAGTAAATAAGAGATAGAAACTATTATATATTTATTTATATACACTTATTTATAATTATTTACATATCAGGGCACCTGTGTAGGTGCCTATCTGGGTCATTTACGGGTACCCAGCACGTGTATCATACCCTTACCCTGTTTAGGAGATTGGGTAATGATTTATACCTTACCCGTACCTATGAGTAAAATTTTCTACTTTACCATACTCAATTTAGGGTTAAGTCGGTGGGTACTCATGAATACCCTACTCAAGTTACACCTCTAATATATATTTTATGGGTGATTCAGAACATGCAACTGTTTCAAAGCATAACGCAAACCTTTCAGATTTGATCACGTTAGCTCATGTTAGCCCAAATGCATTGGTGTAATTTTAAAAAAATTTTGTTTTTATTAAAATATTGGTCCAAGTATGTTTAGTTTACTTTTCAAATTTTATAATTTGTACATATATGTGTATTTTTTGAATTTCAAAAATCAACCATTTTAACTCATATTCAAGTATTTTTTCACCTTGATAACGGTTTTATAGGTATACACACATTCAAAAATTATCATGTTGGTATATTCAATAAACTTATTTTTTATTTAAGTGTGTTTGGATAAATTTAAAACTTTTCAAGAGTGTATTAGGAAGTAGTAAAATTTTTAAAGAAAAAATTTTTTGAAATGAAGAAGAAAAATTTTGTGTGTAAAAGTTTTTGAAATAAGAGAAAATGATGTGATATAATAGAGATAATAATAAGGAATAAAGAGAATAAAGTTATTGTATTATAGTTGTTTAGAAATAATGTAAAGCAAGATAGTTTGTATAGAAAAATAATTAAAAAATAATAATTGTAAAGAGTAAACAGTTTTATATTAAAAAGTTCTGATTAAAAGTTCTATCATAAAATAGATACATCTCAATCAAAAACTTTTCATTATCGACAACTACTATATCTTTAATTATTTATTTATATTTTTCTATATAACTATTCTATTTTCAACCATTTCTATACTATTATTTATACAATTAATATATTTATTTTAACCTTATTTATTTATTTCTTATCAAGTTATCATTACTCCTATTATATCATATTATTTTTTCTAATTTTAAAAATTTTGCAACAAAATTTTTCATACAAAAATTTTATCATTTCATAAACACACCCTAATTGAGGAACGACCTAATACTTACTGGATATTTACCCTTGGTTTTAACATTTTAAAATATTTTTAAATCTAAACTATTTATTGTCTTTATCCATATACATTTATTCATAACTTCGAAATTACATATATTATTGGCTTTTATACATTATATATTTTTTTAAAATTTATTAATTATATTTTCACTCTCAAAAGTGCTTTTTAGAATATATAAGTTTCAGTGAAGATTATATTTGGTAGTATAATAAAAAATTAGCTTAGATTTAAAACTAAAAAATCAAAAGTAAACTTGGTGCCTCCGTACTTACCATAAGCGTTGAATTATTATTTCATTATTTATATTGATTCAATACTTGTGTAAATATGAAAGTCTCCTTGTTTAATCTTGATTTTCAATTTTTGAAATATATCTCAATATTTATCAAGTTTAATAAATAATATTGTATCATGGTACAAACAATTATTTTTATTGAAAATTTATATATAAATTATACACTTGAGCCAATTCTCATAAAAAATTTCAAAATATATAAAAGAGTTAGGCCTTTAGACTTGTGAGTAGAATTCGTGCAACTGAAGGCATTTAAAGTTGATTTTACTGGGATTTTGGGATGATGTAAGAAAAAAAAAAAGAAAAAAAGAAATATTTTGAGCTTTGTATGATTATATAAAATAATAGTAGTAAAGTTGGAATAATCGAGATAATTAAAAAGTAAAAATAATTGAATTATAAAGGTAAAATTAAAAAAATAGTATTATTTGCTTATTAAATAATTAGTTGAAAAATATGAAGATTATATATTTCCCACAAAATCCAAGTAGCTCTTGCGTATGCGTTTTGAGGATGTATTTGAGAAATGATAAAACTTTTAGATGAAATTTTTTTGCATAAAAGTTATTAAATTGATAGAAAATGATGTGATATGATAGAGTTAATAATGATATATAAAAAAATAAGGTTAGAATAGATAAGTTAGTTGTAGAATAGTTATATAGAAATAATTAGAAAATAAGGTAGTTGCATAGAAACATTAAAGAAATAATTTTAAAATAAAATAGTTATAGAGATTGAAAATTTTGATAGTAAAAGATTTTAATTTGAAAAATATTTGTTAAAAACAAATATATCCTTAGTGTTTGTTCCAAACTATACAAGATTTGCTAATTATATATATCTAGGATGAGAATGTAATGATATGTATTAGAAACAAGTAAAGTTGTGGCGCCCCAGCCCGAGCGTCACAACCTTACTCCAAGATCTATCGATTGGTAAACGTGATCAGAATTGTTGTCCTGTCACACGGCGGGCTTATTGGATATTTATCCATTTTTATCCTAACTTCTTAAGAGTTTATATCATTTCATACATTCCATTTCCATCATATGCCTTTTTAAGTCATTAAATCAATTTAGCATACACATCGGATATCATAAATTTCATACTTAACCATTTCATGATAATTTATTCTTAACATTTGACCATAAAATTTTTTTCGCTATTTATAGTCAACATCACTTCATAAATCCTTGTACAACATTAAACCACAATTTGATGTTAACATTCATACAACCATACAATTCATAAAATTCACACACAGGTAACTTATAAAAATTCATATTTTTTTGAATCTCCACCTATACTCCTTGCATGGTTCGTCCCTTCACCTGTCTTTAAGATTTGAAAAACAAAACTGTGAGTCGAAACTCAATAAGCAAGCTATAAGGTTTTTAGGCAATTCATTTTTATTAAAAATAAGTTGGAAAGTCACATTATACCCACTCGAGGGTATATCTTAAAACATGTTCCTTATACGCATCTAGGGTATGTCATAAACAATGCAATGCATAATTTAAAATCATGATATTCCTTTAGATAGAAGTTAGCTAGGCAACCATCCGCTTTTATCCTCTCTCCCATTCTAGGGAGGCACCGCCGGCCCTAGGCCTCTCTTAGCGACTTGGCAGCACCAAAGGGGGATATTCCGTCCGCTTAAACCTTTGAGGTGGACCTCATGCTTTTGTGCACATGCTTTCTTTCATAAACATTAACTTTAACATGCTAGCATGATTTTTCAATCATAAACTCATGATTCATCAATTGACATAAATACTTGAAAAACAGCAAGCAATTTATTTATTCTATTGGAAATAACATTTCAATGTATATTGAGATAAAGAATGACTATCCTTAAACAACTTAGAAATAATTGAAATCATTCATTTGTTAACTCATTTAAACAGTCATAATATCATTGATAAATATTTTATCACATTTGATAAAACAAAGCATTTAGAAAACTGTTTACTTACCTTGTTTGCTTAGCTTTCCGTCTCGCTTATCTCTTTAGCTTTGCCTATACATAAATATAACATTGCATTCATAACAATCCATTTGCTTGCACTCACTTAGATTTCCAATCCCATAATTCATATCATACATAATCAACTTGGATTTTCAAGTCGATCATACATACACAACATTCACTTGTGCATCATATCATTTATTCCATATTGTGTTTTAATCTCATATTTAGGGTAAACACATAACATTCATTCATAATTCATCATATGATAATTTATATCTCTCATTAACCATTTTTCATCTATTTTTCCATTTTTTCTACATCAATGCTTATTCTAAGCATATAAGTGTGGCACCCCCAACCCAAGCGTTACATCCTGAGCCTACTCCGGGATTGTTATTGACTTGTAAACGTGATCAGGATTGTTGGCCTGTCACACGGCGGGATTTAATTGATATTTATCCATTTAACCATTATTCCTTAAGCGTTAGTTTTATGCTATTTTCCATCAAGTGCCCATTTAAGCCATCTTTGCCCTGACACACACATTTTATATCATATATAATCGTAGAAATTTATAACATGCTCAACATGCATTGACACTTGTTTATAAAAAACAAGTCATAACATAAATCATATATGATCATCAAGATAACAAATATTAAGTCATTTTACAACCATTCACCATAAGCGACACATATAAGTAATCATCAAGTTTTACATTCTTCCCTGCCCAATTCATGCTCCGTAGTCATCTTCGTTCTTTCACCTGTCTATAGGTTTGGAAAACAAAACGTGAGCCGAAACTCAATAAGCAAGTTGTATATTTTTCAAGCAACTCATTTTGAAGGCAACACTTTTCTTTTAAAACATCATGGAAAGCAATTGTTATACCCTCTCGAGGGTATATCATGAAAATATGCTCCTTATACCCGTCATGAGTATATCATGACAATGCAATGCATCATGACATCATAGGATGAGAGCTAGCTAGGCAACCATCCATCTCTGTCTTCTCCCATCTCAGGGAGGGCGCCGCTCGCTTTTAGCTTACTTAGCGACTTAGTCACACAAAAGGGGGACAGTCGGTCCACTTACACCTTTAAGGTGGACCTAATGCTTTATGCACATGAACCATTCATCTTTGACATGCTAGCATGATTTTTTATTTATGAATTCATAAGTCATTATTTTTCATAAACATTTAATAAAGCAGCTATACAAATCAAATTGAAAATAAAAAGAATCATTTTAACACATTGAACTAAGGAATGGTCATCCTTAAATACCTTAGAAATAAATTCAAATATCATTTGCTAAATAAATTTAAACAGTTAGAATATCATTTGCATTATTTTAGAATAAGTTGAAAAATAAAAATCATTTAGAAATTTACTTGCTTACCTTGATCACGTCAGCTTTCCTGGTCAACCTTTTCTTTGTCTTTGCCTATACACAGAAGAATGACATAAAATTCATATATTTTCATTTGCTTGCGTTCAAATTAGTTTTCCAACCCATTTTCATTAATACACAATCCACTTAAATTTCAAGTCGGGTGCACATACATAACACAACTTATGCATCATATCATTCATTACTCCACATGTTTAATACCCATATGTAGGGTGACATTCATATATATTATAACACATTCATTAAGCACCATATGGGGGTTCATTACTTCCATTTATCTTTTTTTCATATATTGTTCGTAATTCACACGTTGTGCTCATTTTAAGCACTTGGTTGACATTCTTATCGTCATATATTATCCCAAATTTTAAGCTTATCATTATTTATCAAAAGAGAAACATAATTCACACATTTCATCATATTTTTGTGCATTTTTGCATTTTAACAATCCACACAAGTCATTGGTCGTTTATTCATGCTTATCTCTCCATACATGCCCATTTTACAACACATAGATCATGTGTTTCTTGAAAATTTTCAAATCAGAAATTTGCTTTATAATTCAGCATGATTAAACTCCTTAATTAACACTTCATTTAGAGTATTTTTATGAAATTTTAATCCACTAATCATAGGGTTCCAAAATAGCAACTTTGGGACCTATTTTACACACTTTCAATGTCCCTTTTGATACTTAAATCAAAACAGATTTTTAATATCTTAATTCTAGCAACTAATCATACTTTTCTTAACCCAAATTTAGGTTATTATCACATATTTAAAGTTCATAAATTGGTTTCTGACAAAATAGCAACTTCACATGCATGTAGGGTACCCTTCTTACACCTCTCTTTGGACGTCCCTATGTATGCCCCTAAAAATCAGATTTAGGGCAATCTTTTCTAAACCATTTTGAACATCCAAAGTACCTTAGGTTTAGAGTATTTTACCCTCTAAATGATCCATAAATCATTTAATCTAATTCATGCATCATACATATCATAAAAGGGTAAAAATCGAGTTAAGTTGTTAATCCTAAGTTCCATCCTTTCTATGGTTCATGTCTTATTCCCAAATCAACTTATATAATTCATTTAATCATGAATCATAATATAATCATGATAATAAATCAACACAACAGCTTAACATGTGGGATTACGAAGATTTCAGCTAGGTTTATCAACCCATATTCAACCCTAATCTCCATTTTCTCCCTCTTGAACCCTTGATTTCATTCTTATCATTCAATCCTCATTCAATACCCTAATCAAGGGCATTATGAATTATCTTTTAAGGGTTCATCATGAATCATATTCATGACTCATAAATTGAGGTAGAAAATTAGGTTTAAATGATTCAAAACTCAAGATAAACTTACTTGAATTGAATCAAACTTAAACTCAATTTCCCTAACTTGAATTCCTTGTTTTCTTTCCTTTTTTTCTCTCTTCTTCTCCCATTTCTTTTCCTACTCTTTCCATGCTGAAACAGGGACGTGCAAGGCTGCTTAGCTTGGGGATTTTTCTTACTTGAAATTTTCTCTCTCCAACCCTCTTACTTGGAACGTCCATATGCCCCTTATAAGCCCTTGATTTTTTAGATTTTTGGGCCCACTTGTCACATCATTTAGAGGGTAATTTAAGACATGTTTATCCCATTGTTGACATGACACATCTAGGTCCAAGTAAATTAGCAAATTATCTATGTAAAGCTATCAAAATCCATTGCATTGATGGGCCACAAATCTGTCCACACATGTGACGTCCAATGCAGCTGCCTTTTTGCAATTTTCCACACAATTTTAGCTTTAACTTATGAACATTTAATTACCCTAGCTAATAGTTTACTTAATTGTTGGTCCCGAGTTAATGACGATTACCCAAGAGGGGAGGGGTGAATTGGGTATTTAAAAATTTATAACTTAAACAGAAACTTTACCCCGGATTAATCTATTCCCCTTTATGAAGAAACAAAATGGAAAGCAATATAATGTTGAGAGCAGAAATATAAATTAAATACACAAGATTTTATAGTGGTTCGGGCAACCTCCCTACTCCACTCTTCCAAGCTCACACTCCTTGTGACTTGGGTTCCACTATTGTATTTCACAAATACAACTAGAGCCACTGCTCTCTTCTAGATTTCAGCTCTAGGGGGCATCAACAAATCACAGCACAAGTAGGTGATGAGTGTTGGAAACATGAGGAAAACTAGCTAAATCTATGTTTTGATGATTAACAAATCAATTTGAGAAAAGTCTTGGCTACTAACAAGTTTGTGAAATGTCTTAAGGAATATACATTTGAAGAAAATCAAGTTAGGAAGGCCAAGTCGATCCCCAAGTCGACTCCATGATCGACTTCAAACATGCAGAACGTCCAGAGCTGAAATGGGAAGAAGACCAAGTGAAGTCGCGGGTCAAGTCGACTCCACATGCGACTTGGGTAGCCAAGTCGCAGACGAAGTCGACCTCGATATCGACTTCAGTCGTGCAATTTCTTCCAGAGTTGAATTTCGGAGCAGCAGAATATCGAAGTCGCAAGTGAAGTCGACTCCAGTTGCGACTTGGGTGAAGTCGCGAACGAAGTCGACCCCGAAGTGCGACTTGAGGTTTTGGAGATTCAAAGATACTGATTCAAGCTTCTTTCAAAGATCAAAGATGCAGTTTTAAGATTAAATGATTTCAAGATCAACTCAAAGCCTCTCAAGTCCAAGAGAAAAAGCTTCAAGGCATTCAAGATCAAATCAAGTCTATCAAATCAAAGGCAAAAGACATAAGCTTGCTTCAAACATTCAAGTCTCCAAAGCAAGCAAGTTCTCCAATGATTCACAGTATCAAGCAAAACCAAGAAGAAGCAAAGACAAGCTTCTAAGGATTGCAAATCATGGAGCTAATACAATCAAGGCACAAGGATTCAGAAAGTAATACAAAAGAACTAAAGGCATGAAGAAGACTAAACAAAAGAGAAAGATTTCCAAAGTTCCGGAGTTCAGAAAATCAACTGACGAGGTGAAGTCGCACACGAAGTCGACTCCACCTGCGACTTGGGTCAAGTCGAGAACCCAAGTCGACCCTGACAGGAACTTGAAGTTGCGACAGAGAGGCGAAGTCGCACCCGAAGTCAACTCCATCTGCGACTTGGGCGAAGTCGCACCCGAAGTCGACTCCACATGCGACTTGGGTCGCAACGGTCGGATTTTATTCGAACGTTGGCGCATTAAATGCGCGCCACCTACTCACTAACGTTCGGATTCCCTCCAAGATTATAAATAGAACTCATTGTGAACGAGGGAGCAACAAGAGGATCATTAAGTGAGCATAACTCATATCCATAAGAGCTTCAAAGAGATCAAATCACTCAAGGAGGAAGAATTGTGTTTCAAGTTGCAAGAGCTACATTCAGAAACTTCAAAGCCATCATCTACAAGTTCTTCCCTGCGCTAAATCGTTTCTACACACCTGTAAAGTGTAGTTTATTTTTATTGTTTACTTGTTTGTGTTGAACTTGATTTAGCTTGCGTAGCTAAGATCAAGAGGTAGCAAAGTAGTGTGTGATTGGAGTGTGACTCATCACCTACTTGTGCTAAGTATTTGATGCCCCCTAGAGCTAGAATCTAGAAGAGAGCAAGAGGCTTTGGTTGTATATGCCCCCTAGAGCTAGAATCTAGAAGAGAGCAAGAGGCTCTAGTTGTATATGCCCCCTAGAGCTGGAATCTAGAAGAGAGCAAGAGGCTCTAGTTGTTGATGCCCCCTAGAGCTAGAATCTAGAAGAGAGCAAGAGGCTCTAGTTGTATTCGCGGAATACAATAGTGGAACCCAAGTCACAAGGAGTGTGAGCTTGGAAGAGTGGAGTAGGGAGGTTGCCCGAACCACTATAAAATCCTTGTCTACTTGCTTTTATTTCTGCTCTCTTTATTACTTTGCTTTCCATTCAGTTTCTTCATTCAAGGGGATTAATTCTACAAGGGGTTAAGTTTTTAAGTTACCAAAGAAAATTTTAAGAACCCAATTCACCCCTCCCGTCTTGGGTTTTGCCATCTATTCGGGACCCAACAAGTGGTATCAAAGCAGGTCTTTGAATTGAACCAAAGAGATCCAACCATATGGCATCCCAATTCACTTCCGTTCCCGCTTTTGCCGAGGGCCAATATTTTACAAGGCCACCATTGTTTGATGGGAACAACTTTGGCTATTGGAAGCTTCGTATGAAGCAACTCATCATGGCTACCGATATGGATTCTTGGATTGCTATCCAAGATGGTGTGATTTTGCCTACCGATGACAAAGCTTCCAAATGGACCGAAGAGGAAGTTAGAACCGTCAAGAGCAATGCCAAGGCAATGAATTCTTTATTTTGTGCTCTTACGGCTTCGGAGTATGATAGAGTATCTTCTTGTTTGACTGCAAAAGAGATATGAGATACTCTAACATCTATTTATGAAGGAACCTCCCAAGTCCAAGGGACCAGGAGAAACATTTTGATTGGAGAGTTTGAAAATTTCAGAATGCTAGATACTGAAAATATTTCTGAAATGTTTTCGAGATTTTCTAAAATTACTAATGCTCTAAAGGGTCTTGGAAAAGCTATTTCTGAATCCGAGCAGGTTATGAAGATATTGAGAGCTCTACCGGATTCATGGACTCCAAAGATAACGGCAATTGAAGAAGCAAAAGACCTCAACACATTGAAGCTTGAAGATCTTATTAGCTCACTCATGTCACATGAGCTAATTAAGAAAAGGAATGAGGATCAACACAAAGGCAAAAGAGAAATTGCCTTGAAAGCTACACAAGACACGGATGACACCTCATCCTCTCAAAACGATGACGAGATGGCCCTACTCACAAAACGATTCAGAAAATTTGTGAGAAAAGGCGGAAATTTCAGAAATTTCAAAGACAGAAATTCCAGAGAGAAAAAGGAAGAACCAATCAAATGCTATAGATGCGGGGGCGTAGGACATATGCAAACTCAATGTCCTACACCGGAAGAAAGGCCAAAGGAAAAGCATGAAGGCAGAAGATATCAAAGGTCAAAGGGAAGAGGCATGTACGTCAATAAGGAGACGTCATCAACATGCAGCTCTTCAACCGATGACAACGATGCGGCCAACTGTGCAAGAATATGCTGCGTAGCACAAATCGAACAAGAAGAAGAACTGCTATGCTTGAACACGACGGAAGTGTTGGAAGATCAATCTACCTCAACAAAATACACAGAAAGTGAAGAGGTAACTTCCAAACCTTATTCTTAATCAAGTTATTCTTCTTTTCATGATTGCCTCAAATGTGCCGAATTAGATGAACTACAAATTGCGTATGATTCATTGTATGGGGAAATCAAAAAGCTAGGAAACAAGTTGACATTAAAAAGAAAACAATGTAACTTTGTTATCATTGAAAATGGAAAACTAGCTGAAATGTCAACAAAATTGAAAGAAGAAAATGAACTGTTGTTGAAAGAAGTTGAGAAACTGAAAAAGGAGAACGAATCCTTAAATGAATCATTAGCAAAGTTCTCTAATCCCGGTGAAAATGTGAAGATGTTCTTGAATATGACCTCACAAACAGATAGAAGAGGTCTTGGATACAATACATTTGAGCAAAAAGAAAGTGGTAAATCAAATGTGCCAATACATGGAAAATATCAAACAAATACTGCACCTACATTCAAGCCACGAAGGAAAAATGTTGTGTGGACTAAAAGGCCAACACTTGAACCAAAATATACTTGGAGGCCTACTCCTAGATTACCAATGGCTTGTAACTTTTGCAACAAGATGGGTCATAAAGCCTATAAATGTAACTTCAAGAAATTATATGACCATGGTGCAAGATTAGTTTGGGTTCCAAGGAACACGAGATTTGGGCTTTCTAAGATAGAGCAACGAAGATTAAATCATTTTACTAACCCAAATGGACCCATAAAATGGGTACCAAAAAGATGAGAATTACTTGTTTATTTTTCAGATTTGTTTAAAGGCAAAGGCAAATAATGTATGGTTCATGGATAGCGGTTGTTCAAGGCACATAACTGGAGAAAGAAATTTGTTTCACAAACTTAAGCCTTGCAACGACGGAACGGTTGCCTTTGGTAATAATGAGAAAGATGATTTAAGTGATGCAGATGACATAGCAAATGACCTTGAAAAACTGCATGTGGAAAAGCAAGAAGAATCCATGGAGGAAAGGGTAAGTGAAGGTAACAATTCCTACATACCTCCAACTGACTTGAAATTCAAACATGCACATCCAATTGAACAAGTTATAGGAAATGTGTATGAAGGTGTAAAAACTAGAAGGTCAAAGCAAAATGTTTACCCTACCTTGCTGTCCAAGCAATAGCCCTTCAACTTCCACCTCTTGATGCCTACCTTGCTGTCCACATGGAGATGTCCACTTGTCGTGATCTTGTGGCATTTTTTTGCCACAAAATTCTACCTTATTTAATATCCATTTATTTACCCTATTCACAGAGCTCATCTAGGTATATTTTTGCATTTTTAAAAATAAAAAAATCAATGATCAATTGGGCACAAAATGATCAATTATCACTCTAATTCCATCAAAATTTTCATAATCCAACCTTTCCATAAGATTGGGCACAAAATTATGTGCTTACCTTTCAAATTTCATTTTATTCTGCCTTACAGGAGTCAAGTTATGAATTTTCTAGCATTTTCTAACTTAATTCTATAATTATCATTCTAATTCTCATTAATCACATCTTGAAAATTAAATTAATTATTCATGACACATTAATACTTTTCAATCCTCATTAGGCCACTTTAATCATATTGACCCATATCGGCTTATAATGATTAATTTAATCATCATTCATAACCATTGACCCTGATTGCAATAAATTATCAAAATTGCAAAGAAATCATTCATAATTCAATTAGATCATACATGAGTCATATTTATGTGCCTAATGCATACACATGAGCCCTATGTGGGTTAGGGTTTCACAATAAGTGACGTTTCAAACTTCATAAATAAATCTCAAAAATTGAGATAATCAAACATTATTCATACAGCAATATCCTTATGTATTTCATCACATATTCATGCATATTTTCCATTTTAGTAAGTTCACATAAGTCATATATCATCCATTCATACATATGCTCTACATACGTTCAACATACAACACATATATTATGTGTTTCTTAAAATTTCTCAACGTAGCAACTTACACTCATTTTCATCATCATTAAACCCCTTAATTAACATATACTTTAGGGTTTAATTTTGGATTTTCTAATCCATTTATCACTGGTTTCCAAAACAGCCATGTTAAGACCCGTTTTTCATCATTTCAACGCCTTTTTCAAGACTTAAATCATAACAGATTTTTAAGTCATAATTTCCAGCAACTAAACATGTTTTTCTTAACCCAAATTTTGGGTATTATCACATATTTAAAATCCATAATTCATTTTCTTCCATAACAGCAACATTTTCATACATATAAGGTATCCATTTTGATCCATTTTGACATGTCTATACATATATCTTTAAAATCAGATTTAGGGTAAATCTTTTTTATCCCTTTTAGACACTCAAAGTACCTTAAACCTAGGGTAATTTACCCTCTATAACATCCATAAATCATTTATTTACAAACAGCAACAAAAATCATATGGAAAGCACCCGTTTTGGCCCCCCATTTGGACGTCCCATACACATACCCTAAAAAATCAGATTTAGGGCAAACTCATCCAGCCCACTTAGGCCATCCAAAAGGTCCTTAATTTAGGATAGTATACCCTATAATTCATCCATAAACAATTTAAGCACTTCCTTGTATCATTTTTAACGCAAAAATTGAAAAATCGAGCATTACTTGAAACCCTAAGTTCCATATTTGCTAAAATTATTGACAAATGCTCAAATGAACATATGTACTCCAAAAGTACATGAATTACATCCAAAACATCATGCTTAAATCATACAGCAACTTAGTTTAGGGTTTTGAGAATTTCTAAGTTAGCTTTCATTTCAAATTTAAACTTAAACTTCCCTTTTCACTCTCTTGAACTCTTGATCTCATTTAAATCTTTCAAAAATCATTCAATTCCCATATTAAGGCATCATAACTCATCCTTTAAGATTTCTTTATGAATCATATTCATGGATCATGAATTGAGAGAGAAAACCTTAATTCAAATGATTCAAAACTTAGGTTTTACTTACTTGGATTGAACCTAACTTGAATTCAACTGGTTTGGCTTGGTTCCTTTTTTTTCTCCTCCTTTTTCCTTCTCTTTTTCTTCTCCTTTTCTCCTTCCCCCTTGCTGGTTTGGACGTGCCCAAGTTAGCTCACACTTGGCAAATTTTTGGGATTTTTCTCCCCCCTTTCCTCATGTGCACGTTTCCAAGGTCAAACTCCCTTTTTATATTTTTTAACCTGCCCATGGGACCCACTTTTCCACATGTCATGAGGGTAATTTATTTCTAACTTATCCCATGATGACGTGATATTTTTATATCCAAGTAAAATATGCATTTTCTAATTATCAAAAATCCACAAAATCCATGCATTAATGGCCCATCTTGCTGTCCACTAGGTGATGCCCCCCTCTTAGCTTGGGTTTGACATTTTTTTGCCTTATTTTTCACATATTTATGTGCTCATTTACTTCACCTAGGTATCAGGAAACTTAGATATGTATTTTAGCATTTTTAAAAATCACATTTCCATGCCCAAAGTGCCCTTGGACGTCCATGCATATGCCACATAACCTATGCTCTATTTGAGCTAAATATTAGGCATTAAACCATTGTATTTAATCCTTGACTTTCCATGGATTTGACCATTAAACAAATCCATAAAATTCAGTTCCATCCACTATAATTTGATACCTTGCATAGCATTAAAACAAGTCATTTATCTCAAATGCTTTTTATTAAATGCTATGGTAGTCTAGGGTATACAAAGTCAATGCTAGGTACCTTTTTCTAATTAAATACTTTCTCATGATAATTAGCTTAATCTAATCCACTCATACCATATATTTCATAATTTTATTCAATCGTTTCAAATTTCATCTCAAACCGACGTTTCTATGTTAAGTTATGAACTTTTGAAAATAACCTTAGAATGTGAGATTAAAAATAAATAATTATCACCTTAATCTCAGTACTTGTGCCTTAATTCAATCCACTTATAAGGTTGAACCCAAAATCATGAACTTTCCTTTCAAATTTCATCTCTTTTTGCTTTGTAGGCGTCAAGTTATGAATTTTCTATGATTTTCAACACAATTCCATAATTTCCATTTTAATCTCTATTAATTAAATCATGAAAATTAAAATAAATATTCATGCCCTATTAGCATATTCTAATCCTCATTAAGCCCCTTTAGTTATCTTGACTCACATTGGGCTTTGACGATTAATCTTAATCACCATTCTTAATTGAAAATTCTAATTGCAAAATTCATCAATTTATAAAAATCATTTAAAAATCAATCAATTCATACATAAATCATAATTACACCTTCAATGCAATTATATGAGTCCTACTTAGGTTTGAGTATTATAATACTCCCCCCTTATAATAAGTTTCGTCCCAAAACCGTCTACGAATAACTGGGGATACTTCCTTTCTACCTCTTCCTTCAGTTCCCAAGTAGCCTCGCTTTCGGAATATCTATTCCATTGAACTTTAATGTACTCAATTTCTCTATTCCGAAACTTTTGCACCTTATGATCCAGAATCCTAATAGGTCTTTCTTCATAATTCAAATGGTCTTGAATTGGTAAGCTCTCTGCTACTAACACATGTGATGGATTTGGAACATACTTTCTTAACATAAAAATATGAAAAACATTATGGACTAAAGCTAGGGCTGGAGGTAATGCTATTCTATAAGCTAACTTCTAAATTTTCTCCAACACTTCAAATGGCCCAATAAACCTGAGATTCAACTTACCTCTTTTCCCAAATCTTGTAACTCCTTTGAATGGTGTGACCTTTATAAAAATATGTTCGCCGACTTAGATATTCAAATCCCTTCTCTTGCAGTCTGTGTAACTCTTTTGCTGACTCTAAGCTGTGAGTATACACCGATGAATAACCTATACTTTGCCTGCCATTCGCTGAGACAAGTCTGGGGCTAACTTTTTCTCTCCAACTTCATTTCAGTTTAGTAGTGTTCGACACTGTCGTCCATATAATGCTTCAAATGGTGTCATTTGAATACTAGCTTAGTAACTGTTATTGTACAAAAATTTTGCTATTGATACATATTCATCCCATGATCATTTGAATTCCAACATACACATACGGAGCATATCCTCAATAATCTGATTTACCCGCTCCGTTTGTCCATCGGTCTGGGGATGAAATGTTGTGCTGAACTTTAGCTGGGTGCCTAGGGTTTCATGCAAACTTTTCCAAAATCGAGACGTGAACGTCATATCTCGATTGGATATTATGGACTTAGGCACTCCATGGAGCTATATAATATCCTTGTAATATATCTTAGCCAATCTTTCAGCTGTATAGGTTCTCTTTATGGGTATAAAATGTGCAACCTTGAATAATCGATCCATTATTACCTATATAGAGTCATTTTCTGCTTGTGTTTTAGGTAATTCTTCAATAAAATCCATCGTTATATCATCCTGTTTCCATTTGGGAATTTCTAAAGACTGTAGCTTTCCCGGCATCCGTTGGTGATATTCCTTCACCCTTTGACAAGTTAAGCACTTTGATACGTATTCAGCAATCTCTCTTTTCCTGTTATTCTATCAATATGCTTTCTTGAGATCCTGATACATCTTCGTGCTTCCTGGATGCATAGAAAATGGGAATAAATGAGCTTCTTTGAGAATTTGTTCCTTCAATTCTCCTGAATTAGGTATGCAAAAGCGACCTTTGTACCGATACATACTTCGCTCATCAACAATGAATTCATTCAACCCCTTTTTCTTCATCTTTTCCACATAAGTATATAGGTCTATGTCCTCTTACTGCGCAGTCTTGATCTATTCAAATAATGATGATTGTATGTTTATTTATGATAATCTCATTTGAACTTTAAGGGGACATACAATCAATTTCAGTTGCCTTATTTCTCGAAGCAAGTCTTCCCCTTTAGTGATAAGGTGCACTATGCTGGCATTTTTGCTCAATGCATCAACTACCACATTTGTCTTACTTGGATGTTATAGGATCTCCAATCATAATCCTTTAACAATTCAAGTCATCTTTGTTGCCGTATGTTCAACTCCTTCTGAGTAAAAATATACTTAAGACTCTCGTGATCCGTATATACCTCGCATTTAGAACCATACAGGTAGTGTAAAACCCTGACCTACATAGAGCTCATGTATATGCATTGGACATATGAATATGACTCATGTATGATTTAATTGAATTATGAATGATGTCTTTGCAATTTTGATGATTTATTGCAACTAGGGCCAATGGTTATGAATGATGGTTAAATAAATCATTATAAGCCGATATGGGTCAATATGATTAAAGTGGCCTAATGAGGATTGAAAAGTATTAGTGTGCTATGAATAATTAATTTAATTCTTATGATTTGATTAATGACAATTAGAATGAAAATTATAGAATTAAGTTGAAAAATACTAGAAAATTCATAATTTGACGCCTGTAAGGCGGATTGAGATGAAATTTGAAAGGTAAGCACATAATTTTGTACCCAATCTTATGGAAAGGTTGGATTACGAAAATTTTGATGGAATTAGGGTGATAATTGATCATTTTCATCCAAAATCTAAAAGATGATTTCAAATGATCATAACTTGAGATGGAAGAGTCGGATTGAGACGAAATTTGAAATGATCGGTTAAAATTATAAGATCAACACTATGGAAGGATTGGATTAAGCCAAGTATTGTGGGAATATGCCTAAACAAAAAGGTGTGTACCTTTGACTTTATGTACCATAAAGTAGCTTGCATTTATGTTAAAGTTAATAAAATTAATTATATAATTAATGGCAAAAATGAGGTGTCAAAAGGAGGTAATTACAAGTGAAATTTATGAATTTCCTAAAATGGAAAAATTCATGAAAAATCCCCTGCATTAATGTTGGATTAAGAAGCTAATGGGCTAGCTCAAGGGAGTCACATGAGGTGGCACACCATGGACGTCCAAAGGCTGTTTACTTAATTTTTTTATTTTAAAAATGCAAAAATCATACCTAGATGAGCTATGTGAATAGGGTAAGTAAATGGACGTTAAATAAGGTAGAATTTTATGGCAAAAAAATGCCACAAGATCATGACAAGTGGACATCTCCATGTGGACAACAAGGTAGACATCAAGAGAGGTGTAACGCCCCAGTTCGAGCGTCACAACCTTACCTCAAGATCGTTCGATTGGTAAACGTGATCAGGATTGTTGTCCTGTCACACGGCGGGTTTTAACATATATTTATCCAATTAAATATCTTTTCGTAGGAGTTTAATTCCTCATGTGTTCATTTCATGCATATCTGAGTTACTTCCATCCAATAATGTCATAACTAGGCATGATTTTCATAACATATTTCAAATCATCTCATAAATCAGTTGTCACTGCATGTATCTTTATAGATGTCAACATAAAACCTCAAAGTAATTTACATCCATTCATCATAAGTTTTTCATAAACATGAAACTTATAATGTCTTTCCATTTCTTCAATGGATGGCTCCTGCTCCTTTCCCAGGTCTCATCTTTCACCTGTCTATGGGTTTGGAAAATGAAAACGTGAGTCGAAACTCAATAAGCAAGCTTATATTTTACAGGCAATTCATTTTGAAGGCATATTTATTTAAAAGCATTTTTCTCCCTTCAGTAGAGACACTTATCAAGTGAAAAACTACCTGTGGAGCAAAAACCTTTTCATAAATCATTCATAAATATTTCATAAACACTTCATAAATATTGGATGTGAAAATTCATCATTTCCATTGATGACGTTATCCTTCATGTGACGGTACGCTAGCTCGGGGAACCCTCTTTCATGACATGATCCTTTCCATCCTTGGCGCCGGACCTACCGACTTGGCAACGTCAATGGGGACTCCTTGTCCACTTTCTACCTTGACTAGCCTACTTGATTTCCATTCCATGCAGAACTTTTAGTCACCCCGGCATCATATACCCCCTTACACATGGAACTTGTCATTCTCATGTAGAGAATTCTTTGCACCATCCCTCTTTAAACATCATTTCAATGAAACATCACATAAACTCATGTTTCATCACATTTTATGCATAATTGCGAAACAGTAAGCAATCATTTATTTCAATAGAAATAAACATTTCAATACTCATATAACAAGGAATGACCATCCTTAAATACCTTGTAATGAAAATCAAAATCATTTAGAAAGCTGCTTGCTTACCTTGTTTGCTTAGCTTTCCGTTTCGCTTATCCCTTTGCCTTTGCCTATAAATATAAGAATGATATAATATTCATATATTTTCTTTGCTTGCATTCAACTCAGTTTTTCAACCTATTTTCATTAACATACATAATTCCTTCGACTTCTCAAGTCGTTATGCCCGTATAGCACATACTTGTGCACTATATAGGCTATTTCATAACATATGCAATCCCATAAGTAGGGTAATCATTTAATCACATAATACTCATCCAATAATTATTATTTAATGGCTCTTTATCTGTGGAAACCTGACCGTATACGAGTTGTTTCGACTGTATACGCGTCATTTCGACATTTGTAATTTTGTAATTATTTTATGAATAAATGAAAATTCATGAATTATATTGATGGATATGTGTATTGGAGATTGAAATAATGCGATTAGGAATTTAACCCCGTGAATAGTGTACGTGAATAGTAACCAAGGACTAAGACCCGTGATTAAGAGTTAATCACTTGGATTAATTTAATCACAAAAAGACAAAATAGAGATTTAATCACTACAAGACAAAATAGCAATTCTTTTGGATATTTTAATCCAAGTTTGGATTTTTGTGGAAAAATAGAAAAAAATTCATAAATTGCAATCCGGAAGTCGGAATTCGATGAAATTTTTTATGGATGGTTAAAAATTCATGATGGACATGATGAATGGGCTAAGATGTGATGAAAATCACAAATCAAAGGTCAAGATGAAACGTCAAATGCAAAGTGAAAAAGTAACTTCACTTTTTCATTAATTATGTATTTGACTTTAATTAAAATTAATAAATAAAAATTAAAAAAAATTAAATGCAATGCAGAAACATGTCAGGTCGTGCAGGGGGGTACCATGACCAAATCAATGGTCAAAATTCATCCAAATCACAAATCAAGGGTTTAGATTTAATTAGCTTAAAATTAATTAAATAAAAAATAAAAAAAATAGGAAAAATAGGCCTAAAAAATAGGGCAGCTGGAGCAGGATAGGGAGGCTGCACAAGGCTCTAAGCACCTTTAGGAAATTAGAAAAAAACACCTTTGCAATTTTACACCCTAAGCGAGAGGGGGTAAATTACAAATTCATGAAAATTGGACCCCTATAAATAGAGGAGCAGGCCATGGACGAAATTCACAACCATCCCAGCTCAAAAATAACTTGAGAAACTTCATTTTCCATCCCCACACGTTTTAGCCTTAAGGAAAGAAGAGAATCGAAGGTTAGAGTGAAAAAAGGCGAGTAGAAGAGGCATAACTTCGCTTGAGGTAAGTGGATTCCCCTCAAACTTATTTTGAATGTTAGATGAGGTAAAACCATGCTTAGATAATCCCCAAACATGAGAAAATAAGTATAGATATAATGTTTAAATTGAATTATGCCAAAACATCAAAAATTTGGAGCAAAGATAGGGTATTTGGGAAAATAGCATATGATATGTGAAAATAATGCTCCAAAATTGATAAATGATGATTTTTGATGTATGATTATGATAAATATGATGTTTGAATAATGATATATTAATTTCATGATTTTTAGAATTAAGGATTATGCTTAAGTGAATTTATGATGATTTTTAGTATATGGAGAAAATGATTTTTTTGGCCAAGTAAATGATGATAAATTTAAAATATATGAAATGTCCAATGATATACTAGGCATAAGGAATGTCATGGTATTTTTTATTTTTGGAAAAAATATCAATTTTTGAAACCCATGAACAGTAACCACGTTGCTGTAAACAGCAACCACTGATGAACAGTGATGTGCTACAGTATTTTGCTACAGTGAACAGCATGATTTTGGAGAAAATTTGGAAATTAATATTTGAATATAAGTATGGAATTTTTGAAGAATTTATGGACAAAAATATCTATGTAAAGAAATAATGCCCAAATATTATAAAGCATACATGAGAAGCAGCTTAAATAGAGAAAATGAAATATCCTTTGTCCTTGAATATGAAAAGGAAAAGAGAAGGTCGAAGACACCTCCTAAGAAGGTAATCAAGTTATATGTTTTGCAAATTATTTCCAAAATGCTTGAAATTGTTTGCAAGTTGCTTTATGAAATTTATTTAAGGTTGGCCATACCTATAACTGCTTTACATAAACTGAAGTTCGTTTTGTGAAATTATTTATTAAATGCTTTTTGTGAAATTGTTTATGATTTGCAAATATCATGCCGGCATGTGTATGAGAATGAGCATGTGCACGAGGAATAGGCCTTAGTCGAGGTAGTAAGCGGACCGGATGTCCCCCTCGCTATTGCCAAGTCGCTTAATAGGCCCAGGCCGGCGGCGACCTCCCTGAAATGGGAGCATGTATGGGATGGGCGCCTAGCTAGCGTCGCATCCAAAGGAATGTCATGAATGCTATGTATGCATTGCATTTGCATTTTATGAAATGCATGAAAATGATTGAAAAATTATGTATAGCTTGCTTACTGAGTATTATTACTCACCCATGCTTTTTCAACAACAGACAGGAAATGATGATGAAGGCAGCATGCCAAGTGTTATGTAGTTTTTGATACAAATGATGTTTATGTAAACTTTATGTAAAGTCAACGATAATAATTTTGAGATGAAAAGGGAATATTTTTATTCCAATGAAAATGTTTATGGAATAGTTTTTTATCATAACTGTGTTATGTGAAATATATTTCAAATTGGATGAATGATGGGAATTTTCCATGTATTGATGAAAAAAAAAAAAAATCCTGCCGTGTGATCAGGGCAACAATCCTGAGTCACGTTTACCAATCAAAACGATCCCGGAGTAAGGCTTCTAGGCACCTCGGTTCGGGGCGCCACATTATCTTCCTTAAGCCATTTTTCACTTATTTTTCAAAATTCACACATCGGTGCTCATTTTAGCACACGTTGTCGTCTTAAGCCTCATTAATTAATTCCAAATTTTAGAATTATCATCATGCAAATCTAAACAGATGTATATTCACAAATTTTATCATATTTTCATGCATTTTTGCAAAAAACCAAAGTACTTAGGTCATTTACCACATTTGCATGTCTATCCTTTCACATATAGCCATTTAACAACACATATATGAGGCATTTCATAAAATTTTCTAAACCAGAAATTTAGTCACTAATTCAGCATGATAATTAACCTTAATTACCACTGTACTTGGGATATTTTTTTGGAATTTAAATCCACTAATCATAGGTTTCCAAAACAGCAACTTTGGAACCCATTTTCACCTATTTAACGTATCTTTTGACACATAACCCTAAGTAGTTTGATAAATTCGAATTTTCAGAAATTAATCAAACTTTTCCTAACCCAAATTTAGGATATTAACATATATATCAATTTGGATCATTTCTACATAGTTTCATTTTTTTTTTTGATTTTTTTCTCAAACTATCCACATATGCTGAAATCAGGCGTACTGAAATCTCTAAATTTTGATTTATAATCAAATCAAGGTATTTAATTCTAAAATTTCTATCATACATCAATAAATACATGAATTAACTGTCATAAATATTTCATCATAAAATATTAACATTATATATTTATTTTGGGATAATTAATTTTGCAAAAATGACAACAATCACACATCATTTGGACGTCATTTGCATGCAATAAGCTGTCCATTTTTTCCACCTTTCATGGCAGCTGCAATTCATGATTTTTTTTGGATTTTTTTCACATAATTAAAATGCTCATTTATGTATCCCAACATGTCAGCTATTTATGTGCATTATTTATAAAATAAAATATTAAAAAAAATCCAGCAATAGCACCTTAGAACGTCCATGCATTTCCACCCTTATCTATGCTAGTTTGAGCTCTCCTTAGCTCCTTAAATGTGGACATTAATGCATGGATAATTCATGAGATTTTTGTATTTTGTAATTATGTATAAAATACCCTGCATTGCACCTGCATTTGACACCTATTCGGTCAATTAAAAATTACATTAATTCCATGTACTCTAGCATTTAATGCATGGTACTCTTGAGGTGCAAAAATCAACCATATACACCTTTTCCAATTCAGATATTTTCCCAACATTTTATGATTAATCTAAACCATCCAAAATGTGCATCTCATAATTTCATTCAACCGTTTTAAATTTCATCTCAATCCAATTTTTCTAGCTCAAGTTATAGCCGTTTAAAGTTAACGGTTGGAATTGAGATGTGATTAATAAATCATAACACTAATTCCATCAAGAATTTTCATAATCTAATAATTCCATAATTTCAAGTCCAACATCATTAACTTCCATCTCAAATTTTACTTGAATCCGCCTTACAGGCGTTGAGTTGTGAATTTTCTATGATTTTCTAACATAATTTCATAATTTCCACTTTAATCTCCATTAATTAACTCATGGAAATTAAACTAAACATTCATGCTACATTAGCATGTTTTAATCCTCATTATGCCCCTTTAGTCACCTTGACTCATATTGGGCTCCGACGATTAAATTTTTAATCACCATTCTTAATTGAACCCTAATTGGAAAATATCATAAAATCCTAAAATTATCCAAAAATTCCATTTAATCATATACAAGTCACATGTACATGTTCAATGCACACATTGAATCCTCCTTAGGTTGGGGTTTCACAAGAGGTGGACGTTCAAGGGCTGTTGCTTGGATTTTTATGATTTTTTAAGATGCTAAATGTGCATCTAAGTGAGCTACTAGTTAGGTTAATTAAATATCCATAAATTAAAGCTGCATTTTTGTGGAATTGAAAAAAGGCAGCTGAATTGGACGTCACATGTGTGGACAGATTTGTGGCCCATCAATGCAATGGATTTTGATGGATTTTACATGGATAATTTGATAATTTACTTGGAGCTGGATTTACCATGTCAACAATGGGATAAACATACCTTAAATTATCCTCTAAATGATGTGGCAAATGGGCCCAAAAAGTTGGAAAAAAATCAGTTTATATAAAGGGGGGACGTCCATGTGTTATGAAGGTTAGAGAGAGAAAATTCAAGGAGAAAAATCTCCAAACCAAGGCAGCTGTTGCACGTCCCTGGTCCAGCAAGAAAAGGGCAGAAAAGGAAACAAAAAGATAAAGAAAAAGGAAAAGGAAGCAAGGAATTCAAGTGAGGGAAGTTGAGTTCAAGTTTGATTCAATTCAAGTAAGTTTATCTTGAGTTTTGAATCATTTAAACCCAGTTTTCTACCTCAATTTATGAGTCATGAATATAATTCATAATGAACCCTTAAAGGATGATTCATGATGCCTTTTATTAGGGTATTGAATGAGGATTGAATGATAAGAATGAAATCAAAAGTTCAAGAGGGAGAAAATGGAGATTACTGTTGAATATGGGTTGATAAATCTAACTGAAATCTTCTTAATCCCATATGTTAAGTTGCTATTTTAATTTATTATCATGATTATATGATGATTCATAGTTAACTAAATTATATATGTTGATTTGGGTATAAGACATGAACCCTAAAAAGGATGGAAATTAGGGTTACATGTATGACCCGATTTTCATATTTTTATGTTAAATATGAGACATGAATTGGATTAAATGATTTATGGATGATTTAGAGGGTAAAATACTCTAAACCTAAGGTAATTTGGACATTCAAAATGGTTGGGAAAGATTACCCTAAATCTGATTTTTAGGGGCATACATGGGGATGTCCAAAGAGAGGTGCAAGAAGGGTACCCTACATGCATGTGAAGTTGCTGTTTTGTAAGAAAATAATTTATAAACTTTAAATATGGATAATACCCTAAATTTGGGTGAGGAAAATTATGATTGGTTTCTAGAATTAAGAGATTAAAAATCTGTTAAGAATTAAGTGTTAAAAGAGACGTTGAAAGTATGAAAAAGGGGTCCCAAAGTTGTTGTTTTAGAACCCTATGATTAGTGGATTAAAATTCCATAAAATACTCTAAATGAAGTATTGATTAATGAGTTTAAGTATGCTGAATTAGAAAATAAGTTGCTGATTTGAAAATTTTTGAAGAAACACATGATCTATGTGTTGTAAAATGGACATGTATGAAGAGATAGGCATGAATAAATGATAAATGGCTTATATGGGTTGTTAAAATGCAAAAATGCACAAAAATATGATGAAATGCATGAATTATGTTTCTGTTTGATAAATAATGATAATATCAAATTTGGAATTAATATATGAGGTTTAGGACATTAACTAAGTGCTTAAAATAAGCACGATGTGTGAATTATGAAAAATATGTGAAAAATGATATATGAAAGTAATAAACCTACATATAGTGATTAATGAATGTATTATGATATGTATATGAATGTTACCCTACATATGGGTATTGAACATATGGTGTAATGGATGGTATGATGCATAAGTTATGTCATGTATGTGCACCCGACTTGGAATTCAAGTGGGTTGTGTAAGTTAATGAAAATGGGTTAGAAAACTAAGTTGAATGCAAGAAAATGAAAATTATATGAATTCTATGTCATTCTTACGTGTATAGGCAAAGCCAAAGAAAAGGTCGATTAGGAAAGCTGACGTGATCAAGGTAAGCAAGCAAATTTCTAAATGATTTTTGTTTTTCAACTTATTCTAAAATAATGCAAATGATGTTCTAACTGCTTTAATTGATTTAGCAAATGATATTTGAATTTATTTTCAAGGTATTTAAGGATGACTATTCCTTAGTTCAATATGTGTTAAAATGATTCTTTTATTTGCAATTTGATTTGCATAATTGCTTTATTAAATGTTTATGAAAAATAATGACTTATGAATTCATAACTGAAAAATCATGCTAGCATGTCAAAGATGAATTGTTCATGTGCACAAAGCATTAGGTCCTCCTTAAAAGTGTAAGTGGACCGATTGTCCCCCTTTGGTGTGACCAAGTCGCTAAGTAGGCCAAAAGCCGGCGGCGTCCTCCCTGAGATGGGAGAAGACGGAGACGGATGGTTGCCTAGCTAGCTCTCATCCTATAATGTCATGATTCATTGCAATGTCATAATATACCCATGACGGGTATAAGGAGCATGTTTTCATGATATACCCTCGAGAGGGTATAGCAATTGCTTTCTATGATGTTTTAAAAGAAAAGTGTTGCTTTCAAAATGAGTTGCCTGAAAAATATACAGCTTGCTTATTGAGTTTCGACTCATGTTTTGTTTTCCAAACCCATAGACAGGTGAAAGAATGAAGATGGCTAAGGAGCATGAATTGGGCATGGAAGAATGTAAAACTTGATGATTACTTATATGTATCGCTTATGGTGAATGGTTGTAAAATGACTTGATATTTGTTATCTTGATGATCATATATGATTTATGTTATGACTTGTGCTTTATGAACAAGTGTCAATGGATGTTGAGCATGTTATGAATTTCTACATTTATATATGATATAAAATGTGTGTATTAGGGCAAAGATGGCTTCGATGGGCACTTGATGGAAAATAACATAAAACTAACTCTTAAGGAATAATGGTTAAATGGATAAATATCCATTAAATCCCGTCGTGTGACAGGGCAACAATCCTGATCACGTTTACCAGTCAAAAACGATTCCGGAGTAAGGCTCAGGATGTGACGCTTTAGTTGAGGGCGCCACAGGTAGTGTCTCCAAATTTTCAAGGCAAATACCACTGCTACTAGTTTTAAGTCGTGAGTGGGGTAGCTTTCTTCATTGGGCTTCAACTGCCTTGATGCGTAAGCTATTACCTTTTCTTTCTGCATTAGCACGCATCCCAGTCCCTTCCTTGAAGCATCACTATAAACTACAAATCCTTCATTTCCTTCAGATAGGGTTAAGATAGGTGTTTTTACCAATCGTTGCTTCAACTCTTGAAAACTACTTTCGCATTCTTCAGACCATACATACTTGACTTCTTTACGAGTCAACCTCGCCAGTGGGGCTGATAGTTGTGAAAAACCTTCCACAAATCTTCTTTAGTAGCCTGCCAATCCCAGAAAACTTCGAATTTCTGTAATAGTCGTTGGTCTCGGCCACTTCAAAACTGCCTCAATCTTCTGAGGGTCAACTTTTACTCCCTTCTCTGAGATTATATGCCCAAGAAATGCTACTTGCTTTAACCAGAACTCACATTTCTTTAACTTGGCATATAGTTTCTCCTTCCTTAGTCTTTCCAGTACTCTTTTCAAGTGAATCTCATGCTCTTCTTTCGATTTGTAGTAAATCAGGATATTATCGATAAAAACGACCACAAATTGGTCCAAATAATTCCGAAATGCCCTATTCATCATATTCATAAATACAACAGGGGCATTAGTGAGTCCGAAATGCATCACTAGAAATTCATAATGTTCATACCTTGTTCGAAATGCTATCTTGTGAACATCGGTAGGACTTATCCTTAACTGATGGTACCCCGACTGCAAATCTATCTTGGAAAATATCGTTGCTCCTTTCAACTGATCAAACAAATCATCAATTCTTGGCAATGGGTACTTGTTCATCACTGTAACCTTGTTCAACTCCCTGTAGTCAATGCATAATCTAAAACTCTCATCTTTTTTCTCATAAATAACACCGGAGCTCCCCAGGGTGATACACTGGGTTTGATAAAACCTTTATCCAATAGCTCCTGTATTTGAGTTCTCAACTCATTCATTTCTGCTGGTGTCATTCACCGGCCGTGCGGCCTTTCCGCGTCCTTGCGACATTTTTGCTTTGTTTGGAAAATTTGGAGCTATGTGTCCAACCTGGTAACAAACATAGCATTTTACCATCTTTGCCTCTCCCTTGCCATGTTTCTTGGCTATGTGACCCATTTGCCCACATTTGAAACATTTGTTTGACCCTTTCAAATATTTGCCTACATGGCGCCTTCGACATATCTTGCAAATAGGTGGCATTTTCTTCTTTAGAGTTCCTTTTCCTTTCTCCGCACCTCCTTTCCTAACCTTTTCCTTTCCCGTCTCAACTTCTTTCGTTCCCGAGCTGAATATATTGGATCCTAGACTTAGTTCCTGAGTTCTCATTGCCTCAATCTCCAAGGCTCTAGCCCTTTCTACACTTAATGCATAGTCTTTAATCAGTAGAGGGGCTAAACTCTCTCTGAGGTAGGGCCTCAGTCCTTACTAGAATCTCTGTGCCTTGTTCTCTGGCACATTAGTAATCCAGGGTACGTATCTCACCAAGGCATTAAACTTGGTGGCGTATTCCATCACTGTCATACTCCCTTGATAGAGCCTCTCAAATTCAATGACTTTCTGGCTCTGTAAACCCACTAGGAGATATTCCTTATTAAATTCCTCCACAAATATTTGTCATGTCACCTTCTCCAGGTGTGGCATAGTGATCAACATCGTCTCCCACCACTCATGTGCATCTTTTACCAATAGATGAGTGACACATAACACCTTCTACCTATCATTGCACGGAGATATCCTGAACAATTTTCTGATCTTTGTCATCCATTCTTCAGCTTGGATGAGGTCGGGTTCACCTAAGAACTTTGGAAGCCGTTGTGAAAGAAATGCATTTATTGCCCTCCTGTCTGCTTCCATTAATTGGTTCGCATCTGCTGTGGGCGCTGTAGGAATGGGTCCTTCCTTTTCAACACTTCCTAATTGGGCCTGTTGGGTCCTCTCCCACAAGCCTTGAATTATGTCTGCGGCTTGGGTTGCCCAATCACTTGTAGCTTGCTGCATAGCTTCTTTTACTACCGAAGCTACTCTTTCCTCAATTATTCGAGTTTGGCTTTGCTCATATTCTCTATTTAGTTCTGGGCTTTCATCTGCCCTTCTTTGTTGATTTCTTTGGTTTTGCCTTTGTAATCCAGGCCTACCTCTTTTGTCCTGCTAGATTCACTAACCTCGTGTTGACTTGGAACTTCGGTAGCCATTTCCTTTCCTTTGTTCTTTTTAACCCTTGACCTTGTATCAACCATGATGTTCTTTCTGAATATTCAAAAGCATATAACTTTTATTCATGGTTAGGGTTAGGTCATCATAAACACATTTCATCATCGTATGGTTAATTTAGCATAACCAAATCATTCAATCATAATCTTGTCATTTTCCATCATTCATTAATCAATACACATTCATATTCACATGCATTCATTTCATACATCCAAAATCCTTAGGTATAGTTATATTATCATAACAAGTCGCATTATCCACATTATCAAAGCATTCATTCATAAAGCATAGTCTTATCATGTCACAACCTAACATCACACACATATATGTACATGCCATAAACTACATCATAATTATACATACATGTCATCAACCATCATCAAAGTATCATCAAACTATAATTATACGAACTTTCATAAAAAGTTCATAAAAATCAAATCGTCTTCTACTGGGACCCCTCTTTATGTAATGCCTACGACTAGGCGGAACCTAAGTGGGTTCATCAGTAATGGTGCTCGTGTCAGACCATGTGGGGACATCTTCCTCCCCTCCATCACTTCTATTACTATCATCATCATCCTCTTCATCAACCTCCTCTTCCTCATCTTCAGCCTCCTCCTTCTGTATCTCAGGAGCAAGGTTTTCCATCGGGTCCTCGTCGTCATTATCACTAATATTATTATTTTCATTTCCTTTATTAAATTGGATAGGCTCATCATCTTGTCCTGCTATATGGATAATGACATCGTTAAGGCCCGATGCAACGGGCGACTCTAAAATTCCCTATGCCCGGTGTTCCTCTACTGCAATAGCTACCTCTATCTCCCTCTGATGGATCCTTTCCCAACTTACCCCGTGCCTAAATTGCACAAGCCCGCACTTAAATCTATACCACGGACCATCATCAGGGGGTATGGGTGCTGAAATCTGATCCGAAAATTTTTGGAGATCTTGGGGGTATATCAAATCGGATGGGACAGGTAGATCTATTTGGCGAGAAGCTGCAGTATTCTCCACCTTAGGAGTATGACTTGTAGACTTCTCAGCATTAGGCCTTTGAGGGTATGGGTTGACATAATAATCTCCCTGAGTCTGAGTCTAAGGGTGCCTAGGAGGGAAACTAAGAGGAACTGATGAGAAATATGTGGGATTTCACCATCTATTCACGTTCTCTGCTATCTTTCTTTTCCGCTCCTCCTCGGCTATCTACAATTCAAACATAGCAAGTCAGCTATATTCAAACATCATAATCAAATCATCATAGATAATTTATTCTATAATCACATAGTTATCATCTGATCACATAGATATCATCTAATCACACAGCTTATTATCATAAGCTATAAATTTTCATACTTCGAAAATTTTCTTCGCCTATTTACCAATCCATGCTCTGATACCAACTTCTGTGGTTGTGGCGTCCCGAACCAAGGCGTCTACATAGTCCTTACTCCAAGATCTTGTCGATTGGTAAACGTGACTCAGGATTGTTGCCCTGATCACACGGCGGGTTCTTAATTAGATCTCGTCTAAATTTTTTTTTCTTTTTCTTTCATCATATAAACATATACTCATCATCATTCATAATGGACTTATCCATAACATCATAAATCATCAACTCCTCATATTATTCATAACTTCATAATTTCATACAACCTATGTCCTTTTTCATCATATCCCATTAGGGAATCTATTCATACAAAAATCTACTAACCTTTGTAGATTCCTCTTTTTCTTTAGCAACACATGTCCTTCATCTCTTGACTTTCCCTACACCTGTCTGAGGTTGGGAAAATAAAACATGAGTCGAAACTCAATAAGCAAGCATTTTTCTTTCATTTAAATGCATTTCTCTCCTTTTGATAGAAGACACTTATCAAGTGATCAACTACCAATATAATAGAAACCTTTTTGTAAACCATTCTTGAAAATCATTCATGTAAACCATTCGTAAATGCATTTCTCTCCATTCGATAGGAGACACTTAGCAAGTGATCAACTATCAATGGAATAGAAACCTTTTCATAAAAATTATTTCATAAACATTGGATGTGCAAATGCTTCCTTTCCATTCCTGACATAAACCTTCGTGTGTGGGTACTCTAGCCCAGGGAGCATCTCATATAGCATGGTCCAATACGCCGGGTGTCTCCGACTTGGCCTCATCAAGGAGATCCTCTCGTCCTCTTGACACCTACATGGTCTCCTACATGCATGACTTTTGATTTTCCCGGCATTATATAGCTCTTACACCAGGTGACTTGTCATTCTCATGTAGAGAATTATTTGCACCATCCCTTTAAAATGTCATTTCAAATCCATGCTTTCCTTTTCAATCCATGTATGAAAATGCAATACATTCATTCACACATAACATTCTTTTGCCTCTATCTCTGGGGAGGACGTCGTCGGCACACAGCCCATACGACTCGACAATAGTGAAAGGGGACTCTCCGATCCGCTTTCTACCTCCACCAAAGTCTCTTCCTTGTGCCCCCACCTCCCGAGAGGATGCCGTCGGCACACAGCCCTTGCGACTTGGCAATGGTGAAGAGGGATCCCTGATCCTACTTCTTCCACCAAAGCCTCTTCATTATGCATCATACATGTGCACATGTCCATAAACATCAAATGATATGAATATACCGGCATGACTTTTCATAAAAACTCATAAACATTCATCATTTCAAAATATTATAGGAATGACCACCCTTAAACACATTTCATAAATATTTGAGAATAAAACGTATTTTCAAAAGGGTTTGCTTGCTTACCTCCTCAGTCCGTGTCCTCCACCTTTTCCTTTCCTTTTCCTATACAAGGAAAAATGATATTTTATCTATATCATTCCATGTCTTAGTTTGCTTCCCATGCATGTTTTATAATCATTCATTACCTCATTTCTATAGAGGTTAATCTTATAAATACACTTGGTCATTACCTCCTTATATGAATTTTTATCCATAAATCCTTTAAAAATTCCATAAATATATTTAAATATTAATATCAAATTTTCTCCAAAATCACGCTGTTTAATGTTCATAGTCACTGTAGCACATTACTGTTCATCATCACTATTCATGGGTAATGTTCACGTTTACTGTTCACCCGAGGTTAGTGTTTACAGCGACGTGGGTTACTGTTCATGGGTTTCAAAAATTGACATTTTTTCCGAAAATAAAAAATACCATGACATAGCTTATGCTTAGTATAATGAAAAATTTTATACATTTTGAATTTATCATCATTTACTTGGCTAAATAAATCATTTTCTCCATATACTAAAAATCAACATAAATTCACTTAAGCAAATCCTTAATTCCAAAAATCATGAAATTAATATATCATCATTCCAACATTATATTTATCATATTCATACATCTCAAATCATCATTGATAAAATTTGGAGCATTATTTTCACATATCATATGCTATCTTTACGAATGCTCCATTTTTGCTCCAAATTTTCTATGTTTCGGCATAATTCTAATTAAGCATTATAACTTTACTTATTTTCTCATGCTTAGGAATTATCTAAGCATGGTTTTACCTTACTTAACACCCAAAAAAATTTGAGAAGAAATCACTTACCCGAATTGAAGATATCATTCTTTTTCTCACACTTTCTCTTTCTCTATCTTTCTCCTCTTCTTTCTCCTCAAGGCTAAAACATGGTGGGGGGGGTGAAAAATGCTCAAATGGAGCTGGGACGAAGTGCCTTGGACGTTCACCCCTGCCCCCTATTTATACTTTTTGATTTTTCATCAAATTGGAATTTACCCCCTTGCTTAAGGTATTAAATTATAAAATATATTTTTTTATAATTTTAAAAGGTGCATTGAACCAAGAGAAGCCACCCTATGCCTACTCCAGACCTACCTATGCATCCCTATTTATTTATTTATTTTTTGATTTTTAAAATTATTTAATTTAAGCTAAATAAATCCTAACCGTTGATTTTGGATGATGATGATCATGGACCATTGATTTGGTCAAATATTCCCAACCACCCCCTGCAATTTCTTCTGTTCATTTATTATTTATTATTATTTATTATTATTTAATTTAATAAAAAGTCAAAAGTAGCATTAATGGAAAATTAAGCTACTTTTTGATCTCCTTTTGACATTTCATCTTGACCCTTGATTTGTGATTTTTGATCAATCTTGAACCACTCATCATGTTCATCATCGTATTTTGGCCATCCATGAAAAAATTCATCTCAATCCGACGTCCGGATTGCAAGATATGAATTTTTCTTTATTTTCTTCACAAAAATCTATAAAAATCCGAAAATTATTATTTTAATCCAAAAAGCACTTTTGTCCTTTAGTGGGAAGCATCCTTTTTCGTCGTTTACGATTAAGTTAATCCAAAGTGATTAACTTAACATATTCCTTGATCCCACATTTACTATTCACATGCACTATTCATCCGAATTTCATAATTAATTATTTTAACCTCTATTCCCACATATTTTCATACTCATGAATATATATTTTATAGTCAACATCACCTCATAAATCCTTGTACAACATTAAATCAGAATTTAATGTTAACATTCATACAACCATACAATTCATAAAATTCATACACAGGTAACTTATAGAAATTCATATTTTCTTGAATCTCCACCTGTGCTCCTTGCATGGTTCGTCTATTCACCTGTCTTTAGGATTTTAAAAATAAAACTGTGAGTTGAAACTCAATAAGCAAGCTATAAGGTTTTCAGGCAATTCATTTTCATTAAAAATAAGTTGGAAAGTTTCATTATACCTATTCAAGGGTATATCTTAATACATGCTCCTTATACCCATCTAGGGTATGTCATAAACAATGCAATGCATAATTTAAAATTACGATATTCCTTTGGATAGAAGCTAGCTAGACAGCCATCCGCTTTCATCCTCTCTCCCATTCCAGGGATGCGCCACCGGCCCTAGGCCTTTCTTAGCGACTTGGTCACACCAAAGGGGAACATTCGGTCCGCTTAAACCTTTGAGGTGGACCTCATGCTTTTGTGCACATGCTTTCCTTCATAAACATTAACTTTGACATACTAGCATGATTTTTCAATTATAAACTCTTAATTCATCAATTGACATAAATACTTGAAAAACAGTAAGCAATTCATTTATTCCATTGGAAATAACATTTCAATGTACATTGAGATAAGGAATGACTATCCTTAAACAACTTAGAAAGAATTGAACTCATTCATTTGTTAACTCATTTACACAATCAGAATATCATTGATAAATATTTTATCACATTTGATAAAACAAAGCATGTAGAAAACTGCTTGCTTACCTTGCTTGCTTAGCTTTCCGTCTCGCTTATCTCTTTGGCTTTGCCTATACATAAACATAACATTGCATTTATAACAATCCATTTGCTTGCACTCACTTAGTTTTGTAATCACATAATCCATATCATACATAATCAACTTGGATTTTCAAGTCGATCATGCATACACAACATGCACTTGTGCATCATATCATTTATTCCATATTGTGTTTTAATCCCATATTTTGGGTAAACACATAACATTCATTCATAATTCATGATATGAGAATTTATATCTCCCATTAACCATTTTTCATCTATTTTCCCATTTTTCCTACATTAATGCTTATTGTAAACATATAAGTGATGTTTTAAACTTCATAAATAAATCTCAAAAATTGAGATAATCAAACATCATTCATAAAACAATATCCTTATGTATTTTATTACATATTCATGCATATTTTGCATTTTAGCAAGTTCACATAAGTCATATATCATATGCTCTACATACGTTCAACATACAACACATATATTATGTGTTTCCTATAATTTCTCAGCACTCATTTTCTTCATCATTAAACCCCTTAATTAACATATACTTTAGGTCTTAATTTCTGATTTTTAATCCATTTATCACTGATTTCCAAAACAGCCATGTTAAGACCCATTTTCATCCTTTCAACGCCTCTTTCAAGACTTAAATCATAACAGATTTTTAAGTCATAATTTCCAACAACGAAACATATTTTTCTTAACCTAAATTTAGGATATTATCACATATTTAAAATCCATAATTCATTTGCTTCCATAACAGTAACATTTTCATACATATAAGGTATCCATTTTGATCCGTTTTGACGTATCCATACATATCTTCTTAAAATCAGATTTAGGGAAAATGTTTCCAAGCCCTTTTGGAAACTCAAAGTAACTTAAACCTAGGGTAATTTATCCTCTATAACATCCATAAATTATTTATTAACAAATAACAACAAAAATCATATGGAAAGCACCCGTTTTGGCCCCCTATTTGGACATCCCATACACATTCCCTAAAAAATTAGATATAAGAAAAACTCATCCTGCCCGCCTAGGCCATCCAAAGGGTCCTTAATTTAGGGTAATTTACCCTAAAATTCATCCATAAAAAATTTGAGCACTTCCTTGTATCATTTTTAACTCAAAAATGGAAAAATCGGGCATTACTTGAAACCCTAAGTTCCATATTTGCTAAAATCATTTCCAAATGCTCAAATCAATATATGTAATCCAGAAAAACATGAATTACATCCAAAAAATCATGCTTAAATCATACAACAATTTGGTTTAGGGTTTTGAGAATTTTCAAGTTAGCTTTCATCTCAAATTTCAACTTAAAATTTCTTTTTCACTCTCTTGAACTCTTAATCTTATTTAAATATTTCAAAAATAATTCAATACACATATTAAGGCATCATAACTCATCCTTTAAGTGTTATTTATGAACCATATTCATGGCTCATGAATTGAGAGAGATAATCTTAATTCAAATGATTCAAAACTTAGGTTTTACTTACTTGGATTAAACCTAACTTGAATCTAACTTATTTGGCTTGGTTTCTCTTCTTTTTCTCCTCCTTTTTCCTTTTCTTTTTCTTCCCATTTTCTCCTTCCCCCTTGCTGGTTTGTTCGTGCCCAAGGTAGCTCACACTTAGCAAATTTTTGGGATTTTTCTCCCCACTTTCCTCATGTGCACGTTTCCAAGGTCAAGCTCCCTTTTTATATTTTTAACCAGCCCATGGGACCCACTTTTCCACATGTCATGAGGATAATTTTTTTCTAACTTATCCTTTGATGACATGACATTTTTATATCCTAGTAAAATATGCATTTTTTAATTATCAAAAATCGACAAAATCCATGCATCGATGGCCCATCTTAATGTCCACTAGGTGACACCCCCTCTTAGCTTGGGTTTTGACATTTTTTGCCATATTTTCCACATATTTATGTGCCAATTTACTTCACCTAGGTATTAGGCAACTTAGATATATATTTTAGCTTTTTTAAAAACTACATTTCCATGTCCAAAGTGCCCTTGGATGTCCATGCATATGCCACATAACCTATGCTCCATTTGAGCTAAATATTAGGCATTAAACCATTGCATTTAATCCCTAAATTTTCCATGGATTTGACCATTAGAAAAATCCATAAAATTCATCTCCATCCACCATAATTTGACACCTTGCATAACATTAAAACAAGTCATTTATCTCAAATGCATTTTATTAAATGCTATGGTAGTCTAGGGTACACAAAGTCAATGCTAGGTACCTTTTTCCAATTAATAAATTTATCATGGTAATTATCTTAATCTAATTCACTCATACCATAGATTTCATAATTTTATTCAATCGTTTCAAATTTCATCTCAAACCGACGTTTCTACGTCAAGTTATGAACCTTTAAAAATAACCTTAGAGTGTGAGATTAAAAATAAATAATTATCACCTTAATCTCATTACTTATGCCTTAATACAATTCACTTATAAGGTTGAGCCTAAAATTATGAGCTTGCCTTTCAAATTTCATCTCATTTCGCCTTATAGGCGTCAAGTTGTGAATTTTCTATGATTTTCAACACAACTCCATAATTTCTATTTTAATATCTATTAATTAAATCATGAAAATTAAAATAAATATTCATGCCCCATTAGCATATTCTAATCCTCATTAAGCCCCTTTAGTCATCTTGACTCACATCGGGCTTTTGCGATTAATCTTAATCACCATTCTTAATTGAAAACCTTAATAGAAAAATTCATCGATTCATAAAAATCATTCAAAAATCAATCAATTCACACATAAATCATAATTACACCTTAAATGCAATTATATGAGTCCTACTTGGGTCTGGGTATTATAAAAGTTGTAAGAAAAATATATAAAATTGTGTTGGAAATTAAAAAGTTGTCTTAAGAATTATGAAATATTTTTAGGAATGGTAATATTACTACCAAAAACCATCTCAAGTAGATCAAAAATTCGAAGAAGAAAGAAAGACAACAGTAAATGAATTTAATCACAGCTCAGTATATAAATGGAATATAGATGGAGTTGGCGAATATCAAATATGGAATATGTGCAATAGTATGATAACTTATTCTCAATTATTAATACAATTAAGAAGATTTACAACCCGACTAGCTGCCATTATTGTAGGTTGGAGATTTACAGGATAATTAAAAGCTTGATAGAAAATCCAATTAACATCTAAAGAACAAGCAACCATATTAAATGATGAAGAACCTGTAAATACTCTTATAAGTACAATACCATATCAATTCATGGGAAAATTAGAGGATTATCAAGCAATTATTAGAGAAAGATTATTTAAATTAAGATGTAAAAAATATCTAATTTCAAATGGTATAAAGATGTATTTTTAACCAATGTACAATTATTAGAAGATGGATCTAAGCTAATTTAGAAAGAAAAATTTTTAGTTTGTAAAATTATTTTGTTCAATTAGTTGTAATAAATCTTTTAAATGTACCGATAATTCTTTATAATTAGAATTTGATAAAACATTATTATTAAAAGAATATAAGTTTATAAAAAATAAAGAAAAAAGAAAATGGATTTCAAAAATATATACCTCAATCGAACTAAAAACAATTATAAAAAATAGTTTTTATATTGTCTACATATAGAGTAGAATATCCTTTTCTTTCAATAGTATGGTAATCAAGTATTACTCTCTGTAAATATGCTACAACAAACATCTACTTTTGAAACTTCTGAATCATCCAATCCTTCGCCATCATCCACTCCACCTATACCATAAATGAAAAATTATTTTGTTCAATTAGTTGTGATAAATCTTTTAAATGTACTGGTAATTCTTTATAACTAGAATTTGATAAAACATTATTATTAAAAGAATATAAGTCTATAAAAATAAAGAAAAAAGAGAATGGATTTAAAAAATATATACCTTAATTGAACTAGAAATGTGGCACCCCTAACGAGAGCGTCACGTCTTGAGCCTTGCCTCGGGATCGTTATTGATTGGTAAACGTGATCAGGATTGTCGCACTGTCACACGACGGGATTTAACGGATATTTATCCATTTAATTATAATTTTTTAAGAATTAATTTTATAATATTTTCCATCAAGTGCCGATTCAAGCTATCCTTGCCTTGATATACACATTTTTATATCAAACGTAATCATAAAAATTCATAACATGCTCATCTTCCATTGTCACTTGTTCATAAATCACAAGTCTTAACATAAATCACATATGTTCATCAAAATAACAAATACAAAGTCATATTACATTCCATTACCATAAGTGACACTTATAAGAAAACATCAAGTTTCTCATTCTTTCCATGCCCAAATTTTGTTCCATTGTCCTCTTCATGCCTTCACCTGTTTATGGGTTTGGAAAACAAAACGTGAGTTGGAAACTCAATAAGCAAGCTATATATTTTTTAGGCAATTCATTTTTAAAGGCAATATTGTTTAAAAACATTTCTCTCCGTTCAGTAGAGATACTTAACAAGTGATCAACTACCTGCAGAGCAGAAACTTTTTTCATTTAAAACATCTCGGAAAGCAACATTATACCCCCTTGAGGGTATATTATAACAATGCAATGCAATGCATGACATCATAAGATGGAGGCTAGCTAGGCGACCATCCGTCTTCATCTTCTCCCATCTCAGGGAGGCGCCGCTGGCCCTTAGCCTATCTTAGCGACTTGGTCACACCAAAGGGGGACAATCGGTCCGCTTACACCTTTCACGTGGACCTCATGCTTTGTGCATATGAACCATTCTTAACATGCTAGCATGATTTTTCTTACATAAATTCCTAGGATAGTATTTTTCATAAATATTTAACAAAGCAGTTATGTAACTCAGTTAGAAAATATGTATTGAACTAAGGAATGACCATCCTTAAATACCTTAAAAATAAATTCAAATATAATTTTCTAACCTAATAAAAGCAGTTGGAATATCATTTGTAATTATTTTAGAATAATTTAAGAAACAAAATCATTTAGAAAATTTTACTTGCTTACCTTGGTCACGTGAGCTTTCAGAGCCAACTTTTTCTTTACCTTTGCCTATACATATAAGAATAACATAAAATTCATATAAATTCCATTTGCTTGCATTCAACTTAGTTTTCCAACCCATTTCCATTAATATTCATAACCCGCTTGAGTTCCAAGTCGGGTGTACATACACAACATACTTATGCATCAAATCATTCATTACACCACATGTTTAATTCCCCATATTTAGGGTAATATTCACATATATCATAACACATTCATTAATCATTCATTAGACATCATATGGAGTAATAAACCTCCAACTTATCATTTTTCACATATTTTTCATAATTCACATATTGTGCTCATTCTTAAGCACTTAGTTAATGTCCTAAACCTCATATATTAATATAAAATTTTGAGATTATAATTATTGATAAAAGCAGTAACATAATCCACATTTTTCATCATATTTTTATGCATTTTTTCATTTTAATAATTTACATAAACCATTTATCATTTTCTTATGCCTATCTCTCCATACATGTCCATTTCACAACACATAAATCATGTGTTTCTTAAAATTTTTCAAATCAGAAACTTACCTTATAATTTAGTGTGATTATACACCTTAATTAACAGTTTACTTAGTGTATTTTTATGGAATTTTAATCCACTAATTATAGAGTTTCAAAACAGCAACTTTAGGACCCGTTTAATACACTTTCAATGTCCCTTTTGATACTTATATCAAAACAGATTTTTAATCTCTAAATTCTAAAAAATAATCACACTTTTCTTAACCCAAATTTAGGGTATTAATACATATTTAAAATTCATAATTTGGTTCCCTTCAAAACAGCACCTTCCATGTATATTTTTGATACCCTTTTCACTCCACTTTGCATGTTTCTACACATGCCCTAAAATTCCAGATTTAAGGCAAACTTAATCTACTTATTTTGGATGTCTAAAACAACTTATATTTAGAATATTTTACCCTCTAAATCATTCATAAATTATTTAAGCAAATTTGTGTAACATATACATCACAAAATCATGGAAATCGAGTCATATACACAACCCTAAATCCTATCCTTCCTGAAATTCATAATTTATGGTTAAATCAATATATGTATTTCATTAAATCAGGATTCATAGCCTAATCATGATATTATTTCAAAACAGCAACTTATTGCATGGATTTTAGAAGTTTCAAGATAGATTATCAACCCATGTCTCTTTCTATCTTCCACTTCAACTGCTTAAATCATAAAAATCCATTCATACCATTTAATACCCATTTAATACTCTAATTAAGGGTGTCATATATTACCCTTTAAATATTCTTTATGAACCATATCCGTGTCTCAAAATTTAAAGTAGAAAACTTAGAATTAAAGAACCTAATATATCATGTATACTTACTTGGTTTGTGAAAATTTTGATTCAAGCTATCCAAGCTTTGGTTCTCCTCTTTTTCCTCCTTTCTTTCCTCTCTTTTTCTTCTCCCTTTTCTTCCTTTCTTCCTCCTTCCTTGCTGGGATTTTTGGACGTCCCCTTACTGCCCACTTTTGGATATTTCTTTCCCTTTGAACTTCACTCAAAATGGACGTCCTATGTGTACTTCAACACATATTCATAATACAAATTTTTGGGCCCACAATTAGCACATGATTTGAGGTCATTTTAATACATTTCTATCCCTTGTTGTGTTGTCACCATAATACCCAAGTAAATTATGTAATTATTATAATTCAAAATTCACAAAATCAACTCAATTGAATGCCCATGTTGCTGCCCATATGAGCACGTCCCATGCAGTTGCCTTTTTGCCATTTTTTCCACAAAATTTGCAGCCTTAATTAATGGGTATTTATACACCCTAACTCATATACTACTTAGATATACATTTAGTATCTAACAAAAATAAAAAAAATCCACTTTTTGGAGCTCATAGTCGTCGACTCTATGCCACCTCCCTTAAGCTGGTCATTAGCTCCTTAGATAAGCATTTATTCATGACATATTTTCATGAATTTTTCCATTTTCAGTACTTCATAAAATACCCTGCAATTCACCCCCTTTTGACACATCATTTTTACCATTAATCATTTAATTATTTTAGTTAACTTTAACATAAATGCTAGTTGCTTTAAGGTGCAAAAAGTCAAAGGTGCTCCACCTTTTTTGTGCAAGCATAATCCCCAAATCACTTATCTTAATCCAAGCCTCTTATTTCATTGATCTCATAATTTTAACCGTTCATTTCAAATTTCGTCTCAATTCGACTTTTCTAGCTCAAGTTATGATCATTTGAAATCATTCTTGGATTTTGGATGGTAATACTCGATTTTCATCCTAATCTCATCAATATTTTTGTAATATAACTTTTCCATAAGGTTAAGCACAAAATTATGTGCTTCTCTTTCAATTTTCATCTTAATCCGCCTTATAGGTGTCAAGTTCTGAATTTTCTAATATTTTCTAACTTAACTCTATATTTGTAACGCCCCGGGCCTAACAGTAAGGTATTGTCTGCTTTGGGCCTTGGCCCGCACGATTTTGCCCCTCTGGGTTCACGCGCATTCCGTCCTTCCCCAAAAGGCGCCTCACTGAGGTACCTGGCGGCCTTCACTTATAACCCAGGCTCCCCCCATCCTAACTGATGTGGGATATCACATACACCTCCCCTTGGGGCTCCAGCGTCCTCGCTGGACACCATCGGCAGGAGGTTGGGAGTCGGCTCTGATACCATTTGTAACGCCCCAGGCCTAACAGTAAGGTATTGTCTGCTTTGGGCCTTGGCCCGCACGGTTTTGCCCCTCTGGGTTCACGCGCATTCCGTCCTTCCCCAAAAGGCGCCTCACTGAGGTACCTGGCAGCCTTCACTTATAACCCAGGCTCCCCCCCTCATCCTAACCGATGTGGGATATCACAATATTTAGCCTCTTAATTTCCATTAATCACATCATGGAAATTAAATTAATTTTTCATAGCACACTAATATTTTTCAACCCTCGTTAGGCCACTTTAATTATATTAACCCACATTGACTTATAATGATTGATTTAATCATCATTCATAACCACTGACCTAATTGCAACAAATCATCAAAATTGCAAATAAATCATTCATAATTCAATCAAATCATACATGAATCATTCAAATGCATATACATGAATCCTATGTAGGTCAGGGTTTCACAAGAAATAATTATAAAAAAAATAATTTTTATATTGTATACATATAGAGCAGAATATCCCTTTCTTTCAATGGTATGATAATCAAGTATTACTCTCTATAAATATGCTACAACAAATATCTACTTCTGAAATCTCTGAATCATTCAATCCTTCGCCATCATCCACTCCACCTATACTAGAAATCCAACCTGAAAGAAGACTTATTTCTGATTCAGAGTTGGAAGAGTCTTAATTTTGGAGTCTATTTAATTGTTCATTATTGGTATTGTCAATTTCATCACAAGAAAGTAGTGGCCAGAGTTTTGATATTGTATACATATAGAGCAGAATATCCTTTTCTTTTGTTGAGAAAATGATAAATCTTTCAAATGAAATTTTTTTACGTAAAAGTTATTAAATTGGTAAAAAATGATGTGATATGATAGAGTTAATAATGATGTATAAAAAAATAAGGTTAAAACAGGTCAGTTAGTTGTATGGATAGTTGTATAGAAGTAATTAGAAAATAGGGTAGTTGCATAGAAACATTAAAGAAATAATTTTAAAATAAGATAGTTATAGAGATTGAAAATTTTGGAAAAAAATTTAATTTGAAATTCTTTTGTTAAAAACAAATATATCCCTAGTGCCTGTTCCAAACTATATAATATTTTCGGATTATATATATTTAGGATGTGAATGTAATGATATGTATTAAAAACAAGTAAAGTTGTATTAAAAATATATAAAATTATGTTGGAAATTAAAAAGTTGTCTTAAGAATTGTGAAATATTTTTGAGAATGGTAATATAAATTCAATTCAAGAATATGGTATAATTTGTAAGAGGCCCTTAACATGCATCCAGTGAGCGTCTAGCCTTAAGATCATTAAAAACAACTAAAGTTGTATTAAAAAAATATATAATTGTGTTGAAAATTTAAAAACTGTCTTAAGAATTGTAAATTTTTTTTGAGAATGGTAATATAAATTCAATTCAAGAATACTATATAATTTGTAAGAGGCCCTTAACATGCATCCAGTGAGCGTCTAGCCTTACGTTTGAAAATGGCCATAAAGCAGCTGCAAGACGTGGGGATTGAACTTAAAATTTTTCCACAGCACTGGGAAAACCGTAAAAGAGGCCCGTGCTCCCCTAGTCCCCGTCAGTCAGAAGCCTTGGTGCAAGGAAAGTACTAGTCGACCACGTTACCGTGGCAAGGCTGAGTCCCAGGTGTCATGGAAGTGAGACTCCGAGAGCGCCTTTGTAAGCTGTCGTCTCCGTCAGAACCCTTCTTCTCATAGCCCATCGACGGGAACCGAATAGCCGATCCAATGCATCGCAGTCCTAAAAGTTTTTTGGCTATAAAATTTTATGATTTATGAATTTTACTGAGAATGAGTATGTTCAAAGAAAACAGAAAATGACAAATGAAAATGCAAAAAATAAACACCCAACTATTATGCTATTTTTATTCATATATTTTAATTATTTTGTCTCTTTTCAACCATTTTTAATAGTTTTTCATATGACAATATTATCTTTTTTTTAAACTTTGAGCGTAGTTGAAAAGTAATAAAAAATTTTATAAAAATTTTTTAGTATAAAAAATTTTAAAATATAAGAAAATAATATAATATTGACAAAATAATGATAAGGAGTAAAGATAATAAATTTAAAACATATAAATTATATGCATGAGAAGTTGTGCATAAATGATTGAAAAGTATGATAGTTTTATGAGAAAAAGTGACAAATAATTAAAAAATATTTTAGTTACAGAGAGTGAAAAGTTTTTTATGGAAATAGTTTAATTTGAAACTTTTTTAAGTGTAAACAAACACCTCCTTTATCTTTATCCTATAATTTCTTATTCTCCATTTTTCACTTTCCTGTGAACCTATCTTTTTTTATTTTTTATTTTTTATCCTCCTCTAAACAAATACACTCTTAATATTTTTAAAAATATGAAATAAATTCTATAAATTATTACAGGTTGACGAAATAAAAAATGGGGCAGTTCACGGGTTGTACTAAAATTCGATACTTTAATTCGATGCAGTAGATCCGGACTCCACCATCAATGGATGAATGGATTGATACTGAAGGATGTTGCTGTGGCAAACTGAACTTCCGTTGCGTGCCTGCAGCATCACCAAAGCACGAAAATCATCAAGCCCCAGTCTCATACCCACATGGCCCACGTCTACTAAATAGCACAATAATTTATAAAATTGAGGATGTGTTTGGAAAGTAGTTAAACTTCTGAATGAAAAGTTTTTTATTGTAAAAATTATTAAATTGATAGAATATGATATTATATGATAGGAATAATAACTATATATAAAAAATAATGTTAAAATAGATAAGTTAATTGTACAGGTACTTATGTAGATATGATTAAAACATAAGGTAGTAGTACAGAAAGATATAAAAAAATAATTTTAAAATAAGGATAATTATAGAGTGAAAGGTTTTCGATTGAAAAGTTTTATGTTGAAATTTTCTTCTAATTGCTAAACACATCCTGAAAAACGGAATCAGTTCACTAATCACCATTAAGCAGAGGTCGAGCTTATTCAAGTCAACTACATTTGCACTATTTTATGTAACTCATTTCATTATTATTATTACTACTATTATTATTATTATTATTTCATGTTGCTTAAATTTATTTTAAGTGATTTAAAATCTTGAGTGCATTGAAATTTTGGTGCACCTAGGTGCAAAAATTCATTTTTAAAATTTTAATTTTTTAATAAAATTGTTAATTTCTATATATTTAATCTGGAAGTCAAGTTCTACTATTTTTTAAAATGCTTGTACATACTTGATTTTTAAGAATAGGGTTATTTTAGTCATTTAAAATAACTAAAATCCCCTTACTTTTAAAAATAAAAAATATATACACATCTCTAAATTGGAAAACTTAATACATATTCTAAAGACACTTATTTATAATTTTATAAAAAGTTCAAAAAAATTTTAAAAAATAGATTTTGCACCGAGTGCACTAAGGTTTCCCAAATTTATATAGGCTGCATCCATGTTGAGAATTTGTATCTGCCCTAGAGTGGGGCATTACCACCCAACATTAATGACAACTTTGATTGCTCTAACCGACAAAGTCTACTTAAATCATCAAAATCCACTTGTAATTGATCTTGTTCAGTGCTCAACTTATCAGAAGTAGTCTAATCACCAAGAGAAAAAATCTAATGAGATGACTATAAATCTCTCTTTGGCACTTGATATGAATTTTCTCTAGACAAACTGTGTATAAAATAAGCTCTTAAACCCCTAGTAGGGGGTTAGAATCCTTCACCGCTATCTGTTGTGGGTGGGCTGAACCCCACAAGTCTAACTCCCTTAGTGGTTTGGTCTCCTTAGGGAAGTTGGGATTCAACTTAACAAACTCTTCGTGAGGATCCATTCCTTGGGAATAAAAGGTTACATCTATTAGCACTTCTCTCGATGAAGAAGAGAGAAGGGAGAGTTCCAAAAGAGAAGGGGAAATCACCTTTATATCTCACTCCATGTAATCAAAATGCTGATAGCGACACTTTGGCTAACTTTGGCCTATGGTTTTTAGGAAACTGACGAACTGCGTAAGTGTCGAATTAAATTGCTCATTTTAATGCAAGTATACGTGCCGATCAAGTAATATAGAATGAGTAGAGTATCGTTCCCGTAAGAATTTGGTCTAAACTAATTATGTCTTAACACTTCAATTGCCTTTGATGAATAGAGATTTTTAAGTGATTGTTGAATGAATGTTGCACAAAAATGAAGGAAATGAGTTAAAGATTAGTGGATGAGCAGAAATTTGATAGAGATTTGTAAGGTTGGTTATAGTAGATGGGAGAGCTGGGAATCCTTCACTTTAAACCATATTAATTTGGCTCCTATTTACTTAGTTGTGCAGGGATTTACTAATCTAAGTTCATAAATCTCTATATATGTTTTCCAACACAAATAAAGCTAATCACACAGCACGCAATTGCTATATTCCCATGCACGCGAATGTGGTGGGATTGATTTGCACAAACTTGCTCATGATTATATTGGATTTAATGGTATATTCCTATCCATTTCAACATTCCTCCTATTCAAAGTGAGAAACCTATGCCATACATATGAATCTTACTTAGATTCACCTTTTTCAAACATGAATCTAGCAACTAAATCATCTTACGAGGTAGCTAGGCTTGTAAAAAGCATTAATACCACATGCAAGGGTAAATCCACACAACACAAATATACAAAAATTAAATACTCATATTTAAATCATCAAAAACCAAAATAACATAGTTTAACAGTCAAATCATCTCAACATCCCATCTCTTGAAGTTTAACTCATGAACATGAACTTGCTGGTTTCCACCAAACGAGCTAAATCTTCGCTTCAAATCTCTATTGGCTTGAGTTCCTTCCTTTTTCTCCACTTGTGGCTGCCTCCATGAGCTCTAACTCTCTCCTCTTTGAAACCCTAAGTGTTATATTTATACCCCCTTTAACCTAGCATGAAACACGTGCTTAAACTCACGCGTGTGGGGGTCGGTGCTGTGGCGCCGACTCTTTGGAAGCTTGCTGACTTGAGGATTTCTGGAGATTTCTTCTAAGGCGATGAAGTGGCGCCTAGGCGCCAGAAATTGACGCTGAGGCGCCATTGTCCTTGGATACAAATTGATGCCTTGTTTTGCACTGTTTGCTTCCTTCTCCATCCCATCATTCTCCAAAGTGGTTAGTTACCTTTCTTTTCTTGCAAAAACAACCTAAAACAAATAAATGTACTTCTAAATGATGAGATGATATTATGGAAAACCAAAAGCCACAAAATTTTCCCCGAATCACACTAAAAATGCATGAACTCTCGACATTGCACATGAAATGTAAAATGAATGAAAACTAAGCTAAATAAGTGCAAATTGACCAAAATTCTCTTGGACTAACATTCAAAACTAGTCTAAAATGAGCCATGATAACTCGCATTTTTATGAGTTATCATTTCCCCAAACTGAAATGTTGCTAGTCCTCGAGTAACACATGAAAACAAAATGAATACAAGTGGATTATGCAAACTCAAGCCTGTTTCCAATTATTAGCCCAACAATCGCATTTCTCAACTAAACAAGGCAAAGGATAACCTTAACTTGTAATAATTCATGAAAAATCATCATCGCTTAACCAAACCAGGACATGCATTCTTGTACCCAGATCAAGTTACATGTAAATGAAAGTGTTAATAGTCAAAAGTGATAGTTCAATCCTGCTAATCATCCCCATGATCAAAAGAACTTTTTAGGACAAGCAACATAAAATAGGTGAACCAATTATAAGAAAATACATATCATCTCAAAGAACATAGCCTCAATTTACCTAATTCACTTGACCTAGTTTCAACAAAATTGTACATTCGTTCGTCCAAACTTATTGCTTGACTCTTCTCACCATATTTTAGGGTATTCGGGGAGAATTTTCTTTAAAAAGTGTTATTACTATGACTTTTCCTTGTCTTTTTATGCGAATCTTGACATTTGTTAATGCCAAGTCGTGGTTACTCAGGTTAGGTTAGCCATCCCTTTTATTATTTATGCTAATAATCTAGTAGGGGTACTAAAACATGTGTGTTAACCCATTCTAAGTCTCATGAAAAGATTAACATATTATGCATTACTAACGAGCTGCGTATATGTCTATAAAAATGTTCGCTTTTTACGTAAGTATACGTGCCGAATCAAGTAATAAAGAGTGAATAGAGTATCGTTCTCACGAGGAATTGTTTAACTAGAATTATTAATTAGTTTAACCGCTTTCGATGGGTAGAGAATTCTGAGTTTGAATTTAGAACTAAAGCTAACAAACACAACAAGAAATCAGAGTAGAGTTCATGGGATTGTTGGAATACTAGAAACGGGTTTATCAATTGGGGATGGCAGATGGATAGCTCGAAATCCTTGAATCTAATTTATATTACATTGGTTCTTTTTCATTGGATTGTGCATGGATTTACTAGCCTAGGTTCAATAATCTTTATATATGTCTTCCAACACTATATAAAGCTAATTACACCCTATTTAATTGCTATGTTCCCATGCCATTAAATAAAGTGAAATTGATAAGTTGATAACTTGTTTATTGACTACACAATGTTTAACAGTATATTCCTATCCGTTAAACAACTCCCCTTAACCAAGAGGAAACCTATGCCCTACACATGGATCTAGCAGAGATTTTCCTTTTTCAAGGATAAATCAAGCAATTAAATCATCTTACAAGGTAGCTAATCTTGTAAAAAATATTAAACCACGTGTGCAAAGGTAAATCACACACAATCATATAGAAAAGTCAAATATTCATTACTGAAATTTCAAAGAACCAATACAATATAATTAGAAGTTAATTCATCCTAACTATCCATCTAAAGGAAGTTTAGTTCAAAGACATGATCATAAAATACTTTACATCCATTATTGTAGTATCCAGAAAAGTAGAGAAAGAAAAATAGAAAGATAAAGAGAAAACTGATTTTTTGGCAATTTCCACTAACGGAGTCGAATCCTCTCTTCGATCCGTGCTTTGATCGAGATTTCGTCTTTCTCTGACTGTGTAATCCCGTTCCAGGCTCTCTCCGGGTTGTCCCCTCACGTGTAAACCCTTAGATCCTATTTATAAGTCGAGTTACGCAACACACACACAGAAATCTGCACGTACGGATGCGTATTGGCGCCTAGGCACCAACTCTCTATGTGCTGGGTAACTTAGAGCTTTCTTGGAAACCCTAGAAATTTATTGCCTTGGCGCCTAGGCGCCAACTCCCTGAAATCTATTGTGTTTGCTGACCTCAAAACCCTTTTGAACTTGACTATACGTTGATGAAGTGGCACTTAGGCGCCCCTGGTTGGCGCCTAGGCGCCAACTCACTTGAAGCTGTTTGTTTGCTGGATTGTGCTGGGGTTCTGGTAAGGGCATGTAGGGTGGCGCCTAGGTGCCATCCATATGCCTTGTGACTTGGTCTCGATCTGCATTTTACCGCCCACATGCCTTCATATTGCCCGTCCTTCCTGTAAAAAATAAATAAACTAAATTAATGGATTAAAAACGCCTAATTTATGCTAAAAATGCATAAAAACTAAATAATGCTCCTAAAATGCAAAGAGAGTGAAAATTAAGCTAAATGGATGCAAACTATGACTAATTTCTTGGACTAACGCACAAATACAGTCTGAAATGGGCCATGATAACTTGCATTTTTACGAGTTATCAATTACCGAGACAATCAATTTCCTCAAAGCACATGGTTATAAAACACTCAAATCAGCCTTTAGCATTTCAGTTGAACAGATTAGCATGAAATTGAACTACTCAAATCTACTATAAAAATCACTCAAATCATTCACATGTCACTTGGAAGAACATACATGAAAGCTCCCTTAACACATAATCCTTAGCACAAAATTCAAATTTTTTATGAAATTGATTTCAAGTTGAAGTTTTCCTAGACATTGCAAGTTTTTCATCAAAATGGATTGCAACAAAATAATTCTCACAGACAGAATTTGACATGTTATGCAATCTAACACACATATATACATGATTAACTATTTAAATGCATGTAAGTACACCAAAAGGAACTATACACCCCCCCAAACTTGAAGAATGCATTGTCCTCAATGCATGAAGCTAAATAAAACCTAAATGATCATGTTATGAGATGATAAACAAAAGAACAAAAGTAAAACAAATAAAGATAGGTAACTCCCCTAGGTGTCTGATGAGGATGAGTCCTACTCATGCTCTCCCTCTCCTCCAGCCCGATCTGAAGGTTGGCCAAAGCAGGCTTGAAACTTTAAAGGTGTTGACAGAAATGGTGGTAGAGCAGTCATGTCAATCTATCGGTCCTCCATAAGTCTCATAAAGTGCGCCTCCATCGCCATATTGGACTGATGCAAAAATCGGGCCTGGGCTGCCATTAAGTTCTCTAAGTTGGCGAGCCTAACATCCGTCAGGAGAGGTCTAGATGAGGAGGTTGGTGGTGGCTGTGATGTTGGACGAGTCGTGGTAGTCCAAACTCGGGGCTCCATTGAGAAAAATTGGTCATCCACGATGGCTTGATAGTTCAGCACCTCTTTTATGGCTTCCCATCGCACTTTGGCTCACTTGCATAATCCCGTTATAAGCGATGAGGACCAATAGCTTCCTCTAGGTGCCCTTGCATTGGCACATATTTGATTAAACAGGAATCTCCACACATCGATGGATAAATTTGAATATATAACATAAAGAAGGAGCGCTCGGTCCATAGTGATATCACTCAAGTGGGTTGATGGCATCAACCAGGCTGATATGAAATAAAACCACATCTTCCCATGGTAATGGAGGGCACTCCACTTGAAAGTGCCAAACCAAACGCCCAAAATATCACAATTCCTCCCAATGCACCCAAACAGAGCTCAATATAAATATATTCCCTACCAACAATTCAATTACCGATCAATTCCAACTACAAATGCCTCTAATCAATCCACTCTGCTTCAATCCAAACCCATCAACAATATGGGCCCTTCAATCTCCAAACAAACAATCCAAACTTATAGCAAACAACTTCAAGTCACAATTTCACATTCACCACCTCATCTATATCAATTGCATGTACCATTAGCAAGGTAAATAGGCTAGATCAAAGCAAGAAAGGGTTACCATTTGAGCATTTAAAGCCGTGTTGAAAGATGTCTCGAAAGTGGCAGGTTCTATACTTGGTTCCGCAACGCGGTGATGTGGCGCCTAGGCGCCACTTGACTGACAGCGCGGCTACGGCGATGCCGGAGAATGGGAAGATGAGGGGGAATAAAGATAGGGGAAAACGATGGGAAAATGACAGACAATGAAGGGGATGGATAGGGAATAGGGAGAGAAGATGAAAGAAGATGGATTAGGGGAGATTTAGAGAGATCTAGAGATGGGAATGAGAGAATGGAATGGAAGGAAAAGAGAGGAGATGGAGGGAGATGGAAGGAAGAGGAAGAGGAAGATGAGATGGGGTAGATGAGTGGAGAGGACAATGGACGTTTAGAGGGTAGGCTTAAGTTTGGAGGAGAAGGGGGAAGAAGGAAGAGGAGAGTAACGCCACGACTTGGAGTTAGGGTTTAACCCTAACTTCAAGCTTTTAACTTGTTCGGGTCGGGTTACCTACGCATTGGCGCAGCGGTGCCGACCTTCTGATTACTCCGTACAATGCGCTGCATCATATGGCACCGGGGCGCCAATACCCTTCTGTCTTGAAATGTTTCGGCCACAATTATGAATAGTTGCCCCAAATCAATTTGATCATTTAGCACTTGGATTGGGGTTATATGCTCTTCTTGCTTGGATTTGCTTGAAATGCAACATAAATTGCAATCTTTCATACCATGTATTGCCTAGCCATTGTATAAACTGAAATTGCAACTCGAGTGGGAGGCTCCTTGAAATGATCAATTTGAAACTGATCTTGAGCCACTCCACTTAAAGGATTCATAATTGCACTCAAAATTCTGATGATCGCCCAACCAAATGAATAAGAATTGACCTAGTGCTGGATCAAATTCTCATTGGCTCGAACGCTTTCAAAATGGATGATATTTCCAAGTTTCTCTGTTTCAAGGCACATAAGATAGATCTTAAAGCCATGCCTCAGAACAAAAAGCAAAAAGAGATAATGGGTTGCCTCCCATTCAACACTAAGTGTATTGTCCTCAGCTCGACATTTCGTCTTCAGACGGATCTTTCAAAAACACCATCTCCTTACATTGATGTAAATCTTCTCCCATATAATGTTTCAATCTTTACCCATTCTCTACAAAACTTCCATTTGACTTTCCATTTAATACTTCCACTGCACTATGATCAGTTGTTCTTAAAATAATAAATGGACTTGACCAGCGTGACTTAAACTTGCCAGGGAAGAGCTTTAATCTGGAATTAAAGAGCAGTACTTTTTAACTAGCTCAAATCGCCTTGGCAAGATTCTTTTATCATGCCATTTCTTCACTTTCTCCTTGTAGATCTTGGCGTTCTCATAAGCCTACATCCTGAATTCATTTAATTCGTTAAGCTGCGATAATCTTCGCTCACTAGTTTGTCGCACATCTAGATTTAACTTCTTGATTGCCCAATATGCACCGTGCTCCGGCTCGAGTGGCAAATGATAAGCCTTACCATAAACCAACTGATATGGAGACATTCCAAGCTGTGTTTTGTAAGCGGTGCGATAGGCCCATAAAGCATCATCCAACTTGAGAGATCAATCCTTGCGAGATGACCTAATTATTTTCTCGAGAATGATATGCTATGGTAACCCGGTGGCATACTCCATATTTGGCTAATATTACCATGAGTTACCAATTGCAGAAGTGTGAACCTCCATCACTAATGATAATCTTTGGTGTGCCAAAATGAGTAAATATATTTTTCTTGACAAATTTAAGAACTATTTCGCATCACCTGCTGGAGTAGGTACTGCTTCAACCCATTTGGACATGTAATCAACTGCAACCAAGATATATTGATTGCCAAAAGAAGGAATGAAGGGTCTCATGAAGTCGATGCCCTAAACATCAAAGAGCTCAACTTCAATGACATTAGTGAGCAACATTCCATGTCTTTTCGTAATATTCCTTGTACGTTGGCATTGATTGGACTTCTTGACAAATAAATGAGCATCCTCAAATAAAGAAGGCCAATAAAAACTGGATAGAAGTACTTTTGCAGTGGTTTTATCTCCCTAGAAGTGACCTTCATATAGTGACGAATGACAGCTTTGCAATATCTTCTCTATCTCATATTCAGGAATGCATCTCCTGTATAACTGGTCTGGGCATGCTTGAATAGGTATGGGTCATCCCAGAAATAAAACTTGACATCATGAAAAAATTTCTTCCTTTGATGAGAATTCAATTCCGGAAGCAATATACTATTGACTATATAATTCATGAAATCTGCATACCAGGGTAGATTACCTTGAGAAATGGAGAATAGCTGCTCATCAGGGAACACTTATCTGATTTGATCCATATCTTAGAAATACTAGCTGCTTTCTAGGCGGGATAGGTGATCAACTACTTGATTTTCTGCTCCTTTTCAGTCCTTAATTTCAAGGTCGAATTCTTAAAGCAACAAGACCCGCTGGATTAAGCGTGGTTTCACATCTCTCTTTTCTGTCAGGTATCTGATTGTTAAATGATTAGTATAAATGATCACCTTGATCCCAACGAAATATGTTCTAAATTTATCAAATGCAAACACCACTACCGGTAACTCTTTCTCTGTAGTGGTGTAATTTGTTGCACCTCATTTAAGGTCTTGCTTGCATAATAAATTTAATGAAAGACCTTGTTTTCCTCTATCCCAATACTACGCCAACTGCAAAGTCGCTATCATCGCACATTAATTCAAAAGGAAGGCTCCAATCAGGAGAAATTATAATCAGCACTGACACTAGTCTCCTTTTCAACTTTTGGAATGATTGAATACATGTCGTATCAAAGTTGAATGACGCATCCTTCTTTAATAGAGTGCATAGCGGCTTAGAGATTCTTGAGAAATCTTTTATAAATCTTCTATAGAATCCTACATGCCCCAAAAACTGCGAATTCCTTTTACTGATGCGAGAGGAGGAAGCCTTTCAATTGCCTCGATTTTTACTTTGTTGTCTTCAATTCCTTATTTGGAAACTCGGTGCCTAAGTACTTATCCTCTTGCACCATAAAATGACATTTTCCCAGGTAAGAACTAGGTTTATGTATTTGCAATGTTGCAACATTTTTGATTGATTGGCAAGACACTCGTCAAATGAATTTCTGAACATAGAGAAGTCATCCATAAATACTTCTAGAAAATCCTCAACTATATCAGTGAAAATGACCATCATGCAACGCTGGAATGTGGTAGGCGCGTTGCATAAGCTAAATGGTATTTTCCTGAATGCAAATGTTCCATATGGACATATGAAAGTAGTCTTCTCCTGGTCTTTAAGTGCTATCATAATTTGGTGGTAGCCAGAATAATAGTCTAGAAAATAATAGAATTCTCGACTTGCCAACCTATCTAGCATCTGATCAATAAATGAGAGCGGGAAGTGATCCTTTCTAGTAGCTTTGTTCAGCTTCCAGTAGTCCATACATACCCTCCAACTAGTAACTGCCCGAGTTGAAATTAAGTCATTGTTCTTATTGGATACTACCATCATACCACTCTTCTTTGGAATGCACTACACCGGGCTAACCTAGGAATTGGAGGAGATGGGATAAATAATGCTTGCATCAAGCCATTTGATATCTTCTTTGGACCAATACGGAAAGATGAAATTTTTTGCATAAGAAAGATGGGCTAATCCCCCTGATATCTGCGATGGTCCATCCGATAACCTTCTTGTGATCTCTAAGCACTCTAAGCAATTTTTCTTCTTATATAGATCCAATGCCATAGAAATGATAACTGGGAGCGATGATTTTGCCCCCAAATATACATATCTTAGATGGGATGGTAGAGGTTTCAGCTCCAGCATTGGCTGTTCCTCAATTGATGGCTTTGAGTGTTTTAATAAATCCGGATTGAGCTCTAACGATTCAAACTTTTGTGGATAGCATGAAAAGATTAGAGATTGATGAAAATAACATACTATCTCAGTTGATTCTTCATCAGATTCATTTACTTCTCCGACCAACGATGCTTCTAAAATATCCTTTTGTGAAGTAACTTGGAATTCAGCTTGTACAGTTGAATCCACCATATCGACCATAAAGCACTTGTTTGGATCATTTGGAAGTTGCATCACTTTTAACATGCTCAATATGACCTTTTTATTTTGCACATGCATCGTAAGCTTACTAGCTTGCACATCAATAATCATTTTTCCAGTAGCGAGGAATGACCGACCCAAAATGATTGACACATTTTGGTCCTCTTCATAGTCCAGAACAATGAAGTCTGGCGGAAATATAAATTTATCCACTTTAACAAGCACATCTTCAATGATACTTTCTGGATATGTCATGGAGCGATTTGCCAACTAAAGCATTACTGTTGTAGGCCCTGCCTCCCCAATGCTAAGTTTCTTGAATATAGATTTTGGCATTAAATTGATGTTGGCTCCCAAGTCACAAAGAGCTCTCCCAAAATATTAATTTCCAATTATGCATGGAATGGTTAAGCTCCCTCGGTCCTTGAGCTTAGGCGGCAACTTTCTTTGCACCATAGCACTGCATTCTTCTGTTAACACCACTGTTTCAAATTCTGTTAGTCGCCTTTTCTTTGACAAGATATCCTTCATAAATTTGGCATAGCTGAGCATTTGTTCCAAGGCTTCCACAAGAGGTATATTAATGTGCAACTATTTAATATGTCCAAGAATTTTTTGAACTGACCCTCCTTTTTGTTCTTTTTAAGTCTTTGACGAAATGGAGGGAGCGACCTTTGAATAGTGGCAATTATATCATTTGTTTGCTTCTGAGCTATTTCATTTAATTCCTCCTCTACTTCTTGTGACTGATACAAAGAGGGATCAACAACTCAAACTATTACTTCTGGTTGAGTTATCTCAAGCAGTTGCCTACCACTCCTTAGAGTGATAGCTTGTACCTGCTCCTTGTCCTTTTCCTTTGGATTTTGTTTGGTGTCACCTGACAATGTGCCTTAGGGGTGTCTATTTATGGCTAAGGCAAGTTGGCCTATTTGAGCTTTCAGATTTCTGTTTGTGGTGATCTGGGATTGCATGAATTACATAAATAAATTTTTCAGATCCGATTTCTTTTCTTCTCAAGGAGGTGGAGTGGGTGGAGTGGGTTGAACTGGTCTTGCTGGCTCCTGTTATGGTGGCTGTGAGAATCCCGGTGGATAATTTGGCCTGACTTGATTATTCCAAGGGAAATTAGGATGATTTCTCTATCCTTGATTATAAGTGTTGGTGTAAGGATTGACTTGATTTCTCTAAAATTGCCCACATAATTAACTGACTTCGGGTTGGAGTCACATTGATCACAAGGGTATCCAAATTCCCCACATCGTACAATATTCTGCTGACGACGAAGATGATGTGGAAGTCCCTACTGCATTAACATTGGTAGATTTTGACAAATTCTGAATTTGCTTGGATAGAGCATCGATATGAGCTTTAATGGATGAAACTGCGTCCAACTAAAGTAAACCTCCACTTCGGCTTCCGCCAGAAAGCAATTGATATGTATTGGCTGTCATGTTCTCAAGTAGAGCATAAGATTCCCGATAACTTTTTCGCAATAGTGATCCATGCAATGAAGAATCTACCATACGATAGAATCTTGGAGACCATTATAGAATATCTGGATTTGTACCCATGGTTGAATTCCATGATGAGGATATTTGCAAAGTAAGTCCTTGAATCGATCCCAACCTTCTGATAGAATCTCTTCTCCATGTTGTTTAAATGAAACTATTTCCATTTTGAGCTTGGTTAACTTGGCAGGAGGAAAATATTTTTCAAGGAATTTCTGCACTAAGTCATTCCAAGTGCTGACGGAATTAGGTGGCAATGAGTCTAACCACTCCAATGCTTTGTCCCTCAAGGAAAATGAAAAAGTTTTTAGCCTCGTAGCTTCATTTGAGGCTCCATGCTGTTTGAATATGTTCATGATTTGCAGAAAATTTCATAAATAGCGATGTGGATCTTCTGAAGGCAAACTCCCAAACTGCCTTATGGATTGTAGCATTTGAAAAACCACGGGCTTGATCTCAAAGTTTTTGGTGTCGACAAGAGGAGGTTGAATGCTGGTTTGCACTACATTTTATGCAATTGCAATGAGATCCCAAATAGGCTGGTCCAAATCATTTTGGTATGGGTGATGTGGGATCTCAATCTATTGGTTCCCCAGCTGATTTGCATTAACATTTTCATCTCGACCTCCTGCGTGCTTTGTTTGAATATGTTGACTTCTAGCTTCTTTGTTCCTGCGACACCTTCTCAGATATGTTCTCTTCGGTTCAAGATCGAATGGTATAATTTTATCTTTTTCTGCCCTTCCTCGATGCATGCAAAAGCAATGACCCCTGCAAAGACAAATCCAACTAAACTAAAATAAAAATATAAAACTAAAGGATCTATATAATTGAATATATTTACAAATTTATGTAAAATGGAAATAGGAATGAAAGACTAATAAGTTAGCACTAGGATCTCTAGCAACAACACTAAAAACTTGACGAAGTGCGTATACGTCTAATTAAAATACTCATTTTAACACAAGTATGCGTGCCGATCAAGTAATATAGATGAGTAGAGTATCGTTCCCACGAGAATTTGGTCTAAACTAATTATGTCTTAACACTTCAATTGCCTTTGATGAATAGAGATTTTTAAGTGATTGTTGAATGAATTATGATACCCAGAACAAACATGACTCATACATGTAATCTAGACATGTAATTAGTGTTAATTATATGATTGAAGTAGATGGATGAGATTAGGGCTAATGACTAAGTAACGTGGTTAAGTTAATCATCTTAGCCCAATATAAGTTAATGTGCTAAAAAAGGATAAAATAAGATATGGAAATGATGATTTGGCATGATCTTTAATTCCATTAATTATGATTAAGTTGACAATAATTATGGGATTGATGTGGCTATTGTTAGAAAATTCATAACTTGATGCCCATAAGGCAGATTAGTGTGAAATTTGAAAGGTAAGCGCAAGTTGACGTGCTCTACCTCATGAAAGTATGAATTATGCTAATCATGAATGGTTTATGATGATAATGATTTAATTTTGTCAAGTTCCATATGATATTTTTAAATGCTCATATCTTGATCTAGGATGATCAGTTTAAGATGAAATTTTTTACGAATGGTTAAAACAAGGTGTTCTATCATATGGATGGATTTGATTAAACTAAATATTATGAAAAATTGTTTAATCGCATAAGGACGCAAGCGTTTGACTTTTTTCTCATGAAAAGTGACATGCCATTAATGAACCAAAAGGGATAAGTGATATGTGTCAACATGAGATTCGTTGAGCAATATTTAGGTCAAACCAATTAAAGCAAGAGTTGACATTTTGTGACACATGTCAAATAAGGATTCATTTGAAAGAAAGTAAAGTCAACTCAATTATTGCTAAAGTTGACGAATTTATATCAAGTGGACACATGTCAACGTAGGATAAAATGGGTAGATTTTAAATTACAAAAAAAATACAAAAATGCATGAATAGTGTGGACATGTGTCATTTTAGGATTCATTAGGAAGAAGATAAGGTCAACTAAATTAATGCAAGTTGATCTTTTATGGAGGTAATTAATGCTTTGAGGCTAAGGTGGCAAGGTAAGATGATTTTTGGTTGATTTTCATGAAATAAAAACTATGAAAAATCACAATAAAATCTAGCCCCATGTGGACGTGATGGTGCATTGATTTTGGGAAGATTTTTTGGCATTTAAAAAATACATAAAATAGGAATCTTAAGGAGCAGCAAGGTGGAACCTTAAGGAGCAAGCAAGGTGGAGTCTTAAGGAGCAAACAAGGTGGAATCTTAAGGAGCAAACAAGGTAGCTCAAGTGTGGATATGTGGCGCCCTAGCCCAAGCATCACGACATTAGCCTTACTCTGGGATTGTTATTGACTGGTAAACGTGATCGGGATTGTTGCCCTGTCACACGACGGGTTTTATTGGATATTTATCCACTTAATCCTGACTACTTAGGAGTTTATATCATTTCATACATTCAAATTTCCATCAAATGCCTTTTTAGGTCATTAAACCATTTGAGAAATACACATGCTATCTCATAAAATTCATACTCAATCATATCATGATAATTCATACCTTAACAATGACCATAAAATTTTTTCTCCGTCTATAGTCATAAAACATAACATAATTCTTATACAACTTTAATCAACTATTTAATGTCATCATACAACCATTCAATCCATAAGTTCATACACAGGTAATTTATAAAATTTTATTTATCCTTGAATCTCTACCTGTGCTCCTTTCTTGGTGCTTCCTTTCACCTGTCTTTATGGTTTGAAAAACAAAATTATGAGTCGAAACTCAATAAGTAAGCTATAAGGATTTCAGACAATTCATTTTCATTAAAAATAACTTGGAAAGCAATATTATACCCACTCTAGGGTATATCATGAAAACATACTTCTTATACTCATCAAGAGTATATCATAAATAATGCGATGCATTATTTTAAAACATGACATCATAGGATAATAGCTAGCTAGGCAACCATCCATCTTCATCGTCTCTCCCAATCCAGGGAGGCTCCACCGGCACGAGGCCTATCTTAGTGACTTAGCTACACCAAAGGGGGACAATCGGTCCGCTTACACCTTTGAGGTGGACCTCATGCTTGTGCACATGAACCTTTCATAAACATGATCCTTGACATGCTAGCATGATTTTTCATTCATAAATCCATGTTTCATCACTTGTCATAAATAATTGAAAAACAGTGAGCAATTCATTTATCATAGTGGAAATATCATTTCAATACACATTGATATAAAGGAATGACCATCCTTAAACATCTTAGAAAGAATTTAAATCAATCATTCGCTAAACCATTCAAACAGTTAGTGTTGGAAACATGTGTTGAAATAAGCCAAGTTTATGTTTTGATGATTAACAAATCAATTTGAGTAAGTTTTGGTTACGAACATATTTGAGAGATGATTAAAGGATATAAAAATGAAGCATGATAAGTAAAGTCGATACCCAAGTCGACTCCAGCAGCAACTTTAAGTGGCATTTTTCGTCCAGCGTTGAACTCAGGGAGCAAAGCTGCTGAAGTCGCAAACGAAGTCGAATTCGCATGCGACTTGGGTGAAATCGTAGACCAAGTCGACTCCAGCATCGACTTCAAACGTCATTTTCTGTCCAGCATTGAAATTGGGAACGAGAGCTGTCGAAGTCCCAGACCAAGTCGACTCCACATGCGACTTGGGTGAAGTCGCAGACCAAGTCGACTCCAGCTTTGACTTCAGACTAACGGTGCGGAACTTGAAGCGCTAAGTCGCAAACCAAGTCGACTCAATGCTCGACTTGAGTAAAATTGAAGACCAAGTAGACCCAATCATTCGACTAAGGCCAAATGAAGATCAAATCAAATCCAAAGCAAGCAAAGTTGCATGTATTCATCATGGAAAATCAAGATCACACATTTGGACTTCTTTTATGCAAACCAAGACTCAAGGATTCAAGATTCAAGACATGGAGCGTAAAGCAAGAATGAATATACTGAGTTTCAAATGATATAAATCAAGGGAAAGACAATTAAGCAAGCAAAATCATTTCAAAGAAGTTCAAGTTCATCAAGCATGCACAGAAAGTGAAGTCGCACCCGAAGTCGACTTCACCTGCGACTTGGGTCAAGTTCAGGACCAAGTCGACCCAGAATGGAACTTGAAGTCTTTGCGAAAAGTCGAAGTCGCACCCGAAGTCGACTCCATCTGCGACTTGGGTGAAGTCGCACCCGAAGTCGACTTCACCTGCAACTTGGATCGCAACGGTCGAAAATTTTTCGAACGTTGGCGCATTAAATGTGCGCCACCTACTTGAAAATGTTCGAATTCCCTCACCATTTATATAAGGCATTCAAGATGAATGTAGAGGGTAGCTGAAACATCATTGATTGAGCACAATTCTCATCTCCAAGGGCATTAAGTGATCAAGCCAACATCTAGAAGAAGAACTTTGCTTTCAAACTGCCAAGAGATGCTTGCTGAATCATTAAAGTTTGCTTTACAAGTTCTTCTCTGCGCCAAATCTGCCTCTACACACCAGTAACGTGTAGAAACTTTCTTTTATTCTTTCTTATTGTATTGAACTTGATTTAGTTTGGGTAACTAAGATCAAGTGTAAGCAAAGTAGCGTGTAACTGGAGTTGAACTCGTCACCCACTTGTGCTGTATGTTGTTGATGCCCCCTAGAGCTGAAATCTAGAAAAGAGCAGAGGTTCTAGTTGTATTTGTGAAATACATAGTGGAACCCAAGTCACAAGAGGTGTGAGCTTGGAAGAGTGGAGTAGGGAAGGTTGCTCGAACCACTATAAAAACCCTGTCTATTGATTTATATTTCTGCTCTTATTTCTTTCTTTTTGTTTCATTGAAGGAGATTGAACTAAACTGGGGTAAAGTTTCTGTTTAAGTTGAAAAAATTTAATTACCCAATTCACCCCTCCCCTCTTGGGTATTTTCCATTAACTCGGGACCAACAAGTGGTATCAGAGCAGGTCTTTGAGTTTTATCAAAGAGATCTTTTTATATGGCATCCCAATCTACTTCCGTTTCCGCATTTGCCGATGGCTAATCTTTTCCTAGGCCACCATTGTTTGTTGGGAACAATTTTAGTTATTGGAAGCTACGTATGAAATAACTCATCATGGCTACAGATATGGATTCTTGGATTCCAATCCAAGATGGTGTGACTTTGCCTACTGATGAAAGAGCTTCCAAATGGACCGATGAGGAAGTGAAAAATGTTAAGAGCAACGCTAAAGCTATGAATTCATTATTTTGTGCTCTTACTACTTCCGAATATGATAGAGTATCCTCTTGTTTAACTGCAAAAGAGATATGAGATACATTAACATCTATCTATGAAGGAACTTCTCAAGTCCAAGGGACAAGGAGAAATATTTTGATTGGAGAATTGGAAAGCTTTAAAATGCTAGAAACAGAAAATATTTCTGAAATATTTGCTAGATTCTCTAAAATTACTAATGCTCTGAAAGGTCTTAGAAAAGCTATTTTCGAATCTAAACAGGTCATGAAGATCCTAAGAGCTCTACCGGAATCATGGACTCTGAAGATTACTACAATAAAAGAAGCTAAAGATCTGAACACGTTGAAGCTAGAAGATCTCATTAGCTCATTAATGTCACATGAGCTAATCAAGAAAAGAAATGAAGATCACCACAAAGGAAAGAGAGCAATTGCACTAAAAGTCACTCATAACTCGGATGAGTCAACATCCTCATCTCACAATGATGATGAAGACATTGCTCTACTAACTCGCAGATTTCGAAAGTTTGTAAGGAAAGAAAAGAACTTAAAAGATTTCAAAGAGAGACATCGAAAAGAGAAAAAGAAGGAGGTTACAAAATGTTATAGATGCGGTGGTATGGGACATATGCAAGCTCAATGTCCTACACCAGAAGAAAGATCAAAGGATCATCAAGAAAAGAAGGAAAAATATAAAAGCCGAAGATTCCAAAAGCCTAAGGGAAGAGGAATGTACGTGAATGAGGAAACTTCTTCAACAAGTAGCTCCTCAATTGATGATCTTGAAGCTGCAAATTGCACAAGAATATGCTGCATTGCGCGGATTGAGCAAGAAGAAACTTTGTTGTGTTTAAACACAACAAAAGTTTTGGAAGAACAAACCACCTCAACAAAATGTACAAGTAATGAAGAGGTAACTTCCAAATTTTTCTATTCTCAATCTACTCATTCTTCCATTCAAGAATGTCTCAAATGTGCTGAATTAGAGGAATTACAACATGCATATGATTCATTATATGAGGAAATCAAAAAACTAGGAAACAAATTATCATTAAAGAGACAACAATGTAATTCCATTATTATTATAAATGGAAAACTAGCAGAAAGAACAACAAAACTGAAAGAAAAAAATGAATTGCTATCGAAAGAAGTAGAAAAATTGAAAATGGAGAATGAATCCTTAAATGAATCATTAAGTAAGTTCTCTAATCCAGGAGAAAGTGTGAAAATATTTCTGAACATGACCTCTCAAAACAATAGAAGAGGTCTTGGATACTCCACATTTGAGCTAGGAGAAAGTAGCAAATCAAGTGTGCCAAAACTTGGGAAAAATCAAGCTAAAGTTGTACCTATCTACAAACCAAAAGGGAAACAAGCCGTTTGGACTAGGAGACCAACTTTTGAACTACAACATACTTGGAGACCTACTCCTAGATTACCAATGACCTGTAACTTTTGCAACAAGGTGGGTCACAAAATTTATAAATGCAACTTTAAGAAACTATATGACCATAGTGCAAAGTTAGTTTGGGTTTCAAGAAACACCAGATTTGGGCTTTCAAGAGTAGAACAACAGAGATTAAATCAGTTTACTAACCCAAATGGACCCATAAAATGGGTACCAAAGAGATAAGCTTTATTTGCTCATTTTCTGGTATGTTTGAAGGCAATGGCAAACAACGTTTGGTTCATGGATAGTGGTTGCTCAAGGCATATGACTGGAGGAAGAAGTTTGTGTCATAAACTCAAGCCTTGCAACGATGGAACTGTTGCCTTTGGAAACAACGAGAAAGGTAAAATCAAAGGTAAAGGAAACATTTACAGTATTTCAAATGCATGTATGGAGGATGTATTATTTGTTGAAGGACTCAAGCACAATCTAATGAGTATTAGCCAGTTATGTGACAAAGGGTATAAGGTTGTGTTTGAATCATCTATATGCAATGTGTTTGATGGAGAACATATCATGTTTAGCAGAAAAAGACATGGAAATGTATATTTGGTTTCACTTGATGAACTAGATGGTCAATGTCTAATGACCATTGACAATGATCCATGGGTTTAGCATAAGAGGCTTGGGCATATAAACATGTCAAACATTAAGACCCTATGGAAAAAGAATTTGGTAGATGGATTGCCAAAATTGAAATATAAGAAAGATAAAATTTGTAAGGCATGTCAACTATCAAAACAATCTAAAATGCCTTTCTCTACCAAAAAGGAGATTTCCACCACTAGGTCACTTGAATTGCTACACATGGATCTATATGGATCATCCGATATTTTAACCATTGGTGGAAAGAAGTATGTATTTGTAATAGTTGATGACTTTTCAAGATTCACATAGGTAATTCTCTTAACTAGTAAAGATGAAGCCTTCTTTATGTTTGCAACTTTTGTAAACTTGGTGCAAAATGAAAAATAAAGTACTATTATGACCATTAGAAGTGATCATGGTGGAGAATTTGAAAATAAACGATTCATAGAATTATGTAATGAAAAAGGAATTCACCACACATTTTCTGCACCAAGAACTCCACAACAAAATGGAGTGGTTGAAAGGAAAAATAGAAACATATAAGAAATGGCTAGAACTATGCTAAATGAGAGTAAATTATCCAAGAAATTTTGGGGTGAAGCTGTAAGTACAGCTTGTCATGTGTTAAACCGAGTTACAATTAGAGCAATCTTGAAAAAGACCCCATATGAGCTATGGAAAGGTAGAAAACCAAAATTTTCATATTTTCATGCTTTTGGTTGCACATGTTATGTTCTGAATAATGGTAAAACCAACTTGGAAAAACTGGATGCAAAGAGTGATGAGGCAATATTCCTTGGTTACTCGTCAAATAGCAAAGCATATAGAGTCTTCAATAAAAGGAACCAAGTTGTAGAGGAGTCTATATATGTTGTTTTTGATGAATTTAACCAAACTTCGAGAAAGGAAGATGAATTAAGTGATGCAAATGATATATTAAAGAATTCAAAAGCGGAACAAAAAGAGCAATAAGGAGAAACTGAACCTAAGCCAGAAAATTTCACGGAGGAAAAGGTAAGTGAAGGTAATGATTCCTATAAACCTCAAACTGATTTGAGATTCAAAAATGTCCATCCAATTGAGCAAGTTATAGGCAATATTTATGAAGGTGTAAAGACTAGAAAGTCAAAACAAAATATTTGTGGACAATATGCCTTTGTATCCAAAATTGAACCAACCACTATTGACCAAGCTCTTGATGATAAAAACTGGATCATAGCAATGCAATAGGAATTAAATCAATTTGAAAGAAACCAAGTTTGACATCTTGTTCCAATACCAAAGGATTGTACTGTCATTGGCACAAAATGGGTCTTTAGGAACAAATTAGATGAAAGTGGACTTGTGGTGAGAAACAAAGCTAGACTTGTGGCAGAAGGATACTCACAAGAAGAAGGAATAGACTTTGAGGAATCCTATGCTCCGGTTGCTAGATTAGAAGCTATTCGCATTTTACTAGCCTTTGCATTTCACATGAACTTTAAGTTATTTCAAATAGATGTTAAAAGTGCATTTTTAAATGGGTATATAAATGAAGAGGTGTATGTTGAACAACCACCTGGATTTGGGGAGAAAGATCAATCTAAATTTGTATACAAATTAACCAAAGCACTATATGGATTAAAACAAGCTCCAAGGGCTTAGTATGAAAGATTAAGAAAATTTCTGATTGATAATGATTTCCAAAAAGGAAAGGTAGAAACCACGTTGTTCATTAAGTATAAAGAAAAGGATATTCTAATTATTCAAATCTACGTAGATGATATTATTTTTGGTGCTACTAATGAGATCTTTTGTCAAGAATTTTCTGAGCTTATGCAGAAAGAATTTGAGATGAGTATGATGGGGGAGCTGAATTTTTTTCTTGGACTACAAATCAAGCAACAAGCCGAAGGGATATTTATAAATCAGTCCAAATATATCAAAGAAATGTTAAAGAAATTCAGAATACAAACTAGCAAGGGAGAAATCACTCCAATGAGTTCAACAATCAAGATCAACACGGATGAAAATGGTAAATGTATCAATCAAAAGCTATATAGAAGTATGATAGGATCTTTGTTGTATCTAACTGCTTCTAGACTGGATATTCTTTTCAGTATTTGCATGTGTTCTAGATTTCAAGCATGTCCTAAAGAATCACATTTATTGGCTATAAAAAGAATTTTTAAATATTTGATAAATACCACTAATCTTGGACTATGGTTTCCAAAGGGGTCAACTTTTGATTTAATCGGCTACTTAGATGCGGATTTTGCCGGATACAAAGTAGATAAAAAAAGTACTAGTGGAACATGTCAGTTCCTTGGAAACATGTTGGTTTCATGTATTCAAGGAAACAAACTAGTGTTGCTCTATCTACGGCGGAAGCCGAATATAAAGTCGCTGGGAGCTGTTGTGCCCAATTTCTTTGGATGAAACAACAACTTAGGGACTATGGAATAGATTTTAAAGATATACCTATTAGATGTGATAATACTAGTGCAATATGTTTGACTAAAAATCCAGTCTTGCATTCTAGAACCAAGCATATAGACCTAAGACATCATTTTATCAGAGAACATGTAGAAAATCATGATATATGTTTGGAATATGTGAAAATAGAAGATCAAATTGCAGATATATTCACCAAACCTCTAGCAAAAGAATCTTTTTTTGAAATCAGAAATGCTATGGGGATGATTGAGTTAAATTAGGAACAATAAGATCGGAGAAATGAACTTAGAAAAGCATAAGCTGAGGGGGAGCATAGGTTCAGGGGGAGCAGCCCTCGCCATTCTCAAAGGATTAGCCCGCTCTATCTCTATTTTTTGATCAATTGATAAAAAGGGGGAGAATAGATTAGGATTTGAGTATCAGATTGGGCAGATTATACATAAGTTTGCATATGAAAAATTTGTTCTGCTTATGTTCTGTTTTTAAATGCTTGTATGAATGGTTTTAACTTGTGATTTATTGGAAATGGAATATGTATGACCTATGATTATTCTAAAGATACCAAATCAAGATAAAATAGTATGTTTTAAAGGCATTGAAAGGTATACACTCAAATCGGTTTTGTCAATCATAAAAAAGGGGGAGATTGTTGGAAACGTGTGTTGAAATAAGCCAAGTCTATGTTTTGATGATTAACAAATCAATTTGAGTAAGTTTTTGTTACTAACATGTTTGAGAGATGATTAAAGAATATAAAAATGAAGCATGACAAGTAAAGTCGATCCCCAAGTCAACTCCAGCAGCAACTTCAAGTGGCATTTTTCGTCCAGCATTGATATCGGGGAGCAAAGCTGCCGAAGTCGCAAACGAAGTCAACTTCGCATGCGACTTGGGTGAAGTCGTAGACCAAGTCGACTCCAACATCGACTTCAAATGTCATTTTCTGTCCAGTGTCGAAATCGGGGACGAGAGTTGTCGAAGTCGCAGACCAAGTCGACTCCACATGCGACTTGGGTGAAGTCGCAGACCAAGTCGACTCTAGCTTCGACTTCAGACTGACAGTGCGGAACTTAAAGCGCTAAGTCGCAAACCAAGTCGACTCAATGCTCGACTTGAGTAAAATTGAAGACCAAGTAGACCCAATCATTCGACTAAGGCCAAATGAAGATCAAATCAAATCCAAAGCGAGCAAAGTTGTATGTATTCATCATGGAAAATCAAGATCACACATTTGGACTTCTTTTATGCAAACCAAGACTCAAGGATTCAAGATTCAAGACATGGAGCGTAAAACAAGAATGAATATACTGAGTTTCAAATGATATAAGTCAAGGGAAGGACAATTAAGCATGAAGAAATTAAGCAAGCAAAATCATTTCAAAGAAGTTCAAGTTCATCAAGCATGCACAAAAAGTGAAGTCGCACCCGAAGTTGACTTCACCTGCGACTTGGGTCAAGTTCAGGACCAAGTTGAGCCAGAATGGAACTTGAAGTCTTTGTGGAAAGCCGAAGTTACACCCGAAGTCAACTCCATCTGCGACTTGGGTGAAGTCGCACCCGAAGTCGACTTCACCTGCGACTTGGGTCGCAACGGTCGAAAATTTTTTGAATGTTGGAGCATTAAATGTGCGCCACCTACTTTCAAACGTTCGAATTGCCTCACCATTTATATAAGGCATTCAAGATGAGTGTAGAGGGTAGCTGAAACATCATTGATTGAGCACAACTCTCATCTCTAAGAGCATTAAGTGATCAAGCCAACATCTAGAAGAAGAACCTTGCTTTCAAACTGCCGAGAGCTGCTTGCTGAATCATTAAAGCCTGCTTTACAAGTTCTTCTTTGCCCAAATCTGCCTCTACATACGAGTAACATGTAGAAACTTTCTTTTATTCTTTCTTGTTGTATTGAACTTGATTTAGTTTGGGTAACTAAGATCAAGTGTAAGCAAAGTAGTGTGTGACTGGAGTGGAACTCGTCACAAACTTGTGCTATGTGTTGTTGATGCCCCTAGAGCTGGAATCTAGAAGAGAGCAGAGGCTCTAGTTATATTTGTGAAATACATAGTGGAACCCAAGTCACAAGAGGTGTGAACTTGGAAGAGTGGAATAGGGAAGGTTGCCTGAACCACTATAAAAACCCTGTCCATTGATTTATATTTTTTCTCTTATTGCTTTCTTTTTGTTTCATTGAAGGGGATTGAACTAAACTGGGGTAAAGTTTTTGTTTAAGTTGAAAAATTTTAATTACCTAATTCACCCCTCCCCTCTTGGGTATTTGCCATTAACTCAGGACCAATAGTTAGAACATCATTGATTAACATTTGATCACATTTTGGTTAAACAAAAAACATTTAGAAAATTGCTTGCTTACCTCGTTGTCGTAGCTTTTTGTGCCACTTTTCTCTTTGCCTTTTCCTATACATAAAAATAACATTGCATTCATAACAAATTCATTTGTTTGCATTCATTTAGTTTTCCAATCCCATAATCCATTTCACACAACCAACTTGAATCTTCAAGTTGGACATACATACATAACTTTCACTTGTGCTTCATACCATCCATTTCATATTTTGTTTTAAACCCATATTTAGGGTAAACACATAGTAATTATTCATAAATCAACATCTGGGGGTTGATTCCTCCCATTTATCATTTTTCATCTATTTTTCATTTTTCCTACGTCGATGCTCATTTTAAGCATATAATTGACGTCTTAGGCTTCATAAATAAATCTCAAAATTTGAGATAATTAAAAATCATCCATACAGAACACATACTTATTCATTTCATCACATATTCATGCATTTTTTGCATTTTAGCAATTCCATATAAGTGATAAATCCTCCATTCACACATATTCATCTACATACATTCAACTTACAACACATATATTATGTGTTTCTTAAAATTTATTAACACAGAAACTTACACCCAATTTAAACATGATTAAACCCATTAATTAACATATAATTTAAGGTCAAATTTCATAATTTTAATCCATTTATCAATGGGTTCCAAAATAGCCATGTTAGGACACATTTTTCATCCTTTCAACACCTCTTTCAATACTTAAATCTTAACAGATTTTTAAACCATAATTTTCAGAAATTAATCATGCTTTTCTTAACCCAAATTTAAGGTATTATCACATATTTAAAATCCACAATTTAGTAGCTTACAAAACAGAAACATCTCAAGCGTATAGGGTACCCCTTTTACCCCGTTTTGACATGTCCATACATATGTCCTTAAAAATCAGATTTAGGGAAAATCTTTCTAAGCCCTTTTGGAAATTCAAAGTACCCTAATCATAGGATATTTACCTTCTAAAACATTCATAAATTAATCATTTAAAATCAGCAACATAATACACATGTAAAGTACCCATTTTGGCTCTCGTTTGGACGTTCCATATATGTACCCTAAAAAATCAGATTTAGGGCTATCTCCTCCAACCCACACAGGACATCCAAAGGGTCCTTAATTTAGGGTAATTTACCCTACAATTCATCCAAAAACCATTTAAGCTCCTCTTTGCATCATATTTAACATAAAAATGAAAAAATCAGGTAATACATGAAACCCTATGTTCCATTTTTGCTAAAATCATTAACATATAATCAAATCAACATATGTAATCCATAAGAACATGAATCAAATCCTAATAATCATTCTTAAATCAAACAACAACTTGATTTAGAGTTTTAAGAAATTTCAAGATAGGTTTCATCTCAAAAATTAACCCTAACATCCCATTTAACCCTCTTGAACTCTTGATTTCATTTATACCATTCAAATATCATTCAATACCCTCATCAAGGCATCATAACTCATTCTTTAAGAGTTCATTATGAATCATGTTTATGACTCATAATTTGAGGGAGAAAACTTGGTTTAAATGATTAAAAACTTAAGATCTACTTACTTGAATTGATTCAAACTTGAATTCAACCTTCTTAGCTTGGTTCCTCTTCTCTTTCTTCCTTTTTTCTTTATATTTTTCTACTATTTTCCTCCTCTTTCCTTGCTGGGTTTGGACGTCCAAGGCTACTCCTCACTTAGAATTTTTTTGAGAAATTTTTTTCTCCCCTTTGCAAATGGACATTCCATGTGATAAGGTCCTTGTTTTATATTTTTTTTATCAACTCATGGGACCCACTTCGCCACATGTCTTGATGGTAATTTATTTCTAACTTATCCCTTATTGACATGGCAATTTTCTACCCAAGTAAAATACACATTTTCTATTTAACATAAATTATCAAATCAAGCTCAATTCAATGCAACCTTGTTGTCCACTAGGTGACTCCCCCATGTTGCTTCCTTTTTTGGAATTTTGTGCCTCAAATTCCACATATTTAAATGGCCCATTACTTATCCTAGGTGCTTAGCTTCTTAGATACACATTTTTGGATTTTTAAAAATCCAAAAATCATGCATTTATCCCCTTGGGTGTCCCCTTGCATTGCCACCTTAGCTACACCTCATTTAGCTACACATTAGGCATTTAAATCCAAGAATTTAAACCCTTACTTTCCCATGGATTTTATCCTTAAACAATTCCAAAAAATCTAGCTCAAATCACCTTCATTTGACACCTCTCATGGGCATTAAACCAAGTCGTTAAATCAATTGCTTTTTAATAAATGCTATGGTGCTTTTGGGTGCACAAAGTCAATACTACTCACTTTTTTCCGATTAAGCATATTTCCATAGTAATTATTTTAATCCAATCCTTCCATAGCGTTGATTTCATAATTTTATTCAACTGTTTCAAGTTTCGTCTCAATACGACTTTTCTACATCAAGTTATGATCATTCGAAATTAACCTTAGATTGTGAGATTGAAAATAAATAATTATCATCTTAATCCCATCACATTTTCCTTAATCCAATCCAAAGATAAGGTTGAGCCCAAAGTCATGAGCTTATCTTTCAAATTTCATCTCAATCCGCCTTATAGGCGTCAAGTTATGAATTTTCTACATTTTCTAACATAATTCCATAATTTTCATTCTAATTTTTATTAAGTAAATTATGAAAATTAAACTAAATATTTATGCCAAATTAGAATTTTCTAATTCTCATTAAGCCCCTTTAGTCATCTTGACTCACATTGGGCCATGACGATTATTCTTAATCACCATTCTTAATCACAATTCTAATTGTAAAAATTTAGCAATTTATAAAAATCATCCATAAATCAATCAATTAATACATAGATCATATTTATAACTTAAATGCACTTATATGAGTCCTACTTGGGTTTGGGTGTTACAGGATAAACTGTTGGTCCTGAGTCTATGGCAAAGCCCAAGAGAAGAGGGGTGAATTGGGTCTTTTTAAAAATTATTTTTAGAAAAGCAGAAACTCAACCCCTTGATAGTTTTGTCCCCTTGAATGAAAAATGTGAAACTAAGAGCAATAAATAATAAAATGCAAGAATTTATAGTGGTTTGGGACAACCCTTCGTACTCCACTCCTCCAAGAACACTCCCTAGTGTCTTGGGTTCCACTAAAGCAGGTTTACAATACAGCGGAGCCCTTGCTCTCTTCTAGATTTTAGCTCTAGGAGTCTTTTACAATCTCAGTACAAGTAGGTGACGAGTTCCACTCCAATCACATGCTATTTTGCTTTTACTTGGTCTTAGTCTCCAATAATAAACCAAGTTAAAAACAAATGATCAAATAATAAACAAGAATTCTACACTTTACAAATGTGCAGGCAGATTCAAGTGCAGAGAATAACTTATAGAAGTAGTTGAAGATGAGACAATTCATCTTTCAGCAGTTGTATGCAATGTTCTTCTTGAAAAGCTTCTTGTAGATCACTTAAATGCTAAAGGAAGTGGAAGGTGAGCTCAATCAATGTTCATTCAATAACCTTTCTCGTTCACTTGAAGCTCCTTAAATGAAGGGAAGTAACTTCAAACGTTTGGTGGTAGGTGGCGCACATTTAATGCGCCAACATTTGAATTTTTTCGACTGTCGCGAGCCAAGTCACATTTGGAGTTGACCTGAGATGCAATTTCATCCAAGTCGCAGAGTGGAGTCTGTTGGTCCCGAGTTGATGACAATTACCCAAGAGGGGAGGGGTGAATTAGGTATTTAAAATTTTAAACTTTAATTAGAAACTTTACCCCGTATTAGTTTAATCCCCTTTAATAAAATAAATAGAAAGCAATAAGATAATGAAAGCGGAAATGAAAAATAATAGACAAGATTTATAGTGGTTCGGGCAACCTTCCCTACTCCACTCTTCTAAGCCACACTCCCTTGTGACTTGGGTTCCACTATGTATTCTGCGAATACAACTAGAGTCTCCACTCTCTTCTAGATTCTAGCTCTAGGGGGCATATACAACCAAAGCCTCTGCTCTCTTCTAGATTCTAGCTCTAGGGGGCGGGTACAACAAGCAGCACAAGTAGGTGATGAGTTCTACTCCAATCACATCCCTACTTTGTTATAACTTGGTTTGAAACACCAAACTCAAACCAAGTACTAAAAACTAAATATCAAAATGAAATGAAAGAAATCTACACTTTATAAATTTGTGTAGCACGTTTCAGCTCGAGGAAGAATTTGTAGAAGCAATGAATCGTTTTACGTTGAAGCAAACTGCAACTTTGAAGCTTGTTCTTCCTTTGAAAGTGTATAAATCACTCAATTGTAGAGAAAAGTGGATTGAAACTCTTAGTAGTACTTCTTTCCTCTTTTTTCAGCTCTTACTTGTGTGTTTCCACGTTTGCTTGAGTGTCTATAATAGAGGAAGGAGAATTTTGAACTTGTAGAGTTGGTTGGCATCCAATAAATGTTCCAATGTTCAAAAATTCGAACGTTATTTCTCCAAGTCGCAGGTGGAGTCGACTTCGTGTGCAACTTCACCCAAGTCGCATGCTAGAGTCGACTTCGGGTGCGACTTCGGCTATGCTTTATTTGTTTAAGTTCTTCCTCAGGTCGACTTGGCCTTGGACTTGACCCAAGTCGCATGTGGAGTCGACTTCAGGTGCGACTTCGGATGCTTCAGTTTCCAAGTCTGTCTTCTGGGTGGACTTGGTCTGAGACTTGACCCAAGTCGATGCTGGAGTCGACTTCGTTCGCGACTTGACTTCTCTTTCTTGCCAAGTGAACTTAGGCTTCTTTGAAACTTTCTTTGCTTGCTTAACTTCTTCATTATAATTGTTCTACTTTTGATTTTCAATATTTGTCATTTAGTATATTCATTATAGAAATCTTACAAACTTGAATCTTTGTATGCAGGAACAAATTCAAATATATTATGATTTAAAAGGATGAATTCATGCATCTTGCTTGCTTTGGACTTGAATTAATCCTCATATGCTCCAAGTCGAACATTTAAGTCGACTTGGTCTTCAATTTGGCTCAAGTCTATCTTGAAGTCGACTTATTCCCCGACTTGACTCCTGAAATTTCTGCCCTGTCTGATTGAAGTCGATCCTGGAGTCGACTTGGCCTACGACTTCACCCAAGTCGCAAGTGGAGTCGACTTCATGTGCGACTTCGGCAACTTTGGCACCCAATTTCAACTCTGGAAGTAAAGTGTCACTTGAAGTCGATACTGGAGTTGACTTGGTCTGCAACTTCACCCAAGTCGCAGATGGAGTCGACTTTGTCTGCGACTTCGGCACATTTTGGTCCCAATTTCAACGCTGGACAAAATTTAGCACTTGAAGTCACTTCTGGAGTCGACTTGGAGATCGACTTGACCTTCTATACTTCATATTTTTCACTTTTATAACTAAAACAATACACAAAATGCATTAGTAGATAAAACTTACTCAAATTATGTTGTTAATCATCAAAACACATGCTTTGGATATTTTATATTTTAATTTCAACAATTGTTTCCAACAGAGTCGACTTCGAGTGTAACTTCATCGAAATCTCAGAATGGAGTCGACTTCGGATGCAACTTTGCCTCCAGCTTTCAACTCAAGTTCCATACTCAAGTCGACCTGGCTTTAGACATGACCTAAGTCACAGGTGGAGTTAACTTCGAGTGCGACTTCATCATCCGCATGCTTCTTTGGAACTTTAAACTTTGTTTGTGATTTACTTGTATGTTTGGTCTTTCTTTCTTCTCTTTTCAAATGCTTGGATCTTCATTTGATATTATTATCCTTGATATGTATGACGATGCTTGGATTATAGAGTACCTGTTTCTCTTGATAGAAACCCTCTTCAGTGGCCTTGGCTCATGATTGTTATTGCCTCTTGATTTTGACTTTCAATTTCTAATAAAGAGTTTTAGAAACAATTTGATGTTGATTTATACTTAAGTCGCAGGCTTGAGTCAACTTAGAGTGCAACTTCACCCAAGTCGCATACTGGGGTCGGCTCAAGATGTGACTTCACCTAAGTTGTATAATGGAGTCGACTTGATGTGCAACTTAGCTCTGACATTTTCAAATTCTGTAGCCGAGGCTCACCCAAGTCGCAGGTGGAGTCGACTTGACATTGCGACTTCACTTAAGTCACAAGTGGAGTCGACTTCGATTGCGACTTTGCTTGTTTCGAAGTCCCAATTTCAGTATTGTCGACTTTGGGGCATTTGAAATCGATCCTGGGGTCGGATTGGGTATCGACTTGACCTAAGTCAATGCCTGAGTCGACTTGGCATGCGACTTGACCTGCTATCCTTTTGAACTTTGATTATTCGAACCTTGTCATCACTTAACAAGAACATTAGTAATTAAATAATTCTCAAATTGAGTTGTTAATTATCAAAACATGGATGGTACTTAATTTGCTTCAAGTTCCAACATAAACATGGATTTATTTAAGTCCAAAAGGAGGTGGAAAAACACCCTTATCAAAAGGGAAAAATGGGCAGCCCTTGGGACGCCCTTGGTGGATAGCTTGGACATCCACTTATGGGCTGGAAAAAAAAAAGAAAAAAAGGGGCAGCAGGTTGATTGTCCAAGGAGAGGAGAAAAAGGAGGAGAAAAGAGGAGAAGAAGGAAGGGAAGAAGAGGTCCAATCAACTTGAGCAAGGATCAAGCAAACCTAACTCATCAAGTAAGTGTTTGAACCAAGTTTTGGTTTGAGAAATTCTAAGTTTTCTAGCTCAATGAATGGTTCATAAAATCGATTTATTATGAACCCTAAATGATGATTCAAGAAGCCCTTGATAGGGTTGTTAAAGGTTAAAGGAGTTGAGAGATTCAACTCAAGCATTAAGGAGATGATATGCAAAACCAAGTAGAAATGAGATAGAAATCCAAAATATGGAAGAATAGTAAATGAACGAGTTATAATATGAAAAACTCATAATATGGTGATTAATTAACGACCTAATTTTAAGCTTAAAAGGATATGCAAGTTGCAAATTAAAAATTCGGAAAAATCAACCTGAACAGGGTTGAATGGGTGTCAGGATCAGCTGCACCAAATAATTTTTAATATTTTTTATACAAATAATTTTTAGCTGACAATTTTATATGATATAGAAGACATCTTTAATATCATTCAACCAAAATAAAAATTTATTTTTGAAGGGTATAAATATACCTAATAATTAGCATGATTTGAACCATCTGAAAATAGATGTTGCTGTCTAGCAGAGTAAAATACCAAAATAAATATAAATACTTAATATTTTGTACTGGAATTAATTATTTTGGTTAATTCATGTAGTTATTAAGGTATAAAAGAAATTTCAGGTTTAAATTCCTTGATGTGATTATAGTTTAAAATTTTGAGAGATCAGTGTGTCGGATTTTAGCATTATGGACAGATTGAGAAATAAATCAAAATAAATGTTAAATTCCAGATTTGGGATGGAATTTAACTTACAATGGGATATAAATAGGTATCATAAGTGATTATGAGGATTTAACCTATTAGAGGTGGATTTTAAAATGAACGAGTGCTATGGAAGCACATGTCACACCGATGTGTGAATTAGAAGATTAACACCCAACTTGAAAGACAAGTGAGTTAAGCTAGTTGAGGTAAGTTGATGTGGATTCATGTAGATTGGACAACCCTAAGGGATGCAAGCATTTGAAAATTTATGCATAAAAATGAAGTGTCATTTTTATTTATCTAGGCAAAGTATAGGAAAAGTATGGAAGAATGGAATTAAGGCTATCCCAGGTAAGTAAGCGAACTTTCCAAAATATTGATTTCTTGTTATGTGTTGAAATGATTTAAGATGTTTATGTTGATGCTTTTATAAATTTTTTATAAGTGGGCAAGCACAAGTTCTGAAAATGATGGCTTTAATGAAAGGCCTCAAAGATTGCTTCATTGAAAGCAAGCAACACTTTTTAAAATAATTATTTTATCACAAGTATTGCAATGATTGGAAATGTTACACTTGATGGTTTTAAGAATTTTCTTACAAGTAAGCAAGTTCTTCATGATTCTATTTTTAAAGGATTTTATGAAAAAGAAAAAAAGTTTAGACTGTTTCACAAAGAAATATTTGTAAACAAGTTTAAGGTTATTTCCATAGGATTTTTGAAAAGCATGTGTGTTTATTAAAGAAAAAGAAAAAAGGATTTGATTTATAGAAAAAGATTAGTTTTTTCATGCCATGACACTTAAACATAAACGATGATTTGGACATGGTCCATTGGTTTGAAATGGTATTAGAAAAGTTTTGATTTTCTTTAAATAGAAAATTCTTTGAAAATACCTTGAAAATGTTTACAATGATGTTTTAAAGAGGTTTAAGGATGGCTAACCTGATAAGTTGATTTTATAAAATGAATTGATTTTAGGATGCTAAAATATCATACAAAAGGCTAGGCAAGCCCCTCTTTATGTAAAAATAACAAGAGTGATATATGGACAAGGATATAATACCAGGGTGGATAAAAAGGAAATGATGCAATTGCATAACCTTTGTGGGCAAAAAATTCTAAAATGGAAACCAAGAAAATGTTAGTGAAATACGTTGTTTGTTATTGAAAATTCAAAAGCTTTGAAGTTTCTTTATCATGAAAATTTTAATATTTATTACAAGCAACATTTTTAGAAAATATTATTTTCATAAACATTACAAATGTTTATCAAAATATTTTACTCAAATGTTTCTAAAAGTATTTAAGGGTGGTCATCCTAAAACTAGATTTCAAATATGTTAAAGTTGGTGTGCCCGCTTTTTTCATGGACACCAACTACGGTCTGTGATGTTTTTCAAGATGTTTTAAGAGGACACGGACTACGATCTGTGATGTTTTAAACCAAACGGACTGCGGTCTGTGATGTTTCATGAGATCATGCTAGTATATGGACATCCATGAGAATGAGTTATGGTACACTAGAATAAACAATAGGTCGGTTGTAGGGACGGTCGGAGATGGACTAGGGCCCACTCTATATATGGCTAAGTCGCTAAGGGATGACAGGAAGCCAGCGGCGCCCTCCTTGAGATGGGAGAAGGATTAAGGAACAACCGCCTAGCTAGTGTGATGTTATATGATGGATTTTCTTCCAAAATGTAGCACGATCACATGCTAAGTGTCACTACTAGATGGGGAGAAATGCTTTTGCATATGTTTTGCTTTTGAAAAACCCATAGGCTGGGATATAAAAATATTTATATGAAAAGTTATCCTAAATGAGATTTTATGAGCATATACAAAAAGATTATCCTAAAAATAGAGTGTTCTACACAAAAAAGTGTAAATATCAAGGATGAGATGAAATATTTTTCATGCAAATGCTTTCATGAAAAAAGATTATGGGTATATGTCTTGTTGGACGCTGGTTCAATGCACCCGGGTATACACATGTTAAATACATTTATATTAACATTTTCATGAAAAAAAATTCAAAAAAAATAAAAGGATGAAGTACACCTAGGTGCATTGAACCAACATCCGTCTTGTTTGCTATAAACAAGCCCCAAAATGGGGATTACGAAAAAGGATTTATATGGAAAAATATTCTAGACATAAAAATGTCCGTTTCCAAAGAGGATTTATATAGAAAAATATTTTAGGACATATAAATGTCCGCTGCCAAAAAGGGCTTATGTGAAAAATATTTTAGGACATAAATGTCTGTTGCCAAAAAGAGATTTATGAGAAAAATGTTTTAGACATAAAAATGTTCACTGACTAAAGAAATTTGATGATGAAAAATATTTTGGACATAAAAATGTCATTGACTAAAGAGGTTTATGATGAAAAATGATTTGGACATAAAAATGTCTATTTCCAAAAGGATTTATGTGAAAAAAATATTTTAAGACATAAGATTGGCCTCATGAACGTGGTTTATATGGAAATGTTTTAGGACATATAATTGTCATCATGTAAAAGGTTCATGTAAAAATGTTTTAGGACATACACTTGTCCGTATGATTAAATGTCTATGTGACAACGTTTTAGGACATACAAATGTCCTCATGAAAAGGGTTAATATGAAAAGATGTTTATGAAAATGTTTTAAATGAAAGTGCTTACCTAAAGATAAAATGCTTGTTTACTGTGTAATTACTCATGTTTTGTTTTTCCAAACTCTAGACAGGTACCGGGAAGCTCAAGAAGTCTAGAACCTGAGCAATTAAGGAAATGTATGACATGTATGAGATGGTATTCATGTGTGCTAAAATGATTAGCCATAATATATGGGATGGTATGATTGAAAGCTTTAAGATATGTTAATGTATGTGGACTTATTAAATGTTTTAAGTTCTACGTGAACTGATGATTGCATGTATGTATGCAAGTATGGGCTTGAATAGTTGAAGATGAGCGAGTTTTATATGGCTATGGCATGACTAGGTTGATAAAACCAAGGATGTAAGAGAACAAGATAGAAGTTTATGAATGATATATGTAGTTAATGACAACTGCCAGGTACTAAGATTGTGAACTGGAATAAGGATGAAAGGGGAGCCAAAGAATATTTTTAAAATACTAGGTACGACGATTCACAAACGTATCGTTGGTTATGATATGAATGAAGTGAAATGTAAAGAAATGAAATGACGAAGGAAAAGGAATGAAACGAAAAAAAAAATTTGGACGAGATCCAATTAAGAACCCACCGCTTGATCAAGGCAACAATCCTGATTCATATTTACCAATCAATAAGATCTTGGAGTAAGGCTTAGAATGTAACGTCTCGGGTTGGGGGCGCCACATGAGTGTTACACGAAAATGAAGGAAATGAGTTAAAGATTAGTGGATGAGCAAAATTTTGATAGAGATTTGTAAGGTTGGTTATAGTAGATGGGAAAGTTGGAAATCCTTGACTCTAAACCATATTAATTTGGCTCCTATTTACTCAGTTGTGCAGGGATTTACTAATCCAAGTTCATAAATCTCTATATATGTTTTCCAACACAAATAAAACTAATCACGCAACACCCGATTGCTATGTTCCCATGCATGCGAATGTGGTGGGATCGATTTGCACATAACTTGCTCATGATTATATAGGATTTAATGGTATATTCCTATCCATTTCAACATTCTTCCTATCCAAAGTGAGAAACCTATGTCATACATATGAATCTTACTTAGATTCACCTTTTTCAAACATGAATCTAGCAACTAAATCATCTTATGAGGTAGATAGACTTGTAAAAAGCATTAATACCTCATGTAAGGCTAAATTCATACAACACAAGTATACAACAATTAAATACTCGTATTCTGTGAAACCCCGATTTTAGGAACGTGTATGAAACCGTAGAGTTATAAACCCTAGGTAATGTAATGATATTTATATGAAATATATATTAATGATATTTTGCAATATATGGCATTGGAGGATTAAATAGCTAATTATGGAATGTTAATTCAGATGAATAGTAAACGTGGGATTAAGGAATATGTTAAGTTAATCACTTTGGATTAACTTAATCATAAAAGATGAAAAAGGAAGCTTCCCACTAAAGGAAAAAAGTGCTTTTTGGATTAAAATAATAATTTTTGAATTTTTATGGATTTTTGTGAAGAAAATAAAGAAAAATTCATATCTTGCAATTCAGACGTCGGATTGAGATGAAATTTTTTATAGATGGCCAAAATAATTTGATGAACATGATGAATGGTGTAAGATGTGATGAAAATCATGAATTAAGGGTCAAGATGAAATGTTGTTTGGGGATAAAAAAGGTGGCCCACCTTTTTCATTAATTATATTTGACTTTTGGGTTAAATTTAATTAATTAAAAATCAAAATAATTAATGCAAAATCAGCACAAGGCTCTAGGAGGGACGGGGCATGGGATTTGGAGCCAAAATCAATGGCCCAAAATCATCGTCATCAAGAATCAACGGTTGAGATTTAATTAGCTTAAAATAATTAATTTTAATAAATTAAAAATCATAAATAAATAGCTACAGCTAGGGGGAATGAACAGTATCTAGGGGGCTGCATATTTCTCAAGACAATTCATGGGATTTGGAAAACAATATTTAGAATTTAATACATGGAGTAAAGGGGGTAAATTATAATTTAATGAAAAATGCCACACTATAAATAGGGAAGCATGGTGAACATCTAAAGGCACAAATCCCAGCTCCATTGAGCATTTCCGACCCCCAAAATTCGTTTGTGGCCTTAGAGAGAGAAGAAGAGAAGGAAAGAGAGAGAAAGGCCAAGTAGGAGGAGAGTTTTTCTACTTGAGGTAAGGGAATTCTTCCCAAATTTTTTAGGGTGTTAAGTAGGTAAAACCATGTGTAGATAATGCCTAAGCATAAGAAAATAAGTGCAGTTACCATACCAAATTGGAATTATGCCTAAACATAAAAAATTTGGAGCGAAGATAGAGCATTCGGAAAAATAACATATGATATGAGTAAATATGCTCCAATATTGCTAAATGATGATTTGGGATGAATGTTTATGATAGTTATGATGTTGTAATGATGATATATTGATCATATGATTTTTGGATTTAAGGATTATGCTTAAGTGAAATTATGTTGAATTTTAGTATATGGAGAAAATGATTTAATTAGCCAAGTTAATGATGATAAATTCAAAATTTATGAATTTTCCCATGATATACTAACTGAGAGATATGTCATGGTATTTTTTGTTTTTGGAAAAAATGTCAATTTTTGAAACCCGTGAACAGTAACCTCGGATGAATAGTAACCTGCTACAGTAAACGTGAACAGTAATTATGAGATTTATTTTTATAAGGATGTATGGATTTAATTTTTAAGAATTTATAGATAAAAATCCATATAAGGAGGTAATGACCAAGTATTTATAAAGGGATAACCTATATAAAAATGAGGTAATATGTAATCATAAAGCATGCATGGAAAGCAATCTAAGACATGGAATAGATGGATAAAATATTAAATTTCCTTGTATAGGAAAAGAAATGGAGAAAGTTGAGGACACGGACTGAGAAGGTAAGCAAGCAAACTTTTTTTTAAAATGTGATTTCATTGCTTCATTGTAAGCAAGCACAACTTTGAAAATGTGATTTTATTCTCAAGTATTTATGAAATGTGTTTAAGGGTGGCCATTCGTATAATATTTTGAAAAGATGAATGTTTATGAGTTTTTATGAAAAGTCATGCCGACATATTGATATCATGTGATGTTCATGGACATGTGCACATGTATGATGCATAATGAAGAGGCTTTAGTGGAGGTAGAAAGCGGATCAGAGGGTCCCCCTTCACTATTGCAGAGTCGTATGGGTTGTGTGCCGGCGACGTTCTCCGGTGGAGGCAAAGAAATGTTATGTGTGAATGAATGCATTACATTTTCATACATGGATTGAAAAAAAAAGTATGGATTTGAAATGATGTTTTAAATGGATAGTGCAAATAATTCTCTACATGAGAATGACAAGTCACCTGGTGTAAGAGGTATATAATGCCAGGAGAATCAAAAGTCATGCATGTAGGAGACCAGGTAGGCTAATCAGGGTAAAGGACGCGTGGTCCCCTTGACGAGGCCAAGTCGGAGAAGCCGGCGTAATGGACCATGCTATGTGAGATGTTTTCCAGGCTAGCGTACCCACACACGAAAGTTTATGTCAGGAATGGAAAGGAAGCATTTGCACATCCAATATTTATGAAACGATTTTTATGAAAAGGTTTCTGTTCCGTTGGTAGTTGATCACTTGGTAAGTGTCTTCTATCGAATGGAGAGAAATGCATTTAAATGAAAGAAAAATGCTTGCTTATTGAATTTTGACTCATGTTTTATTTTCTCCCCTTAGACAGGTGCAGGGAAAATTCAAGTGATGAAAGACATGTTCTCGCTGAGAAAGGAAAAAAAATTCCAAAGGTTTGTAATCCTTTGTATATGGAGGCATGAACAAATGCCCTAATGGGATATGGCGAAAAAGACATAGTTTGTATGAAAATTATGAAGTTATGAATAATATGAGAAGTTGATGATTTATGATGATATGGATAAGTCCATTATGAATGATGATGAATATATATTTATGTGATGAAAGAAATGAAATTTTTTTTTGGACGAGATCCAATTAAGAACCCACCGTGTGATTAGGGTAACAATCCCAAGTCACGTTTACCAATCGATAGATCTTGGAGTAAGGTTGTGACGCTCGGTTCGGAGCGCCACAGAGAATGGTATCAGAGCAAGGATTGGTAAATAGGTGTGGAAAGAGAAAAATTATGGATGATAGGAAAGGTGTGATACCACAAAAGTTGGTATTAGAATATGAATTGATAGATAGACAAAGATAATGTCTAGATCTATATGTTTATGAAGCTATGATGATTTTTATGATGAGACAAGAATGGTATCATATTAAGGAATGGTAGATAAGTATAGAAAGAGTAAATAAAAAGAAAGAAAAGGTATGATACCACAAGAAGTTATATCATAGCAATGATTGTGAGATAGATGTAGAAAGAATAAATGAATGGAAGAAATAGAAATCATGATATTTATATATCATGATATAGAATTTGAATGACATGGATCAAGGAAGAAAATAAATTGTTTGTGATTAATTTCTAATCTTGATGCATTTGAAGATTGATGCGAGAGGATTATTTCTCCACCATAATGATGAAAGGGATGATAAAGGCCCTTTCTGGTTTACAGAAACTAGAAAGGAGGATAAGGAAAGAAATATTTTATACTGACTTAGTCAGTAGTCTACACTAGTATAACCTAGTTATAGACACTATAGATGAAGCTAACAAAAGTCTCTTCTGACTTTTGAAAAAAATCAATGATATTTTGATAATCTTTGCTATAAAATTAAATTTACACATATATCTCATGTGTATATGGAAAGAGAGCAGTAGATACTGACCTTTTTATTAGAGATGATTGATGATTGATAATATGATAAGATGAAAATTGTGCAGCAGAAGCGTGATGGAAAATGACAGGTTTCGGGACGAAACCTATCATAAGGGGGGGAGGATTGTGAAACTCCGATTTTAGGTCTAACATTCAAAACTAGTCTAAAATGAGCCGTGATAGCTCACATTTTTATGAGTTATTAGAAACCTTGTATTCATAAGTCACTCTTTTTCACATAATTCCTAACTTTATTCAATTGAATCCTCTCCTTAGATGATTTAAGTCCATACTCTAATTCGAATAAGTCTTAGACTAATATTTGGACCTATCATTTGGTATTGTCTATAGGAAATAATTTTGTATGATCTTTCCTACCTCTCATATTCCATAAAGACTCTTATCAACTTCACCTTATTGAAAATGAAAGTAATCTATTAAATGCCACCACCTTGTCATCTCAAAGATCTCGAAGACTTATAAGGCTAGATGTCTTGCATTTTGCAGTCCATTTCCAATCTCTTAAGCAAGTGTCAGCTATTTCTCAACCTTATGAAGAAAGATATGCTATTCAAATGGGACAATAATTGTTAACAAGTATTTAATACTATCAAGGAATTGCTTCAGAAACCCTGCATCTTAACAACACCTATTAAAGCCAATCCATTAATTAAGAGAACCGTCCTCCTGGCCCTCATATTTTAATAGTGTGTGTTAGCTGATGACAATCAACTTACCCAAGCTTTCAGCTCCCATGACCTTCAGTGGTAAAAAGAAATGTTAGAAAGGGTTGAGAAAATGATCAACAATATTTGAAAACTTTGAGTTGTATTGGAACTTGGGTTAGTGCTTGTGTCAGTGGTGCTAATGTGGCAGCTAATTGATTATTCAAGCTCTACAATAGAAAAAAATAAAAGTAAGAATACAGAGTACATCTTTATGAACATTGAAATCAAGAGTACAACTAATGCTTGGTAGAATTATTGCTTAAACTAAAGCATCAATAACAATGATAACTTGAGTGGCAACAACCTCTACTCTCAGTTCTTCTACCTTGCAATAGAGTCAGACACTTCAATAAACAACGTAGTTGGAAAAGGCATCATAGAGCACAAATCAATATCTTTAGTGTGAAAAATGGTATAAACGTCCTCTGACTCTACATTTGTCAGTTCTGTAGCCATCTCTTGATTCCATTTAGCAAAAAACACAATCAACAATTTCGTTTAAAAGATTGACAACCACTTGCTCAAGGATGAGAGAAGCTACTAAATATGTTTTCCTTACTTGGGGTCTTCCATACTTTATTTCTCTCAATTAATTTAGCACTTTTTGCATTATAATAATCCAATTTTCATCTCCTCAAACTTGTTCAATGGTATTGGATTTTATATTCGAAATAAAAGTAAATTGACTACATGAATTTTGAACGTTGGAGGATAGGCGACGCACATTAAATGCGTCAATATTCGAATTTTTATGACTGTCATGAGCCAAGTTGCATCTAGAGTTGACTTTGGATGGACTTTACCCAAGTAGCAGACTGGAGTCAACTTGGGGTGTGACATCGATCTTCTCTTTTCCTTCCAAAATGCTTTGCTCCTTGTTTGCTTCTTCAAGTTCCATTTTCAAGTCGACTTCATCTAGGACTTGACCTAAATTACAAGTAAAGTCGACTTGGGTCGCGACTTCACATTATGTTGTACACTTGGAACTCCAAATCTTCATAATTCGTATACCTTGATCTTTGAATCTTCATGTCTTCATGATTGAATCTTCTTAGTTTCAATTCTCATTTGGTCTTTTTATGGTCTTTAAGATATAATCACCTTTACCTCAAGTCTTGTGTTTGGAGCTTAAACTCTTCATGGCTTAAACTTCATTCGTTGATATTTAATTTCAATTCTTCAAGATTTGAATTGCTTAGCATCAAGTTGTGTACTTGAGTCAACTTGATTTTGAAACTTGACCCAAGTCACAAGTGGAATCGACTTGGGTATGCAACTTTTGTGTATGTTACATACTTGAGACTTCAAGTTCTTCGTTCTCATGCTTCAGTAGTACAAGTCTGATTGCTAAGTCAACTTCATATGGGACTTCACCTAAGTCGCATATTAGAGTCTACTATAGATGTAACTTAGCTTCTTTGGATTCTTCTTTAGCAGTCTGAAGTCTCCCAAGTCATAGCTAGAGTGGACTTGGGTTGCAACTTAACTAAGTCGCAAACGAAGTCAACCTCGGTTGCGACTTCGCCTGCTTATGCTTCCCCATTTTTAGCCTGCCTCCAAAATTACATTTGAAGTCAATCTTGTCGATCATATACTTGCTTTAAGAAAGATTAATTTGATTTTGATAATTAACAAACCATTGAAATATCATTAAAAAGGATCTAATGAATATGTATAAGTGTGCTCAGATATTTTGTTCCAATTATATGTATAACGATGAAAATATAAAACAAATTAATTTTCAAGAGCTCAAGTCTATATATAGCAAGTTCAGCAAAGTGAAGTCTCAGTCTAAGTCGACTTCACTTGCAACTCCAGTGAAGTCTCAGTCTAAGTCGACTTCACTTGCAACTCTAGTGAAGTTTTAGCCCAAGTCTACTTCACTTGCAACTTCAAAGAGACAACAAAGTGAATTTCAATCCAAGTGTACTTGTGACTTCAGTGAAGTCTCAGCCCAAGTTCATTTCACCTGCAACATCGAAGACAAAAAAGTGGACAGTAAGTGAGCATTAAGTTTTACCTAAAGTGAAGTTGCAACCTAAGTCAACTTCACTCATCCGGAGTCGACACCACTTATCCAAAGTCGACTCCACTTGCGACTTCATGTTATAATGGTTAAAAATTCGAACATTGGAGCATTAAATGTATGCAACCACTACTCCAACTGCTAGATCTTCCTGTAATACCAGCAATTTTCAAATTGCAAGGCTAAACATGAAATATATATAAAAGAAAAATTTTTGGCCATTAAAATATTAAAAATTATAATTTTATTCATATTCTAAAATTATAAAGTAAGGAAAAAGATAATTAATAAATAAATGATAAATAATAATTAATAAATAAATAGATTGAATGGAATAATGACAAAGTATAGATTAATTAATAACAATTAAATGGTCTTAGAAAAATGAGAGGAGAAGAAGAAGAAGAAAATAGAGAAGGAAGAAGAATGAGGAGGAGGAGGAGGAGGAGGAGGAGAAAGAACAAGGAGGGAGAAAATGTAATGGCTGAGGAAGTTAATCTCCTATTTACCTTATTTTTTACATTAAAATATGATTTAGTTAGAGACTAAATTCTATTTAGCATATGATTAAAGGATGCAAGATTTTTTTTATCTTAAGACTAATAATAAAATAAATAAAAATGAATAATATTGTACGAAAAGAATGGGTGGAAAAAATCACATTGAATCATAATAAAACAAAACAAAAAGAATAAAATAAAAATTATACGAATAATAAAAATATGAAAAAATTATAAAAATGACTCTAAATGAAATAAATATGATCAGGAAAACTTTTTTGAAATTCTCGAAAATTTTAGAAATTAAGAAAGAAGGATTTGGGAATTTGTATAAGAACTATGGTAAAATTGCAAAGTAGCAGAAAACTACATAACAGTTGAATTTAAAAATCATAAAATATTATATATATATAAGTTCAAATAGTAAGAAGCTAGTATCGTTTGAAAGCTCTTGAAGTCTACTTTCTAACTCAAAATAATCATCTAAATCAGACTTAAAATGATAAAGATATATAAAAAATAGTGAATGTATATCCTGATTTCTACACTATGATGGAAATAAAACTAATTATGATTTAATTCTTTAAAATATATTTAATGGTAAGATGAATTTTAAAAAATATATTATTAAAAGAATATAAATTTTTGAATTCATACTTATAAAATATAATGGGTTTGGGAGAAAAATATAAAAATAAAAATTATCAAAAATCAAGTAGTCAAAATAGATTTCAGCTTAAGTACATCAATTGAGAGCATCACAAGTGGGTCATCGTCAACTATAATAAGCAAATTTGAGCGGATTTAAGTGCCACCTCAATTAGAGATAATCTCAGATGGATAAGGGAGAAAATCGATGCAATGAATTTGCCACATGGTAAGATAAGGTCCAGTCACATGGGTGGAACAAATTTAAGTAATTTGCACATGGAGCTCTCTCATTGGTGCAAACTTGAGGGCCCTTATCAGAAAACTAAGTATAACCTATATAGAAGTAAATCTCACATACTAAATAAAGAAAATATTAAGAGTATGAATATCGTACTTAAGTAAGAAATTTGCAGGTACAAGCAAGGTTGGGTGAAAGGAAAAGAGACAGAAGAAAGGAGCAAAGTAATAGTGATAGACAAGTTGGATTAGCAAAAAACTAATGGTCTTAGACCTTTTCTTATTTATCCTACATAGTTGGACTAATTTATTTACAAATGAATGGTTTGGATCATAATTATAAAGGTTAGATTATGATGGTTTAATTATTTTAGTAGAAGTGTCCTAAAGACAATGCTTTTTAGAGACATTTCAGTAAATTAGTAATATATTCCTCAAATTAAAATGAAATTTGATGAGTAGATAGTCAAAATTGAGTAAAAAATGAGATCTACAACTTCCTTGTTGACAACTTTTCAAAATAACAATGTTTAAAGTGTCGCTTGAAGGTTATAATATAGCCTTTGTTTTGAGTACCTTGCTAGACAACTTAGTACAAATTTGAATTAATGAAATATTATCATAGTATTGATGATCAAATGAGTGAATGATGATCCTTATAATTGAGTTATAAATTAAATATATATTTTGAATTTATATATGGAATGGATATTGAATTAATATATAGTTTTCAATTAATTTCTTAAATATATGGAAGAAAACTCTTGTTTATAAAACTTTCTATAATTATTCATACACTAACAAAAATAATATTAACAACAATTAATAAATTATTAATCCAAATTAATTTAAGTCGCTGTGTGAAAAAATATTTCAAATAAACAACTGAATAAAATCATTTAGAAGTGAATAAAAAGAAATTGTTGGAGGAAAAAGGGGGGCATGAAGATGTTAAATGCTTTAAATGTAAAAATAGTTCAAACTATAGAAACACCACAAATACTGTTATGGTGTGAGAAAATACGATTGAAGTCACTAGTTCAAATCATCCTCTAGTTTTATTTTTAATATGTTAATATTACCATTTCTAAGTACTACTTACAAAGTTCACCTTAATATTAAAACTTTAATGCTATGACATGGGTTCAAATAATTTTAATGATTAGGAATATGATTTCTATTAAAATGATTATTCTTTTTAGAGGATTAAACCTTTAAATTTTCATCCCATAAGTTGTGGGTTCAAACTATAATTTAGAAATTTAATAAATAAATAAATAAATAATAATGACTTTTATACTAACCTTATAAAAAGAAAAGGAACCCTAAGAATTAATATTTCTATCTTAATTATAAAAAAGAAAGAGGCAAAGAACTACAAGAGAAAGATATTCTTGTATATATGAGCTTTGTTTCGTGGGATATATGATTTTTCGTTATCTACTTAAATAAGTTAAGATTATGTATGAATTAGCTTATGCATGATGAAGTTTTTGGTAGTAGGCTTATTTCACTTGTGTTAGAAGATTTCATACTCTTTATATGAGCTGTATTAAGTTTAAGTAGTCTTACAATATATACACGTCATTTACATATCGTGTGTAAGGTCTATTTTTCCATATGTGTTAATTCATATGTTAAATGCAAATTTTATACATGTACAAGTTATCTAAATGTATTTTTTAATACAAAAGGATGAAAAGGCTTTAATAGTATATAATACATGAAATAAAGATATGAGTTAGATTGAAATTTATATATTTTAAGTATGTAAGATTTATAAGATTGAGATGAACTTAATTTCACAGTGTCAGTAGGTTGAATTACATATGTGAAAGTTCTAAATGAGAATAAAAAACTTGTTCAAGAATCGGATGAATCATATTCAAATGAGATTTTTAAGCGAAACATGCTTAAATTTCTTTTTTAAAGGTCAATCAGAAGTGAGCGTGTAGGGAAGATAAGTAGCCATGTAGTTTGTCACACATGATATGCTTATGTGTATTCTTTGTTGACGACGATAGGAAGGTATAAAGAAAAGATGAAGAAAAGCTGAAGGAAAAAGGTAAGCAAGCTCTTCAAAATTTTATTATAAGAGAATCTATTCTTGTCTTTTCATTTTATGAAAAGATATTTTCTAACTAATGATTATTTTATTTTTAAAATTAATTATTTTATTTTTAAAATTAATTATTTTATTTTTAAAATTAATTATTTTATTTTTAAAATTAATTATTTTATTTAAATATGTCTTTAATTCAATATGCATTATAAAGGTATTTATGGATGACCATTATCCAATGCATACATAAAAAATGCTTTTAAATATATTTCAAAAAATGACTATTATGTACAAACCTTGTTATCATGTTGAGCTAACAAAACTCATTTCATGTCATGAAATGCATATGAAGCATGTGTAAATGACATTATGCATGGAAAGTGAATTTAGGAGGTTCATCAAGTTGTTAGTTGGACATTTTGTCCGTCCTTGATGTAGCGTAGTCGGTGCGCCTGGTGCCTTTTTATAGAAAGGTTTTCATGGGGGGGATGATTGCATTGTAATTATCATCTGTCAAAAGATTTAATGGACGGATGATTGCTTGGTAAGTATCTCTGTCAAATGAGGAATAAGTCATGATGCATGTATGCACTTATTTCATTATGATATATGCACAAATAGAATTTTAAGAATTTATGTTTTCAATAATGCAATGAATTATGGAATTATGTATATTTCTAAATGCTTGCTTACTGAGTATTTTATACTCATTATTTTCAAATAATGAGTCAATGCAGATGATGCAAACCTGATAGAGGAGTCTCTACCACTAATAAAATAGTGAGATATGATTTGTAATGCTTTTGAGGTATTTTAAGCCTTGGGATATAATTATTTAAATTGTACGTTTCAAGTTTAAATTTGTCATGTTGAGGTTATATGGTGTGAGAGTTAGCTTTTCATGTAACGTATGATTGTATAAGAGATATACTAGATAAACTAAAGTGGATATGAATGAATTTAGAGGTTTATCTAACACAAATATTGATGGAATGTTGCGGAATTTTTGTTAAGGAAATACACCGAAATAGTTCTGAAAGAAATGAGAAGAAAAAAGTTTAGATTGATTTCCTAACACATTAGAAAGGCTTTCGCTTGCATAAGAATGAAACTTTAGTTTCATTGACAAGTTTCACCACTTAAAAAAAAATTGTGGAGTAACCTTTTATATTGCGGCGTGCTCGTGGTTTGGGGCGTTACACTTCCTCTCTTCTATAAATATTATTGAAGTATGAATGTGAAGAGAAGTTGGAAACATGAAATGGGCTTACATCTTGTAATATTCAACAGTATTGGAATGGTTTGAGCAACTATTGAAGCTTCAAGCATTGATACTTCAAACAAGCCTACAAGATCATCTTCTTCATATAATAAGGAGCTTCCAAAGAAGATTGATTACACATTGTAAAGTATAATTTTCTTTTGTCTATTTTATTTTAGATTGTTACCTTGAATCGATGTTAGAGATTGAATTCAAAAACAAGTAAAGAAGAGGTTGGTTTGAGTTTGTCTCACCAACGGATTAGACTTAGTTGGTTTGAGTTGGTCTCACAAACAAGTGATTATTATATATGTCACCTAGAGCTAAAATCTAGAAAAGACCGAGTACTCTAAATTGTATTAAATATACAATAATATTTTATATTCTATTTGCACCCTCTCATTTTATCTGCTAGCATGTTTCATCATAGGAGATTAATTAACAAAGGGGTTTACAATTAAAGTCCCAAAGATTTTGTAAGAATCCAATTCAACCCTCCCCTCTTGGATTTTGCCATAAATTTAGAACCACCATATCCCGGAGTCAACTTGGATATTGACTTGAGTTAACTTGACCCTGTGACTTGATCCGTAATGCTTTGTGTTTGAAAACTCTAACTCAAAATCATTGCATCAAACAGATAAATACCCTTAAACTCCCAAATTTGGATTGTTAATCATCAAAATATTGATAAGTCTTCATTTGCTAATCGAGTTCACAACAATTTCTCCCTTTTTGATAATTGACAAAATCAAGTTTTAGATATACTTTTCTTCTATTGTTTAACGCCTGCAACTTGACATTTTGTAAAGTTATAGTTCAAAGATATTCCTGGTGTTACAAAGATCATTCATACAACACTTGTAATAATCATGTATTTAAGAGAAAATGACATAACAGAAGATAAAATACATAAGCAATCATTTATTTCATTCATTAAATATCAATTTCATTAGAAAGCATATCAACGCTTCTACAAAATTTTCAAAATTTTCAAAATGTCCCAGAATATAGACTACCTAAACCAAATTGTGACCCTCAAACATATCAAATCCATGCCCCTTTTTGTTAACCATAAAAAATGATAAAGTGAAAGTTTCAGAGGGACATAAGACTAGTGAAAAATGAAAGGGGCGATGGTATAGAATGTTTGGGCTTGAGGCATAGGTGGAGTATAAGAGGCTGAGTCATAGTTGGAGGCCAAGTCATATAGAGTGAAAGGTGGATTGGATTTGTCTTGGATAGTAGGTTGAGCAACTATAAACTCCTACTAGTGAGGATCCAAATTAGGAAGGCTAGGAATGGAATGACTATGCCTACTACTGATGCAAGATGAAATTTGATTTTTGTGATTTCTTGTTCAAGGAAAGCTTATTTTTCATGGATTTAAGTAATGGAATACTGTATAGCACTTAAATCTTGACTTAGCCTAGACTCTAAGCCTCGAAGATAAGTTAATATGCCAAAAGTGTCTAAATGTGGTGATTGGGAAGGTTTAGTGAGGTGCTGGAAGCCTGAGGTGAATAGGAGTCATGGAAAATGGGAGATTAGGGCTTTGGTGATGGTTGAGGAGATAGAGGTGGTTGAAATGGTTCATAAGGAGCTAAATGGTCTTGAGCCTCCCCCTCACTAGGTGCATCTGGTCCCTTTAGCTACATTGGATATCCTCCTCCCTTTCTTGCATACGCTCGAGCTACTTAGAATGCCTCGATATCAACTTCGTTCTTATTAATAAAGCTTTGTCAATGACATTCGTAGGCTTCAAGAATTTAAAGAGTTCTTCATCCAAATCAACCCCATAATGTGTAAGAATCATTATAATCCACATCCCATATGGAAGAATTGTTGGTCCTAGTTTTATGGCACAATCCAAGAGGGGAGGGGTGAATTGAGTTCTCTTAAATTTCTTTTGTTGTATTAAACCCAACTCCTTGTGAAGAAGCCTCCTTAAGTACAAACATGGAGAATAGAAGTGCAAGCAGAGTAATAATATCAAATACACGAAGTTATAGTAATTCGGGACAACCCTCCCTATTTCACTCTTCCAAGAGTATACCTTTCCATCTTGGGTTCCACTATATCAATAAAATTACAACTAGAGCCCTTATGTTCTTTTAGATTTTCGCTCTTGGAGGCCTTTACAAAGATCACACAAGTAAGTGGTGAGTCACACTCAAACCACACATTATTTGTCTTTACTTGGCCTTGACCTCCAACACCAAGCCAAATAGGATTATAAAAGAATAGATTTGGAGAAGATTCTACACTTTACAGATTGTTTAGAGAATGATTCAGCGGGGGAAGAACTTGTAGAGCTTGAAGTTGATGAGATATTTCAGCACTTGCAAATAAATAACATAGTTCTTTTTGTACAGCGCTTGAACGATCACTTTAATGCTTGTAGGTTTGAAGGTGAAAGCTTAAAATTTCTCTAGCTAACCCTCTTCTTTTCACTTTATGAGTCATAAATATAGCTTTTTTTCGACTATTATGATCCAAGTCACACTCGGAGTCGACTTCGAGTGCACATACTAAAGTCTACTTGGGTTGCGACTTCAGACTTCAGCATTTTCTTCTTAGGGATTTTCTCCTTGCTTTCAGCCTCAAGTTCCATTTTGGGGTCAGATTGGTCTGAAACTTGACCCAAGTCGCAAGTGAAGTCAGCTTGGGTAATGACTTCACAATTCATCATGCTCGTTAGAGCTTTAAGACTTTATAAACTGAGTACCTTGACATACGTGCCCTTTCTTTCTTCATTTTATAGCTTCATGTCTCAATATACTTTAATCTTTGCAAATGTACTTTTGTTCATCTTAACCATGTACTTGTTCATCAATCACTGAAAACATCATCAATGAATTTGTGACTTTGGTCTTAGATCATAGCAAGGTATTGGTTGCTTGAACTTTTTTGATTGATCTTAAGCTTGAATCTGCTTGATTTGAACCTTCTTGTGCTTAAGTCGAATGCTAAGGTCGACTTGAGGTGCAACTTAACTCAAGTTGCATGACTGAGTCGACTTATTTTGGAACTTCACCCAAGTCATATATCAGAGTCAACTTAGGTTGCGACTTGACTTCATCAGATTCAGCATCGGAGCCCTAAAGTCCATCTAAGTCGCTTGTGGAGTTGAGTTAGGTTGCGACTTGACGGAAGTCGCATGTGAAGTCAACTTCAGATGTGACTTCGCCTACTCACGTGTCTGTAATTTTAACGCTATCCAAAAAATGCTAGTTGAAGTTGATACTGAAGTCGAATTGACTTAATCGATGCTGAAGCCGACCTGACTTTGTGACTTGATCTGTCATTGCTTGTGTTTGAAACTTTCTAACTTGAATAAGCTCACACACTTTTTAGTGTCTTAAAAACTCTCAAATTTGGATTGTTAATCATCAAAACATAGATTGTGTTTGATTTGTTATTTGTTTCACAACAATATCCCTTTTTTGATAATCGACAAAACTAATTTTAGATAAACCTTTCTTTCATTTGTAAGTGCAACAAAATATCATAGTCTTATATATTTTCAACGTGGTGATTAATATATTATCAAAGCGAAATATTTCAGTCTTTACACATTACATGAATATTGAAATGACATATCAAAAACAAAGTGGACATTCATTCATATCATGTCATAGTGGGTCACAAAGATTCATTCATTGAATAAAAAGCCAAACTTCATTGAATAAAAAACCAAAATGACCTAATACATGCTACCAACCCAAAAAGTAGTAGTTCTCACCCTCTCCTTCTTTTTGTTAATCACAAGATGGGGTGCTTTGGAAGTGGAAAGATACGTGAGGCCCTATGTAAAAGGAATGAGGCTATAGGATAAGATTCATTATCAAGTCGAGAATTATGAAGAGGGAAGGAAAAATCATAAGGAGTAGAGAGATAGGTTCTGTTTTGGACAGATGCATGAGATATGTGGGATTTCTCACTTTATGGGGTCAAAAACAGGAAGGCTAAGGATTGGTTGGGTGTATTTTGAGCCCGAGCACAGCTTACTTGCTTTCGATGTGTGGCTCAGCAGTGAGATGAGCTAATTTCAGAAATGTTGGAAAAATAGAGTGACAACTCTCCTCAAGTTGTAAGAAAACTAGCCGAATTTTTCACCCTACGTATAGGAGGGGCATCTATCCCATTTTTTCCTACCAAGCCATGTCGATCGGTCAACGAGCAGCTGGCTACCTAGATGGTAACCGTCTATGAGCAACCGGGCTTGAGCTATCCCTAAGCCGCCCGACCAGGTAAATCCGGTCTCAAAAGTCGCTCAAAGATAGTCTTACCTCCCATGGACTTCCATGAGATATAGGTTGATAGACCTTAGTTCCTAAGAGATTCTATTCTCCATAGCTTTGAGATATTCTAGGAGAGCATTTGATGTGGAGGGATGGTTTAGAGAGTGAATAAATGGGTCACTAGCTTTGGATCCATGATGGGAACAAGAAGCATGAGAGGCAAGTGAGCCTGGAGCCTCAGGAATGGGTGAGTGCTGTTGTGGTGTATGCTCATGGTGACTCTCGCCCTCAATTGGTGCTTCTACTTAGGGAAAAACTTCTTGATCTTCCCTCTTTACTTAGTCTTGTGGGAGACCTCTCCCATTCTTGCATAAATTTGGGTAGTTCGAAATGCCTTAATATCTATCTTCATTCTTGTCAATATAGCTTTGTTGATAGCATTGGTTTACTTCAAAACCTCATAAGGTTCCCCACCTAAAACAACACGATATCTCTCAAGGATTTTTGTAATCCATGTTCCATAGTGTAGGATCCCTCTAGGAGTGTCCTTTTTAAGCTCCAATGCCTCAATAAACAGTCAATGCAAGTTGACCCAGTGTTGACGAGCTGCGTATATGTCTAATTAAAATGCTCATTTTAACGCAAGTATACGTGCCAATCAAGTAATAAAGAGTGAGTAGAGTATCGTTCCCACGAAGAATTTGTCTAACTGGGATTATTAATCAGTTTAATTGCTTTCGGTGAGTAGAAAATTCTAGGTTTTGAACTTAAAACTAAAACTATCAAACGCAAAAAGAAAATAGAAAAGAGTTTCACGGAACAACTGGAATACTAGAAACAAGTTTATCAATTGGGGATAGCAGATGGATAGTTCGGAATCCTTGAATATAAACTATATCGCATTGATTCATTTTCATTAGATTGTGCAGGGATTTACTAGTCTAAGTTCAATCATTTTTATATACGTCTTCCAACGCATATAAAGCTAATTACACCCTATTCAATTGCTATATTCCCATATCATTAAATAAAGTGGAATCGATACATTCATAACTTGTTCATTGACTCGATAGGGTTTAACGGTATATTCCTATCCATTAAACAACTCCCCTTATCAAAGAGGAAACCTATGCCCTACACATGGATCTAGCAGAGATTTTCTTTTTCCAAAAATCAATCATGCAATTAAATCATCTTACAAGGTAGCTACTCTTGTAAAAAGCATTAAACATCACATGCAAGGGTAAATCCACAATGCACAGTCATACAAAAATCAAATACTCATTCTTGAATCTTAAAGAACCAATATAATATAGTTAGATATCAATTCATCCTAACTATGCATCTAAAGGAAGTTTAGTTCAAAGACATGATCATAAAATCCTTTACATCCATATTGTAGTATCCAGAAAAACAGAGAAAGAAAAATAGAAGGATGAAGAGAAAACTGGTTTTCCGGCAGTTTCCACCAATGGGGTTGACTCTTCTCTTCAAAATAAGTTTCTTTCCTTCTCTAGGTGTCTATTCCATCCCAACTCTCCTCTCGTGCACGACCCCCTAGGTTTCTATTTATAATGGTTGATTTGCACAACATATGTATGGAAATCCGCGCGTACGGATGCATAGTGGTGCCTAGGCACCACCATCTGGCGCCTAGGCACCAACTATTTGTGTGTTGGGTGACTTTGAAACCTTTATGAATGCCCTAGGAATTCATGCCTTGGCACCTAAGCGCCAACCCACTAGATGCTTCGTGACTTGAAAACTCTTCAAGGTGCCTGTATGATCATGTCATGGCGCCTAGGCGCCAACTCCCTGGAAGCTTTTGACCTAAAAACTCTTCTGGGTGTGTCTGCATGTTAATGAAGTGGCGCCTAGGCACCAACTCTTTGGAAGCCTTCCTATCTTGTGAGGTGTTAGAGATTCTGGCAAAAGGTTGTAGGGTGGCGCCTGGGTGCCAACCCCATGCTCCTTCACCTGGCTCTGTTCTACATTCGAGTCGCTCGCGTGCCTGTAATTTGCCCGTCCTTCTTGCAAAAATTGAATGAACTAAATGAATGAACTAAAAATGCCTAGTTTATACTAAAAATGCATAAAAACTGATAATGCTCCTTAAAATGCAAAGCGAGTGAAAATTAAGCTAAATTGATGCAAACTAAGCCTAATCTCCTGGACTAACATGCAAAAATAGTCTGAAATGGGTCATGAGACATGCAAAAATAGTCTGAAATGGGTCATGATAACTCACATTTTCACGAGTTATCAAGTGTCTATTTGCAACATTCCATAACTACAATAGCCCAGAACCGAATCCCGCATCGAAAAGGGGAGAAAGTTCTAGGTAGTTTATAAGTGGGTCTTAAGTTTAATATAGTGTGATGCGTTTTAAAGCCGTGCGGCTAAGCTGTCAGGCCAGAGCGGACAATATCACACCATGAGGCCTATAACCCACATGCCTAATGGACGCTTTTTGGGTCTGTGTGCTTTGTGCGTTAGGCCCAATGGTCGCTTTTCTGGGTCTGTGCGTGACAAGTGGTATCAGAGAGGCTCCCCCTTGAATAGATGTGGTTCGGAGAGTTGAACCAATGAAAGTCAGAGCTACAGGAAGAAGCCCAGAGTTTTGTTATGGTTTGGGGACGAACTAGGCGGAAGCTGGTGGGCTTGCAATAGCCCAGAATCGAATCCCACATTGAAAAGGGGAGAAAGTTCCTGGTAGTTTATAAGTGGGTATCAAGTTCAATATAGTGTGATGTGTTTTAAAGTCGTGCACTAAGCTGCTAGGCCAGAGAGGACAATATCACACTGTCAGGCCCATAGCCCACAGGCCCAATTGATATTTTTTGGGTCTGTGTGCTCTGTGCGTCAGGCCCAATGGTCGCTTTTCTGAGTCTATGCGTGACAAGGGGTATCAGAGCGGCCCACACTCCAGCAGATGTGGTTCGGAGAGTTGAACTAGTGAAAGTCAGGGCTGCAGGCAGAAGCCCAGAGTTGGTTTATGATTTGGGGACGAACCAGGAGGAAGCTGGTGGGCTTGCAATAACCCAAAAACGAATCTCACATCCAAAAAGGAGAAAATTCCTAGTAGTTTATAAGTGGGTCTCAAGTTCAATATAGTGTGAAGCATTTTAAAGTCGTGCGACTAAGCTGTCAGACCAGAGCGGATAATATCAAACTGTGAGGCCCATAGCCCATAGGCCCAATGGACGTTTTTTGGGTCTGTGTGCTCCGTGCGTCAGGTCCAATGGTCGCTTTTCTAAGTCTATGCATGACAAGTATGCAATAGCCCAGAACCGAATCCAGCATCGAAAAGGAGAGAAAGTTCCTAATAGTTTATAAGTGGGTCTCAAGTTCAATATAGTGTGACACATTTTAAAGTTGTGCGGCTAAACTGCCAGAACAGAGCAGAAATATTACACTATGAGGCCCATAGCCCACAATGGATGTTTTCTGGGTCTGTGAGCTAGTACGTCAGGCCTAATGGTCATTTTTCTAGGACTGTGCGTGACAAGTGGTATTAGAGAGGCTCCCCCTCCAGTAGATGTGGTTCGGAGAGTCGAACCAGTGAGAGTCAGGGTTGCAGGTAGAAGCCTAGAGTTGGGTTGTGGTTTGCGGATGAGCTAGGAGGAAGCTAGTGGGCTTGCAATTGCCCAGAACTGAATCTCACATCGAAAAGGGGAGAAAGTTCCTGATAGTTTATAAGTGGGCCTCAAGTTCAATATAGTATGACGCATTTTAATGACGTGCAGCTAAGCTGCTATCCAGAGAGGACAATATCACACTATAAGGCCCATAGCCCACAGGCCCAATGGACGTTTTCTAGGTTTGTGTGCTCTGTGCGTCAGGCCCAATGGTCGCTTTTCTGGGTCTGTGTGTGACAAGCATGCAATAGCCCAGAACCGAATCCCACATCGAAAAGGAGAAAAAGTTCCTGGTAGTTTATAAGTGGGTCTCAAGTTCAATATAGTGTGACACATTTTAAAGTTGTGCGGCTAAGCTGCCAAGACAGAGCGGATAATATTACACTATGAGGCCCATAGCTCACAATGGACGTTTTCTGGATCTGTGTGCTCTGTGCGTCAGGCCCAATGGTCACTTTTCTGGGTCTGTGCGTGACAAGTGGTATTAGAGAGGCTCCCCCTCCAGTAGTTGTGGCTCGGAGAGTTGAACCAGTGAAAGTCAGAGCTGTAGGTAGAAGCCTAGAGTTGTGTTATGGTTCGGGGATGAACTAGGTGGAAGCTGGTGGGCTTGTAATAGCCCAGAACCGAATCTCACATCGAAAAAGGGAGAAAGTTCTGATAGTTTATAAGTGGGTCTCAAGTTCAATATAGTGTGACGCATTTTAAAGCCGTGCGGCTAAGCTGCTAGGCCAGAGAGGACAATATAATACTGTGAGGTCCATAGCCCACAGGCCCAATGGACTTTTTTGGGTCTGTGTGCTCTGTGCGTCAGGCCCAATGGTTTCTTTTATGAGTCAATGCTTGACAAGCATGCAATAGCCCAGAACCGAATCCCACATCGAAAAGGAGAGAAAATTCTTGGCAGTTTATAAGTGGGTCTCAAGTTCAATATAGTGTGACACATTTTAAAGTTATGTGGTTTAGCTGTCAGGATAGAGCAGATAATATCACACTATGAGGCCCATAACCCACAATGGATGTTTTCTAGATCTGTGTGCTCTATGCGTCAGGCCCAATGGTCGTTTTTCTAGGTCTGTGTGTGACAAGTGGTATTAGAGAGGCTCCCCCTCTAGTGGATGTGGTTAAGAGTGTTGAACCAGTGAGAGTCAGGGCTGCAGGTAGAAGCCCAAAGTTGGGTTGTGGTTCGGGGACGAACCAGGCGGAAGCTGGTGGACTCGTAATAGCCTAGAACTGAATCCCACATCTAAAAGGGGAGAAAGTTCTTAGTAGTTTATAAGTGGGTCTCAAGTTTAATATAGTGTGTCGTGTTTTAAAGCCGTGCGGCTAAGCTGCCAGGCTAGAGCTGACAATATCACAATATGAGGCCCATAGCCCACGGGCCCAACGGACTTTTTCTGGTTTTATGTGCTTTGTGCGTCAGACCCAATGGTCACTTTTCTGGGTCTGTGCATGACAAGTGATATAAGAGCGGCTCCCCCTCCAATAGATGTGGTTCGGAGAGTTTAACTAGTGAAAGTCAGGGCTGTAGGTAGAAACCTAGAGTTGGATTATGGTACGAGGACAAACCAGGCGGAAGCTAGTGGGCTTGTAATAGCCCAAAACCGAATCTCACATCGAAAAGGGGAGAAAGTTCTTGGTAGTTTATAAGTGGGTCTCAAGTTAAATATAGTGTGACGCATTTTAAAGCCTTGCGGCTAAGTTGCTAGGTCAGAGCGGACAATATCACACAGTGAGGCCCATAGCCCACAGACCCAATGGACGTTTTTTGGGTCTGTGTGCTCTGTGCGTCAGGCCCAATGGTTGCTTTTCTAGGTCTGTGCGTGACAAGTGGTATCAGAGCGGCTCTTCCTCCGGTAGATGTGGTTTGGAGAGTTGAACTAGTCAAGGCTGTAGGCAAAAGCCTAGAATTAGGTTATGGTTTGGGGACGAACCTGACAGAAGCTGGTGGGCTTGCAATAGCCTAGAACCAAATCTCACATCGAAAAGGGGAGAAAATTCCTGGTAGTTTATAAATGGGTCTCAAGTTCAATATGGTGTGACACGTTTTAAAGCTGTGAAACCCTAACCCATATAGGATTCATGTATATATATTTGAATGATTTATGTATGATTGAATTGAATTATGAATGAATTATTTGCAATATTTATGAATTGTTATAATTAGGTTGATGATTATGAATGATGATAAAAATCAATCAGTTTAAGTTAAAATGAGTCAATATGATTAAAGTGGCCTAATGAGAATTAAAAAGTATTAGTGTGCTATGGAAAATTAGTTAAATACCATAATGTGGATAATGAAGATTAGGACGCTAATTATAGAGCCAAGTTGGAAAATATTGGAAAATTCATAACTTGATGCCCATAAGGCGGATTAATATGAAAATTGAGATGGAAGCACATAATTTTAGTGCTTAATCACATGGGAAAGGTAGATTATGAAAATTTTGATAATAATTGATCATCACCGTCCAAAATTTAAAACGATTAAAACGATAGAAAAGTCAGATTGAGATGAAATTTGAAATGGACGGTTAAAATTATAAGATCAAGGTTATGAAAGGATTTGATCATGTAAATGATGATGTGATTAGGCTTGCACGAAATTGGGATCAACGCTTTTGACTTTTTACGCTAAAATTTGATTAGCATTTATGTTAAAAATAAATAGAATAATCAAATGAATAAAGACGAAATTGAGGTGTCAAAAGGAGGTCAATCGTAGGGTATTTTATGAATTATTAAAAATGAAAAAATCCCTGTAATTATCTTATTTTTAAATGCTGAATTAAAAGGCTAATGCACTAGCATAGGAGAGAGTAGCTTACATGGCATGCATGGACGTCCAAACAGCCCCTAAAGTGGATTTTTGTGAAAAAATTTCAATTAAAATATATGCCTAAAGTCATCTGTGGATTAATGTGGATAAATGTGCATTTAATTAGGGTGGAAGTTCATGGTTAAAAGCATCAAATTTGGACCATTGAGATGAGATCAAGAAATGGACAGTAGCTTGATGCAAGGGTGATGTGGACGGTTATGGCAGCCTTTGAGATATTTTGTGATTTTTTTATTTATGCTAAATTGACCATAAGTAGGCTAATTAATAGGTAATTAATTTAACATTAAATTAAAGATGAACCATGGTGGAAAAAAAATTCAAAATTGCTGCTGAAAAGGGACGTGAATGTGGACAACAAAAGGGAGCAGCAATGTGGACCGTCCAAACAGCTAGCAATTTGTTTTTTTTTAATTTTCTAAAAATGATAAATACATGCCTAATTATCCTAAATATTAGGGTACATAAATACCCATTAAAAAAGGCTACAAATTCGTTGAAAAAAATTGAAAAGCAGCAGCTAAAGTGGGACGTGATCAGTGGACAGCTTGGAGATCAATTAATGGTGTGGATAATTGCTAAATTTTTATTTAAGTAAAATGTAATTTAAATGGACCATAATTTTCCATGTCAGCTAAGGAGATAAATATGCATTAAAATAATTCGAAATGATGTGGCAAGTGGGGCCCATAAGCTGGAAAATTCTAACTATATCTTAAGGGGACGTGTATATGCATATACCTTTGGAGAGTTAGAAAATTTCAAGGGGAAAGAAGCCTCATTCCAGCAGTGCACGTACACCATAATTTAGCAAGCTTGAAGCCAAGAAAAAGGAGAGAAAAAGGGGAAGAAAAAGAGGAAAGAAGCTAAGGAAATTAGCTAAAGCAATTGGGTTTAAGTGCTACTCAATTCAAGTAAGTGTATTCTTGAGTTTGAATGATTTAAATTCAGTTTTTCTAACTCAATTTATGAGATCTGAATATGGTTTATAATGAATCCTTAAATGAGTATTTATGATGCCCTTAATTAGGTTATTAAATGGGAATTTAACGACAAGTATGTAATTAAGGGTTCAAGTGGAAGAAGAGGGTGGCTAGTGTTAATTATGAGCTCTTAAACTAGCTGAAAACTTGCTTCAAATTGTATGTAATGTTGCTGTTTTATTAAGTTGATATGATTACATGATAATTCATGTTTAGATATTTGATTTATGTTGAATTTAGTATGATTTATGAATTTTAGAAAGAAGGCTAATTAGGGTTATTTTTAAGACCCGATTTCCATGTTTAAGTGTTGAAAATGATATATGAAGTAGCTTAAATGAATTTTAGACGATTAAGAGGGTAAAATAACCTAAACTTAGGGTACTTTGGACGTGAAAAAGGGCTTATCAAGTACTGCCCAAAATCGGATTTTAAGGGATGAACAAGTGGACATCCAAAGTGGTGTAGAAAGGGTACCCTACGTGCATGAAAAGTTGTTGTTTTGTAACCAACCTATAATAGACTTTAATATGTGAAAATACCCTGAATTTTGGTTAAGAAAAGTGTTATTAATTGCTGGTATTAAGTGGTTAAAAATCTGTTTAGATTTGAGTATAAAAAGGGACGTTGAAAGTGTAAAAATAGGGTCCCAAAGTTGCTGTTTTGGAACCCTGAAATTAGTGGATTAAAAATCCATGAAAATACACTAAATAAAGTGTTAATTAAGGTATATAATTATTCTGAATTAGAAGCCAAGTTTCTGATTTGAAAAATTTTAAGAAACACATGAATTATGTGTTACAAAATGGTCATATATGAAGAGATGAGTATGAGAAAATGATAAATGGGTTATGTAAAATGCTAAAATGCTAAAATGCATAAAAAATGATGGAAACACGTGAACTGTATTGCGGTTTGGATAACCCCAAAATTTGATATCAGTATATGGGGTTAGGACATTAATTAAGTGCTTCAAAATGGGCACAATATGTGAATTAAGAAAAATATGTGAAAAACGACAAGTTGAAAGTTTACTACTTCATATGGTATCTAATGAATGATTAAAGAATGTGATATGACGTATATGAATGATACCCTAGATATGGAAAATGAATATGTGATGCAAAGAATGGATTAATGTATAAGTATGTTATGTACGTATACTCGACTTGGAATTCAAGCGGGTTATGAATATTTATGAAAATAGGTTGGAAAACTAAGTGAATGCAAGCAAATGGAATTTACATGAATGCTATGTCATTCTTACTTGTATAGGAAAAGGAAAAGAAAAAGTTGACCTGGAAAGTTCACGTGAACAAGGTAAGCAAGAAAAATTTTCTAAATACTTTTGTTTCTTAAAATAATTATAAATAATGTTTTAACTGCTTTTATTGGTTTAGCAAATGATATTTGAAATTTATTTCTAAGTTCTTTAAAGATGGTCATTCCTTAGTTCAATATGTATTGATAACTTATTTATATAACTGCTTTGTTAAATATGAAAAATACTGTCTTATGAAATTATGCAAAAAAAATCATGCTAGCATGTCAAGGTTAAGTTCATATGCACAAAACATAAGGTCCACCTTAAAGGTGTAAACGGACCGATTGTCCCCCTTTGGCGCGACCAAGTCGCTAAGATAGGCCAAGGGCCGGCGGCGCCTCCCTAGATGGGAGAAGATGAAGACGGATGGTCGCCTGACTAGCTTCCATCCTAAGAGATCATGATGCATTTCATCTCATTGTCATCTTGTACCCTCGAGGGGGTTAATAATTGGAAATTAACAGTATATTATGTGGCCATTTTATACCAATTTTATGGGGAATTATTTAAGTTCAATATGAAATTGGGTTTAAAATGTGATTTTTGCATCAATTGGGTGTTGAACATGAATTTTAAGATATTTAATAACTTTTATAATCTTTTGGTTTGAAATTTCATTCCATTCTTTTATCTAAGGGAATTCGGACAAGAAGAAACAGGGAACACTTAAGAGGTCGATGGATGGAAGAAAAGAGAAACCAAAGCAAGTAAGGGTGTCGGCGCCTAGGCGCCACCCTACAGGCCCATGCCAGAATCTCTAACACCACATTTCAGTCTGCTTCCAGAGAGTTGGCGCCTAGGCGCCACTTCACCAACATGCTGAAAAGTCCGAAAGGGTTTTGGGGATCACAAGGTAGAATTAGTTCCAGGGAGTTGGCGCCTAGGCACCATAGCATGGTCATACAGGTGTTCCAGGAGAATTTTTTTTCAAGCCGCAAATCATTCAGAGAGTTGGCGACGTTTAATCAGCAGGTTTCCCCACCTTTAAGCAAGTTACGAACACACTCAATCAGCAGGTTTCCAGCAAGTTGGCGCCCCGACGCCAATACACAGAACTGCGTACGATTGCAAACGGCTGACTTATTTCAAGGGGTGTATAAATATCCTATTAGGGTTCCGAAGGCGTGGGGGGAGAAGGTCGTTTTTCAGAGAGAGAAAGAGAGATAGAGAGAGAGGTGGAGAGCATAGGCGAGAGGAGAACCGGCGAGTTGCGTGGGGCGACCGACACATCATCGGAGCTCCAAACCAATAAGCTTTTCTTTTCTTTGTTTTTATTGTCTAGTTTAAGATAGGATATTATGTTAATTCTCTGTTGGACTTGAACATGCTGGGCTAAATCCTTAATCTAGGGTTTAGGATGTAGCATGCGTACAATGTAGCGTGGTGTGGATGTTAATTTATTTATGATGAATATTGTTGTTAATTTAATATCTTGTTATTTAATGCTTGCTTGGTGTGAAGGCCTGCACTTTGGCAATGATTCCCATATATTAGGTGATGGAACCGAGAGGTGGAAATCTAATATACGATAATCAAGATATTAAACCTGGAAATCTAAGACCATGAGAATAGGCATGATGACCTTGAGGAATTTCATAAACATGCCATAGAACTTAATGGATTCTAATTAGCTTAATCCCATGAGAATAGGTGGTTAAGAAAATTAGGATACGCCTTGTAGGTTTCGAGAGAAGGTGCAAGGATAAATTAGGGTTTGTTCTCCTTTAACAAACAATATCCAGAGTAAATAATTATACCACTACCCGTTGTAAGAGACGCATGTGAAATCCTAGACCCTAGATACTCACACTCTCATTTTCTCAAATCATTCTAATTTCTATTTTATTTTCTCTTCCCAATTTCCTATGTCTTTTCCATTTAATTTACTACATCCTCTTTCAACTTTTCTAATCCATTAAATCCAACAAGAAATTGTTTAAAAGCAGAATTTTTAGTCCCGAATTCCCTGTGGATCGATATTTTATATACTACAATCTACGACCCGTGCACTTGCGGTGAGATTGCAAACAAATATTTTGGCGCCGTTGCCGGGGAATTCGGCGTTACTTTAAGTTTTATTTTTTTTAAATACTTTCTTTGTTCTTTTCTTTTCTTTCTTTATTCTTTTTTCTTTTATTGTATCTTCTTCTTTCCTCTGAATTAGCTAGTGAATCTTTGTATGCACCCACATACACGAAGTTTCGCAAAATAACTAGCTGAAAAACTCTTTGTTGCTGACCCTAAAATTGAACATTCTTTTAGGAGAAGAATTTGTGAGTATAAACAGCAACAAAATCCTGAAGACACTATGACAGAATACAACAATCCAAACTCGCCACATCAAGAGCAGGAGGAAGGCCAAGCTGAGAACAATGCTCCTCCAAGAAGGGTAACTCTTAGTGATCGGAACCGCCTGAACCCTCGTGGATTCCGATCATGCATAGTTGAACCAGAGATCGATGGAAGAAATTTCGAACTAAATCCCAGACTCATCCGGATGGTTCAACAAGACCAATTTGCAGGACTACCCTCTGAAAACCCAACCGTTCACATCACTAAGTTCTTGAAGTTGTGCAACACGATCAGGATGCAAAATATCCCACGTGAGGTAATCCGTCTGCAACTTTTCCCATTTTCTCTTCGCGACAGGGCAAGTGAGTGGTTCTATTCTATGCCGCCCGATACTTTTGACACATGGGACGAGCTCTCTACTGCTTTCCTAAAAAAATTCTTTCCACCCAATAAAACTAGGAAAATCAGAGAGGAGATCAATCAGTTCGTCCAAAAAGATGGGGAAACCTTATATGATGCGTGGGAGAGAATGAAAGATCTGCAGCGCAAGTGTCCACATCATGGCATCTCGCAGGGTGATATTATTGAAAAAATTTTCAATGGACTCGATCGACCTAGCCGAAGCGCCGCCAATTCATCTGCTGGTGGCCGATTCATGCGACTCACTGACGAGGAGGCTCTCGAGCTTCTCGATGACTTGGCGCTTTATGATTCTCAATATGGCGACGTCCGAGGACCCTCTCGGCGAGGTAATGTATATGATATCGAGTCTCTAAATTCTCTTCATGCTAAAATTGATCAAATTTTGCAGTAGAAGAAACAGGAACCCACGGATCAGAATGCATCTTCTTCTCGACACATTTCATGTGAGATCTGTGGAGCTTCACACTACACATCTGAGTGTACTTTTTCCATACAGGACACCATAGGTGAGCAAGCCAATGCAATCAACAACCAGTATGACACGCGCACTCATAGTAACCCGTACTCAAACACTTACAACCCTGGATGGAGGAACCACCCCAATTTCTCTTGGACAAACCAGTCAAACACCCAAAATTATGCTCAAAATAATAAGCCACTTGGTTTCCTTAGAAACCCACTGAACCATCCTTCATATCAAACCCAACAAGCCTTACCTGCACCACCTCAAGCCCAACCCACTGAGTCCATGCTCGAAAATATCATTCTAATGCTCAAGAAAAATGATGAAAGAATGGATCAAATGCAAACCCACATCAAGTTGCTTGAAAATCAAATTGCTCAGAATGCCACCGCCTCATCCCAAAGAAACTAGGGCAAACTCCCTAGCCAACCTAAGGTAAACCCTAGGGAACAGATGCAGGCAGTTACCTTGCGAAGTGGAAAGCAGCTCGACCCACCTCAAATGGTCACAGAAAAGGATGCCAAGCAGGAAAAGAAGCAAGAAGAGGAGCCACAATCAGAACCAGTGGTGGAGAAGCCATATGTACCACCACCTCCTTACAAGCCTCCTCTCCCCTTCCCACAAAGGCAACGACAAGCGAAGCTCCAAAAGCAGTTCAAGAAATTTGTTTCTACTCTCAAGAACCTGCCAATCAACGTGCCTTTCATTGACATGCTTTCCCAAATGCCAGCTTATGCAAAATTTCTCAAGGACATGCTTTCCAACAAAAGAAAACTCGAGGAGTACGGAACCATTGCACTCACTGAGGAGTGCAGCGCTATTTTGCAGAACAAGTTACCTGAGAAGCTAAAGGACCCTGGAAGCTTTTCCATTCCATGTGCTCTTGGGAATGTCCAAATCAACAGAGCGCTATGTGATCTCGGAGCTAGTGTAAGTCTAATCCCACTCTCCATCTGTAAAAGATGAACATGGGTGATCCAAAACCAACGTCTATGTCTCTCCAATTGGCCGATCGATCAATCAAATTCTCAGTTGGCATTCTTGAAGACGTTCCCTTGAAAGTCGGCAAATTGTTCATCCCAGTCGAATTTGTAGTCCTCGACATGGAGGAGGATCGCCAAATCCCAATCATTCTTAGACGAACTTTCTTAGCCACTGCTGGAGCCATCATAGACGTCAAGAATGGTCGACTCTCACTGACAGTTGGAGATGAAAAGATTTAATTTAATCTTTCTGAGGCAATAATCAACCGATGACTCTTGCCTGCAAGTCGACATCATCAACCCATTGCCGATCGAAGAAAAAGATGACCCGATTGAGGTATGTATCATTCAGAGTGCAACTGTTGAAAATGATAACCCTGAACTGTCTACTTGTGCAGCTCTCTTGGATGGAAGCCCTTTTATCTCAGCTGCTGCCGACTCATCTCCTGGGAAGCTAGACATAGACCTCAATTCTGTTCCCTCGACAAAAACAAAGGAAGAAGCACCAAAGGTAGAACTCAAACCTCTTCTTAAAAATCTCAAGTATGCATTTCTTGGTCCAAATGATACTTATCAAATCATAATCAATGCAAATCTTTCCGAATCCCAATCTGACAAACTATTATCTGAACTAAGAAAGCACAGGAAGGCAATTGGATACTGCATTAATGACCTACCTGGTATTAGTCCTTCTCTATGCATGCAAAGAATTTTAATAGAGGAAGATTGTAAGACAAGCATTAAACCTCAAAGACGTCTGAATCCAAACATGAAAGAAGTGGTGAAAATGGAAATTTTAAAACTTCTTGATGCCGAAATCATCTACCCTATTTCTGATAGTAGTTGGGTAAGCCCAGTACATGTGGTACCCAAGAAAGGCGGTATGACTGTCGTGAAAAATGATAAAAATGAACTTATACCCACAAGGACAGTCACAGGTTGGCGAATGTGCATCGATTATCGCAAATTAAATATTATCACCCGAAAGGATCATTTTCCTTTGCCTTTCATTGATCAAATGCTTGAACGACTTGCCAATCACTCTTACTTTTGCTATTTGGATGGTTACTCTGGCTACTTTGAATTTTCTTTTCACCCAAAGGATCAAGAGAAAACCACTTTCACCTGTCCATACGGCACTTTTGCTTATAGACACATGTCTTTTGGTCTTTGCAATGCACCTGCCACTTTTCAACGATGCATGATGGCCATATTTTCTGATTACATTGAACACATAATGGAAGTATTTATGGATGATTTTTCTGTTTATGGCACTACATTTGAATCATGCTTATCTAACCTGTCTAAGATTTTACAGAGGTGCGAAGAAACCAACTTGGTTTTGAACTGGGAAAAGTGTCATTTCATGGTACAGGAAGGAATTGTATTAAGGCATTTAATTTCAAGCCGAGGTATTGAGGTTGACCGGGCGAAAATAGAGCTCATTGAAAAATTACCACCACCTAATTCGGTCAAAGGAATTCGGAGTTTTCTGAGACATGCCGGCTTCTATCGACGTTTCATCAAAGATTTTTCTAAGATTGCTAAGCCACTAACTAACCTGCTAAACCAAGATGTAAAATTTGATTTTTCTGATGACTGTCTAAAGTCGTTCTGCAGGTTAAAAGAAGCTTTGACCACTGCCCCAATTATACAGCCACTTGATTGGAGCTTACCATTTGAGATCATGTGCGATGCAAGTGACCATGAGATTGAGGCAGTTTTGGGTCAATGAAAGGATAATAAGCCAGTAGTGATCTACTATGCAAGCAAAACCCTGAATGATGCTCAAGTCAACTATGCAACCACTGAAAAATAATTGATAGTTGTTGTGTTCGCTATTGATAAATTTTGTTCTTATCTTGTAGGATCAAAGGTAATTGTTTACACAGACCACGCAGCCATTCGCTATCTAATTGCCAAGAAAGATGCCAAACCAAAGTTGATTCATTGGATCCTGCTGTTATAAGAATTTGACTTTGAAATCCGAGACAAGAAAGGCAAAGAGAATGTGGTAGCTGATCATCTGTCTAGACTACCAGCAAATGAGGAAAGTAATCTATCCAAATATGAGCAAATCAACGAGGATTTTCCCGATGAGCGACTGCTTGCACTCAAGGAAATACCAATGCCCTGGTATGGAGACATTGTTAATTATTTAGTCTGTCAAGAAATTCCATCCAATTTCAGCTATCAACAGAAAAAGAGATTCATAGCGGACGTGAAATACTACATATGGGAGGACCCATACCTTTATAAGAGATGTGGCAACGGTCTGATTCGCCGATGTGTACCAAATGAGGAAATCTAAAGCATTCTTTATCACTGTCATTCTTCACCCTACGGCGGACACATGGGTCACACCAAAACTGCAGCAAAAGTCCTACAATCAGGTTTCTTCTGACCCACTTTGTTCAAAGATACTCGATCTTTTACACTAACCTGTGATAGGTGCCAAAGAACAGGAAACATCTCAAAGCAAAACGAGATGTCACTCACAAACATTCTCGAGGTCGAACCGTTCGATGTCTGGGGCATGGATTTCATGGGACCTTTTCCATCCTCATTCAACAATCAGTACATACTTCTTACGGTTGACTACGTAACTAGATGGGTGGAGGCGATTGCTTCTCCAACAAATGACTCACAGGTGGTCGCTAAATTCTTAAAACGCAATATTTTTACCAGATTTGGTGTACCACGAGCAATCATAAGTGACGAAGGAAGCCACTTCTGTAACAAACAAATGGAGCAACTGCTCAAGAAATATAGGGTCACGCATAAATCGCCACCCCATACCACCCACAAACAAGTGGCCAGGCTGAAATCTCGAACCGCGAGATTAAACACATACTTGAGAAGACGGTATCCCAATCACGGTGAGATTGGTCAAGACAACTCGATGATGCTCTTTGGGCATACCGCACTGCATTCAAAACTCCGATCGGGACAACACCTTTCCGACTAGTCTATGAAAAATCATGCCACTTGCTTGTAGAGCTGGACCACAAAGCATACTGGGCAATCAAATTTTTGAATTTTGATATGAAATCTGCAGAAAAAAGGCGCCTACTACAGCTTGATGAACTCGAGGAGATTCAACTCGATGCCTATGAAAATTCAAAAATGTACAAGGAAAAGACAAAATTTTGGCATGACAAACGCATCCGGCAAAAGGTAATCAAAGCTAATGACCTAGTGTTGCTTTTTAATTCACATTTTAAATTATTTTTAGGAAAATTGAAGTTGAGGTGGTCGGGACCATTCAAAGTATTACAAGTGTTTCCTCATGGAGCTGTTGAAATCTGGAGTGAAAAGACGAGAGCATTCAAAGTCAATGGGCAACGCCTCAAACCCTACTTCTCAGGGGATCACATTCCAATAGGAGTCATCTACTCCTTCTGTGAAACCATGCCACCCAACTGAAAATCTGTAGTCGGGCTAACAACTTTAAACCAAGCGCTTCTCGGGAGGCAACCCAAACTTTTTCTTTTTCCTCTTTCAGAGCCTACTTGGAAGGAAGCACCATGGGATGGAAATTCTGTTCAACTCGCCAAAACAGGGAAGTTAACATCTCAAATCTTTTACAATCTCTCTTTATTTTGATGGCATGTTTTACATTGAGGACAATGTCAATTTCAAGTGTAGGGGTGAATGCATTATATTAATTTTCATTGAATTTTCTTAATTACATTACCATGATGATGATATGTTTTGTCATAATTTTTGAAAATTTTGGGTAAATCTTTCCATTGGACTGATCGAGACCCCACTTTGAACTCTTGTACGTCTTATAAGCAAACCATATTTGGAATTTCAAAATCTTTGAATGATAAAAAGAGCTGAACCATGGTGAAAGGTTAAATTCGTTTTAAACATGTACTCTTTGAAAATACTTGGATTTTTGTCCTGAATCATTTGATGAAACTGATATACCTAGGAACCAATTCTGTTTTCTTTCAAAATCAGAGTAATCCTCTCTAGTTTATCAAAGGTTGTTTGTAATACACACAATTTTCATCCAAAAAGGTAGTTTTTCCCATATACATAAAAAGAATTTCAAGGACAAAACTCAATCTAACCAATTCATGGTGGACATGATTAAGGCATTTTCTTCATGATGAGCCTATCTTTGAAAGTATAATAGTTGTTTACCCCCATTAAACTTGGACTTCAATTTTTTCTAAACCTCAATTCCCCCTAGTTGAACCAACTTTGACATTGAATTTTGAGCTGAAAAGTAAAATGGGAACAAGGTTTAACCTCACGGCTTGTGCAATTAATGAAAATAACTTCCTAGATACCCTGAAATATGGTGAGGGGAGTTATTGCCGGACTTGGTTTAAAAATAAAAAAAAGAGCTAAACCAAGGATAAGAATAGGCTTGGAAAAGAAAAAAAGCACTAAGTGTGGGGGTAGCATTATTTTCTGTTGTGCCAAACTTGACCATTGTCCTATTAAGTCCTTATGATCCTATGAATTGGCTAATTGAGTTGGCAGAGAAGATTTAAAATTTTGATGAGGTGTATATGAGGTAATTTGACTGATATTTTCTGCATTACTACCATTACTTGAATTATTGAATGTGTGCATTGAATAACCAGATAAAAGGGGAAGATGCCTGATAGTTAGGAGTTTATTACGGGAGTTTTTGAACTCTTAATAATTGAAAGCAAAATGGGCGAAAGGGTACACAATATTAGTCATGTGAGAAGGGATTGTTGACTGAGATTTTCAAAGAGTATCATGTTTTAAAAATTTTTAGTTTAATACTCTCACTAAATGGGTGGCTAAGCATTTATTTTCGCGTTTCGCTCAAAGTTTTGAAACTTTGCAATGTGTTCTTGAATTCCTTTGTAGGAAATTAACAGTATATTATTGTTCCGGCCTCGTGAAAAACCATATCATAACTTGGTTAAAGATAAAATTGTTTCCCTGCGGCTTAATTAATTTCCCAACAAAATTTTAAAGCATACAATTCTTTAACCGAGTTCGAAAAGTACATCACAGAAATGTTTTGCATTGTGTTCCACATTCTGATTTTACATCTCTAACGAGAAAACCCTTGATTAAAAGAGCTGAATACAATGGTCCATAAAAAAAATGCTTAATAATAATAAAGTGCGTAGAAGATCCTTCTACGTCTTTACAAGTGCACGAAAAATCGTGTCTGACAAAAATATAAAAATAAGTGAGTACACTTCGCCCCGCGCCGTGACTCGAATGTGAGGTATATGACGCCACGCGCCATGTCTTAAATATGAGATACATGACGCCATGCGCCATGACTTAAATGTGAGGTATATGACGCCACACGCCATGACTTAAATATGAAGTACATGACGGCATGCGCCATGACTTAAATGTGAGGTATATGACGCCACGCGCCATGACTTAAATGTGAGTTCACGCTTAGCCCGTCGACCAGCGATGACTCGGTTTGGGAACTAGTGAGGGGCCCGTCGGCTACACCAGTGACCCTACACAGCAAACTAAGTGCGCTCTTAGCTTCTGGATTTACACAGCAGACCAGCGTGTCTCGCTTTCAGCTTCTATATAAGAAACCAGCATCTCCCGCATTCAGTCTCTGGATTGAATAATTGGGTGGTTTTACCAAGAAATGGATTAACCGATTTTTAAAGTATTTTTGGTCAACTTTGACCATTTGAGGAGGTTGAGGCCCAACTGGGCTTGTTGAGGGATTTTAGCTCAAGAGGACTTGTTGAAGGATTTTAAGTCATCTTGGGCTTGCTGGAGGTTCTAGGCCTATTAAGGCTCAGGTTGAAGAATTTTGGGGCCGGGTTGGCTTATTGGAGATTTTTGAGCCATCTTGGGCTTTTTTTTGGAGAGTCTTGAGCCCGAATGGCTTGTTGAGGAATTTTGGACCCAAGTGGGTTTGTAGGAAGGTTTTTGAGCCGTCTTGGGCTTACTGGAGGTTTTAGGTCTATTAATGCTCGGATCTGAGCAAAGAGGTCATTCACCCGTGTATCAACTTAGCTCACTTCCCGGAGAGTATTTACTCGGGGAGAAATACATAATTATATATATATTTATTTGAAAGTCTTCTAAGATGTATGTGTATGAAAAAATATATATATATATATTTTTGAATGTCCACGAGACATATATATTTTTGGAAAATAAAATATTCATTTTTGGAGGCCCGCGGGGCATATATGTTTTTAGAAAACAAAATCTTAATTTTTGGATGCCCGCGGGTCATTTATATATATATTTTTAGAAATCAAAATCTTAATTTTTGGATGCCCGCGGGACATCTATGTAATTTTTTAAAAATCAAAATCTTAACTTTTGGATGCCCGCGGGACATTTATATAATTTTAGAAAACAAAATCTTGATTTTCGGATGCCCGCGGGTCATCTATATATATTTTTAGAAATCAAAATCTTAATTTTTGGATGCCCGCGGGAAATCTATGTAATTTTAAAAATTAAAATCTTAATTTTTGGATGCCCGCGGGACATTTATATAATTTTAGAAAATAAAATCTTGATTTTTGGACGCCCGCGGGACGTCTATATAATTTTAGAAATCAAAATCTTAATTTTTGAACGCCCGCGGGACATCTATATATTTTTAGAAATCAAAATCTTAATTTTTGAACGCCCGCGGGACGTCTATATATTTTTAGAAAACAAAATCTTGACTTTTGGACGCCCGCGGGACGTCTATATAATTTTAGAAATCAAAATCTTAATTTTTGGACGCCCGCGGGACGTCTATATATTTTTAGAAATCAAAATCTTGATTTTTGGACGTCCGCGAGACATCTATATAATTTTAGAAATCAAAATCTTAATTTTTGGACGCCCGCGGGACGTCTATATATTTTTAAAAATCAAAATCTTGATTTTTGGACGTCCGCGGGACATCTATATAATTTTAGATTTTGATTTTTAAAAATTACATAGATGTCCCGCGGGCATCCAAAAATTAAGATTTTGATTTCTAAAAATATATATAGATGACCCGCGGGCATCCAAAAATCAAGATTTTGTTTTCTAAAATTATATAAATGTCCCGCGGGCATCCAAAAATTAAGATTTTGATTTTTAAAAAATTACATAGATGTCCCGCGGGCATCTAAAAATTAAGATTTTGATTTCTAAAAATATATATATAAATGACCCGCGGGCATCCAAAAATTAAGATTTTGTTTTCTAAAAACATATATGCCCCGCGGGCCTCCAAAAATGAATATTTTATTTTCCAAAAATATATATGTCTCGCGGACATTCAAAAATATATATATATATATATTTTTTCATACACATACATCTTAGAAGACTTTCAAATAAATATATATATAATTATGTATTTCTCCCCGAGTAAATACTCTCCGGGAAGTGAGCTAAGTTGATACACGGGTGAATGACCTCTTTGCTCAGATCCGAGCATTAATAGACCTAAAACCTCCAGTAAGCCCAAGACGGCTCAAAAACCTTCCTACAAACCCACTTGGGTCCAAAATTCCTCAACAAGCCATTTGGGCTCAAGACTCTCCAAAAAAAAGCCCAAGATGGCTCAAAAATCTCCAATAAGCCAACCCGGCCCCAAAATTCTTCAACCTGAGCCTTAATAGGCCTAGAACCTCCAGCAAGCCCAAGATGACTTAAAATCCTTCAACAAGTCCTCTTGAGCCAAAATCCCTCAACAAGCCCAGTTGGGCCTCAACCTCCTCAAATGGTCAAAGTTGACCAAAAATACTTTAAAAATCGGTTAATCCATTTCTTGGTAAAACCACCCAATTATTCAATCCAGAGACTGAATGCGGGAGACGCTGGTTTCTTATATAGAAGCTGAAAGCGGGACACGCTGGTCTGCTTTGTAAATCCAGAAGCTAAGAGCGCACTTAGTTTGCTGTGTAGGGTCACTGGTGTAGCCGACGGGCCCCTCACTAGTTCCCAAACCGAGTCATCGCTGGTCGACGGGCTAAGCGTGAACTCACATTTAAGTCATGGCGCGTGGCGTCATATACCTCACATTTAAGTCATGGCGCATGCCGTCATGTACTTCATATTTAAGTCATGGCGTGTGGCGTCATATACCTCACATTTAAGTCATGGCGCATGGCGTCATGTATCTCATATTTAAGACATGGCGCGTGGCGTCATATACCTCACATTCGAGTCACGACGCGGGGCGAAGTGTACTCACTTATTTTTATATTTTTGTCAGACACGATTTTTCGTGCACTTGTAAAGACGTAGAAGGATCTTCTACGCACTTTATTATTATTAAGCATTTTTTTATGGACCATTGTATTCAGCTCTTTTAATCAAGGGTTTTCTCGTTAGAGATGTAAAATCAGAATGTGGAACACAATGCAAAACATTTCTGTGATGTACTTTTCGGACTCGGTTAAAGAATTGTATGCTTTAAAATTTTGTTGGGAAATTAATTAAGCCGCGGGGAAACAATTTTATCTTTAACCAAGTTATGATATGATTTTTCACGAGGCCGGAACAAATGGTGAACCCGACGTGAATCATTCTCCCTTCATCTTTAAGAGCTGAAAACTATGGTCTTTATATGCTTATTTAATTTCTCACTTTTAACACTCTGAAGTGCTCTTTTGCAGATATTCATGGCGCATTCGATGGCTTTTGGATTCTTGCCCAATGGTGGTTTTGTCATTTCTATGCCAAACCACATGGATGCGGCTATCCCGCATCATTTTATTCGTGTACCAGAGAAGCCGGAGCACCGTGTCTATCGACACGTTGACTACTCTCCTGCAGCGATCAAGCAAAGAAGAGACCGATCTGCACTACTCAAGGAGCCTCTTATTGTTCAAGGCTCGAAGACCACTCCTATTCAACCAACAAAGTCTCTGCAGGCGCCCATCCGAATGGGCCCGCCTGCTCGACAGTTAGACTATGCCAAGAAGTCCGCCCACCGGCTTGCTGCACCAGCCCAACCAGCAGCACAACAGCCTGCAGGACAACCTGTTTTGCAGTCCTATTCCATAAAAAGGTCTGTGAGACAATCTACTGCAACTCGGCTAGCGCCAACTAGCCACCCAGAAGCCAATGTTCCCCGAAAAGGGGGCAAAACTGTGCCGAATCCTGTTCGATGCACCATCACTCGCCAATTTGGTCGGGCTGCCTCAAGGGTTGTTGACCTAGCCCCCCGACTTAACCAAAGTGACACCCAAGAGCGGAAGGAGTCAAGAAGACAAACCAAGTTTTCTCAGCTGGAGGCTCCATTGGCCGATGGAGGGGACGACCAATTCAAGCCGCAAGGACCTATTATTGTCCGATCCGGTTTAGGCACCCTGCGATTTGTCATCCCTGACCCGACGCATTCGCCCCATCAGTCAACCCATGCTCCATCTAGCTCACAAGCTAGAGTCAAATCTCCAGATCACTATGATACTGCCAACATAGTGACGGTTCCTCATCACGTATCAAGGAAACAAAGGAGAAAAGCGCAGCAGAGAAAGCAAGAAAATTGTGGATTTGATGGGATTCTATCCCGATGAACCACATCTATCAGGTCTCGGAAGTGACATCCCTATCCCGTTATCTGAAAGACCCCGTGGTTATCAAAAGGGTAATAAAAGATTTGGCCTTGGGTATAAAGAAGAAGAAGACGTCGACTTTGCCACCACCTACTGCGTCTCCACAAGCGATGACTCCAACAATGATGAAGAGGCATTAATGGAACCAGAGGATGCTCCACCTGCGATTGAGGATGGAGGACAGCCTACTATTGACGTACTTGAAGAGTTCAATCTCGGGACTGAGGAGGACCCGAGACCCATTTTTATCGCCAAAAACCTGGTCGAAAAAGAAAAGGTGGCATTGAGGCAGCTTTTAAGTGAATTCAAAGATGTTTTTGCTTGGGGGTATTCTGAAATGCCAGGTCTCAACCCCACGATTGCAATGCACCATCTGCATATTACGCGGGATAAAAAGCCAGTCAAGCAAGCTCCGAGAAGATTTCAACCAGAGCTCGAAGAACAAATCATCAAGGAAGTTGAAAAACTCATTGATGCTGAATTCATTCGGGAAATCAAATTTCCAAAATGGATTTCTAGCATTGTTCCTGTCAAAAAGAAAAACGGGCAGATCCGCATTTGCGTAGACTTTCGAGATCTAAGCGAAGCATGCCCTAAAGATGAATTTCCTCTTCCTTTCACTGATGTGCTAATCGACAACACAGCTCTGTACGACACGTTCTCCTTTATGGATGGATATTCGGGATATAATCAAATCAAGATGGCTCCAGCAGATGAAGCCGCAACAGCATTTCGAACACCGATGGGTGTCTTTTGCTACAAAGTCATGCCTTTTGGTCTTAAGAATGCTGGCGCAACTTATCAAAGGGCTATGCAAAATATATTTCATGATATGTTACACAAACATGTTGAGTGCTATGTCGATGACCTGGTTGTAAGGTCTGAAGGTCACAATAAGCATAAAGAAGATTTGAGATCGGTATTCTTGCGCTTAAGAAAGTATGATCTCAAGATGAATCCTCTCAAATGTGCATTCGGAGTATCATCTGGGAAATTCCTCGGGTTCATAATCCGCCAAAGGGGAATCGAGGTCGATCCACTCAAAACGGAAGCAATTCAAAATATGCCGCCTCCACGAAATCTCAGAGAACTTAGGAGTCTGCAAGGCCAATTGTCGTATATCCGGCGTTTCATCTCCAACTTGTCCGGCCGCTACCAGCCCTTTCACAAGTTAATGAGAAAAGATGCGACTTTTCAATGGGACGCGAAATGCCAACAGGCCTTTGAAGCCATCAAAGAATTGCTGCAAAATCCTCCTGTTTTGACAACTCCAGTAAAAGGAAAGCCACTCATTCTCTATATTGCTGCCAGCCCACAATCACTGGGGGCATTGCTCGCACAAGAAAATGCCCAAGGCAAAGAACAAGCCGCCTATTATCTCAGTCGACGATTATTGCAAGCTGAATGCAATTATTCCTCGATCGAGAAGATTTGTCTAGCATTGGTTTTTGTGGCACAAAAGCTGAGACATTACTTCCTCGCGCATGAGATTATACTTATATCGAAGGCTGATCCCCTCAAGTTCCTGATCACTAGACCAATGCTTTCAGGACGCCTAGCAAAATGGTCACTTCTGCTATCTGAGTTTGATATCAAATATGTGCCACGAAAGGCAGTGAAAGGGCAAGTATTGGCAGATTTCCTAGCAGCCCATCCTCTTGAAGAAGAATTTCCCATCTTAGAAAATCTACCTGATGAGAAGGTTTTCTACGCAAATGATGATCCAATGTGGCAAATGTATTTCGATGGCGCTTCCAAGCCATCCGGAGCTGGTGTTGGAATTGTCGTAGTCTCCCCTCATAAAGACTTATTCCCGCACTCATATTTTTTTGGAAGAAGCACAACAAATAATGAAGCGGAGTACGAGGCCTTACTCATCGGCATGGAACTTCTTCTGCAATCAGATATTTTATTTGCGCGAATATTTGGGGACTCTGAATTGGTTATAAAACAGTTAAATAATCAATACGAAGTACACCAGCCCCATTTGCGAAAATATTATGACAAAGCTCAAACTTTATTGGCAAAATTCGAAATGGTTTTGGTTGAGCATGTTCCTCGGTCAGAAAATATAGTTGCTGATGCACTATCAAAGTTGGCCAGTATTCTTGCCTCTAATGAGCTTGATGACATGACAATTCGAGTACAAAGATTAGAAGATGATGAAGGGTTCCAAGTAGATCAAGTTGGATGGTGTGTATCTGAGGTAACTACAAACAATGATGACTGGCGCATCCCTATCATTAACTACCTCAAATATGGCATTGAACCAGATGATCCAATCGCAAGGAAGTCATTGAGAAAGGCTGTTTTGCGATATACTGTGTTTCAAGACGATTTGTATCGGATTGCTTTTGATGGGCTTTGGCTTCGCTGTATTGACGGAAATGATATCTGTCAAGTTCTTCAAGAGACGCACTCCAGCGAATGCGGCGCCCACCAATCTGGACGTCGTCTTTATCATAGGATCAAAACGTTGGGCTATTATTGGCCCACAATGGTCCAAGACTCCATCAATTTTGCGAAATCCTGTGAAGCCTGCCAAATGCATGGAGATATTTATCATATTCCTGCTTCAGTAATGTCTCCAGCACCTATCTCATGGCCCTTCTCTTGGTGGGGTTTTGATATTGTCGGTCCGATAAACCCGTCGTCATCTAAAGGATACCTATATATTTTAGCCGCTACGGATTATTTCTCCAAATGGGCAGAAGCTAAAGCTTACAAGAGAGTCCGAGCGCAAGAGGTGGTTGAATTTATCAAGCACAAAATCATCTAACGTTATGGTGTTCCCTATCAAATCACCTCAGATAATGGCACACCATTCAAAAATGACAAAGTAAGTCAGTTATGCCGAAAGTTTGGAATCAAGCAAGTATTCTCATCGCCCTATTACCCACAAGGAAATGGTCAAGCAGAGGCATTTAACAAAAATATCATTCGAATCCTCAAAAGGACCACTGTGAAAAATAAGCGTGATTGGCACGAGAAGCTACCCGAAGCATTGTGGGCCTACAGAACCACACATCGAACTGCAACGGGAGCAAACCATATTCATTACTCTTTGGTACGGAAGCAGTCTTACCAGTGGAAATTCAGTTAGCATCTTCAAGGGTTGTCATCCATTCTGGGTTAACTACTGAACAACAAGCCAAACTTCGCTTCGACGAGCTCGAAGCACTAGATGAGAAACGAGTTCAAGCACGGCAACGAATCGAACTCTATCAACCTCGGATGGTCGAAGCATACAATAAAGTCGTGAGACATCGCTCATTCAAAAGAGGGGATTTGGTGCTAAAGCTACGCACAGAGCTTATGACCGGGGGCAAACTTACTGGTAAATTCGAACCTAAATGGGAAGGGCCTTACATCATTGAGAGGGTCTATGGCAATGGCACATATGAAGTTATTAATTGCGAAAATCAAGTGAAAGCAACTGTAAATGGGAATTACTTAAAAAGATATTATCCATAAAAGTTACAAAAGGAGTCATACATCAAAATTTTGTAACAAAATCTCTACAGTCTCCCTTGTAGAAGAAAAGGACTCCTTCAAAACTCGGATAGAGTTCACTACATCAGCGGGAGGAACTGTATACGCCCGCAACTCTTCGACTTTAGCCTCCATAGAAGAAATATCCCGACTCTCTGAATCAATTCTTACTTTGTAGAGGTCAACTTCAGCCTGAAGATCGTTGGAGGTAGAAATCAACGAATTTAGTCTACTTCTATCCACAAAGATAGAAGTGACAATACGACGAACCTCGGCCTGTTTGGCCGCTATGGAAGATCGAATCTCCTCGGCAATCATCTTTTTACTTTCCATCTCCTTTGCAACCTGAAAGTTACGTTCCTTAAGTTGAGCAAGGCTATCTCTACATTTGGCGAGGTCGACTTCTGCGGATGCTAGATCTTCTGCAGAAACCAAGGGTCGTGCAGCAGCCTCAAGCTCGCGCCAATGGGCACGCAACTTCTCAAGTGAAAGTATAACATCACCAAAACCAGAAACGTGAAGTTGGAGCCTATCCAAGACCATGGAAAAGTCTTCACAAATATCCAACGCGTCGGTGATATCATCATGAGAATTCATGTCCCCCAAAGAAGAGATGATGCACCCCTTGAATTGTGCTATTGCGCACCTCAAACGTTTGAGATCCCGTTACTCTAACTGCTCCGCCCCGATCACCTTGAAAGTTGAAAAGAAATGATACAAAGGATCCAAGAAGCGATCTTTGACATCAGGAAGCTGACGAGCCCCACTTGAGCTCGCGCCAGTGCTAGGACCGGTTGAACTAAAGTGAGGACCACTTGAGCGACTAGGTCCCAAGGCTGAAAAGTATAAGTCAAGATGTCAGAACAGCGAGTTAACTAGGCGAAAGCCAAAATACAAATACCTGGTGATATAGGAGAAACAGGCAATGGCCCTATTGGTGTCGAATTCTCCCCGCCATGAGCATCGTCATCAGATACTTCGACAACTAAGACAGCTATCAAAAAAAAAATGTAAGAGAAGAAAAAAAAAAAAAAAGGGAAAGGGGGGTTTACCTTCAAAATTCATACCCGCGCCTTCTGGGTGATTACGTGGAGCCTCCGAGCGAATTTCCCCTCCCGAACCAGACCCTGAATGAGAAGCTGCCTTCACAGGAGTATCTTGGGCTATAGAAGGAGGAGATTGACATGCCTCGGGAGTCCGAACCCCCAGAAAATCCCTCATGAAGATGTTATCAGAAAATATAGGCCCACTATCACAAGACCGCATCGGTTGGTCAATCTGACCCATGTTTAGATCTACATGGAAGCCCAAGAGATCACTCAGAACACGATCACTGGAGTTCGGTAACACAGGGGAGTTGTTCTGCGCCTCGGCACGCATTTCTTTACTCACTTCGTGGTCATTAGAAGGGTTTATGGCAACATTCGGCTCTGCTACAACGACCCCTTCCTCAGATGGTTCGGGTAGCTTGGAAATGGGGTATGACCTTTTATCAGACTCTTCTGAAGGTCTCACAGCTTCTTCTTATGATAAGGAACCTTTCCCTTGTGAAGGATCTGAAAGTCCATCAATTGGAGACGAATCCCTCGTTTTTCGAATTTTTCGCTTCTTACCACAAGTGTCATGCATTGTCAATGACTCTGTAGCCTCTAAGTTGGTGGGACGATTGGGAAACCAAAAGCGACTGATTGGCTTTGGCGGATATACAACCTCGGGAAGCTTGACATTGTATTCTAAAAAAAAAAAAAAGGGATAGTTAAGGATAAAAGCATAAAAAAAGGGAGAAAAGAAAAGAGAGAAGAAACATACTCCAAGTCTCCATAGGTTTCTCGTCCTTTTTAGAAGCTGCCTTTTCAGCAGCTAACTCCCATAAAGTCTTCTTGGCTGGCTCGGTGTCATGACGAATATACTCTTTTCCTTCCGCAACCCAGTCAGTGCAGTGAAAGCTACAACCGACAATCCCAGGGTAGGCCTTGAAGGAATCGATGTGTTGGACACAAACAGCCTCAGTCTCCTCCACGTCTGGTTCCTTGAAGCTTCTAAAGGGCATCACCAAGCCCATTTCGCCCCAACTGGTGGTCAAGTCAAGGGGTTTAAAGGCCCAAAAGTGAGATTTAGGCGCAACTTGCTCGACAACTTTCACCGCACAGATGCCATACCAATGAACATAATCTTGAGTTGCCCGGACTCGACGGTCAAATGAAGGAAATTTCAGCTCGCAGGAGAACTTAACTCCCTCAAAGAGCGAGCATACCGCGAGCCAGTGAAGAGATCTGACCCCAACTTCCCTTTGATATCTCGGGATGCGAGGAAGATATGCAGGAACATCCTGATCAAACCCGAACTGACGAGCAAACCTGTGAGGATAATACGACTCAACTTCAAAACGAGGACCATCCCTGAAAGCCAAGAGACCTGGTTGAAGCGACAACGCAAAGTCTTTTTCATCAAGGGTCAGTCCATCGGAGGAAGATTTTGTTGACCACTCACAGGGGGCAACCATACGAAAGAACCTCTCTTCAAAATAACCAGCTTGGATGAGGAGCCCGGTCATGTCTTCAAAATTATAGCTGGCTAAGTTACGCTTGGCAAATTTCTTCAATATCAAACCCTGAGAAGGAAACTGGGTAACTTCCTCGACTCCATAAATCTCTGGGAAATATAAACCAAGCCAGCCAAGGAGAAAATGAGCCAGAAAATAAGAAATGGCACGCCCGGGGCCTTTCTCATTATATACAATCTGATTTAAACCTTTATAAATATCACATAATACTCGTGGTGCCAGAGCGAAGCGCTTGCCTTGAGCCATCTCGCAAGCCACATAAAGGCATGACCATTTTACGAGACCATAGGCCGAAGAGGAAGGACAAATGACCACGGAGGTCCAAAGCCACAAAAAGAGGATAAGCTCGACCTCAGGCTGTACTTGTTGAAGGCACTCAAGGGGAAGCCACAGGCCGCCTTGCCCACTAGCATGAAACTCAACAATGTTAGAAGGCCAGTTGTCATTAGATACCTGTTGGTCAGAAATCCTTGAGAATAATGTCACCTAGTCTCTTGCTGTGAACTTTTCTTTCTTGGTCGTTTGATATAATTCGTCAAGAAGATCTATGACCTTTGAAGCAATCGGATTCTTGTTGAAGGAAGAGTTTGGAGGGGTACACTCATCAAAGGTCAATCCACATACAGGGAGACCGCATATCCCCTTCAGATCCCACAAAGTAACGCTCATCTCTCCAAATGGAAATATGAAGGAGTTAGTCGCCGGTGACCAGAAGCTTACAAAGGCATTGATAATGCTGTTGTCTTTCCAAAAACCTTCTCCGGTGGCTAAGATCGCATCTTTCACACCAGCGGCTGTAAGTACTGCTTCATGACGAGAGACCAAATGTTGTCCCCATTGATTAAAGCCCGGGATGTTACCTAAGCAGCCACGGTAGACATTAGCACCCTCTTTGCATATAAAAGAATAGTCTTCTAATTCTTTTTGCAACCAGCGAGGAGTCTCCACGATAAAATTATGAGGATTGCCTAATGCCCTGGTCGGGAGTAGAAAGCAACCAGAAAAGGTCTTGCGGGGATCGGTCGCAGCAACACCTTTTCCAAAGATATAACCTTCTTGACAGTTCAAACGTTCAGCAAAAATCTCCTCTGGAATCATAAAGATCCGAGTAGACCGACCGTTAATGTCCTCCATAAGGTGGCAACGCATGGGGTTGAAGTGAGAAGGCCCATGTGAACATTCAAAGCATTCACGGCTTGCTAAGGCAGGATACCACCCGAAATAAGAAGAACAACCTCCACAAGGGCGACCGAAGAAAAGATCGTACTTCTTTGCTCTCTGCGCAGTTTTCTTCTTCGGAACACGCTGCTTTTTCTTAGATGTTATCATTTCTTCAGGAGAGCTTTTCTTAGAAGATTCATTTTTCTTTGAAGAAGATTTTTGCCTTTTAAACTCCCCACGGGCATATGCAACGGCCTTACGCTTCTTAACGAGAGAAGGTGACATTGGAGGCGCCGCAATTGAAGCTACTTTGGAAGAAGCAGTCGCACTATCCTTTGGCCCCTCAAGGGAAGAACGCTTCTTTTTCACCGCTGATTTCTCTCGTGGTGAAAGGATAGGAAATTCTGGAGAAGACATTGCCTGCAAATATATATATATATATATTTATCAAATTTAAAAAAAAAAAAAACGAGGAGACGGGAGAGAACTTGAGCAAACGACACCCGAAACGAGAGCTCTCCCACGCTGAAAGAAAAAAAAAATCGTGAGTCCTTCAGATAGATATATATATTTTTTCTTTTGCATAAAAAAAATCTTTCTTATTAAATATATATATATATATTATTTTCAAAAATTACTTTTCCCAACGTGGATACTCCCCGACTGGCGGGTTGAATTGACACACGGGTAAAGTATATTTTCTCCGTTAAAATATATATGTGTATATTATATATATATATATCTACATATACATATATATTATTTTCGAAAACTACTTTTCCCAACGTGGATACTCCCCGACTGACGGGTTGAATTGACACACGGGTTAAGTATATTTTCTCCGTTAAAATATATATGTATATTATATATATATATACATATATATTATTTTAAAAAAAAAACTAATTTTCCCAACGTGGATACTCCCCGACTGGCGGGTTGAATTGACACACGGGTTAAGTATATTTTCTCCGTTAAAATATATATGTATATTATATATATATATATATACATATATATTATTTTCAAAAAAACTACTTTTCCCAACGTGGATACTCCCCGACTGGCGGGTTGAATTGACACACGGGTTAAGTATATTTTCTCCGTTAAAATATATATGTATATTATATATATATATACATATATATTATTTTCAAAAAAACTACTTTTCCCAACGTGGATACTCCCGGACTGGTGGGTTGAATTGACACACGGGTTAAGTTTATTTTCCCCGTTAAAATATATATGTGTATATTATATATATATATATATATCTACATATACATATATATTATTTTCGAAAACTACTTTTCCCAACGTGGATACTCCCCGACTGGCGGGTTGAATTGACACACGGGTTAAGTATATTTTCTCCGTTAAAATATATGTGTATATTATATATATATATATATCTACATATACATATATATTATTTTCAAAAACTACTTTTCCCAACGTGGATACTCCCCGACTGGCGGGTCGAATTGACACACGGGTTAAGTATATTTTCTCCGTTAAAAATAAAATAAATATATGTATATTTTCTATAAAAATGTATCAAAATATACATATATATTCAAATGTATCCAAAAACAAAGATTTTGATTTCTAAAATTTTATATAAATGCCCCGCGGGCCTCCAAAAATGAATATCTTGTCCCGCGCGCCTTCAAAAAAATATATATATATTTTTAGACTTTCAAAAATATATATATTATAAAAAAAAAAAAAGAATTTCCATATACTTTTGCCTGAGTAGATACTCCTCAAACAGTGGGTTAAATTGATACGCAGGGCTAAGTACCTTTCTATTATATATATATACATATATATATATATATCAAAGAAAAAAAAATGATGACCTCTTCACTCAAAACCCTCCAAAAAGCCCAAGATGGCTCAAAACTCTCCAAAAAGCCCAAGATGGCTCAAAAATCTCCAAAAAGCCCAAAATGGCTCAAAACTCTTCAAAAAGCCCAAGATGGCCCAAAACTCTCCAAAAAGTCTCAATAGGCTCAAAACTCTCCAAAAAGCCCAAGATGGCTCAAAACTCTCCAAAAAGCCCAAGATGGCTCAAAAATCTCCAAAAAGCCTGAGATAGCTTAAAATCCTCTAAAAAGCCCAAGAAGCCCAAACTCTTTTTTGTTGGGTCCCGAATTGATGGCAAAACCCAAGAGGGGAGGGGTGAATTGGGTTCTTAAAAAATTTCTTCGGTAACTTATCCCCTTGTGAGTTCAATCCCCTTAAATGAAGAAACAAAATGTAGAGCAAAGCAATATAGAAAGCAGAAATAAAATAGACGCAGATTTTTATAGTGGTTCGGGCAACCTCCCTACTCCACTCTTCCAAGCTCACACACCTTGTGACTTGGGTTCCACTATTGCATTCCACGAATACAATTAGAGCCTCTTGCTCTCTTCTAGATTCAAAGCTCTAGGGGGCATATACAACTAGAGCCACTTGCTCTCTTCTAGATTCTAGCTCTAGGGGGCATATAACATTTAGCACAAGTAGGTGATGAGTCACACTCCAATCACACACTACTTTGCTACCACTTGATCTTAGCTACGCAAGCTAAATCAAGTTCAACACAAACAAGTAAACAATAAAAGTAAACTACACTTTACAGGTGTGTAGAAACGATTTAGCGCAGGGAAGAACTTGTAGATGATGGCTTTGAAGTTTCTGATTGTAGCTCTTGCAACTTGAAGCACAATTCTTCCTCCTTGAGTGATTTGATCTCTTTGAAGCTCTTATGGATATGAGTTATTGCTCACTTAATGATTCTCAGCTACTTCCCTCGTTCACCATCAATGCTATTTATAATTTGGAGGGAATCCGAACGTTAGTGAGTAGGTGGCGCGCATTTAATGCGCCAACGTTCGAAAATAAATCCGACCGTTGCGACTCAAGTCGCATGTGGAGTCGACTTCGGATGCGACTTCGCCCAAGTCGCAGATGGAGTCGACTTCGGGTGCGACTTCGCTTCTCCGTCGCAACTTCAAGTTCCAGTCAGGGTCGACTTGGGTTCACGACTTGACCCAAGTCGCAGGTGGAGTCGACTTCGTGTGCGACTTCACCTCGTCAGTTGATTTTCTGAACTTTGGAACTTGGTTCTTCATTTTCCTTTTGGATTAATGTCTTCTCTTCTGCTTCTTTTGTATTTTTCATGTCTTGAATCATTGAGTCTTGCTTTCATTAGCTCCATGATCTTTGAAAGAAGCTTGAATCAGTATCTTTGAATCTCCAAAACCTCAAGTCGCACTTCGGGGTCGACTTTGTTCGCGACTTCACCCAAGTCGCAACTGGAGTCGACTTGGGCTGCGACTTGGCAGCTCCGCGTCCCAACTTTCGACTCTGGAAGAAATTGCACGACTGAAGTCGATAGCGAGGTCGACTTCGTCTGCGACTTGGCTACCCAAGTCGCATGTGGAGTCGACTTGACCCGCGACTTCACTTGGTCTTCTTCCCATTTCAGCTCTGGACGTTCTTCATGTTTGAAGTCGATCTTGGAGTCGACTTGGGGATCGACTTGGCCTTCCTAACTTGATTTTCTTCAAATGTATATTCCTTAAACATTTCACAAACTTGTTAGTAGCCAAGACATACTCAAATTGTTTTGTTAATCATCAAAATATAGATTTAGCTAGTTTTCCTCATGTTTCCAACAATCTCCCCCTTTTTGATGATTGACAAAACCGATTTGAGTGGATACCTTTCATTAAAAATAATATGCTCATATTGCATTTTAAAATCATGCTTATGCTCATGCAAACAGAACATTCACATATAAATATCATGTAAGCATATCCTACTCTCCTCCCCATTCTTACTCTTCTCTTCTTACATCTCTCTCCCCTTTAATCATCTCTCTCCCTTTTTAAATCATTAAGACTTATACTTAATTTTTCAACTCAAATACTCTTCTTCTCCTTAAATCTCTCTCCCCCTTTTTGTCAATATATCAAAAAGATTAGAGGGTAATCAAAGAGATAGGTGGGTTAGCTCCCCCTGAGTTTATGCTTTAAGTTAGTTCAAGCATTCCCATGTCATTTCTAAGCTTATAAAATGTTTCTTTTGCTAGGGGTTTAGTAAATATATCTGCAACTTGATCCTCTGTTCTTACATATACCAAACATATGTCATGATTTTCTACATGTTCTCTAATGAAATGATGTCTAAGGTCTATATGTTTGGTCCTAGAATGCAAGACTGGATTCTTGGTTAGACATATGGCACTTGTATTATCACATTTGATAGGTATATCTTTAAAATCCATGCCATAGTCCCTAAGTTGCTGTTTCATCCAAAGTAATTGGGCACAACAGCTTCCGGCGGCAATGTATTCGGCTTCCGCCGTAGATAGAGCAACACTAGTTTGTTTTCTTGAAAACCATGAAACCATCATGTTCCCAAGAAACTGACATGTTCCACTAGTGCTTTTTCTATCTACTTTGTAACCAGCAAAATCCGCATCCGAGTAGCCGATTAGATCAAAATTAGAACCCTTTGGATACCATAGTCCTAAATTGGTAGTGTCTACTAGGTATCTAAAAATTCTTTTCACAGCTACCAAGTGTGATTCTTTTGGGCATGATTGAAATCTAGAGCACATACACACACTAAACAAAATATCTGGCCTAGAAGCAGTTAAATACAATAAGGAACCTATCATGCTTCTATACAATTTTAAATCAACTAATTTTCCCTTCTCATCTTTGTCCATTTTGATTGTGGAGCTCATGGGCGTGTTTGCTCCTTTGCTATTCTCCATGCCAAACTTCTTGAGCATCTCCTTGATGTATTTGGACTGGTTTATGAAGATTCCTTCATTTAGTTGCTTGATTTGCAGTCCAAGGAAGAAATTGATCTCTCCCATCATGCTCATCTCAAATTCTTTCTGCATGAGCTCAGAAAATTCTTGGCAAAGAGATTCATTAGTAGCACCGAAAATGATATCGTCAACATAAATTTGAATGATTAATATATCTTTTCCATTGTTCTTGATAAACAAAGTGGTGTCTACCTTTCCCTTTTGAAAATTATGATCAATCAGAAATGTGCTTAGTCTATCATACCAAGCTCTTGGAGCTTGTTTTAATCCATATAATGCTTTGGTTAGCTTGTAAACATACTTTGATTGATCCTTTTCTTCAAATCCAGGTGGTTGCTCAACATACACCTCTTCATTTATATATCCATTTAAAAATGCACTTTTGACATCCATTTGAAACAATTTAAAGTTCATGTGAGATGCAAAAGCTAGTAAGATACGAATTGCCTCTAATCTAGCAACCGGGGCATAGGATTCTTCAAAATCTATTCCTTCTTCTTGTGAGTACCCCTTTGCCACAAGTCTAGCTTTGTTTCTCACTACTAGTCCACTTTCATCTAATTTGTTCCTAAAGACCCACTTGGTGCCAATAACAATACAATCATTTGGTCTAGGAACAAGGTGCCAAACTTGATTTCTTTCAAATTGATTTAGCTCTTCTTGCATTGCTATAATCCAGTTTTCATCATCAAGAGCTTGTTCAATATTAGAAGGTTCAATCTTGGATACAAAAGCATATTGTCCACACACATTTTGCTTTGACCTTCTAGTTTTTACACCTTCATACACATTTCCTATAACTTGCTCAATTGGATGTGCATGATTGAATTTTAAATCAGTTGGAGGTTTATAGGAATTGTTACCTTCACTTACCCTTTCCTCCATGGAATCTTCTTGCTTTTCCACATGCAGCTTTTCGAAATTGCTTGCTATGTCATCTGCATCACTTAAATCATCCTTTCTTTTGAAGCAAGGGTTAGTCTCATCAAAAACAACATGTATGGATTCTTCTACAACTTGGTTTCGTTTGTTGAAAACTCTATATGCTTTGCTATTTGATGAGTAACCAAGGAATATAGCTTCATCACTTTTAGCATCAAGTTTTCCCAAGTTGGTTTTTCCATTGTTCAGAACATAACATGTGCATCCAAAAGCATGAAAATAAGATATGTTTGGTTTCCTTCCTTTCCATAGCTCATATGGGGTCTTTTTCAAGATTGCTCTAATGGTAACTCGATTTAAAACATGACAAGCTGTGCTTACAGCTTCACCCCAAAATTTCTTAGATAATTTGCTCTCATTTAGCAATGTTCTAGCCATCTCTTGTATAGTTCTGTTTTTCCTTTCAACTACTCCATTTTGTTGTGGAGTCCTTGGTGCAGAAAATGTGTGATGAATTCCTTTTTCATTACATAATTCTGTGAATCGTTTGTTCTCAAATTCACCACCATGGTCACTCCTTATACACAAAATGGTATTCTGTTTTTCATTTTCCACCAAGTTTACAAAAGTTGAAAACATAGAGAAAGCTTCATCTTTGCTAGCTAAAAGAATTATCCATGTGAATCTTGAAAAGTCATCAACAATTACAAATACATATTTCTTTCCACCAATGGTTAAAATGTCGGATGGCCCATATAGATCCATGTGTAGCAATTCAAGTGGCCTTGTGGTGGAAATCTCCTTTTTGGTAGAAAAAGACATCTTTGGTTGTTTAGATAATTGACATGCCTTACATATTTTATCTTTGTCATATTTCAACTTAGGCAAGCCTTCTACCAAACTCTTTTTCCATAGGGTCTTTATGTTTCTCATGTTTATATGTCCAAGCCTTTTATGCCAAACCCATGGATCATTATCAATGGCCATTAGACATTGACCATTTAGTTCATCAAGTGAAACCAAATATACATTTCCATGTCTTTTTCCACTAAACATGATATGTTCACAATCAAATACATTGCATATAGATGATTCAAACACAACCTTATATCCTTTATCACATAATTGGCTAATGCTCATTAAGTTATGCTTGAGTCCTTCAACAAACAAAACATCCTCCATGCATGCATTTGAGCTACTGTAAATATTTCCTTTACTTTTGATTTTACCTTTCTCATTATTACCAAAGGCAACCGTTCCGTCGTTGCAAGGCTTAAGTTTGTGGAATAAACTTCTTTCTCCGGTCATGTGCCTTGAACAACCGCTATCCATGAACCACACATTGTTTGCCTTTGCCTTTAAACAAATCTGAAAAGTAAACAAATAATCCTTATCTTTTTGGTACCCATTTTATGGGTCCATTTGGGTTAGTAATATTTTTCAACCTTTGTTGCTCCAACTTAGAAAGTCCAAATCTTGTGTTTCTTGGAACCCAAACTAGTTTTGCACCATAATCAAACAATCTCTTAAAGTTACACTTGTAAACTTTATGACCCATTTTGTTGCAAAAGTTGCAAGCCATTGGTAATCTAGGAGTAGGCCTCCAAGTATATTTTGGTTCAAATGTTGGTCTTTTAGTCCACATAACATTTCTCCTTTGTGGCTTGTATATAGGTGCAATTTTGGTTTGATATTTTCCAAGTGTAGGCACATTTGATTTGCCACTTTCTCCTTGCTCAAATGTATTGTATCCAAGACCTCTTTTGTTTGTTTGGGAGGTCATGTTTAGAAACATATTTACACTTTCTCCTGGATTAGAGAACTTTGCTAATGATTCATTTAAGGATTTGTTCTCCTTTTTCAGTTTCTCTACTTCTTTCAACAATGATTCATTTTCTTCTTTCAGTTTTGTTGATTTTTCAGCTAGTTTTCCATTTTCAATAATAATAAAGTTGCATTGTTGTTTCTTTGAGGACAACTTGTTTCCTAGCTTTTTGATTTCCTCATATAATGAATCATAGGCAGTTTGTAGTTCTTCTAATTCAGCACATTTGAGGCAATTATGAAAAGAAGAATAGCTTGATTGAGAATAGCAAGGTTTGGAAGTTACCTCTTCACTTTCTGTGTACTTTGTTGAGGTGGATTGATCTTCCAAAACTTCCGTTGTGTTCAAGCATAGCAGATTCTCCTCTTGTTCAATTTGTGCCATGCAGCATATTCTTGCGCAATTCGCTGCTTCGTTCTCATCGGTTGAAGAGCTGCATGTTGATGATGTCTCCTCATTGACGTACATGCCTCTTCCCTTTGGCCTTTGATATTTTCTGCCTTCATGATTCTCCTTTGGCCTTTCTTCCGGTGTAGGACATTGAGCTTGCATATGTCCTACGCCCCCGCATCGGTAGCATTTTGTGACCTCCTTCTTCTTTTCTTTTTGTGGTCTTTCTTTGAAGTCTTTAAGGTTCTTTTCTTTTCTCACAAATTTTCGAAACTTGTGAGTAAGAAGTGCAATATCTTCATCACCATTGTTAGACGAGGAGGTAGACTCATCTGAGTTGCGTGCCGCTTTTAATGCAATGATTTTCTTCCCTTTATGATTCTCTTCGTTTCTTCTCTTAATTAGCTCATGTGACATTAGTGAGCTAATTAGATCTTCTAGCTTTAGGGTGTTGAGGTCTTTCGCTTCTTCAATAGCTGTAATCTTTGGAGTCCATGAATCCGGTAGAGCTCTTAGTATCTTCATCACCTGTTCGGATTCAGAGATAGCTTTTCCAAGACCTTTGAGAGCATTAGTAATCTTAGAAAATCTTGCAAACATTTCAGAAATATTTTCAGTGTCTAGCATTCTAAAACTTTCCAACTCTCCTATCAAAATATTTCTCCTAGTCCCTTGGACTTAAGAGGTTCCTTCATAAATGGATGTTAGAGTATCCCATATCTCCTTGGCGGTTAGGCAAGATGATACTCTATCATATTCCGAAGCCGTAAGAGCACAAAATAAAGAGTTCATAGCCTTAGCATTGCTCTTGACGGTTCTAACTTCCTCTTCGGTCCACTTGGAAGCTCTTTCATCTATAGGCAAGATTACACCGTCTTGGATTGCAATCCAAGAGTCCATATCGGTAGCCATAATGAGTTGCTTCATACGAAGCTTCCAATAACCAAAGTTGTTCCCATCAAACAATGGTGGCCTTGTAAAAGATTGGCCCTCGGCAAAAGCGGGAACGGAAGTAGATTGGGATGCCATGATAATAGATCTCTTTGATTCAATTCAAAGACCTGCTCTGATACCACTTGTTGGGTCCCGAATTGATGGCAAAACCCAAGAGGGGAGGGGTGAATTGGGTTCTTAAAAAATTTCTTCGGTAACTTATCCCCTTGTGAGTTCAATCCCCTTAAATGAAGAAACAAAATGTAGAGCAAAGCAATATAGAAAGCAGAAATAAAATAGACGCAGATTTTTATAGTGGTTCGGGCAACCTCCCTACTCCACTCTTCCAAGCTCACACACCTTGTGACTTGGGTTCCACTATTGCATTCCACGAATACAATTAGAGCCTCTTGCTCTCTTCTAGATTCAAAGCTCTAGGGGGCATATACAACTAGAGCCACTTGCTCTCTTCTAGATTCTAGCTCTAGGGGGCATATAACATTTAGCACAAGTAGGTGATGAGTCACACTCCAATCACACACTACTTTGCTACCACTTGATCTTAGCTACGCAAGCTAAATCAAGTTCAACACAAACAAGTAAACAATAAAAGTAAACTACACTTTACAGGTGTGTAGAAACGATTTAGCGCAGGGAAGAACTTGTAGATGATGGCTTTGAAGTTTCTGATTGTAGCTCTTGCAACTTGAAGCACAATTCTTCCTCCTTGAGTGATTTGATCTCTTTGAAGCTCTTATGGATATGAGTTATTGCTCACTTAATGATTCTCAGCTACTTCCCTCGTTCACCATCAATGCTATTTATAATTTGGAGGGAATCCGAACGTTAGTGAGTAGGTGGCGCGCATTTAATGCGCCAACGTTCGAAAATAAATCCGACCGTTGCGACTCAAGTCGCATGTGGAGTCGACTTCGGATGCGACTTCGCCCAAGTCGCAGATGGAGTCGACTTCGGGTGCGACTTCGCTTCTCCGTCGCAACTTCAAGTTCCAGTCAGGGTCGACTTGGGTTCACGACTTGACCCAAGTCGCAGGTGGAGTCGACTTCGTGTGCGACTTCACCTCGTCAGTTGATTTTCTGAACTTTGGAACTTGGTTCTTCATTTTCCTTTTGGATTAATGTCTTCTCTTCTGCTTCTTTTGTATTTTTCATGTCTTGAATCATTGAGTCTTGCTTTCATTAGCTCCATGATCTTTGAAAGAAGCTTGAATCAGTATCTTTGAATCTCCAAAACCTCAAGTCGCACTTCGGGGTCGACTTTGTTCGCGACTTCACCCAAGTCGCAACTGGAGTCGACTTGGGCTGCGACTTGGCAGCTCCGCGTCCCAACTTTCGACTCTGGAAGAAATTGCACGACTGAAGTCGATAGCGAGGTCGACTTCGTCTACGACTTGGCTACCCAAGTCGCATGTGGAGTCGACTTGACCCGCGACTTCACTTGGTCTTCTTCCCATTTCAGCTCTGGACGTTCTTCATGTTTGAAGTCGATCTTGGAGTCGACTTGGGGATCGACTTGGCCTTCCTAACTTGATTTTCTTCAAATGTATATTCCTTAAACATTTCACAAACTTGTTAGTAGCCAAGACATACTCAAATTGTTTTGTTAATCATCAAAATATAGATTTAGCTAGTTTTCCTCATGTTTCCAACATTTTTAACAAGCCCAGTTGGGCCCAAACCTTTTTAATTGGTCAAAAATGACCCAAACATAATTTTTAAATTCGGTTGAATCCATTTCTTGGTAAAACCACCCAATTGTTCAATCTAGAGGCTGAATGCGGGAGACGCTGGTTTCTCGTATAAGTACAGAAGCTGAAAGCGGGACACGCTGGTCTGCTGTGTAAATCCAGAGGCTGAATGCGGGAGACGCTGGTTTCTCGTATAAATACAGAAGCTGAAAGCGGGACACGCTGGTCTGCTGTGTAAATCCAGAAGCTAAGAGCGCACTTAGTTTGCTGTGTAGGGTCACTAGTGTAGCCGACGGGCCCCTCACTAGTTTCCCAAACCGAGTCATCGCTGGTCGATGGGCTAAGCGTAAACTCACATTTAAAACATGGCGTGTGGCATCATGTACCTCATATTTAAGTCATGGCGCGCGGCGTCATGTACTTCATATTAAAGATATGGCGTGTGGCGTCATATACCTCACATTCGAGTCACGGCGCGGGGCGAAGTGTACTCATTTATCTTTATATTTTTGTTAGACACGATTTTTCGTGCACTTGTAAAGACGTAGAAGGATCTTCTACGCACTTCATTATTGTTAAGCATTTTTTATGGACCATTGTATTCAGCTCTTTTAATCAAGGGTTTTCTCGTTAGAGATGTAAAATCAGAATGTGGAACACGATGCAAAATATTTCTGTGATGTATTTTTCGGACTCGGTTAAAGAATTGGATGCTTTAAAATTTTGCTGGGAAATTAATTAAGCATTTATTTTCAAAGCCGCAGGGAAAAAAATTTTACATTCAACCAAGAAAGAATAAATTTTGAATTATAAATATTTTTCTCACGAGGCCGGAACAATTATGTGGGCATTTTATACCAATTTTATGGGGAATTATTTGAGTTCAATATGAAATTTGGTTTAAAATGTGATTTTTGCATCAATTGGGTGTTGAACATGAATTTTAAGATATTTAATAACTTTTATAATCTTTCGATTTGAAATTTCATTTCATTCTTTTGTCTAAGGGAATTCGGACAAGAAGAAACAGGGAACACTTAAGAGGTCAATAAATGGAAGAAAAGAGAAACCAAAGCAAGCAAGGGTGTCGGCGCCCAAGCGCCACCCTACAGGCCCATGCCAGAATCTCCAACACCACATTTCAGTCTGCTTCCAGAGAGTTGGCGCCTAGGCGCCACTTCACCAACATGCTGAAAAGTTCGAAAGGGTTTTGGGGATCACAAGGTAGAATTGCTTCCAGGGAGTTGGCGCCTAGGCGCCATAGCATGGTCATACAGGTGTTTCAGGAGGATTTTTTTTCAAGCCGCAAATCATTCAGAGAGTTAGCGCCTAGGCACTAGATAAGGGCGCCCCGGCGCCATTTCCCCACCTTCAAACAAGTTACGAACACACTCAATCAACAGGTTTCAAGCAAGTTGGCGCCTAGGCGCCGAACAGGTGGCGCCCCGGCTCCAATACGCAGAATTGCGTACGATTGCAAACGGCTGGCTTGTTTCAAGGGGTGTATAAATACCCTATTAGGGTTCCGAAGGCATGGGGGGAGAAGGTCGTTTTTCAAAGAGAGAGGTGGAGAGCACAGGTGAGAGGAGAACCGGCAAGTTGCGTGGGGCGACCGACACATCATCGGAGCTCCAAACCAATAAGCTTTTCTTTTCTTTGTTTTTATTGTCTTGTTTAAGATAGGATGTTATGTTAATTCTCTGTTGGACTTGAACATGCTGGGTTAAACCCTTAATCTAGGGTTTAGGATGTAGCATGCGTACAATGTAGCGTGATGTGGATGTTAATTTATTTATGATGAATATTGTTGTTAATTTAATATCTTGTGATTTAATGTTTGATTGGTGTGAAGGCCTGCACTTTGGCAATGATTCCCATATATTAGGTGATGGAACCGAGAGGTGAAAATCTAATATATGCTAATGTAGCATGAATATCTATTTTAATTTTCATAATTTAATTAATAGATATTAAAATGAAAATTATAGAATTATGTTGAAAATCGTAGAAAATTCATAACTTGATGCCTATAAGGCGAAATGAGACGAAATTTGAAATGTAAGCTCATGATTTTGGGCTCAAACTTATGAGTGGATTGGATTAAGGAAAATGTGATAAGATTAAGTGATAATTATTTGATTTTAATCTTACACTCTAAGATTATTTTCAAAGGCTCATAACTTAACGTAGAAACGTCGGTTTGAGATGAAATTTGAAATAATTGAATAAAATTATAAAATCTATGGTATAAGTGGATTGAATTAATCTAATTACCATGGAAAATTCTTAATTAGAAAAAGATACCTATCATTGACTTTGTGTACCCTAGACTACCATAGCATTTATGTTAAAGCAAGTGAGTTAAATGACTTGTTTTAATGCTATGAAAGGTGTCAAATGGAGGTGAATGGAGCTGGATTTTATGGATTTGTTTAAGGGTTAAATCCATGGAAAATTCAAGGTTTAAATGCAATGGTTTAATGACTAATATTTAGCTCAAATTGGAGCATAGGTTATGTGGCAAACAAGGGGACGTCCAAGGGCATATCGGGCATGAAAATTGATTTTTAAAAAATGCTAAAATGCATATCTAAGTTTCCTAAAACCTAGGTGAAGTAAATGGGCACATAAATATGTGGAAAATGAGGCATAAAAATGTCAAAAGCCAAGTCTAAGAGGGGTATCACCTAGTGGACAGCAATGCATTCCTTAAATGCATGGATTTTGTTGATTTTTGATAATTAGAAAATACATATTTTACTTGGATATAAATTTTCCATGTCATCAAGGGATAAGTTAGAAATAAATTACCCTCATTACATGTGGCAAAGTGGGTCCCATGGGCTAGTTAAAAATTATAAAAAGGGAGGTATACCCTTGAAAACATGCATATGTGAAAGGGGAAAGAAATTTCCAAAAAATTTGCTATGTGTGAGCAGCCCTTTGCACATCCAAAACCAGCAAGGGAAAAGGAGAAAAGAGGACAAAAAGAGAAGGAAAAAGGGGAAGAAAGAGAAGAGGAACCAAGCAAAACAAGTTGGATTCAAGTTAGATCCAATCCAAGTAAGTGAAATCTAAGTTTTGAATCATTTAAATCAAAGTTTTCTCTCTCAATTCATGAGCCAAGAATATGGTTCATAATTAACTCTTAAAGGATGAGTTATGATGCCTTGATGAAGGTATTCAATGATTTTTGAAAGATATAAATGAGATCTAGAGTTCAAGAGAGTGAAAAGCGAAGTTAGGGTTGAAATTTGAGATGAAATCTAACTTGAAAATTCTCAAAACCCTAAACCAAGTTGCTGTATGATTAAAGTATTATAATTTGGATGTAATTCATGTCCTTTTAAATTACATATGTTGATTTTAGTATTTGTTAATGATTTTAGCAAAAATGGAACTTACGGTTTCAAGTAATGCCCGATTTTTCCATTTTTGAGTTAAAAATGATACAAAAAAGTGTTTAAATGTTTTATGGATGAATTGTAGGATAAAGTACCCTAAATTAAGGACCCTTTGGATGACCTAAGTGGGCTAGATTATTTTTCCTTAAATCTGATTTTTTAGGGTATATGTATGGAACGTCCAAATGGGGGGCCAAAACGGGTGCTTTCCATGTGATTTTTGTTGCTGTTTGTAAACAAATAATTTATGGATGTTATGGAGGATAAATTACCCTAGGATTAAGTTACTTTGAGTGTCCAAAAGATCTTGGAAAGATTTGCCCTAAATCTGATTTTATGGATATGTGTATGGACATGTCAAAAGGGGTCAAAAGGGATGCCCTATATGCATGAAAATGTTGCTGTTATGGAAGCAAATGAATTATGAATTTTAAATATGTGATAATACCCTAAATTTGGGTTAATAAAAGCATGTTTAGTTGCTGAAAATTTTGACTTAAAAATCTGTTATGATTTAAGTCTTAAAAGATGAGTTGAAAGGATGAAAAATGGGTCCTAACATGGCTGTTTTGGAACCCAATGATAAATGGATTAAAAATCTGAAATTAAACCCTAAATTATATGTTAATTAAGGGGTTTAATGATGTTGAAAATGAGTGTAATTTTCTGTGTTGAGAAATTTTAAGAAACACATAATATATATGTTGTATGATGATCATATGTGAAACATATGTATGAATGAATGATATGTGACTTATGTGAGATTGCTAAAATTCAAAATATGCATGAATATGTGATGAAATTCATGAGGATGTTTCTGTATGAATAATGTTTGATTATCTCAATTTTTGAGATTTATTTATAAAGCTTAAAACGTCACTTATTTGCTTAGAATGATCATTTACGTAGGAAAAATGGAAAATAGATGAAAAATGGTTAATGGGAGATATAAATCCCCATACGTTGAATTATGAATGAATGTTATGTGTTTACCCTAAATATGGGATTAAAACGCAATATGGAATGAATGATTTGATGCACAAGTGAATGTGTGTATGTATGATCGACTTGAAAATCTAAGTTTATTATGTATTATATGGATTATGGGATTGGAAAACTAAGTGAATGCAAGCAAAGGGATTGTTATGAATGCAATGCTATATGTTTATGTATAGGCAAAGGCAAAAAGATAAGCGAAATGGAAAGCTAAGCAAACAAGGTTAGCAAGCAATTTTCTAAATGCTTTTATTTTATCAAATGAGATCAAATTATTATCAATGATATTCTAACTGTTTGTGAAACCCCGATTTTAGGAACGTGTATGAAACTTTAAAGTTATAAACCCTAAGTAATGTAATGATATTTATATGAAATATATATTAATGATATTTTGCAATATATGGCATTGAAGGATTAAATAGCTAATTATGGAATGTTAATTCAGATGAATAATAAACGTGAATGGTGAAACGTGAATAGTAAATGTGGGATTAAGGAATATGTTAAGTTAATCACTTTGGATTAACTTGATCATAAAAGACAAAAAAGGAAGCTTCCCACTAAAGGACAAAAGTGCTTTTTGGATTAAAATATTAATTTTCGGATTTTTATGGATTTTTGTATAAAAAACATAGAAAAATTCATATTTTGCAATCCGAAAATCGGATCAAGGTGAAATTTTTTATAGATGGCCAAAGTATTATGATGAACATGATGAGTGGTCCAAGATTGATCAAAAATCATAAATCAAGGGTCAAGATTAAACGTCATTTGAAGATAAAAAAAAGTAGCTTTACTTTATCATTAAATTAGGATTGACTTTTGATTAATTTTAATTAATTAAAATCAGCACAAGGCTCAAGGGGGGCAGGAGCATGGGATTTGGAGCCAAAATCAATGGCCCAAAATCATCCTCAACAAGAATCAACGGTTAAGATTTAATTAGCTTAAAATAATTAATTTTAATAAGTCAAAAATTATTAATTAAATAGGTTAGCTAGGGTGGAATGAACAGTATCTAGGGGGCTGCACGTTGCTAAAGACAAATCATGGAAATTGGAAAAAAATATTTAGAATTAAATACCTTGAGCAAGGGGGTAAATTATAATTTAATAAAAAATAAAAAACTATAAATGGTGGGTGCTATGAACGACCAAAGGCACTCCAAACCAGCTCCAAACTTGAAAAATTCAAGCCTTCCCACCCCAAATTCTTTCCAAGCCCTAAGAGAGAGAATGAGAGAAGGAAAGAGAGAGAAAAAGTCAAGTAAGAAGAGAATTCTCCACTTGAGGTAAGGGGATTCTTCCCAAATTTCTTTTGGGTGTTAATTAGGGTAAAATCATGCTTATATAATGCCTAAGCATGAGAAATAAGTGTAGTTACCATGTCAAATTGAAATTATGCCTAAACATCAAAAATTTGGAGCGAAGATAGAGCATTCGGGAAAATAACATATGATATGTATAAATAATGCTCCAAAATTACTACATGATGATTTGGGATGAATAATAATGATGATTATGATGTTGGAATGATGATGTATTAATTTCATAATTTTTGGATTTAAGGATTATGCTTAAGTGAAATTATGTTGAATTTTGGCATATAGAGAAAATGATTTAATTAGCCAAGTTAATGATGATAAATTCAAAATTCATGAATTTTTTCATGATATACTAACTGAAAGCTATGTCATGGTATTTTTTATTTTTGGAAAAAATGTCAATTTTTGAAATCCATGAATAGTAACCAACACGCTGTGAACAGTAACCTCGGATGAACAATAATCTGCTACAGTAACTATGAACAGTGAGCAGCGTGATTTTGGAAAAAATTAAGATTTATTTTTATAAGGATGTATGGATTTAATTTTTAAGGATTTATGGATAAAAATCCATATAAGGAGGTAATGACCAAATATTTATAAAGGGATAACCTCTATAAAAATGAGGTAATATGCGATCATAAAGCATGCATGGAAAGTAATCTAAGACATGGAATAGATTGATAAAGTATCAAATTTTCTTGTATAGGAAGAGGAAAGGAGAAGGTTGAGGACACGGACTGAGAAGGTAAGCAAGCAAACCCTTTTGAAAATATGTTTTATTCTCAAGTATTTATGAAATGTGTTTAAGGGTGACCATTCCTATAATATTTTGAAATGATGAATGTTTATGAGTTTTTATGAAAAGTCATGTCGGCATATTGATATCATGTGATGTTCATGGACATGTGCACATGTATGATGCATAATGAAGAGACTTTAGTGGAGGTAGAAAGCGGATTAGAGGATCCCCCTTCACTATTGCCGAGTCGTATGGGCTGTGTGCCGGCGGCGTCCTCCCAAGAGGTGGAGGTAAAGGAGTGTTATGAGTAAATGAATGCATTGCATTTTCATCCATGGATTGAAAAGGAAAGCATGGATTTGAAATGATATTTTAAATGGATTGTGCAAATAATTCTCTACATGAGAATGACAAGTCACCTGGTGTAAGAGGTATATAATGCCGGGAGATTCAAAAGTCATGCATGTAGGAGACCAGGTAGGCTAATCAAGGTAAAGGACTCAAGGTCCCCTTAACGAGGCCAAGTCGGAGAAGCCGGCGTAATGGACTATGCTATGTGAGATGTTTCCCAGGCTAGCGTATCTACACACGAAGGTTTATGTCAGGAATGGAAAGGAAGCATTTGCAAATCCAATGTTTATGAAATGATTTTTATGAAAAGGTTTTTATTCCATTGGTAGTTGATCACTTGCTAAGTGTCTCCTATCGAATGGAAAGAAATGCATTTACAAATGATTTACATGAATGGTTTATGAATGGTTTTCATGAAAGGTTTATGAAAAGGTTTCTGTTCCATTGGTAGTTGATCACTTGGTAAGTGTCTTCTATCGAATTGAGAGAAATGCATTTAAATGAAAGAAAAATGCTTGCTTATTGAGTTTCGACTCATGTTTTGTTTTCCCTCCTTAGCAGGTGCAGGGAAAATTCAAGAGATAAAAGGCATGTATTGCTCAGGGAAAAGAGGAATCCACAAAGATTAGTAGATTTTTGTATGAATAAATGCCCTAATGGGATATGACGAAAAAGACATAGGTTATATGAAATTATGAAGTTATGAATAATATGAGAAGTTGATGATTTATGATGATATGGATAAGTCCATTATGAATGATGAATGGTGCAAAATGCAAAGGCTTGAAATGATGATGGATAAAAGAAAAGAAAAAAAATTAGATGAGAACCAATTAAGAACCCGCCGCGTGATCAGGGCAACAATCCTGATTCACATTTACCAATCGATAGATCTTGGAGTAAGGTTGTGACGCTCGGTTTGAGGCGCCACACTGTTTAAATGAGTTAGCAAATGAATGATTTCAATTCTTTCTACGTTATTTAAGGATGGTCATTCCTTATTTAAATGTGTATTGAAATGATATTTCAAATAAGATAAATGAATTGCTTTTTGCTTTTTAAGTATTTATGCCAAATGATGAATCATGGGTTTGTTGGAAACATGTGGAAAATGGTGGAGACTCAAGACTCAAGACATGGAATTAAATATTTTTTTAAGATAGAAGAAACATAAAGAGTCTTAAGTTACATAAAATGGTGGAAGAACAATCAAACATGAAGAAATTCAAGCAAACAAGGCATTCCAAAGAATTTCAAGTTCAACTAAGCAAGCTGAGGAAGTGAAGTCGCACCCGAAGTCGACTTCACCTGCGACTTGGGTCAAGTCGAAAACCAAGTCGACCTAGACTGGAACTTGAAGAAGCTATGGACAGCCTAAGTCGCACCCGAAGTCGACTCCATCTGCGACTTGAGCAAAGTCGCACCCGAAGTCGACTCCACCTGCGACTTGGGTCGTAATGTTCGAACGTTGGCGCATTAAATGCACGCCACCTACTTCCAAACGTTCGGATTCCCTCGCAAATTATATAAGGCATTCAATATGAACGTGGAGGGTAGCTGAGAATTCATTGAAGGAGCATAACTCCCATCTCTAAGAGCATTAAGTGATCAAGCCAACATCTAGAAGAAGAACCTTGCTTCCAAACTGCCAAGAGCTGCTTGCTGAATCATTAAGCCTACGCTACAAGTTCTTCTCTGCGACAAATCTGCCTCTACACAACAGTAACGTGTAGAAACTTTCTTTTACTTTTACTTGTTGTATTGAACTTGATTTAGTTTGGGTAACTAAGATCAAGTGTAAGCAAAGTAGTGTGTGATTGGAGTGGAACTCGTCACCTACTTGTGCTGTGAATTGTTGATGCCCCCTAGAGCTGAAATCTAGAAGAGAGCAGTGGCTCTAGTTGTATTTGTGAAATACATAGTGAAACCCAAGTCACAAGAGGTGTGAGCTTGGAAGAGTGGAGTAGGAAAGGTTGCCCGAACCACTACAAAATCTTGCTTGTTGATTTTTATTTCTGCTCTCAGCACTATATTCCTTTCCATTTGATTCTTCATAAAGGGGACTAAATTAATCCGGGGTAAAATTTCTGTTTAAATTGAAATTTTTTAAATACCCAATTCACCCCTCCCCTCTTGGGTAATTGCCATAAACTCGGGACCAATAAGTGGTATCATAGCAGGTTTTTGAGTTTTACCAAAGAGAACTTTTGATATGACATCCCGATCGACTTCCGTTCCCGCATTTACCGAAGGCCAATCTTTTATTAGGTCACCATTGTTTGATGGGAACAATTTCGGCTATTGGAAGCTACGTATGAAATAACTCATCATGACTACAGATATGGACTCTTGAATTGCAATCCAAGACGGTGTAACCTTGCCTATTGATGAAAGAGCTTCCAAATGGACCGATGAGGAAGTAAAAATTGTTAAGAGCAACGCTAAAGCTATGAACTCACTGTTTTGTGCTCTTACCGCCTCCGAATATGATAGAGTATTCTCTTGTTTAACTGCAAAAGAAATATGAGATACATTAACATCTATCTATGAAGGAACTTCTCAAGTCCAAGGGACAATGAGAAATATTTTGATTGGAGAGTTGGAAAGCTTCAGAATGTTAGAAACAAAAAATATTTCTGAAATATTTGCTAGATTCTCTAAAATTACTAATGCCTTGAAAGGACTTGGAAAAGCAATTTCTGAATCTAAGCTGGTCATGAAGATTCTAAGGGTGCTACCCGAATCATGGACTCCAAAGATCACGGCAATAGAAGAAGCCAAGGATCTAAATACATTGAAGTTGGAAGATCTTATTAGCTCATTAATGTCACATGAGCTAATCAAGAAAAGAAATGAAGATCACCACAAAGGAAAGAGATCAATTGCACTAAAAGTCACCCATAACTCAGATGAGTCCACCTCCTCATCTCACAATGATGACGAAGACATTGCTCTACTAACACGCAGATTTCGAAAGTTTGTGAGGAAAGAAAAGAACTTCAAAAACTTCAAAGAGAGATCTCGAAAAGAGAAAAAGAAGGAGGTTACAAAATGTTATAGATGCGGCAGTATGGGACATATGCAAGCTCAATGTCCTACACCGAAAGAAAGATCAAAGGATCATCAAGAAAGGAATGAAAGATATGAAAGCTGAAAATTTCAAAAGCCTAAGGGAAGAGGAATATATGTGAATGAAGAAACGTCATCAACAAGTAGCTCCTCAACCGATGATTTTGAAGCAGCAAATTGTGCAAGAATTTGCTGCATGGCTCGGATTGAACATGAAGAATCCTTGAACACAACAGAAGTTTTGGAAGAGCAAACCACCTCAACAAAATGCACAAGTAATGAAGAGGTAACTTCTAAATTTTGTCATTCTCAATCTACTTATTCTTCTATTCAAGAATGTCTCAAATGTGCTGAATTAGAGGAATTACAACATGCATATGATTCATTATATGAGGAAATTAAAAAACTAGGAAACAAGTTATCACTAAAGAGACAACAATGCAATTCCATTATTATTATAAATGGAAAACTAGCATAAAATACAACAAAACTAAAAGAAGAAAATGAACTACTATTGAAAGAAGTGGAAAAATTGAAAAAGGAGAATGAATCCTTAAATGAATCATTAACTAAGTTCTCTAATCCGGGAGAAAGTGTGAAAATGTTTCTGAACATGACCTCTCAAAACAATAAAAGAGGTCTTGGATACTCTGCATTTGAGCAAGGAGAAAGTAGCAAATTAAGTGTGCCAATATTTGGGAAAAATCAAACTAAAACTGCACCCATTTACAAACCCAAAGGGAAACATATTATTTGGATTAGAAGGCCAACTTTTGAACCACTACATACTTGGAGGCCTACTCCTAGATTACTAATGGCTTGCAATTTTTGCAACAAGATGGGTCACAAAATTCATAGATGCAACTTTAAGAAATTATATGACCACGGTGAAAAATTAGTTTGGGTTCCAAGAAACACAAGATTTGGGCTTTCAAGAATAGAACAATAAAGATTAAATCAGTTTACTAACCCAAATAGACCCATAAAATGGGTACCAAAGAGATAAGATTTATTTGCTTATTTTTCAGGTATGTTTCAAGAGAAAGGCAAGCAACGTTTGGTTCATGGATAGTGGTTGCTCAAGGCATATGACTGGAGAAAGAAGTCTATTTCACAAACTCAAGCCTTGCAACGATGGAACCGTTGCCTTTGGGAATAATAAGAAAGGTAAAATCAAAGGTAAAGGAAACATTTATAGTATTTCAAATGCATGCATGGAAGATGTATTATTTGTTGAAGGACTCAAGCACAATTTAATGAGTATTAGCCAATTATGTGACAAAGGATACAAGGTTGTGTTTGAATCATCTATATGCAATGTGTTTGATGGAGAACATATCATGTTTAGTAGAAAAAGATATGGAAATGTATATTTGGTTTCACTTGATGAACTAGATAATCAATGTCTAATTGCCATTGACAATGATCCATGGGTTTGGCATAAGAGGCTTGGGCATATAAACATGACAAATATTAAGACCCTATGGAAAAAGAGTTTGGTAGAAGGATTGCCAAATTTGAAATATAACAAAGATAAAATTTGCAAGGCATGTCAATTGTCAAAACAACCTAAAATGTCGTTCTCTACCAAAAAGGAGATTTCCACCACTAGGCCACTTGAATTGTTACACATGGATCTATATGGGTCATCCGACATTTTAACCATTGGTGGAAAGAAGTATGTGTTTGTAATAGTTGATGATTTTTCAAGATTCACATGGGTAATTCTCTTAGCTAGCAAAGATGAAGTCTTCTCTATGTTTGCAACTTTTGTAAACTTAGTGCAAAATGAAAAAAAAAGTACTATTATGACCATTAGAAGTGATCATGGTGGTGAGTTTGAAAATAAACGATTCATAAAATTATGTAATGAAAAAGTAATTCAACACACATTTTCGGCACTAAGAACTCCACAACAAAATGAAGTAGTTGAAAGGAAAAATAGAACCATACAAGAGATGGCTAGAACATTGCTAAATGAGAGTAAATTATCCAAGAAATTTTGGGGTGAAGCTGTAAGTATAGCTTGTCATGTGTTGAACCGAGTTACCATTAGAGCAATCTTGAAAAAGACTCCATATGAGCTATGGAAAGGTAGAAAACCAAATATTTCATATTTTCATGCTTTTGGTTGCACATGTTATGTTTTGAACAATGGAAAAACCAACTTGGGAAAACTAGATGCTAAAAGTGATGAGGCAATATTCCTTGGTTACTTATCAAATAGCAAAGCATATAGAGTCTTCAATAAAAGAAACCAAGTTGTAGAAAAGTCAATACATGTTGTTTTTGATGAATTTAATCCATGCTCCAAAAGAAAAGATGATTTAAGTGATGCAGATGATATTACAAGTAACCTTGAAAAATTGCATGTGGAGAAGCAAGAAGAATCCATGGAGAAAAGGGTAAGTAAAGGTAATAATTCCTATAAACCTCCAACTGATTTAAAGTTCAAAAATGACCATCCAATTGAGCAAGTTATAGGGAATATTTATGAAGGTGTAAAAACTAGAAGGTCAAAACAAATTATTTGTAGACAATACGCATTTGTATCCAAAATTGAACCATCCACTATTGACCAAGCTCTTGATGATGAAAACTGGATCATAACAATGCAAGAAGAGCTAAATCAATTTGAAAGAAACCAAGTTTGGCATCTTGTTCCAAGACCAAAGGACTGCACTGTCATTGGCACAAAATGGGTCTTTAGAAACAAGTTAGATGAAAGTAGACTTGTGGTGAGAAACAAAGCTAGCCTTGTGGCAAAAGGATACTCACAAGAAGAAGGAATAGACTTTGAGGAATCCTATGCCCCAGTTGCTAGATTAGAGGTCATTCACATTTTACTAGCTTTTGCATTTCACATGAACTTTAAGTTTTTCAAATGGATGTTAAAAGTGCATTTTTGAATGGCTTTATAAATGAAGAGGTGTATGTTGAATAACCACCTGGATTTGAGGAGAAAGATCAATCTAAATTTGTATACAAATTAATCAAAGCATTATATGGATTAAAACAAGCTCCAAGGGCTTGGTATGAAAGATTAAGCAAATTTCTGATTGATCATGACTTCCAAAAGGGAAAGGTACACACCACTTTGTTTATCAAGTACAAAGAAAAAGATATCTGATTATTCAAATTTATGTTGATGATATTATTTTTGGTGCTACTAATGAGATTCTTTGTCAAGAATTTTCTGAGCTTATGCAAAAGGAATTTGAAATGAGTATGATGGGGGAGCTAAACTTCTTCCTTGGACTACAAATTAAGCAACTAAATGAAGGGATCTTCATAAACCAGTCCAAGTATATCAAAGAAATGTTAAAAAAGTTTGGCATGAAAAATAGCAAAGGGGCAAACACACCTATGAGCTCAACCATTAAAATTGACAAAGACGAGAAAGGCAAACCAGTTGATTTAAAGTTATATAGAAGCATGATAGGCTCTTTATTATATTTAACTGCTTCTAGACCCGATATACTGTTTAGTGTTTGCATGTGCTCTAGATTTCAATCTTGTCCAAAAGAATCACACTTGGTAGCTGTAAAAAGAATTTTCAAATATTTAGTAGATACTACTAACATAGGACTTTGGTATCCAAAGGGCTCTAATTTTGATCTAATCGGCTACTCGGATGCGGATTTTGCCGGTTACAAGGTAGATAGGAAAAGCACTAGTGGAACATGTCAGTTTCTTGGGAACATGTTGGTTTCATGGTTTTCAAGAAAACAAACTAGTGTTGCTCTATCTACGGCGGAAGCCGAATATATTGCCGCCGGGAGCTGTTGTGCCCAATTGCTTTTGATGAAACAACAACTTAGGGATTATGGTATGAATTTTAAAGATATACCTATTCAATGTGATAATACTAGTGCAATATGTTTAACTAAAAATCCAGTATTGCATTCTAGGACCAAGCACATAGACCTTAGACATCATTTTATCAGAGAACATGTAGAAAATCATGATATATGTTTGGAATATGTAAGAACAGAAGATCAAATTGCAGATATATTCACCAAACCTCTAGCAAAAGAACCATTTTATAAAATTTGAAATAATATGGGAATGCTTGAATTAACTTAGAAAAGCACAAACTGAGGAGGAGCACAGGTTCAGGAGGAGCAGCCCCGCCATTCTCAAAAAATTATTCCGCTCCATCTCTATTTTTGATCAATTGACAAAAAGGGGGAGAAGAAATTAGGATTTGAGTAGTTTCGGTTTTAAATGCTTGTATGCATGTTTTAAATTGTGATTCATTGGAAATGAAATATGTATGTTAAACTTCAATATGCAAAAATAGTATACTTTAAGACATTGAAAGGTATACATTCAAATCGGTTTTTTCAATCATCGAAAAGGGTGAGATTGTTGGAAACATGTGTAAAATAAGCCAAGTCTATATTTTGATGATTAACAAATCAATTTGAGTAAGTTTTGGTTACTAACATGGTTGTGGAAATGATTAAAGGTTATACAAATGAAGAAAATGAAACATGACAGGTTAAGTCGATTTCCAAGTCGACTCAGGCATCGACTTAGGCCAAGTCGATCCCCAAGTCGACTCCAGCATCAACTTCAAATCGTCATTTCTGTCCAGAGTTGAAATCGAGGAGCAAAGCTACCGAAGTCGCATCCAAAGTCGACTCCAGCTTCGACTTCGAGGCGTCAATTTTGTCCAGAGTTGAAATCGAGGGACGAGAGCTGCCGAAGTCGCATCCCAAGTCGACTCCGCATGCGACTTGGGTGAAGTCGCAGACCAAGTCGACTCCAACTTCGACTTCAGTGCGGAACTTGCAGATCAAGACGGTTCAATGCTAGATTCAAGTGAAGATGAAGGCCAAGACAACTCAAACACTCAAATGAAAATCAAATGAAGTCCAGAGCAAGCAAAGTTGCATATTTTCATGGAAAATCGAGATCATACTCTTGGACCTCTCTTATGCACTCCAATATTCAAGGATTCAAGACTCAAGACATGGAATTAAATATTTTTTAAGATAAAAGAAACATAAAGAGTCTTAAGTTACATAAAATGGTGGAAGAACAATCAAACATGAAGAAATTCAAGCAAGCAAGGCATTCCAAAGAATTTCAAGTCCAACTAAGCAAGCTGAGGAAGTGAAGTCGCACCCGAAGTCGACTTCACCTGCGACTTGGGTCAAGTCTAAAACCAAGTCGACCTAGACTGGAACGTGAAGAAGATATGGACAGCCTAAGTCGCACCCGAAGTCGACTCCATTTGCGACTTGGGCAAAGTCGCACCCAAAATCGACTCCACCTGCGACTTGAGTCGCAACGGTCTAAAATTTTTTGAACGTTGGCGCATTAAATGCGCGCCACCTACTTCCAAACGTTCGGATTCCCTCGCAAATTATATAAGGCATTCAATATGAACGTGGAGGGTAGCTGAGAATTCATTGAATGAGCATAACTCCCATCTCTAAGAGCATTAAGTGATCAAGCCAACACTAGAAGAAGAACCTTGCTTCCAAACTGCCAAGAGCTGCTTGCTGAATCATTAAGCCTACGCTACAAGTTCTTCTCTGCGACAAATCTGCCTCTACACAACAGTAACGTGTAGAAACTTTCTTTTACCTTTACTTGTTGTATTGAACTTGATTTAGTTTGGGTAACTAAGATCAAGTGTAAGCAAAGTAGTGTGTGATTGGAGTGGAACTCGTCGCCTACTTGTGCTGTGAATTGTTGATGCCCCCTAGAGCTGAAATCTAGAAGAGAGCAGTGGCTCTAGTTGTATTTGTGAAATACATAGTGAAACCCAAGTCACAAGAGGTGTGAGCTTGGAAGAGTGGAGTAGGAAAGGTTGCCTGAACCACTACAAAATCTTACTTGTTGATTTTTATTTCTGCTCTCAGCACTATATTCCTTTCCATTTGATTCTTCATAAAGGGGACTAAATTAATCCGGGGTAAAATTTCTGTTTAAGTTGAAAAATTTTAAATACCCAATTCACCCCTCCCCTCTTGGGTAATTGCCATAAACTCGGGACCAACAAGGTTTATGAAAGAAAAATCATGCTAACATATCAAAGTTCATATTTATGAAAGATGCATGTGCACAAAGTATGAGGTCCACCTCAAAGGTGTAAGCGGACCAAATGTCCCCTTTTGCTGCGGCCGAGTTGCTAAGAGAGGCCTAGGGCTAGCGGTGCCTCCTTTGAATGGGAGAGAGGATGAAAGTGGATTGTTGCCTAGCTAGCTTCTATCTAAAGGAATATCATGATTTTAAATAATGCATCGCATTATTCATGACATACCCTAGATGGGTATGAGAAGCATGTTTTAAGATGTACCCTCGAGTGGGTATAATGTGACTTTTCAAATTATTTTCAATGAAAATGAATTGCCTGAAAACCTTATAGCTTGCTTATTGAGTTTCGACTCACAATTTTGTTTTCCAAATCCTAAAGACAGGTGAAGGAAAGAAGCATACAAGGAGCACAGGTAGAGATTCAAGAAAATATGAATTTCTATAAGTTACCTGTGAATGAATTTTATGAATTGTATCATTGTATGAATGTTACCATTAAATTGTGGTTTAATATTATACAAGAATTTATGTGGTGATTTTGACTATAAATAGCGAAAAAAATTTATAGTCATATGTTAAGGTATGAGTTAGCATGAAATGACTAAGTATGGAATTTAGGAGATCATATATATATATTTCTTGAATAGTTTAATGACCTAAAAAGGCATTTGACAAAAAGTGAATCGAAAAGAATGATTAAACTCCTAAGGAATTAGGATTAAGTGGATAAATATCCAATAAGTCCGCCGTGTGATAGGGCAACAATCCTAATCATGTTTACCAATCGATAGATCTTGGAGTAAGGTTGTGACTCTCGGGCTGAGTGCCACAACAGGTCAATTAAAATTTTAGAATTTCTAATGAGGGATGGCGTACCTTTAGCGATGGCCTTGTATTCCACCCAGCATGGGAAAGACTAACAAGAAATCTTAAACATCCACCATGGGAACTCCATAATGTAGAAGAGTATAACCCGAGCAGCGCCAAAGCTTCTAAAATTTGTGACCTAGCACTTTGTTATCTACACTTCATGTCCTAATCTAGTTTTGCTCGAGGAGATAGCTAAGGAGTAGTCGGCACAAAGGAACTTTTCTTTTTGATAGCTATGAGAACAGGAATCAAAGTCAACTTAGCTTATTGGCTACTCAAGCATCTTCTCTTCGTTGCTCGCAAGCCAATTGACATGATCTATGTGGGGAGCATTGTCTCAATGATTTCCATACTCATATAGGCGGTCATGAGTATATTGATCTGCTGATGTTCGTTTAAATGAGGATGACAGTTAAATATAGGAACAACAACTATCTTGTGAAGCTTCCAGATAGATCGATCATCCCCAAGTAGAGGACACCTGTTCCCGCACCTGAAGAGCACCAAGAGCCTATTGATCCACCTGATGCACCTATTCTTGATATTTCTTTTCCTCCTCCCCCATTCGACATTCCCTCTTGCTCTAAATCTATTGATGACAAACTTAACTATCTAATTGAGCAAATGCGTGATCTGCATGGTTTTGTTACTAATCAGTTTAATGCTATGGAAGGTCGGATTAGCTCCTTGGAGGGGCAATGGATTTTCTTAAGAACAGACCTTCACTGTTTTCTTTATCTTTTTAAACTTTCATATTTTCAGTTCTAGACTTTTAGTGGGACATACTTGGACACACTAAAGACTTTCTGCCTTAGTTTGTTGAGGATTGGTTGTTATTTTTGAACTAATTACCTATGACATTTTATGCATGAATACTACCTGATAGGCCTTAAGCTTTTGTTCTCAACATTGAGGTCAATGTTGTGTTAAGTGTGGGGGTTGCATATTTTGTTGATTTTTGCTGATACTTTGAGCTATTATTGATTTTTGCTGATTTTTCTTTGAAATTTTGATGAAATTGAAAATCTAATGAAATTGTTCTAAAAACATTTGATTTGAGAAATTTTTGTTGAAAGCTTTATTAAATCCTGCTAATGCAATGAAATCTGAGAATTTGGAAAGATAGTTTGATTTTGAGAGAATAAAACTCCACCTAGAATTTTTGTAAATCCTATAAGCATCATGTTATTGGCAAGGCTTAGTGAATGAATGAACTTTAATAAAGAAATTGAACATATTTCTGAACATAAACCTGTTAAAAAACACCCATATAAAATATCCAGAATCACCTTATGAGACTTTAATACTCTAAATTGCTAAATTCTACTTTTTAAAAAGCTGAAAGTGACTCTTCTTCATTTGCCTAATTTTGTTCTGATGATAAACTTCATATGCATGAAAGTCTAATTTTAATTGAAAGATTTCCAAGACCGATATTTAACTTGACTTTTGTGTAGATAATGAACAAGACATTCTTTTCCATATTATTTCTTTTAAGCTTTAACCCCTGCATAATTGAGTTAATTTCAATCCTTAAGCTAAAAAGTGAAATACAAAAAGGATTTAACCACATATTTATGCATTAAATGATTCTCTAGATACCCTGAAATATCGTAAAGAGGATTATTTATTTAAAAAATCCCAATATTTTAGGGACCGGATTTGGTTTTGAAAAAAAAAAACAAAGCAAACCAAAGCAAAATCAAAGGGTAAGAATAGGCTTGAAATAAGTGTGGGGGTGAGACCAAATTCCTGGTTACATAAAGAGCTCAAATTCAATTTGATAATAGGCTCGATTGTGTGAATTCTTTTATAACCTAGTTAAATTATCATTTTAAAGCCTTATGAGTCTATAATTTAGTCAAGTAAATTTGGAAAAGAAGATCGGGATACTAAAATAGGATAGATTATGTGTGAAACTTATCTACATTTTGCTACATGATGTTCATAACAAGAAAGAGAATGCATTTAAAAAGTTTTACTAGGAAACATGATAAGTAATGCAAGAGTGTATAGAGTTTGTTAAGTAAGAAAAAATTTTATGGGGATTTCTGGTAAGCCTTATTTTTGGAATTAATGGTTCAACATTCTTTATGAGTTTTGAATTCATATTGCATCTAAATTTTTACAACTAACAACTGTTCTGAGATTGGTTGAGGACAAGCAAAGATTCTAGTATGGGAGAATTTGTTCACTCATTTTCATTCACTCTTTTTGGGTCATTATTTAATAAAAATTTGATTAATGTAGATGGTTCAATTCAATTATTCATTGATTAAGTCTTGTTTTATAAGAATACTCACTATCTGATGCAATTTGTGAAAAAAGGGAATAATATGTGTAATTTCAGTGCAACTCGTGACTAAATTGGCAAGTACTAATGAAAGCAAGGTTAAAATGCAAATTCAGGACTCACTTTTGAAGAAAAATAATGTCTAAGGTCAACCCAAACGCGTAGGAGGAAGCTTCATGTAGAAGGGAAGGAAGCAGGGAGCAAATTGGCGCAATTGCACAACGAACCGTGGAACCTAGAGATCCACACAGTTCAAACCGGAGCCTTAGATGTGCAATCCAAGTGTACAACGGACTCTGTGAGCAAGTTAACTCCTAGAACCTTATATAAACACCTCTTGAAAATGTCTTAGATCATCCCAGAACATGACTTGAGCTAGGGTTTGAAGTCCGGTAGCTAGAGAAGGCGAGGGCAAGACAGCTAATAGTTTGAAGCAATCAAGACACCATCGGGGCTTCTGATTTATAAGCTTTCTTTTCTTCTTTTTTTCCTTTAGTTTTAATTGTTTGTTTAGAATGGATTCTACGTATAATATTATTTTGGATTTTATTTTAAACATGCTCACCTAATACACTAGATACTCTTTTCCTAATTTTTATTCTATACTCTTCACTTGTACTTTCTCCAATCTCTCTTGTTTGATATTTTCTCCTATTTTACCCTCTTTTATTAATCATTAAAGTGTTTAAGAAACAATATTCTAAGTCCTGAATTCTCTGTGAAAATGATATTTATATTCTGCAATTTATAACCCATGCACTTGCAGTGAGAAAAGGAATATGTATTAATTAAAGATTCAATTAGAGCTCTAGAGAAAGATAGAGGCCATCAGGAAGTTCTTAGAATGTCTTGGCAAATATGAGAGAGGGTTATCAAAGTGCTTTATTTAGGAATGTGTGTTAAACATCTAAGCATAAGTATGATTCTGATTGCATCCTTGTAACCTATTTATCCTAGTGATTCATCCATTTCTCCTTTTTCCTTCTTCATAGAAGGATTTTCTATATAATTTTTTTCTCTTACGTTTATGTTCTTATGCATATGTATCTGATGTTGGTTCATCCTGGATGCTTCTATAATAAGCAATATTTATGAGAACCAATTTCTAATAGGTAATTCATAAATATACCCACATAGTTTATCGTAATTACAAATATACAAACATAGTTTCAAAAATTTTCAAATAATCCCCATACAGATTGATCATAATTGCAAATATACCCTTACCATCATGATGTGATCATAGTGTCATTACAAAGTGAGCATATTTGCAAACATATGCAAACTATGCAAGTATATTTGCACTTTTGAAAACAAAGTGGATGCATTTACTTTTGCAAATATACCCACATAATTTGTATATATTTACAAATATACCCATGTAGTAATGATGCAATGATGGAGTCACGACAGTATTGATATATTTGTAATTATGCAAATCATATAGGAATTATTTGTAATTTTTGAATATAAGTGAATATATTTTCAATTATGGTCAAACCATATGAATGTATTTGCAAATTATCCTCTTCTAGAACAAACAATTACAAGAGTACATAATGAATCGAAAGACACCGAGCCTTTATTTCGGCGGGCATTGGGCTAGTTGTTAAGCTAGTTGAAAAGAGCTTGAGTGAGAAAAGGTAGTTTCAACTTGCTATTTGTAAAAGTACATTTAGGCTATCTAAGCCTAGTTAGGCTATCGCAGCATGGGGAGAAATAAACATAAAAGCACCTTGGAAGAGAGAAGCCAAATAAACCCTTAATTATATTGGTCTTGATTTTTTAGGCTTTTAAAACCGAAGTTTCAAAAAAAAAAAAAAGATCAATTATAAGTGAAATATACCAAATTATAAAGAGAATAAAGTTAACATAAAATAAATAACGATTATTTATAAAATATTGGTGATGATGAGAAAAAATAAATATCGAGAAGTAATATTTCTTGGGAGAATTCAAATATCTGTTTTTATCCGCCTGAGAGGGGTGTATCTAATCAAAATCAAGGGGAATCCACCGCGGCCCAAGTGACTTGTGTCAGACTGTGAGTCTGTCCCTCAATAGTCAACACTGTACGCTTTATCAGAAACAGTAAAACCTGGGCGGTATTCGTGGTTTACTGGAAAGCGAGCCCAACCAATCGAACCACACGGCTAAAAAAATTTCGATGCAGACATCATTGGTTCAGTTCACACGAGCCCTCCCCGTAATCATCCCCACATCAAATCCAACAAGATTTCGTTGCCATTTTCAAGCGTCACTCCACGTCTCCAGCACGCGTGCCCTTGACTTCACCCATCTTTTTCTTTATTTATAAACTGACCACCCGCGCTCCACTTAAACTGTCTTTTAGCAAATTAAACCCTACGGTTCGAGTATTTGTAAAACATGTCCTCCATGTTTCAAAATTATCTCACATCAACATTCGCCATGCGTGGATTATTTCGCAATTTTCTGAAACAAACTATGGCATCTAATATGCAATTAAGCAAAGTTTCAGAGCCTGTTTCCAAAAACCCCTCGCATTCCCATTTTCTAAAATGCTCTACAGATCATCCATGGTCCATCTTCTCAATCCATTCCGTTCCAGGCCCGCGCAAAACCATCAGTAGAATGTTATGGGGAAGAACAAATCATTTCCTCACATATCAGTGTGTCCGGGTGCGAAGAAAATGGTGAAAAAAATTGTGATCGATTGAAAATGATAGAAAATGATGTGATATAACATGATCAAGATAATAATGAGTGAAAAAATAAAATTAAAATAAATAAAGTAGTTATATTAAAAAATGTAGGAAAATAATTGAGAGTAAAATAGTTATATATAAAATGTGAATAAATAAATAAAAATATAATATAAGAAAGGAAAACAAAATTTTGAATGTAAAATTTATTTTGGTTGTTACCCAACACACCCCAAGTCATCAACCTGCCGGGGTATGGTAGAGAAGTTGCCAAATAATCTTTTGAGACGGCCTCAAATTCAGATATTTCAAAACGGTCCAAAAACATTTTTTTGTTTTTCAAGAATTTTTTTATAAACATGTTAATTTAATTATATTTAATCTATAAACTATGTTTTACTATTTTTAGGTCTGTATATATATTTATTTTAAAATTTACCCCTGTATTTAAAAATTCAAAATAAATATATACACATCCAAAAATAATAACACTTAATTTATAGATTAAATATAACTAAAATAACATACGTATGAAAAAATTAAAAAAATGTTTTTGAACCAATCTGAAATCACTGGCCGGACAGAAAGTGCTCAAGAAGTTTGATCACCTACCGACCTAATTTTTTACTACTGTATCCTTCGTACTCCCTCACGATAGTGATGTATTCCCATTAATCACCTTTTCTTTGTGTGTTTTATTATTTTTTTTTTCAGGCCCACCGTCCACTTGTTTGGTGATCCAACTCAGCTCCCACCCAACAAATAAGTTTTTTTTAAGAAATACAGATGCCTTTGCCAATTGTTCTCTTGGATCTGTTATTTTTCTAGAGCGACATTACAACATGTTTGACGAAAACAGGGGGCAAAAGGGCAATGCAACCAAAAATAAAGCAGTGATAGTGACACCAAGGAGTAAAGAAGGGAACTTAAGCAACCAGCCCGAGAAAAAAGTTGAGGGATCATAACATGGGCCCGAGCGTGGAGTTGTCGATTGGCACGTGCAAAGAATGCGATGGTGGTATGCAGTGGCCTAGGAAGGCGCATCTGGGTCTGGCTTGACAAGCACGGCAGAGGCGTCTGGTGGGTTGGCGTGGTAGATTGCAGCTGCTAGAGATATGGGCATGATACAGAGAGCCTTGGACTGAAGGAATTGCATTGCCGCCCCAACATCCTCCTCCATCAGCTTCGCCACTTCCTGCTCTGTGCCATCAGCAGACCACTTCTCCCATAGTTGCTGGTTGTTCCCACCTTCGCCGCCAGCATCACCCTTGAGAAAGATGGAATGAAGGAGAGGAGAGAGACATGAATGAAATTTTTTAGTAAAATAAAGGGAGTTCTGAATTCATGTGAAGTAGAATAGTGCATGTGCACAAGCATGTTCACCGTTATCTCACCCATCTTGAGATTTCCATTACTTAAAAGAGGGCATTCACTGATTAGTGATCAGGCCTCTCTATCATGGTAGGGTATCCAATTTCTATAGTCGGCCAACCTACGAAACGATCATGGTAAGCCATCTGAACTTTAAATGGAAGCACAGCCCCACGCACAGGTGGTATTTGGCTCATCTAGTCATCATGGTGGGGTATGCCTCTACAAGCACATGGTCACGTGGAAAGTGGATAACCATCTATAAACGTCATTATTTTTGCTGAAAGAGAAAAGAAAAAGAGGAATTTTATATTTCCACCATTTCAACTCTCAAAAACATTTTGCAGCATTGCAACAAACTTTGGAGGCAGGATCCAGCAAAATTTAGGAATTTCACAGGAATCCTAGCCTATATCTAAGTTCATTTTTAAAATATCAGAGTTTTACACATACTGAAGGACGACCGGGTTAAGATTTTAAAAAATATTTTAAGTAGATAAATCAAGGAGTTTATTTATATGTAGAAAGAAAATACATTGACATATTTAGACGGAGATGATTACCTCCACAGAGGGCAGTGGAATGTCAGCTAGAAGCTGCGCTACTGCACCAGTTCCACCCCATCTGCTCATGCTCAAAACCTGTAGATTAAAAGCCCACAATGTAAGACAAACAGATAAATCAGATCAATGATCTTCGATAAAATTGAAAATAAGAATTTCCAATTTTGTTGCAAGCAGAAACAGAACAGTATTTTTGCCAAGACGTTTATCAAGGGAAAAAAAAAAAAAAACACTCAGAAAGCTAGCAAAAAGATAGCATAGCACTCTCAGATCTTGGAGATTAAGCTTCAAAACTCTAGTATGGGGAAAAAACAAAAGCCACAGGGGCAACCTGCCTCAATGTGGAAGAAACACCTCCAACTTCTGCGAGAAATGGAATGAGTAGCGTATTGCTAGAACATGATTGAAATACTTGGCCATACACGTCTTTTGGTACACCCACATTCAGAATGGGGTTCTGTAAAAGGGGACAAGTAGGCAAGAGTTTGGTAAAAGTTGATAGATATATGTTATGAGGTTGGTATCAGGTTGATGGTGATTTGGTACAACTTGTTTGTTTCTACCATAATTCTGTGTCAGAGATTCACCAGTAATTGCAGGACTGTAGGGCAGAGAAGCAATGGCAGACAAAACTCAAACTGTGGTCCCCACAGGACGTTTCCCAGAACAAGAGTCAATTTGGCCCACATACTGCCGCTCCAAACTCTCCACATGCACACGTGGAAGGATAGACAGAAATTTAGTAATTTCCATTCTACACGTTACATCCATGTACTGCTGCCAGTCGGTACATGAGCTGGTCTGATTTCTGATGCCTGCACCACCCAGACTACTTACGAACATCAATGGCGCCGCTGTCACAGTTCTCTGGGCCGAATTTATTCCTCTCCCAAGAAACATGCCGTCCAAAAAAGGCATTCATTAAATAACTAGTAGTCCATTAATCAAACCCTTCAAGAAAGATTTAGAAAATGCGTATGTACAAATATTTCCTCATGTACAAGGATAGATGTCATTTGTGAGCAGCTCACTTATCATCATGAATTACGCAGGATTGAACGTACACTGTAGACATCAATGCTCCAATGTCCACGGCGATACCAACATGCTTGACTTGATAATGATTTCTAAAAAACCAGTATCTTTGATGGCTGGACACATTTGTAAAAATCACATTGGTAATTTACCTTGACTTGGAGCCGGAGGAACTTTACATAATCCAAAATTTCATCAAGCATGGCTGCTCTGTCTGTCTGCAAAAAAATGCATAAAATATTAACTGTACAATTTGCACTGATTAATATCAAATTGATTGATCTGCTCAAGAGTTGATTGCAAATAACTACCAACCAGCAGCCCCAATTTCGGGAGCCAAAAATTTCCGACAATGAACGGAAAAAAAAAAAAAAAAAAAAAAAGAAAGAAAACCACTAATTTATTTCAGTTCACCATCTATTGTGAGTTTGTCAAACTAATTCTATATCACATTCATATCAGTTCAACCTAACAATCCTGACGCACAGATCAGATATATCACTTGTATCAAATGGCAGTAACTATCTTGTTCTCAAGAAAAATGGCCTGAAAAATGTGCCATTGAACTCTTAACAAATGTCAACTGTGAGAAGGCCTTGGTCCTTAGAATTTGATTAATACATTCATCAGTCCTGTAGGCAGGGGAACTACCATTTCCCATTTATTGGACCTTATCGCTGAAGAAAATAAAGAACCTTCAGAACTTGTGCAAATTAGAAATTCAAAACAAGTGCCACCAAATGCACTTAAGAATTTGTTCTCTTTAATTATCTATAAGCATCACAGAGCCACATCTCTGTCCATCCTAGTCAAAATATATGGCATTATGACATCAGAGAAGGGAAAAAAAAAAAAGGCAAAATGTGAAAAGTATTCCCGAGAATGAGCAACTTACACATACAAGGAAACATAAATCACAACACATGCACAAAAACCCTCCCTCCCTCCCTTTCCAGATTATTGCATTTCTTTCCCCTTCTCTGCCCTCTTTGACACCTGTCCCTCAATCTTTTATTATGATTTTCATGGATCAAAGGCATTCAATCATTTGTTGCGAAATGACAAATTCACCCAAGAAGAAAAGATCATGCAGGCGAATTCCTGAAAGCTAATACAAAGGAACCCATTGCCATGAGCAGGGAGTTGAGATTACGACCTTGTTGAAATTGGGAAGCAGTTCCTGCAAAGCTTTTATCCTCTCTGCTATTCTTTCTCTACGCAACTGCACCATAAACAAAATGAAGGAACTATTATTACCTGCATTTAGTATGCAAGCAATATGAATCCAAAAAGCAAGAAATTACATGACTTCTAGTGTAACAATTCTTGATTCTATAATATGCCAGTGGTTCGAAATTGGAGTGCCACATATTAGGTAATAAAAATGAAGGATCTGGACTTTGGTAAGATATAACTGAACTGCTAGTATTTAGACGATTCTTAATAATGATAAAAATACAAGGGTTGATGGTCCAAAACCAAAATTTACTAACTTAGTATTGATGGTTCCTATTTGCACTGCATAAAGTCATTTTGCAGAAATCAATTTCTATCATTTCATCCCATATACAAATGGTTCCAATTTCACTTTGCTCACAGAACATTTTCCCCGCTATTACAGAAAGGGGAGAGGGGAGCAGGGTCCACTTGAACAACTATGGTTAGCAATGGACAAGAGAGCCACACTTCAGATGTTCCCTGGTCACTCCCTCAACCAATTTATAGCAATCTGTCTTCTGTTATGAAAGATGATTCCATCAGCACCCCTCCCTAACCCAAGGTACACTTCCCTTATTGCCACACATGCTAAAATCTAAATCAACATGGATTTCATACTTAGCACCTTCAAAAATGGATTGCTTCTATGCTCCTAAGAGAAAGGCCCTGCAGTAATTATATGCTAAAGCCAAAAGGGTTCTCACAGAGAGTTGGCTTACCCGCTCTGCAATGCTGTGAGGATCAGTGGCTTGCCCCCGTCTTGCCCGCACTCTAGTAGGCCGGACAGCGGGCGGATGCGGCGCGGCTGCAGCAGTTCCTGCCATTGTTTGATTAACAAAGGGCTGCTGAAAAAGAAAAAACATACATAAACTGTACAAAATGCTTTTTGTAGCAAAGATATAATAAAACTTGAAGTGAAAAGAAAAAAGAAAATATAAAATGCTGGAAGGACACAAGATTCGACATCTGCATTTCTCTGAAGTATCTGGTAAGTAAAAAGCTAGTTGCTATTGTAATACCATTTGCTAGCGTATCTAGTCATCTGTGATTGTGTTTCTTTTCAGTGGATCGAGTGTCTTAGCAAAGAGGTAAAAGGTTCCATGTGGCCAGGCTGCGTGTTCATTGTTTGTGCATTGAAGGGGGCTTTGCTCAAAAGCTTACTTTTAAAACTTTCACATAACAGTGATTCTAGAGGCTTTTTGCATGTTAAAATTGCATAGAAGTGCTAGTCACAACCAAATGAAATCTCAGACGTAACAGCGACATTAGAAACTAAACTTTATACTTTCTAAATGCACGGCCAAAACAAAGCCTTAGACACTAGTACTGAGTGTAGGTTGCATTGGTGGATGCATGTGATGTGATACTTGAAGAGGATTACATAAATTAGGGTTTTATTTGGAATTTTTGTTGTTTTAGGTATTTAATGTATTTTGCTTGATTAATGGTTAGATTGACTTAGGAAGTTATTTCTATTTTTGGTTTTCTTATTATGAAAGTTTCCTTAGGGTTTAGGAATTTTCTTATATATAGGGTTGGTAAGACAAGTTTCTCAGAGTTCCTATTTTCTTCGCATATTTTTAGTCTCATTTCCAAATTCATCTGTGGTTTTCCCCATGTTCCTTTGTGCCATCTGGCTTCTACAAGTCCATTTCAGGGGCATGGAATGCTGTCTCCTGATACCACCTACTCAAATCTTTCTGCTCCTCCTAAACCCATTCCAACATAAATATAGATTATGACTGGGGGTACTTTCTGCTGGGAGTCCTGGTAGCATCATTCAGGAGAGGAATGAATTGGTCCTTGACAGTCATCCAATTGGCCCATCATAAATTGGAAATAGATGAAAACTATTCTCAAGAGAATTTCCTCCATCCAGTTGTTTGTACCTTTCCATTACATACAAACGGCAGGTTAAATGTATCATCATCCATGATCACAAGCAAAATCAGCAATGATGCCCGTCAAAGTGGCTTGTTTCAAGATTGATATCCAGATTGGACACCATCAAGTGGCGGAGACAGTTCCACTGTATGCACTTATTAACAAATAAAAATGAAACAATCTAAACTAAACTGGTTGGCCTAAAAGCAACAGTACCACAGACCAAGAATCAGAATAACTTGAGTAATAAAATCGTAAAATAGTGCAGAATTTCAAAAACCAGTGTTCATGAACACAGAGGTACTGCCTATACAGCAAATCAAGAACAATAGTACTACCCATCTGAAGCAGCTAAAGCTTCAAAGATCCAAGCTGTGTTTATGGCAGTCCTATCACTAGGAAAGGAAACCAGCAGCCCTTAGTAACATATGGTCTACAATGCATGGATGTGGCATCCTGGCCATTCTTAATGTGGGACCACATAAAAAGCATCAATGCCCTTGGCCCAACGATCAGACCTGTCTGTTCCTCAAGCACACAATTATGGTAGGCACAAATTCACCTAGACAATGCTCTATTCAACATTACAAAGAGATCAAAATCTGCACATGCTGTGAGATTGAAAGTACAAAAAGCCAAAATATACATGCTCACAGGCTGTCAGGATATCAAAATTTTTGCAATGGAGAGCAATTTCAAAAAAAAAAAGCAAAAACAAAAAAACAAAAGACAATAGTCCTGGCAAAGCATAAACAGATGCACACACAGTAGACATATTTTTAGCTCAATAAGGAGATATCGTGAATACATCAAATGCACCAGAAAGAACAGCAAAGAAACTGCAGCTAGACATCTTGTAACTGGCTAGCGTGATATCTCTATCATGCTTACTGCAGAAGAGAGAGAAAAGAACGTAAAAAAAAAGGATCAGTCATTTTGTTACAGACCTGCTGTGTGGAATTAGGCCGCATAGAGTGAGTGTGTATAGCCGGAAACAAACTTGCTAGATGAACATGATCTCTTTCCTGCTGCAATGAAGAACATAAGAACACAAGGACCAAAACCACCCTCAACTCAACAGATTGATGACATATGCATCATTAATTCTAAAAGTCAAACCCTTCCCTGCAGGACAACCCTTCAATCAAACAAGTGCCTCACAATGAAGGGCACATACTCCAAAAACTGCGTGAATAAAAATCAAGCAGTATATAAGTGTCGATCATCTAACAAACTTACAAAATGCACTAGTGTGTCATTAGTAGTACACAATCTTTTCAGTCCTGACATTTGAAGTTCAAATTAGGATCATGCTGACCATTGATCAGTTGCTTAACCTCATGGATGCACCACCATTCAGAAGATATCCATATAATCTTATGTCTTATCATTAGAATATGGAATACATGGATCAAAGGAAGAAGAAGACGAAGAAAACAAATTCCACTTGAAAGACTTTTGGAGTCCATCCGACAAGGTTAAAAAAAGTCATAATTGAAATCTAGGGCATGTTTTGCCAGCTTTAAAACTTTTTCAACTAAAACTTTTGATTCTTTACAACTACCCTAGTTTTTAATCATTTCTTCACGTTTTCTATATAACTACTCTACTTTATAATCATTTCTACACTATTACCTAAACAACTAACCTATCTATTTTAACTTTATTCTCTTTACTCCTCATCATTACTTCTATCATACACATCATTTTCTATCAATTAAAAAACTTTTACACCAAAAACTTTTTGTCAAAAGTTTTATCACTTCTCAAACACGCCCCAAGTCAAATTTTCATTTTCTTTATGAGAACTAGTAGGATTGGGTTCTGTTCTAGAGGGCCTGTCTTGCACTTGGATCTTCCAACTTGTAGTTCTTTCCTTTGGAAGTGACATCCATCACATGGGGGACACTTGTTATGAAGAGTGTAAAGAACAGGATTTGTTAGAGATGAGAACGCAAAGTAATTGTCTAACCTACAAAACCATAGTTTCGCATCCACAACATGAGAAAAGAACTCATTAGGCAACCAAGTATGACTTTCAACTAAGATCTAATCCTCTATCATCCACCACTGCATCAACTAAAGGCAATCAATAACATTTCAAAAAGAATTATTTTCAGCTGCCCAAATTTCAAGGCGAGGTCAGGTGATAAAAACCAATAATCCTATAATAATAATTATTGGGCTAGTCTTCTGTTAATAGAATTGCTAGGCCTCTAGCAAACAACTGGGTTTTCGGTATCAAAGGGGCGTGAAACAAGATATTTGGTTTGCATGGAATATGGATTGCCATAAAGCTATTTATTGTCCATAATAGCCCAAGAGCTCCAAAACGGAGACAAAAAGCCACGTAACGGTTCAAAACGGAGGCAAACCGCAACTAACCCTAACTGAATTTTTTTTTATTTAAAAAACATTTTTAGTAGCATTTCTTTGAAACGTTACTGTCCAAACAGCAAGAACAAAAAACAAAAAAAAAACAAAAAAACACACACACACACACACGAATGAACGAAGAACGGCGGTTAGTTCTTGGAACTGAAAATAATTGACTCAAAAAATGACATTTGTACCCCTAAATTAATCAAACGAAATCCTCCCGCGAAATTAATAAAAATTTAAAATTTTAAAAATAAAAACACAGCCGGAGTTGGTTTAGTTCATCTGGTAAGCTGCCCGTGAAAATTTCAGAACAAACTCTAACAAGCAAGGAGCAGTTGGGCAGTATAAAGGGCAGTAGAGGGCTTGAGAGTGGGGGGCAAAAGCGTCATTTGAGACGAGAATCCCATTCACTCACCATCTTCCCAGAAGCTTTTCCCTCGCCCTCCTCCCAGAACCGCTTATTGCTGCCGGACGCCTCCGCTGGCTTCGGAAAACCGCCACCCTCTGCCTGCAGCTCCAAGCTGAGCCCCAGAGGGAAACCGCCGCGGGCCCCGACGTCTGCTCCGGCCAAAGTTCCGTCAGCGGCAGCAGGGTAAGAAGAAGGAACGGCCAGTATCTGCTCCAGGAAGTCGTCGGATAACCCTTCCGGCTGGTTCGACATGCCGGCGAGATGAGCGAGCGAGAGAGCGAGCAAGCGAGCGACCTGCGGAGAGTAGTAGAGAGAGGGAGAGTGAGAGAGCCGGACGGGGGAACTTGTATTGAACCGGAGGCTGCAGGTTACACGTGTGGCGGCCGGGAAATGACAGGCATCGTCGGGTTTCGAATTGGAAATTGAGATGAATTGTTTAGAAAAAAGAAAATTAAAAGAAATGGAATGCGCAGAAGAAAACGGAGGAAAGGAATTATAATTTATAAAGAAGAGGAGAGTTTGTCTTCTCTAGCTCTACTCATAATGGTGGCAATGATGGTGCTTTGATCGCCTCGGCTGTACAGTCTCTCAGTGCGTAAGGGGGGGCCCACACCTAGTTGAAGGCGTGACATTAGTGGGCCTTTCCTAAATGGATCGAATAGCTGGTGGGATTTCTACGCTCGACTGGCGATGTTTTCATACGCCGCCTGTGGTTGCCACTTTTCCATTCCATGTCTATGCGTGTGTTTGAAAAGTAATAAATTTTTATTTGAAAATTTTTTTAAATTAAAAAGTGATATGATATTATAATGGTAATGATGAAAAGTAAAGAGAACAAAATTTAAAAGTTAAATTAATTGACGAGTAGTTGTATAAAAACAATTAAAATGTAGGATAATTTTAGAAAAAAACATTAAGAAATAATTAAAAATAAGAAAGTTATGGATTTTTTAAATTTTTTGCTTTGAACTGACACCAACACTACTCCTATGGGTATCTCGAGCCTCAATTGTAGGGGTGGCCACTAAGGCAACAAGGTGAGCCTTTTATATATTGCTCCTCCCAAGAAAGACATCATATCTAGACCTATCAGCATAAGAACACCTTTCTTTCCTTCACAAGCCAACTATCTATTTAACAATCATATCAGTGATCTAAGAATAAGTTCAATAATTAACTCATAAAAAGGCATGCAAGAACCAAGGCTAAAGCTGCTGAAAAATTACTTAAATGTATGTTTGAGAAGTGATAAAACTTTTGATGAAAAGTCCTTTGTGTTAGTCTCGAGTTTATGGCAAAACCCAAAAGGGAATGAGTGAACTGAATTCTAAAAATTTTTGGTATAGTAATTGCAGTCCCTTATAGACTAAGTCCCCTTGAATGAAAAAACATGGAGAATGGAATAACAAATATAGCAAAAACACCAAACATGAGAAATTATAGTGGTTTGGGACAACTCTCCCTAATTCACTCATCCAAGACTACACCGTATTGTCTTGGATTCCACTAAAGCAATACGGTTACACCAAGTGCCCTTACTCTCTTCTAGTTCTAGATCTAGGGGGTGTTTACAATGTTCGCACAAGTGAATGATGAGTTACACTCCAACCATACTACTTACTTGTCTTGACTTGGTCTTGGTCTCCAACACCAATCTAAGTGGAATCACAAAGTTAATGAATAAAAATAAGAATCTATACTTTACATATTTATAAGAGAGTTTTCAGCTCGTGGAAGAACATCTTGAGTGAGTTGATGAGAAGTCAGTTCAACAGCTGCAGAGAGTCACACAGTTCTTCTTGTCGATTGCTTCGACAAGCACTTGAATACTTGATAGTTGGAAGGTGGAAGCTCAATGCTCTAGCTAACCCTCTCCACTTCATTTATCGTGTATTAAATAGAGGAGAAGGAATTTCGAACGTCTGGTGGTAGGTGGTGCATATTTAATGCGCCTACGTTCAAATTTTTTTGACCATTGCAATCTAAGTTGCACTTGGAGTTGATTTTGAGTGTGACTTCGCCAAGTCGCAAATTGAAGTTGACTTAAATTGCGACTTCGGTCTTCAGCTCTTCAACTTCAAGTTTCATTTAGGGTCAACTTGGTCTTGAACTTGACCCAAGTCATGGGTAAAGTCGACTTGGATTGCGACTTCACTATTTATTTTACTCTTTGGAACTTAGTGTTTCATTAACCTTAATCTCTTAGCTTGTATATGTGGCGCCCCGAACCGGGCGTCCACATAGTCATTACTCTAAGATCTTGTCGATTGGTAAACGTGACTCAGGATTGTTACCCTGATCACGCGGCGGGTTCTTAATTGAATCTCATCCAATATATTTTTTTTCTTTTTCTTTTCTTTCATCACATAAACATATACTCATCGTCATTCATAATAGACTTATCTATATCATCATAAATCATCAATTTCTCATATTATTCATAACTTCATAATTTCATACAACCTATGTTTTTTTTCATCATATCCCATTAGGGCATCTATTCATACAAAAATCTACTAACCTTTGTAGATTTCTCTTTTCCTTTAGCAACACATGCCCTTCATCTCTTGGCTTTCCCTACACCTGTCTAATGTTGGGAAAATAAAACATGAGTTGAAACTCAATAAGCAAACATTTTTCTTTCATTTAAATGTATTTCTCTCCATTCGATGGAAGACACTTACCAAGTGATCAACTACTAACGGCATAGAAATCTTTTCGGAAATCATTTTCAGAAACCTTTCATAAACCATTTTTGGAAACCTTTCATAAACCATTCATGTAAATCATTCGTAAATGCATTTCTCTCCATTTGATAGGAGACACTTAGCAAGTGATCAACTATCAACGGAATAGAAACCTTTTCATAAAAATCATTTCATAAACATTGGATGTGCAAATGTTTCCTTTCCATTCCTGACATAAACCTTCGTGTGCGGGTATGCTAGCCCAGGGAACATCTCACATAGCATAGTCCAATACGCCGGCTTTCTCCGACTTGGCCTCATCAAGGGGAACCTCTCTTCCTCTTGACGCCTACATGGTCTCCTACATGCATGACTTTTGATTTTCCCGACATTATATACCTCTTACACCAAGTGACTTGTCATTCTCATGTAGAGAATTATTTACACAATCCCTTAAGAATATCATTTTAAATCCATGCTTTCCTTTTCAATCCATGTATGAAAATGCAATGCATTCATTCACACATAACATTCTTTTGCCTCCACCTCTTAGGAGGACGCTGCCGGCACATAGCTCATATGACTCGGCAATAGTGAATGGGGACCCTCTGATCCGCTTTCTACCTCCACCAAATCCTCTTCATTATACATCATACATGTGCACATGTTCATGAACATCACATGACATCAATATGCCGACATGACTTTTCATAAAAACTCATAAACATTCATCATTTCAAAACATTATAGGAATGACCACCCTTAAACACATTTCATAAATACTTGAGAATAAAACATATTTTCAAAATGGTTTTCTTGCTTACAATGAAGCAATAAAATCACATTTTCAAAGTTGTGCTTGCTTACCTTCTCAGTCCGTGTCCTCAACCTTCTCCTTTCCTCTTCCTATACAAGGAAATTGGATATTTTATCCATCTATTCCATGTCTTAGATTGTTTTCCATGCATGCTTTATGATCACATATTACATCATTCTATAGAGGTTAATCTTATAAAGATACTTGGTTATTACCTCCTTATATGGTTTTTTTATCCATAAATCCCTTTAAAAATTCCATCGATATATTCTTTAAGATATAAATACTAATCTCATTTTTTTCTACCCAATTTACATTTTTACTGTTCATGGTACTGTTTCTCATCACTGTTCATAATCACTGTTCATGGGGTTACTGTTCACGTTACTATTCATCTGAGGTTACTATTCACAGAAACGTGGGTTACTGTTCATGGGTTCCAAAAATTGACATTTTTTCCAAAAATAAAAAATATCATGATATAACTTATGTTTAGTATATCATGGAAAAATTCATGAATTTTGAATTCATCATCATTTACTTGGCCAAATAAATCATTTTCTCCATATACTAAAATTCATCATAATTTCACTTAAGCATAATCCTTAAATCCAAAAATTTTGAGATTAATATATCATCATTCCAACATCATAACTATCATAAACATTCATCTCAAATCATCATTTATCAATATTGGAGCATTATTTACACATATCATATGTTATCTTCCCGAATGCTTTATTCTTACTCCAAATTTTTGATGTTTTGGCATAATTCTACTTTGGCATTATAACCATACTTATTTTCTCATTCTTAGGCATTATCTAAGCATGATTTTACCCTACTTAACATCCAAAAGAAATTTGGGTAGAATTCACTTACCCAAAGTGAAGATATCCTCCTTTCTGTTACACGTTTCCTCTTGAACCTTCTCTTCAACCCCTCTCTAATGGCCTATAACGATTTTGGAAGTGGAGAAACTTGGATTTCTCAGGCTTGGGTTGAGAATGGAGTGCCTTGGACGTTCTCACCTTGCCCCTATTTATAGGGTTGAATTTTTCATCAATTTACAATTTACCCCCTTCGCTTGAGGTATTAAATTCTAAATATTTTTTTCAATTTTCATGAAATGTGTTGAGCCTTATGCAGCCACCCTACAGCAGCTCAAGCCCCCCTAGCAGCCCTATTTATCTATAATTTTTTTATTTATTAAAATTAATTACTTTTAAACTAATTCATCTCAACCGTTGATTTTTGATAAGATTAATTTTGGCCTAAAAGTCAAGCCTCAAGCAGAAATTGCAACTTTTCATTAATTATTTGATTTTTTAATTAATTAAAATTAACAAAGTCAAACTTGAAATTAATGAAAAAGCAAAATTGCTTTTTGATCTTCTAATGACGTTTCATCTTGACCTCTGATTCATGATTTTTGTCAAATCCTAAACCATTCATCATGTTCATCATAATATTTTGGATAGTCCTTACTCCAAGATCTTGTCGATTGGTAAACGTGACTCAGGATTATTGCCCTGATCACACGGCGGGTTCTTAATTGAATCTCATCCAATATATATATATTTTTTCTTTTCTTTCATCACATAAACATATACTCATCGTCATTCATAATGGACTTATCCATATCATCATAAATCATCAACTTCTCATATTATTCATAACTTCATAATTTCATACAACCTATGTCCTTTTTCATCATATCCCATTAGGGCATCTATTCATACAAAAATCTACTAACCTTTGTAGATTTCTCTTTTCCTTTAGCAACACATGCCCTTCATCTCTTGGCTTTCCCTACACCTGTCTGAGGTTAGAAAAACAAAACATGAGTCGAAACTCAATAAGCAAATATTTTTCTTTCATTTAAATGCATTTTTCTCCATTTGATAGAAGACACTTACCAAGTGATCAACTACCAACGGAATAGAAATCTTTTCGTAAACCATTTTTGGAAACTTTTCATAAACCATTCATGAAAATCATTCTTGTAAACCATTCATGTAAACCATTCGTAAATGCATTTCTCTCCATTCGATAGGGGACACTTAGCAACTGATCAACTATCAATGGAATAGAAACCTTTTCATAAAAATTATTTCATAAATATTGGATGTGCAAATGCTTCCTTTTCATTCCTGACATAAACCTTCGTGTGCGGGTATGCTAGCCTAGAGAACATCTCACATAGCATGGTCCAATATGCTGGCTTTCTCCGACTTGGCCTCATCAAGGGGAACCCCTCTTCCTCTTGACGCCTATATGTTCTCCTACATCATGACTTTTGATTTTTCCGACATTATATACCTCTTACACCAGGTGACTTGTCATTCTCATATAGAGAATTATTTGCACAATTCTTTAAAAACATCATTTCAAATCCATACTTTCTTTTTCAATCCATGTATGAAAATACAATGCATTCATTCACACATAACATTCCTTTGCCTCTACCTCTTGGGAGGACGCCGCCGGCGCACAGTGTTGGAATCAATGATAAAATAAGAAAAGTCTATGTTTTGATGATTAACAATTCAATTTGAGTAAGTTATGGTTACTAACATATTTTGTGGAAATGTTTAAAGGATATAAAAATGAAAAATATGAAGTCTGACAGGTCAAGTCGATTTTCAAGTCGACTAGATTCAAGGAATACTCACTTGGACATTTCTATGAACTCCAAGATTCAAGTATTCCAACTTCAAGACATGAAGTTAAAAGATTTCAAAAAAAGATGAGCATACTGAGTTCCAAGTAAAAGAAATCAATGGAAGAACAACTAATGTGAAGAATATGAAGCAACCTAGGTCACTTCCAAGGAGTTCAAGTTCATCAAGCAAATACAAAATGTGAAGTCACACCCGAAGTCGACTTCACCTACGACTTGGGTCAAGTCTAGGACCAAGTCGACCTGAGAAGGAACTTGAGATTTTTGCTGAGAATCGAAGTCGCACCCCAAGTCGACTTCAGTATGCGAATTGGGTGAAGTCGCACCCGAAGTCGACTTCATCTGCGACTTGGGTCACAACGATCGGAAAAATTCGAACGTTGGCGCATTAAATGCGCGCCACCTACCTCCAAACGTTCGAATTTACTCCACCATTATAAATATGCATTCAAGTGAACGTGATAAAAGAAGAGATAGAGTATTAACTATGATTCAACTACCATCATCTTCAAGCATTAAGTGATCAATACAAGATTTCAAGGGAAGAACGAAGCTCAAACTTGCTGCATGCTTTAATGAGCTTTTCTTCTACAAGTTCTTCCACGAGTTGAATCTGCCTACACAACCTGTAAAGTGTAGAACTCTTTATTTGATTCATTGTTTGTATATGATACTTGGTTGATATTTGTGTTTTGAACCAAGTGATAGCAAAGTAGCATTGTGAATCGAGTAGAACTCGTCACCTACTTGTGCTATGATTTGTGTATGCCCCATAGAGCTGGAATTTAGAAGAGAGCTGAGGCTCTATTTATATTTATGAAATGCATAGTGGAACCCAAGTCACAAGGGGTGTGAGCTTGGAATAGTGGAGTAGGGGAGGTTGCCCGAACCACTATAAAAACTTATCTATTGCTGTGATTTGTATTTCTATTTTTATTGTATTATTACTCTCCATATTTTCCATTTGTTTCATTAAGGGGACTAAACTAAACCGGGGTAAATTTCTGTTTAAGTGAAAAATTTTAAATACCCAATTCACTCCTCCCCTTTTGGGTAATTGTCATAAACTCAGGACCAACAAGTGGTATCAGAGAGGGTCTTTGAGTTTAAACCAAAGAGATATTTTGAAATGACATCCCAATCAACTTCCACCCCTACTTTTGCCGAAGGCCAATCTTTCACTAGACCACCTCTATTTGATAGGACTAACTTTGGTTATTGGAAGTTGAGAATGAAACAATTGATCATGGCTACGGATATTGATTCTTGGATTGCTATCCAAGATGGCATTGTGTTGCCTACCGATGAAAGAGCCTCCACATGGTTCGAGGAGGAAGTAAGAGTTGTTAAAAGCAACGCAAAGGCCATGAACTCCCTCTTTTGTGCATTAACGGCATCCGAATATGATAGAGTGTCATCATATCAAACCGCCAAACAGATATGGGATACATTGACATCCATTTATGAGGGAACTTCTCAAGTCCGAGGGACGAGAAGAAATATTTTGATCGGAGAATTGAAAAGTTTTAAAATGTTAGAGACAGAAAATATTTCTAAAATATTTGCTAGATTTTCTAAGATAACTAACGCCTTGAAAGGTCTAGGAAAAGCAATTTCTGAATCTGAGCAGGTAATGAAAATTCTAAGGACGCTACCCGAATTATGGACTCCAAAGATTACAGCTATTGAGGAAGCAAAGGACCTTAATACACTACGGCTAGAAGATCTTATAAGCTCACTCATGTCACATGAGTTAATAAGAAGGAGAAATGATGAGCAACATAGGGGCAAGAGAGCTATTGCCTTAAAAGCCGCGTAAGATTCGGATGACTCCGCCTCATTCTCACAAAATGATGATGAGGAGATTGCCTTACTTACAAAACGATTCAGAAAGTTTGTAAGAAAAGAAAGGAATTTCAAAAGTTTTAAAGAAAGAAATCCTAAGGAGAAAAAGGAGGAGGCAACGAAATATTTTCGATGCGGTGGTATGGGGCATATGCAAACCCAATGCCCAACCCTCGAAGAAACCAAAGCAAAGGAGCGAAGAGAAAAGAAAGATCGAAGCGATAACAGAAGATTTCGAAAGATCAAAGGAATAGACATGTATGTAAACGAGGAAGTATCCACAACATGCAGTTCTTCAAGTGAAGAAAACGAGGTAGAAAGTTGTGCAAGGATCTGTTACATGGCAAATATGGAAGATTCCAACATATGTCTTGCAGCGATAGAAATTTTGGAGGGCCAAACTGCTTCCACAAACTGCAAAAGTAGTGAAGAGGTAATCTCTAAACCAAATTCAATTTCTATTTCTACAAATGATTGCCTCAAATGTGCTAAATTAGAAGAACTACAATAAGCATATGATTCGTTATATGAGAAAATAAAGAAATTAAGAAACAAGTTCACAATGAAGAAAAGACAATGTGATGCAGTAATAATTATGAACGGAAAATTTGCTGAAAAGGTTGATCAATTGAAAAATGAAAAGAATGTCTTGATAAAAGAAGTGAAAAAATTGAAAAAGGAGAATGAATCCTTGAATGAATCATTAACTAAGTTCTCTAATCTATGAGAAAGTGTGAAAATATTTCTAAACATGACTTCTCAAAATAATAGAAGAGGTCTTGGATACTTTACATTTGAGCTAGGAGAAAGCAGCAAATCAAATATACCAAAACTTGAAAAAAATCAAGCTAAAGCTGCACCTATTTACAAACCAAAAGGAAAACAAGTTGTTTGGACTAGAAGGTCAACCTTTGAACCATAACATGCTTGGAGATCTACTCCTAGATTACCAATGACCTGTAACTTTTGCAACAAGATGAGTCACAAAATTTATCAGTGCAATTTTAAAAAAATGTATGACCTTGGTGCAAAATTAGTTTGGGTTTCAAGAAACACCAGATTTGAGCTTTCAAGAATAGAACAACAGAGATTAAATCAGTTTACTAACCCAAATGGACCCATAAAATGGGTACCAAAAAGATAAGCACCACTCGATTTGTTTTTTGCAGGTTTGTCTTAGAGCAAAGGCCAATAATATGTGGTTTATGGATAACAGCTGCTCAAGACACATGACGGGAGAAAAAAGATTATTCCATAGGATCAAACCGTGTAGTGAAGGAACGGTTGCTTTTGGAAATAATGAAAAAGGTATAATCAAAGGTAAAAGAAATGTCTATGGAATTTCAAATGCATGTATTGAGGATGTCCTATTTGTTGAAGGACTCAAACACAACTTAATGAGTATTAGTCAATTATGTGATAAAGGTTATAAAGTTGTATTTGAATCCTCTATACGGAATGTATTTGATGATGATCACATAGTATTTAGTGGCAAAAGACATGGAAATGTATATTTAGTTTGCCTACATGAACTTGAAGGAAAATGTCTAATAGCTATAGAGAATGATCCATGGATATGGCATAAAAGACTTGGACACATAAATATGTCAAATATTAAAATCTTATAGAAAAAAAGCCTAGTAGAAGGGTTACCAAAACTGAAATATGACATGGATAAGATTTGCAAAACTTGTCAATTATCCAAGCAACCCAAATTGCCATTTTCCACCAAAAAGAAAATTTCAACAACTAGGCCACTTGAATTATTGCACATGGATCTTTATGGGCCATCAGACATTTTAACCCTTGGTGGAAAAAAGTATATATTTGTAATTGTTGATGATTTTTCAAGATTTACTTGGATTATACTCTTAGCTAGCAAAGATGAAGCATTTTCTATGTTTGTCACGTTTTCAAATTTGGTGCAAAATGAAAAATAAAATACAATAATTTCCATTAAAAGTGATCATGGTGGTGAATTTTAAAATAAACGATTCATAGAATTTTACAATGAAAAAAGAATTCACCATACATTTTTTGCACCAAGAACTCCCCAACAAAATAGGGTTGTTGAAAGAAAAAACCGGATAATACAAGAAATGGCTAGAACTATGCTAAATAAGAGTAAGTTGTCCAAAAGGTTTTGGGGTGAAGCTGTAAGTACAACTTGTCATGTATTAAACCGGGTTACAATAAGGGCAATCTTGAAAAAGACCCCATATGAACTTTGGAAAGGCAAAAAACCAAACATATCTTATTTTCATGCTTTTGGATGTACTTGCTATGTGCTAAATAATGGTAAGACAAATCTAGGAAATTAGATGCTAAAAGTGATGAGACAATTTTCCTTGGTTATTCATCAAATAGCAAAGCATATAGAGTCTTTAACAAGAAAAATCAAATAGTAGAAGAATCAATACATATTGTTTTTGATGAATTTAACCAAACTTCGAGGAAGGAGGATGAATTAAGTGATGCAAATGATACATTAAAAAATCCAAAGGAGGAACAACAAGAGCAACAAGGAGAAGCCGAGACAAAACAAGAAAATATCATGGAGGAAAGGGTAAGTAAAGGTAATAACTCCTATAAACCTCTAACTGATTTAAAATTCAAAAATGACCATCCAATTGAACAAGTCAATGGTGATATCTATGAAGGAGTAAAAACTAGAAGATCTAGACATAATATTTATGGGGAATTTGCTTTTGTGTCAAAGATTGAACCAACAACTATTGATCAAGCTCTTAGTGATGAAAATTAGATTACCGCAATGCAAGAAGAGCTAAATCAATTTGAAAAAAACAATATATGACATTTAGTTCCTAGACCCAAAGATTGCACTATTATTGGTACCAAATGGGTATTTAGGAACAAGTTAGATGAAAGTGGACTTGTGGTAAGAAATAAAGCCAGACTAGTAGCCAAAGGTTATTCCCAAGAAGAAGGAATTGATTTTGAAGAATCATACGCACCTGTGGCTAGATTAGAAGTCATACGTATTCTACTAGCATTTGCTTCTCACATGGATTTCAAGTTGTTTCAAATGAATGTGAAAAACATATTTTTGAATGGATACTTGAATGAAGAAGTTTATGTTGAATAACCTCTGGGATTTGAAGAAAAGGATCAATCAAAATATGTTTACAAATTAATCAAAGCATTATACGGACTAAAACAAACTCCACGAGCTTGGTATAAAAGATTAAATAAATTTTTGATTGATCATGAATTTCAAAGAGGAAAGGTTGATACAACATTATACATTAAGTATAAGAGTAAAAATATTTTAATTGTTCAAATTTATGTAGATGATATAATATTTGGTGCTACTGACGAAACTCTATGCTAAGAATTTTCTAAGATTATGCAGAGTGAATTTGAAATGAGCATGATGTGAGAATTGAATTTCTTCCTTGGACTGCAAATTAAGCAAAAAGCCGAAGGAATCTTTATAAATCAGTCCAAGTATATCAAAGAAATGTTAAAAAAATTTGGAATGCAGAATAGCAAGGGAGCAAATACACCAATGAGTTCAACAATCAAGATCGACACGGATGAAAAGGGTAAATCTGTCGAACAAAAACTATACAGAAGCATGATAGGATCTCTGTTGTATTTAACTGCTTCTAGACCAGATATTCTATTAAGTGATTTCAATCATGTCCTAAAGAATCACATTTAATGGCTGTAAAAAGAATTTTTAAATATTTGACAAACACCACTAATCTTGGACTGTGGTATCCAAAGGGGTCAACTTTTGATCTAATCGGCTACTCGGATGCGGATTTTGTTGGATACAAAGTAGATAGAGAAAGTACTAGTGAAACATGTCAATTTCTTAGAAACATGTTGCTTTCATGGTATTCAAGGAAACAAACTAGTGTTGCTCTATCTACGGCGGAAGCCGAATATATAGCCGCCGGGAGCTGTTGTGCCCAATTGCTTTGGATGAAACAATAACTTAGAGATTATGGTGTTGATTATCATGATATTCCAATTAGATGTGATAATACAAGTGCAATTTGTTTGACTAAAAATCCTGTATTGCATTCTAGAACAAAGCATATAGATGTAAGATGCCATTTTATTTGTGAACATGTTGAAAATCATAATATTTGTTTGGAATATGTAAAAACTGAAGATCAAATTGTAAATATTTTTACTAAACCTTTAGCAAATGAATCATTTTACAAAATTAAAAATAATGTGGGTATGATTGAGCTTGATTAGAAACACAATATGATAAGGGGAGTGATCTTAGATAGTCCAAGTCGAAAGGCCAAGTCAACTCCGGTCGTCCCAAGTCAATTTCGGTGAAGTCGACTCCAGGAAGTCGAAGTCGACTTCGGTTAGGGCAAGTCGACTTCAGCGCGCGCCGTTTGGTCTTCCCGCCTTCCTTCTCTTCTTCTTCCTCTTCTCTTCCTTTCTTCTTCCTTCCTCTTCCTCGCGTCGATCCATCTCTCTCACTCTCATTCTCCCTCAGCTACCTCTCTGCTCTCTCTCATCACTCACCTCTCGTGCTCATCTCTCGAGTTCTCTCTCTCGTCTCCCTGTCTCTCGTCTCTCTCTCAGCTCACTCGACTCTCTCTCTCGTCTCAGCACCATCTAGCTCTCTCTCATCCCTCATCTCACTCACTCTCGTGCTCTCTCATCTCTCTATCCTCTCTCCCTCATCTCTTAGATTTCTCTCTATGCTCTCTCTCTCTCAGAGCCTTTCTCTCTCTTCCCAGATCAAAACCCATTCCAGTTTGAAATTCATCTCCAATGGCACCCAAATCGGCTACCATACTACCCAAATTAGCCATTTCTAAACCTTCTCTAAGACCGGTACCCAGACAATCTGGATCCCAAAACGAGGAGGAGATCCTTAGGAGACAAAGGACTCCATCTAAGCGAGCCCGGGAAGAACCGTCCACATCTACTGGTCGTCGAGTCCGATTCCAAGCTGGAACTCCAACCACATCAGCTCCAAGAGAGGAGAAATTGCAGACCTCTGATAGTTCCGAAATAGGGGCTAGTAGAAAGGGCACCCCAACGCCAAAGGGCCAGGTTCTAAAAATGCTAACAACCTACTTCAAGACAGAACAACAACACGGTAGATTCTACAAAAAATTTTATGAGCGTAAGATCTTTGTCCCAAAGATTATTGATTTCAAATTCCTTCATGATTATGAATTTGGGATAAAAGAATTACTGGGTTTTCAAGGATGGACAAGGTTGTTAAAAGCTGATGATAGGGTGTACCCAAACTTGACACGTATTTTCTACTATCTCTGGGATCAACAATATTTTAGTACATTTGTAAAAGGTGTCGAGATTTATTTGGGTACAGTGGGGGTTCCAAGCCAAGATCATGCCCTTATGCAAATCGGCAGAATCTTAGAGGTTCCATTTGAGGATGAACAATTACCCGACAACCTATCATTTACCTAGATATACAATCAGCTCATAAGGAGCAATAAGTACCACCCAGGGATCAAGTTCCTTCATTATATGGATTTATCTCCGAGATTGCGAGTACTTAGACTGTTGATTACCCACTGTATATACCCTAAGGGAGGAGGTAGAAATCAAGTAAACCCACAGGAGGCCGAAATCCTATGGAAAGTGACAAATAGGGTCAAGGTTAGCCTCCCCAGACTATTTCTTGAAGCCCTAGCCTTTAGGAAGGACAACCCATGAGGGGTCTTGCCATATGGGACATGGATCACTAAGATCCTTGAATTTTATCATGTGGACATCGATGGTGAGCCGTTCCAGGTGCTGAAGCCAACTAATGCCATAAATAAGGCATTACTGCAAAGAATGAAAATAAATGTGGAACAATTCAGAGATGAAAGGATAAGAGAAAAGATGGGACAATCGGCTCAAGAAGAAGTCGAAAGAGCACAAGCTGAGGGGGAGCAGCCCCCGCCATCACCTCAGCCACAGGCAGCTCCATCTCCACCACCGGAAGTCCCAGCTGAGCCCGCCTCTCCTCATTCCCACGGATCATGTTCTCCTCGACGCTCGGAGATCCCAGATTTGGCTCCACGACCGTCTTCTTGGGACACTTCGATGAATGCTATATGGGAGCATTTGGGGCAGCTAGATCGTATGGATACGAGGCAAGATCGTATGGATCAGGAGCTCTAAACGATCAAATACCGACTTGCATCCGGGAGCGGCAGGGTTCGACCGATACCCAATCTGGATCCATTAGTGAGTGAGTCAGTGTGACGAGCACCTACACCTCAGCTTGTCTCATCATTCTACTCATCTGCTCACATCCGACCCACTCTACCCATCCGTCAGGCTCCTTATCCCATATCGGCATTTTTGTTCGCCAAATCTCAAATTCTAGATCCCTATTTTTGATGTATTGACAAAAGGGGGGAGAATAGTTGAGTTTTTAGTTTTTAGGAGTCGAGTCATGGGTTGGGTAGTTTGTATATAGGTTTGCATTTGTTTCGTATTTTGTATGAAATGATCTGATTATATATGAAAAAGGTTTGTTTATGTTCTGTTTGTATGAATAGAAATGGCTGATTGAATGTTTTAACTTGTGATCTATATGATATATGCAATTGTTGAAAATAAAATGTATATGTTTATTTCATTAAGTTTGAAATGCAATGCAAAAGACCTATGATTATCCTAAAAATACCAAAACAAGATAAAATGATATATTTTAAGACATTGAAAGGTATAAACTCAAATTAGTTTTGTCAATTATCAAATATGGGGAAATTATTGGAATCAATAACAAAATAAATTTTATATTTTGATGATTAACAATTCAATTTGAGTAAGTTATGGTTACTAACATGTTTTATGGAAATGTTTAAAGGATATAAAAATGAAAAATATGAAGTCTGACAGGTCAAGTCGATTTCCAAGTCGACTCAGGCATCAACTTAGGTCAAGTCGATCCCCAAGTCCACTCCGGATGTGACTTTAAATGGGATTTTATGGCCAGCGCTAAAATTTGATCCAAGGCAGGCAAAGTCGCAGAGCCAAGTCGACTCCATTTGCGACTTGGGTGAAGTCGATCCTCAAGTTGACTCCGGATGCGACTTCAAATGGGATTTTATGGCCTGCGCTGAAATTTGATCCAAGGAAGGTGAAGTCGCAGAGCCAAGTCGACTCCATCTGCGACTTGGGTGAAGTCACAGACCCAAGTCGACTCCAGTATCGACTTCAAAGAACCCAAAATCTCCAGCACTGAATTTGGAAATTCAAAAAGTGAAGTCGCATACCCAAGTCGACTTCGTATACGACTTGAGTGAAGTTGGAACCCAAGTTGACCCAAACATTCGACTTGGAACGAAATTGAGATAAATCAAGTCCAAGACAAGCAGATTTGCGTGAACAAAATAATCTAGATCAAGGAATACTCATTTGGACATTTCTATGAACTCCAAGATTCAAGTATTCCAACTTGATGAGTTGCGTATATGTCTATTAAATTGCTTGCTATTTACGCAAGTATACGTGCCATGTCAAGTAATAAAGAGTGAGTAGAGTATCGTTCCCACGAGGATTGTGTTAAACGGATTAGCTCCTTAAATCTCAATTGTCTAAGTGAATTGGGTAAAGGAATGAGATTTGGTTTCAAAGAATTGAATTAAACTAAACTAAGCAAAACATTGAATGACCAGAGTGGTGTGGATGTTGCTGATATTACCTTGAGATGATTAAGATAGGTGGAAATACGAACTCATTGAATCATAGTTATGTTATTTGGTTCCAATTAAGTTAATTGTGCAGAGATTACTAATCTAGGTTCATTCATATTCATATATGTCTTCCAACGCATACAAACCTAACCAAGTTTTAGTCATGTGCTATGTTCCCATGCATACAAGTAAAAAAAGGTTGATAACCATATAACCTAATCAAGATTACACAGGATTAATAGGTATATTCCTATCCATATTAACATCTAACACAACATGAGTTAGAATACCTGTGCCTTATACATGGATCTTATTCAAATCTCACTTTTCCAAGCATGAATCTGAATATTAGATCAATCAACAAGGTTGCAAAGCTTGTAAACGCATTAAGCACGATATATAAGGGTAATCTCAAGCAACATAAGTCACAGCACAACTATATTATTTATTCAAGCATAAGAAAACCAAATATCATAAACTATGAGTTCAAATCCTACATATCTCCCACCATAGGAAGGTTCAGCCCATAAACATGACTTCGATTCCCATTAAAATCAAGTTTACAATCATCCCAAGTAAGGAGAATAACAAACAGGTAGAGATAGATGAGAAGAGGAGATGAAACTCAATGGATTTTGCGGTGATGGTTTGGATCTCTACTTGCTCTTCTCTCCTTCCTTAAAGCTTTGGTTTCTCCGTTTCTCCACAGCAGCCACTCCCTATTTTTGGTCTCTCGTCCCTTTGGCCTGCAGAACTCTAGGTTTCTATTTAAACATAACAGACTGCGCAGCAAAACTCGCGCGTACGGATGCATATTGGCGCCTAGGCACCACTAGCCGGTGCCTAGGAGCTAATTCTCTGGGGCCACATAACTTAGAAACTTTCTAGGATGACTCTGCATGTTAGTGAAGTGGTGCCAATTCTCTGGAGGCATTTTCCTGTGTGAGTGCTGGAACTTTTGGCTAGGCATGTAGGGTGGCGCCTAGGCGCCAACTCCCTGCCTCTGAATGCCTCAGCTTGCATTCAACTAGTCCGCTTTGCCTTCGTGTGTCCCATCCTCCCTATAAAAGATAAAAAAACTAAATAAATAAACTAAAAATGCCTAAATACTAATTAATGATCCTAAAATGCAAAGCGGATGAAAATTAAGCTAAAAGAGTGCAAATTAAGCCTAATCTCTCGAACTAACACACAAATTAAGTCTGGAATGGGCCATGATAACTCGTAAAAATACGAGTTATCATGCCCCCAAACTTAAATGTTGCTAGTCTTCGAGCAACACATGCAAACAAAATGAATGAATGAATGAATGAATTTGGACTCCGTCAACTCAACCTGCTTCCCATTATGCTTCTATCAATCCATTTCTCTATTCAACAAGATCAAGAATAATGTAAACTTGAAAAATCATTCATTTCTCAAAACAAGACATGCATATTCATTTATCATTCGCAAACCAAGTCACATGTAGATGATAGTAATCCTAGTACAAAGTGATAATTCAACATGCCAATCTTCCTCTTGATTAAAAGAAACTTGTTAGAAAATTAATACAAAATAGGTGGACCAAGGTTTAAGTTGAACTGACTGGTCAAAGAACATGGTAATCATTCATTGGATTCCATTTTGCCTAACTGCACATTCTTTCCTCCCCCAAACTTATTGCAAAACTCTCATCACCATATTTCAGGATATCCAGAGATCTATTTTTTTTGCTCCCCTTACCATATTTCAGGGTATCTGGGGAAAGTTTTCTTTTTAAAGAGTTCTTATTGTGATTTTCCTTTACTTTTTTACGCGAAACTTAACATTTGTTGATGCCAAGTCCCAGTTACTTAGCTTAGATCAATCACCCCCTTTTATTGTTTCAATGACTTGGTAGGGGTACTTGACATGCAAGAAATTTTTTGTGAAATATTACCATTTCTGAGACAATTAATTCCCTTAAAGCACGTGGTTCACATTTGTTTAACTCAATTCTTATCATTTCAGTTGAAAAGATTAGCATGGAATTGAATTATAACAATGTACTATGAGATTTAGTCCAATTCATTCACATGTTACTTGCAAATTTTCTTAACACATAATCCTTAGCCTGAATTTCCAATTTTTCATGAAATCGATTTCAAGTTAAAGTTTTTCTCAACCTTGCACTTATTTCATCAAAATGGATTGAAACAAGATAATTTTCACAGGAAAAATTTGACATGATATGCAATCTAAACAAAACATAGAAAACAAACCTACGACCGAGAATTATACACTCCCCCAAACTTGAGAGATGCATTGTCCTCAATGCAGGCAACTATATGAAACCTACATGATCATAGACTAAGAAATAAATACAAAAAGAATATAAAATGGAAAGTGTTGGAAACATGTGGAAAATAAGCCAAGTTTATGTTTTGATGATTAACAAACCAATTTGAGTAAGTGTTGGTTACTAACATATTTGTGAAGATGATTGAAGGATATACAAATGAAGAAAATGAAGCATGACAAGTCAAGTCGATGTTCAAGTCGACTCAGGCCAAGTCGATCCCCAAGTCGACTCAAGAAGCGACTTCAAAGCGTCGTTTTCATCCAGAGTTGAAATCGAGGAGCAAAGCTACCGAAGTCGCATCCCAAGTCGACTTCGCATGCGACTTGGGTGAAGTCGCAGACCAAGTCGACTCCAGCTTCGACTTCGAGGCGTCAATTTTGTCCAGAGTTGAAATCAAGAACGAGAGCTGCCGAAGTCGCATCCCAAGTCGACTCCGCATGCGACTTGGGTAAAGTCGTAGACCAAGTCGACTCTAGCTTCGACTTCAGTGCGGAATTTACAGATCAAGACGACTCAATGATAGATTCAAGTGAAGATGAAGGCCAAGACGACTCAAACACTCAAATGAAGATCAAATAAAGATCAAAGCAAGAAGGGTTGCATGAATTCATCATGTTGGATTAAGAACACACATTTGGACATCATTAGACGTTCTAAGATTCAAGTTTTCAAGATTACAATGATTCAACGTTTGCAAATCACGGAGCTAAAAGGATATCAAGCTAGGATGATTATACTGAGTTTGCAAAAGATATAATCAAGGGAAGAACAACCAAACATGAAGAAATTCAAGCAAGCAAGGCATCTCTGAAGATTTCAAGTTCAACTCGCAAGCTGAAGAAGTGAAGTCGCACCCGAAGTCGACTTCACCTGCGACTTGGGTCAAGTCGAGGACCAAGTCGACCCAGATTGGAACTTGAAGAAGTTGCGGAGAGCCGAAGTCGCACCCGAAGTCGACTCCATCTGTAACTTGGGCGAAGTCGCACTTGAAGTCAACTCCACCTGCGACTTGGGTCACAACGGTCGGAAAATTTCCGAACGTTGGTGCATTAAATGCGCGCCACCTACTTCCAAATGTTCAGATTCCCTCGCAAATTATATAAGGCATTCAATATGAACGGAAGGGTAGTTGAAAAATCATTGATTGAGCATAACTCTCATCTTTAAGAGCTTTAAGTGATCAAGCCAACATCTAGAAGAAGAACATTGCTTTCAAACTGCCAAGAGCTGCTTGCTGAATCATTAAGCCTACGTTACAAGTTCTTCTCTACGCCAAATCTGCCTCTACACAACAGTAACGTGTAGAAACTCTCTTTTGTTATTTCTTGTTGTATTGAACTTGATTTAGTTTGGGTAACTAAGATCAAGTATAAGCAAAGTAGTGTGTGATTGGAGTGGAACTCGTCACCTACTTGTGCTGTGAATTGTTGATGCCCCTTAGAGCTGGAATCTAGAAGAGAGCAGTGGATCTAGTTGTATTTGTGAAATACATAGTGGAACCCAAGTCACAAGAGGTGTGAGCTTGGAAGAGTCGAGTAGGGAAGGTTGCCCAAACCACTATAAAAACTTGCTTGTTAATTTTTATTTCTGCTCTTTGTGCTATATTGATTTCCATTTGTTTCGTCATAAAAGGGGACTAGATTAATCCGGGGTAAAGTTTCTGTTTAAGTTGAAAAATTTTGAATATCCAATTCACCCCTCTCCTCTTAGGTAATCGCTATTAACTCGGGACCAACAAGTGGTATCAGAGCAGGTCTTTAAGTTATACCAAAGAGATCTTTTGATATGGCATCCCAATCGACTTCTGTTTCCGCATTTGCTGAAGGCCAATCTTTTACTAGGCCACCATTGTTTGATGGGAACAATTTCGGCTATTGGAAGTTACGTATGAAACAACTCATCATGGCTACAGATATGGATTCTTGGATTGCAATCCAAGACGGTGTAACCTTGCCTATTGATGAAAGAGCTTCCAAATGGACCGATGAGGAAGTAAAAACTGTTAAGAGCAATGCTAAAGCTATGAACTCACTGTTTTGTGCTCTTACCGCTTCTGAATATGATAGAGTATTCTCTTGTCTAACAGCAAAAGAAATATGAGATACATTAACATCTATCTATGAAGGAACTTCTAAAGTCCAAGGGACAAGGAAAAATATTTTGATTGGAGAGTTGGAAAGCTTTAGAATGCTAGATATAGAAAATATTTCTGAAATGTTTGCTAGATTCTCTACAATTACTAATGCTTTGAAAGGTCTTGGAAAAATAATTTCTGAATCGGAGCAGGTCATGAAGATTCTAAGGGCGCTACCCGAATCATGGACTCTAAAAATTACTGCAATAGAAGAAGCAAAGGACTTAAACGCATTAAAGCTAAAAGACCTTATTAGCTCACTAATGTCACATGAGCTAATCAAGAAAAGAAATGAAGATCACCACAAACGAAAAAGAGCAATTGCACTAAAAGTCACCCATAACTCGGATGAATCCACCTCATCATCTCACAATGATGATGAAGACATTGCTCTACTCACACGCAGATTTCGAAAGTTTGTGAGAAATGAAAAGAACTTCAAAGACTTCAAAGAGAGATCACGAAAAGAGAAAAAGAAGGAGGCTACAAAGTGCTATAGATGCGGTGGTATGAGACATATGCAAGCTCAATGTCCTACACCGAAAGAAAAATCAAATGATCATCAAGAGAGGAAGGAAAGATATGAAAGCAGAAAATTCCAAAGGCCGAAGGGAAGAGGAATGTACGTGAATGAAGAAACTTCATCAACAAGTAGCTCTTCAACTGATGATTTTGAAGCGGCAAATTGTGCAAGAATATGCTGCATGGCGCGGATTGAGCAAGAAGAAAATTTGTTGTGTTTAAACACAACAGAAGTTTTAGAAGAGCAAACCACCTCAACAAAGTGCACAAGTAATGAAGAGGTAACTTTCAAATTTTGCTATTATCAATCTACTCACTCTTCTATTCAAGAATGTCTCAAATGTGCCGAATTAGAAGAATTACAACATGCATATGATTCATTATATGAGGAAATTAAAAAACTAGGAAACAAGTTATCACTAAAGAGATAACAATGCAATTCCATTATTATTGTAAATGGAAAACTAGCTGAAAGTATATCAAAACTGAAAGAAGAAAATGAACTACTATTGAAGAAAGTAGAAAAATTGAAAAAGAAGAATGAATCCTTAAATGAATCATTAGCTAAATTCTCTAATCCAGGAGAAAATGCGAAAATGTTTCTAAACATAACCTCTCAAAACAATAAAAGAGGTCTTGGATACTCAACATTTGAGCAAGGAGAAAGTAGCAAATTAAGTGTGCTAACGTTTGGGAAAAATCAAACTGCACCTATCTACAAGCCCAAAGGGAAACATATTATGTGGACTAGAAGGCCAACTTTTGAACCACTACATACTTGGAGGCCTACTCCTAGATTACCAATGGCTTGCAATTTTTGCAACAAGATGGGTCACAAAATTCATAAATGCAACTTTAAGAAACTATATGACCATGGTTCAAAATTAGTTTGGGTTCCAAGAAACACAAGATTTAGGCTTTCAAAGATAGAACAACAAAAATTAAATCAGTTTAAGATTTATTTGTTCATTTTTCAGATGTGTTTCAAGGCAAAGGCAAGCAACGTTTGGTTCATGGATAGTGGTTGCTCAAGGCATATGATCGGTGAAAGAAGTTTATTTCATAAACTCAAGCCTTGCAACGATGGAACTGTTGCTTTTGGAAATAATGAGAAAGGTAAAATCAAAGGTAAAGAAAACATTTATAGTATTTCAAATGCATGTATGGAAGATGTATTATTTGTTGAAGGACTCAAGCACAATTTAATGAGTATTAGCCAATTATGTGAAAAAGGATACAAGGTTGTGTTTGAATCATCTATATGTAATATATTTGATGGAGAACATATCATGTTTAGCGGAAAAAGACATGGAAATGTATATTTGGTTTCACTTGATGAACTAGATGGTCAATGTCTAATGGCCATTGATAATGATCCATGGGTTTGGCATAAGAGGCTTGGGCATATAAACATGACAAATATTAAGACCCTATGAAAAAAGAGTTTGGTAGAAGGATTGCCAAAATTGAAATATGACAAAGATAAAATTTGCAAGGCATGTCAATTGTCAAAACAACCTAAAATGCCCTTCTCTACCAAAAAGGAGATTTCCACCACTAGGCCACTTGAATTGCTACACATGGATCTATATGGGTCATCCGACATTTTAACCATTGGTGGAAAGAAGTATGTATTTGTAATAGTTGATGATTTTTCAAGATTCACATGGGTAATTCTCTTAGCTAGCAAAGATGAATCCTTCTCTATGTTTGCAACTTTTGTAAACTTGGTGCAAAATGAAAAACAAAGTACTATTATGACCATTAGAAGTGATCATGGTGGTGAGTTTGAAAATAAACGATTCATAGAATTATGTAATGAAAAAGGAATTCAACACACATTTTCGGCACCAAGAACTCCACAACAAAATGAAGTAGTTGAAAGGAAAAATAGAACCATACAAGAGATGGCTAGAACATTGCTAAATGAGAGCAAATTATCCAAGAAATTTTGGGGTGAAGCTGTAAGTACAGCTTGTCATGTGTTGAATCGAGTTACCATTAGAGCAATCTTGAAAAGACCCCATATGAGCTATGAAAAGGTAGAAAACTAAATATTTCATATTTTCATGCTTTTGGTTGCACATGTTATGTTTTGAATAATGATAAAACCAACTTGGAAAAACTGGATGCTAAGAGTGATGAGGTAATATTCCTTGGTTACTCATCAAATAACAAAGCATATAGAGTCTTCAATAAAAGGAACCAAGTTGTAGAAGAGTCGATACATGTTATTTTTGATGAATCTAATCCATGCTTCAAAAGAAAAGATGATTTAAGTGATGAAGATGATATAACAAGTAGTTTTGAAAAATTGCATGTGGAAAAGCAAGAAGACTCCATGGAGGAAAGGGTAAGTGAAGGTAATAACTCCTATAAACCTCCAACTGATTTAAAGTTCAAACATGCCCATCCAATTGAGCAAGTTATAGGGAATGTATATGAAGGTGTAAAAACTAGAAGATCAAAACAAAATATTTGTGGACAATTTGCTTTTGTATCCAAAATTGAACCATTCACTATAGACCAAGCCCTCGATGATGAAAACTGGATCATAGCAATGCAAGAGGAATTAAATCAATTTGAAAGAAACCAAGTTTGGCATCTTATTCCAAGACCAAAAGATTGCATTGTCATTGACACAAAATGGGTCTTTAGGAACAAATTCGATGAAAGTGGACTTGTGGTGAGAAACAAAGCTAGACTTGTGGCAAAGGGATACTCATAAGAAGAGGGAATAGATTTTGAGAAATCCTATGCTCCGGTTGCTAGATTAGAAGTCATTCGTATCTTACTAGCTTTTGCATCTCACATGAACTTTAAATTGTTTCAAATGAATGTTAAAAGTGCATTTCTGAATGGTTATATAAATGAAGAGGTGTATGATGAACAACCACCTGGATTTGAGGAAAAAGATCAATCTAAATTTGTATATAAATTAACCAAAGCATTATATGGATTAAAACAAGCCCCAAGAGCTTGGTATGAAAGGTTAAATAGATTTTTGATTGATCATGAATTTCAAAGAGGAAAAGTTGATATTACTTTATTCATTAAGTATAAAAGTAAAAATATTTTAATTGTGCAAATTTATGTAGATGATATAATATTTGGTGCTACTGATGAAACTCTGTGCCAAGAATTTTCTAAGATTATGTAGAGCGAATTTGAAATGAGCATGATAGGAGAATTAAATTTCTTCCTTAGACTGCAAATCAAGCAACAAGCCGAAAGAATATTCATAAATCAGTCCAAGTACATCAAAGAAATGCTAAAGAAATTTGGAATGCAAACTAGCAAAGAAGCAAATATTCCAATGAGTTCAACAATCAAGATCGACATGGACGAAAACGGTAAATGTATCGATCAAAAGCTTTATAGAAGTATGATAGGATCATTGTTGCATTTAACTGCTTCTAGACCGGATATTCTTTTCAGTGTATGTATGTGTTCTAGATTCCAAGCATGTCCTAAAGAATCACATTTATTGGCTGTAAAAAGAATTTTTAAATATTTGATAAATACCACTAATCTTGGACTATGGTATCCAAAAGGGTCAACGTTTGATTTAATCGGTTACTCAGATGCGGATTTTGCCGGTTACAAAGTAGATAGAAAGAGTACTAGTGGAACTTGTCAATTTCTTGGAAATATGTTGGTTTCATGGTTTTCAAGAAAACAAATTAGTGTCGCTCTATCTACGGCGGAAGCTGAATATGTTACCGCCGGGAGCTGTTGTGCTCAATTACTTTGGATGAAACAACAACTTAGGGACTATGACATGAATTTTAAAGATATACCTATTAGATGTGATAATACAAGTGTCATATGTTTAACTAAAAATCCAGTATTGCAATCTAAGACTAAACATATATACCTTAGACATCATTTTATCAGAGAACATGTAGAAAATCATAACATATGCTTGGAATATGTAGGAACAAAAGATCAAATTGTAGACATTTTTACCAAACCTCTAGCAAAAGAACCATTTTATAAAATTAGAAATGATATGGGTATGCTTGAATTAACTTAGATAAGCACAAGCTGAGGGGGAGCACAGGTTCAGGGGGAGCAGCCCCGCCATTCTCAAAGGATTAACTCGCTCTATCTCTATTTTTGATTAATTGATAAAAAGGGGGAGAAGAGATCGGGATTTGAGTCTCCGTTTTAAATGCGTGTATGAATGGTTTTAAGTCTTAAATGTTTGTATGAATATTTTTAACAAGAGATATTTTGGAAGCAATATGTATGTTAAACTCATGTTTTTTAACTTGTGATTTATTGGAAATATATGTTAAAAATCAAAATGCAAAAATAGTTTGTTTTAAAGACATTGAAAGAAATATACTCAAATCAGTTTTGTCAATCATCAAAAAGGGGGAGATTGTTGGAAACATGTAGAAAATAAGCCAAGTTTATGTTTTGATGATTAACAAACCAATTTGAGTAAGTGTTGGTTACTAACATGTTTGTGAAGATGATTGAAGGATATACAAATGGAGAAAATGAAGCATGACAAGTCAAATCGATTTCCAAGTCGACTCAGGCTTCGACTTAGGCCAAGTTGATCCCCAAGCCGACTCAAGAAGCGACTTCAAAGCGCCGTTTTCGTCCAAAATTGAAATCGAGGAGCAAAGCTACCGAAGTCGCATCCCAAGTCGACTCCGCATGCGACTTGGGTGAAGTCGCAGACCAAGTCGACTCCAGCTTCGACTTCGAGGCGTCAATTTCGTCCAGAGTTGAAATCGAGAACGAGAGCTGCCGAAGTCGCATCCCAAGTCGACTCCGCATGCGACTTGGGTGAAGTCGCAGACCAAGTCGACTCCAGCTTCGACTTCAGTGCGGAACTTGTAGATCAAGATGACTTAATGATAGATTCAAATGAAGATGAAGGCCAAGACAACTCAAACACTCAAATGAAGATCAAAGCAAGAAGGGTTGCATGAATTCATCATGTTGGATTAAGAAAACACATTTTGACATCATTAGACATTCTAAGATTCAAGTATTCAAGATTACAATGATTCAAAGTTTGCAAATCACGGAGCTAAAAAGATATCAAGCTAGGATGATTATACTGAGTTTGCAAAAGATATAATCAAGGGAAGAACAACCAAACATGAAAAAATTCAAGCAAGCAAGGCATCTCTGAAGATTTCAAGTTCAACTAGCAAGCTGAAGAAGTGAAGTCGCACCCGAAGTCGACTTCACCTGCGACTTGGGTCAAGTCGAGGACCAAGTTGACCTAGACTGGAACTTGAAGAAGTTGCGGAGAGCCGAAGTCGCACCTGAAGTCGACTCCATCTGCGACTTGGGCGAAGTCGCACCCAAAGTCGACTCCACCTGCGACTTGGGTCGCAACGGTCGGAAAATTTCCGAACGTTGGCGCATTAAATGCGCGCCACCTACTTCCAAACATTCGGATTCCCTCGCAAATTATATAAGGCATTCAATATGAACGAGGAAGGTAGTTGAAAAATCATTGATTGAGCATGACTCTCATCTTTAAGAGCTTTAAGTGATCAAGCCAACATCTAGAGAAGAACATTGCTTTCAAACTGCCAAGAGCTGCTTGCTGAATCATTAAGCCTACGTTACAAGTTCTTCTCTACGCCAAATCTGCCTCTACACAACAGTAACGTGTAGAAACTCTCTTTTGTTATTTCTTGTTGTATTGAACTTGATTTAGTTTGGGTAACTAAGATCAAGTATAAGCAAAGTAGTGTGTGATTGGAGTGGAACTCGTCACCTACTTGTGCTGTGAATTGTTGATGCCCCTTAGAGCTGGAATCTAGAAGAGAGCAGTGGCACTAGTTGTATTTGTGAAATACATAGTGGAACCCAAGTCACAAGATGTGGTGCCCCGAACCGAGGCGTCACATTTTTCCTTACTCCGGGATCTTGTCGATTGGTAAGTGTGAATCAGGATTGTTGCCCTGATCAAGCGGCGGGTTCTTAATTGGATCTCGTCCAATTTTTTCTTTTTTTCTTTTTCTTTCATCACATAAACATATATCATCATCATTCATAATGGACTCATCCATAGCATCATAAATCATCAACTTCTCATATTATTCATAACTTCATAATTTCATACAATCTATGTCTTTTCTCATCATATCCCATTAGGGAATCTGTTCATACAAAAATCTACTAACCTTTGTAGATTCTTCTTTTCCTTTAGCAACTCGTGCCCTTCATTTCTTGTCTTTCCCTACACCTGTCTGAGGTTGGGAAAACAAAACATGAGTCGAAACTCAATAAGCAAGCATTTTTCATTTTAAATGCATTCCTCTCCATTCGATAGAAGACACTTATCAAGTGATCAACTACCAACGGAATAGAAACCTTTTCGTAAACCATTTTTGGAAACCTTTCATAAACCATTTATGAAAATCATTCGTAAATGCATTTCTCTCCATTCGATATGAGACACTTAGCAAGTGATCAACTATCAATGAAATAGAAACCTTTTCATAAACATAGGATGTGCAAATGCTTCCTTTCCACTCCTGACATAAACCTTCGTGTGCGGGTACGCTAGCCCAGGGAACATCTCACATAACATGGTCCAATACGCCGGCTGTCTCCGACTTGGCCTCATCAAGGGGAACCTCTCTTCCTCTTGACGCCTACATGGTTCCTACATGCATGACTTTTGATTTTCCCGACATTATATACCTCTTACACCAGGTGACTTGTCATTCTCATGTAGAGAATTATTTGCATTATCCCTTAAAAATATCTTTTCAAATCCATGTGTGCAAATACTTTCTTTCCATTCTTGACATAAACCTTCGTGTGTGGGTATGCTAGCCCAGGGAACATCTCACATAGCATGGTCCAATACGCCGGCTGTCTCCGACTTGGCCTCATCAAGGGGAACTTCTCTTCCTCTTGACGCCTACATGGTTCCTACATGCATGACTTTTGATTTCCCAAGCATTATATACCTCTTACACCAGGTAGCTTGTCATTCTCATGTAGAGAATTATTTGCACCATTCATTTAAAAACATCATTTCAAATCCATGCTTTTCTTTTCAATCCATGTATGAAAATGCAATGCATTCATTTACACATAACATTCCTTTGCCTCCACCTCTGGGGAGGACGCCGTCGGCACACAGCCCATACGACTTAGCAATAGTGAAGGGGAACCCTCTGATCCGCTTTCTACCTCCACCAAAGCCTCTTCCTTATACATCATACATGTGCACATGTCCATGAACATCACATGATATCAATATGCCGGCATGACTTTTTATAAAAACTCATAAACATTCATCATTTCAAAACATTATAGGAATGACCACCCTTAAACACATTTCATAAACACTCGAAAATAAAACATATTTTCAAAAGGGTTTGCTTGCTTACAATGAAATAATAAAATCACATTTTAAAAAGCTTGCTTGCTTACAAATCATCATTTTCAAAAGGATTGCTTGCTTACCTTTGCTTTGCTTCAACCTGACTCCTTTATCCTTTCCTTTTATTTTCCTATACAAGGAAATTGGATATTTTATCCATCTATTCCATGTCTTAGCTTGCTTCCCATGCATGCTTTACGATCACATATTACCTCATTTTTATAGAGGTTTTCCTTTTATAAATACTTGGTCATTACTCATTTATATGAATTTTTATCCATAAATCCTTTAAAAATTCCATCCATATATCCTCATAAAGATACAAAAATAAATCTCAATTTTTTCCCAAAATACGCTGTTCACTGTTCATAATTACTGTTCATGTCACTGTAGCAGATTACTGTTCATCATCACTGTTCACGATACTGTTCACAGCAACGTGGGTTACTGTTCATGGGTTCCAAAAATTGACATTTTTCCCAAAAATAAAAAATACCATAACATAGCTTATGCTTCGTATATCATGGGAAATTTCATACATTTTGAATTTATCATCATTTACTTGGTTAAATAAATCATTTCCTCCATGTACTAAAAATCAACATAAATTCACTTAAGTATAATCCTTAATTCCAAAAATCACGAAATTAATATATCATCATTCCAACATCATATTTATCATATTCATTTATCCCAAATCATCATTTATCAATTTTAGAGCATTATTTTCACATATCATATACTATCTTCCCGAATGCTCCATCTTTGCTCCAAATTTTCGATGTTTCGGCATGATTCCAATTAAGCATTATAACTTTACTTATTTTCTCATGATTAGGCATTATCTAAGCATGGTTTTACCCTACTTAACATCCAAAAGAAATTTGGGAAGAAATCACTTACCCGAAGTGAAGATATCCCACTTTTTCTCGCACTTTCTCTCTCTAACTTCCTCCTTTTCTTTCTCCTCAAGGCTAAAACGTGGTGGGGGTAAAAAAATGCTCAAATGGAGCTGGGATGAAGTGCCTTGGACGTTCACCCCTGCCCCCTATTTATACTTTTTGATTTTTCATCAAATTGGAATTTACCCCCCTTGCTTGAGGTATTAAATTATAAATGTATTTTTTTCTAATTTCCAAAAGGTGCATGGAGCCTTGTGCAGCCCACCCTAGGCCTGCTCCAGCCCCCCTATTGCAGCCCTATTTTTCTAGATTTTTTATTTATTAAAATTTATTTATTTTAAGCAAATTAAATCCTAGCCGTTGGTTCTTGATGAGGATGATCATGGGCCATTGGATCATGCCCCAAAAGTCCATGCTCCAGCAGCAATTGCAGGATTTGCATTAATTTTATTAAAATTAATCAAAGTCAAATGCCATTAATGAAAAAGTAAAGTTACTTTTTCCCTTTTCAAATGACATTTAATCTTGACCCTTAATTCATGATCCTTGATTAATCTTGCACCATTCATCATATCCATCATCATATCTTGGCCACCCATAAAAAATTTCATCTTGATCCGATGTCCGGATTGCAAGATATGAATTTTTCTTCATTTTCTTCAAAAATCAATTAAAAATCCGAAAATACTAAATAAATCAAAAAGTTGCTATTTTGTCCCTTTGTGGGAAGCTTCCTTTTTTGTCTTTTTGTGATTAAGTTAATCCAAAGTGATTAACTTAACATATTTTTTAATCCCACGTTTACTATTCACATTTCACTATTCACATGCACTATGCACTATTCATCCGAATTTCATAATTAATTATTTTAACATCTATTCCCATATATTTTTCATACTCATGAATATATATTAATATATTACCTAGAGTTTACAACCCCAGGGTTTCATACATGTATCTAAGATCGGGGTTTCACACAAGAGGTGTGAGCTTGGAAGAGTGGAGTAGGGAATGTTGCCCAAACCACTATAAAAACTTGCTTGTTGATTTTTATTTTTTCTCTTTGTGCTATATTGTTTTCCATTTGTTTCTTCATAAAAGGGGACTAGATTAATCCGGGGTAAAGTTTCTGTTTAAGTTGAAAAATTTTGAATACCCAATTCACCCCTCCCCTCTTGGGTAATCGTCATTAATTCGGAACCAACAAAAAGGACAGGTACTCCCCTATGCATCTGATGTGGAAGAGTCGTCATCGTCGCGCTCACTTTCTTCACTAGGCTGATATGAAGATTGACCAAAATAAGCTCAGAAAGTGTCAATCCTCCATGAGTCTTCGAAAGTGTGCCTCCATAACCCGATTGGACAGCTGTAGAAACCGGGCTTGGGCTGCCATTAGATTCTCCAAGTTGGTCAGCTTCACATTGGTTGAGAGCGGTTACGAGCGATGTCACAAATAGGAAGAAGGAAGAATGAGTAGCACAATATTGAAAAGTGCACTGTAAGCTCAACCGTCCAAGTCTTTACACCCCAAATTTAATTCAAACAAGCTCTTCTTGGGCAATCCAACTCGAATTTCAAGCCATATTATCGATACCCCAAGTGCAGTTCATAAACTCCTCCCCCACTACTTTAAACTCTTAGTTACAACAAATTAATGGAATAGCTGAACCAAAAAGTTACCCACAAGTAACACATCCACATGCCCACAAATATATGAAAAATGTGAACCACCCACTTGCACACCTTTTATTTAAAGTAATAAAATTGGTGATTCACTAAAAGTAGTAAAACGAATTGTGTAGAACTTCAACGGCCCAAAATATGCAAAGATGGAGGATTTTCATATTGAAAATGAAATCAACTAATCAAACCATGGATTTCATCTTGACGGGCTCGAAAAATGCTTTCCGTTGATATGTGGTAGCTCCCGTAACTCCTCCGGGATCAAAAGTTATGGCCAATTAAAGTTGGCATGCTGAAAACTAGTGTTTTGTTGGGTGGCACCAGGGTGCCAAAAATTTGGGCCTAGGCGCCAACTTGCTGACTCAAAACTTGCAACATGTCATTTTCTTAAAAAATATGGTGCCGGGGCGCCATTTCTCTGATCCCAACTTGTTATAACATGTTCTTTTGCGAAACTTGGCGCCGGGCACCAAAAAGTGAGGCGGGACCTCACTCAAACTGCATTGCCTTGTCTTGAATGGTGAATATAAACTTGAAACTCCTTGATTCCATCATTTATCAACTTGAAAGTGGACTGAAAGTCCATATTTGAGCATGATAATCCTGTCCTTCCTTGCCTTGGGAGATGACTACTTTATTCTTGAATCAAAAATAAAAAAGTATAATGGGTTGCCTCCCATTCAGTGCTAAATTTATCGTCTTTATTCCGACGTTCCACTATGATTAGCCAATTCCCGCTCTATCGAATTTTCTTCCATTCGGATTGTGCACTGGAAGTTTAGCTCACTTCTTAGCCTCTTCAAATGGATCAGTTAGCCTCTTTTCTTTAATTTCATAGACACTATAGAAGAGGTTTTCAGGGTCTTGAACAAATGATGACTTCAAGATGTTGTTTTCCAAGGCTTTGCATTGATCGATTAAGTCATGTTGCACCTGAATTTCAGGAAGACAAATTAGAGGAGTGTTGATATGATAATTTCCAAGTTTTTCCACTATATCAACCTCTATTTCTTCGTCAATTTCTTCTTCCACTTCCTGGCTTTCCATTGGCTAAGCCACTTGTTCAAGAACATGCTGAGGTACAGGTTGCTCTATCACATCGATTGATATATCTTCATTAATGCTTGGTGTGACTTCGCAGCCCTATTCCAACTCATTTTCTTCTGCAATTTCTTCAATATGACTGGAAGACGGCTCTTGATGCCTACATTGGATTGCGATAGCCAATTGCTCCACCTATTTTTGCATGTTCTCATTAAATTGCATCTGGCTCTTCATGAATTGCATGAACATGTCCTCCAAAGATAACTTGCTTTCAGGTAGTGATGGCTCCTCAAACTCCTGTGCTTGACAATCGAAAGACATCATATTCTCTGAGTACGGGTCTCCATAGTTGTCTCGTGCATCATTTGAATGATCAAGATATCCCACAGATGCTGAGTAATATACACATTGAATTGACAAATGTCCCTCGGCTCCACACAAATCGTAGTAAGTTGAATAAAAATTGTTCATATCCTGCATTTGATTGTCAAAATCTACAAATTGAGCTGGAGGTGCCTATGTATTGTCATACTCATGAAAACCCATTGTACTTGGTGTTAAAAATTCTACATTTGGCCAATGGTAAGCATTTGAAGCCATTGAAAACTGCAATACAAAGATCCCTGAAATAAAATTTTATCAAAAGCAAAGAAAGAAAAGAAAAACTATGTATAATATATACACATTCACAGAAGACAATTGAAATTTTCAGGTACTAAGTTTAAATCAATCCCCTGCAACGGCGCCAAAAACTTGACGAGCTGCGTATATGTCTATTAAATTGCTCGCTATTTACGCAAGTATACGTGCCGTGTCAAGTAATAAAGAGTGAGTAGAGTATCGTTCCCACGAGGATCGTGTTAAACGGACTAGCTCCTTAAATCTCAATTGTCTAAGTGAATTGGTAAAAGGAATGAGATTTGGTTTCAAAGAATTGAATTAAACTAAACTAAGCAAAGCAGTGAATGACCAGAGTGGTGTGGATGTTGCTGATATTGCCTTGAGATGATTAAGATAGGTGGGAATATGAACTCATTGAATCATAGCTATGTTATTTGGTTCCAATTAAGTTAATTGTGCTGAGATTACTAATCTAGGTTCATTCATATTCATATATGTCTTCCAACACATACAAACCTAACCAAGTTTTAGTCATGTGCTATGTTCCCATGCATACAAGTAAAAAAAGGTTGATAACCATATAACCTAATCAAGATTACACAGGGTTAATAGGTATATTCCTATCCATATTAACATCTAACACCACATGAGTTAGAATACCTGTGCCTTATACATGGATCTAATTCAAATCCCACTTTTCCAAGCATGAATCTGAATATTAGATCAATCCACAAGGTTGCAAAGCTTGTAAACGCATTAAGCACGATATATAAGGGTAATCTCAAGCAACATAAGTCACAGCACAACTATATTATTTATTCAAGCATAAGAAAACCAAATATCATAAACTATGAGTTCAAATCCTACATATCTCCCACCATAGGAAGGTTTAGCCCATAAACATGACTTCAATTCCGATTAAAATCAAGTTTACAATCATTCCAAGCAAAGAGAATAACAAACAGGTAGAGATAGATGAGAAGAGGAGATGGAACTCAATAGATTTTGCGGTGATGGCTTGGATCTCCACTTGCTCTTCTCTCCTTCCTTGAAGCTTTGGTTTCTCCGTTTCTCCACAGCAGCCACTCCCTATTTTTGGTCTCTCCTCCCTCTGGCCTGCAGAACTCTAGGTTTCTATTTAAACATAACAGACTGCATAGAAAAACTCGCGCATACGGATGCGTATTCGCGCCTAGGCGCCAACTCTCTGGAGCCACGTAACTTAGAAACTCTCTAGGATGACTCTGCATGTTAGTGAAGTGGCGCCTGGGCGCCAACTCTCTGGAGGCATTTTCCTGTGTGAGTGCTGAAACTTCTGGCTAGGCATGTAGGGTGGCACCTAGGCGCCAACTCCCTGCCTCTGAATGTCTCAGCTTGCATTCAAGTCGTCTGTTTTGCCTTCGTATGTCCCGTCCTCCCTACAAAAGATAAAAATAAATAAATAAATGAACTAAAAATGCCTAAATACTAATTAATGCTCCTAAAATGCAAAGCGGATGAAAATTAAGCTAAAAGAGTGCAGATTAAGCCTAATCTCTCGAACTAACACACAAATACGAAGTAGAAGAAATGAGCATACTGAGTTCCAAGTAAAAGAAATTAGTAGAAGAACAACTAATGTGAAGAATATCAAGCAACCAAGGTCACTTCCAAGGAGTTCAAGTTCATCAAGCAAATACAAAATGTGAAGTCGCACCCGAAGTCGACTTCAGATGCGACTTGGGTCAAGTCTAGGACCAAGTCGACCTGAGAAGGAACTTGAGATTTTTGCTGAGAACCGAAGTTGCACCCCAAGTCGACTTCATTATGTGACTTGGGTGAAGTCACACCTGAAGTCGACTTCATCTGCGACTTGGGTCGTAACGGTCGAAAAAATTCGAACGTTGGCGTATTAAATGCGCGCCACCTACCTCCAAACGTTCAAATTTACTCCAACATTATAAATATGCATTCAAGTAAACGTGCTAAAAGAAGAGATAGAGCATTAACTGTGATTCAACTACCATCATCTTCAAACGTTAAGTGATCAACACAAGATTTCAAGGGAAGAACGAAGCTCAAACTTGCCTCATGCTTTAACGCTATTCAAAGCTTTTCTTCTACAAGTCCTTCCACGAGCTGAATCTGCCTACATAACCTGTAAAGTGTAGAACTCTTTATTTGATTCATTGTTTGTATATGATACTTGGTTGATATTTGTGTTTCGAACCAAGTGATAGCAAAGTAGCGTTGTGAATCGAGTGAGACTCGTCATCTACTTGTGCTGTGATTTGTGTATGCCCCCTAGAGCTGGAATCTAGAAGAGAGCTGAGGCTCTATTTGTATTTGTGAAATACATAGTAGAACCTAAGTCACAAGGGGTGTGAGCTTGGAAGAGTGGAGTAGGGGAGGTTGCCGAACCACTATTAAAACTTGTCTATTGTTGTGATTTGCGTTTTTATTTTTATTGTATTATTACTCTCCATATTTTCCATTTGTTTCATTAAGGGGACTGAACTAAATCGGGGTAAATTTTCTGTTTAAGTGAAAATTTTTAAATACCCAATTCACCCCTCCCCTCTTGGGTAATTGCCATAAACTCGGGACCAACACACAGCCCATACGACTCGGCAATAGTGAAGGGGGACCCTCTGATCCGCTTTCTACCTCCACGAAAGCCTCTTCATTATACATCATACATGTGCACATGTCCATGAACATCACACGACATCAATATGCCGGCATGACTTTTCATAAAAACTCATAAACATTCATCATTTCAAAACATTATAGGAATGGTCACCCTTAAACACATTTCATAAATACTTGAGAATAAAACATACTTTCAAAAGGGTTTGCTTGCTTACAATGAAACAATAAAATCACTTTTTCAAAGTTGTGCTTGTTACCTTCTTAGTCCGTGTCCTCAACCTTCTCCTTTCCTCTTCCTATACAAGGAAATTGGATATTTTGTCCATTTATTCCATATCTTAGATTATTTTCCATGCATGCTTTATGATCACATATTACCTCATTCCTATAGAGGTTAATCTTATAAAGATACTTGATCATTACCTCCTTATATAGTTTTTTATCCATAAATCCCTTTAAAAATTCCATCGATATATTCTTTAAGATATAAATACTAATCTCATTTTTTTCTACCTAATTTACGTTTTTACTGTTCATGGTACTATTTATCATCACTGTTCACGATAATTGTTTATGGGTTACTGTTCATGAGTTAGTGTTTATGGGTTACTGTTCACGTTTAATCTTCACCCGAGGTTACTGTTCACAGCGATGTGGGTTACTGTTCATGGGTTCCAAAAATTGACATTTTTTCCAAAAATAAAAAATACCATGACATAACTTATGTTTAGTATATCATGAAAAAATTCATGAATTTTGAATTCATCATCATTTACTTGGCCAAATAAATCATTTTCTCCGTGATAAGTCTAAAAATTTTCCTTTAATTTTATATTAAATTCACGTTGTTAAATATTAAAATGATAATTAAATGCATATTTTAAGCGAAATTTTATGAAAATCATATTTTTAATAGAATATTTGATTTTGCTATAAAAATGGGTCATTTTGCAACATTCTTGAAGATATAAAAATTATGACTAAATTTTAATGTTAAAATATGTATTAGCTTATTAATATAATTTGGGCAAATTTATAAAATTATTTAATTGGAAAAAAATCACACTTATATAACTACAATTATATGGGGAACAAAGTAGAATAATTTTTAGATAAAATGAATTAATTGATAAAATGAATACAAAAGAAGCCCAAAAATTAAATTAAGAAGATATATGATGTTATCATAATTCTTTAGCCGAGAAATAATATTTAAATTTGTGTTTAAATATCCTGCGGGTACACCGAACAACCGTAAACCACCGGAGCACCAATTCGGTGCTCCACCTTCCCCAAATTCGGAAACCCACCAGACCCGAAATTCAGCAGACCGCACCCATCTGCCTAGCACCGCCCGCTGCTACAATCTCTCCAATTCATCTCCTGCAATAAAAATCCGCAACGCTGCTCAAATTGCAACCGGCCAGAAAATTCCTGCAACGCCCCAGCACTAGTCACGGCCACCATCAATTAACGCCACCGATTGCAGCAACCAGAAAATTGTCCATTGCCGTCCATTGCAGTAGGATTAATCAACCAGCTACCTCTGCAATTTTCTGCAGCTAAGTCGCCCATTCACTATACCAACTGCAACACCGATTTTTCCTCTTCTCAATCGAAGCAACGACCAAAGCATGGGCAGCATAGGATTTTTAGCCAGCAAATCTCGATGCCAATTTCTCCTCTGCTCATTGATGGAAATATTCCATCTGAAACACCAAAAAACCCAAATACCGGCAGCCATGGAAAACCCACCGAGCAAACCGCCATTAAACTGGCATCATCCCATACCCAGCAGCTCGTCTATCTAACAGCCAAAGCCCCTTTTAATTTCAGAAACCGGCGGCAACACCCATTTCTACGGCAAACCGCACCTCCCCAAAATCTGGCCAAAAGGCAGCTAATCGGCACCCATTTTGCAACAAAACCCAAATTCTGGCAGCATCAATTAAACCCACCACTATCCAAAACCCCCTTTTACAAAAATCAAATACCATCTTCAACCAAGCACTGATTCATCTATGCAACACCGGCAGCCCAATTCTTCAAACTGCATTTCCCATTTTCGGCCAAACCCGTCAACAGCTGCCGAACACGACGAAACAGCCACATTCGGTCAAAAACCATCCAGAACTGCAGAACCCGATTTCCATTTTCAAGCACTCAGCTTTGTCTGCGATTCAGCACTTCAACCCATCTTCTTCGTCCAGCAGCCATGACATCCAGCTCTCTCCTCTGCTTCACCAAGCCGTTTGCCCAAATTACAACTAGAAAATTTTAGCCGGCTTGCCACTAAGAACCCATCTGCTGGGGCGAAGCCCAAACTTCTTGCATCTTCCTCTAGCTGCCATTGACGACCAACTGAAAACCCATCCGGCCTTCAAGGCATTCCAACCAGCAGGCTGGAAAAGCTTCTGTTGAAGATGCTGTTGAAGAATCTGGTGCTGGATCTCCAGATAAACAGCTCGAGAGGAAAATTGATGTTGAAAACAACGATGCGAAGCCAGAAAGACCAGCAAAACGGGCTTCCTTTAGCCCAAATAGGCAAAATTCCCCTTCTTCGGTCGAAGTTAATAGGCAAATACCAGGAGGAACATGTCAGATTAATTCCTGTGCAAGGTCTGTGGAACTGGTGAATGCAGAGATTTCAGATGCCTGTTCAATGGAGGGATGTAGCGTTAAGAGGAAACAAGCGAGAGCGGCTATGTAAAAGGGGGGCACTTCATAGGAATCCCACATCGGATTGCACAATGGAGTGGAGGGCCCCTCACACGTCTATAAAATGAGGCTCCACTCCTCCCAAAAAATGACCCCATACCCCACACACAACCCCTTGGGTGGGACCCATTTTGTGGGACCCCGTAGCAAGTGGGTGGGACCCATTTTGTGGGACCTGTAGCAAGGAGGTGGGGCCAAGTAATAAAATTTTCTATTATGTGGAGATTTTGCTCTCCATATTTGGGTGATGTAAATTTTATTTTATTGCTTTATGGTTTGTAGTGCTTCGTAGTTGTTAATTTTTAGTTTTAATTTTTAGATTAGATTTACTGCTTTATTTTATGCTTTGTTGCTTTATGGTTTGTAGTGCTTCGTAGTTGTTAATTTTTAGTTTTAATGTTTAGATTAGATTTACTGCTTTATTTTATGCTTTGTAATTTTTAGATTAAATTTAATGTAATTCTCTTTCCTGCTTTAATAGTTAAATTTCATATCTTTTATTGCTTTCTTAGAATAGTTTTAATTAAGTTGTTAGTTAATTTCTTTTAGCTTCTTGTCTCCTTTTCTTTTCTCTCAAATTTCTTCTATTTTCATATTTCTTTTCTCTTTTCTCTCTTTCTCTCTCTAATTTCTTCTAATTTCTCTTTTCTTTTCTCTCTCTTCTCTTTCTCTCTCTCCTCTTTCTCTCTTCTCTCTTTCTCTCTTTCTCTCTCTTCTCTCTTATCTATCTAATTTCTTCTATTTTCTCTTTTCTTCTCTCTCTCTCTAACGTCTCTCTCTCCTCTCTCTTAATTTCTTTCCTTTTCTTTCTCTCTCTTCTCTTTCTCTCTCTCCTCTTTCTCTCTTCTCTCTTTCTCTCTCTTCTTTAGACCTTCTTTTTTCTCTTAAAAACAATTCAAAACTACATCGCCTCTCTGTGGATTCGACCCGACTCACCGTTATTCTACACTATCACCCGCATAGTGATAGCTTTAATGTGTTTCGGTTAATTTTAATTAAACTGGTGATCACAGTGCTCTTAACAAAAAACACTTGGTGCGCATCACTCCGTATATTAAAATTCATCATAATTTCACTTAAGCATAATCCTTAAATCCAAAAATTATGAGATTAATATATCATCATTCCAACATCATAATTATCATAAACATTCATCCCAAATCATCATTTATCAATATTGGAGCATTATTTACACACGTCATATGTTATCTTCCCGAATGCTCTATTCTTGCTTCAAATTTTTGATGTTTTGGCATAATTCTACTTTGGCATTATAATCATACTTATTTTCTCATGCTTAGGCATTATCTAAGTATGATTTTACCCTACTTAACATCCAAAAGAAATTTAGGCAGAATTTACTTACCCAAAGTGAAGATATCCTCCTTTCTGTCACATGTTTCCTCTTGAACCTTCTCTTTAACCCCTCTCTAATGGCCTAGAACGATTTTGGGAGTCGAAAAACTTGGATTTCTCAAGCTTAGGTTGAGAATGGAGTGCCTTGGACGTTCTCACCTTGCCCCTATTTATAGGGTTGAATTTTTCATTAATTTACAATTTACCCACTTTGCCTGAGGATTAAATTCTAAATATTTTTTTCCAATTTCCATGAAATGTGTTGAGCCTTGTGCAGCCACCCTACAGCAGCTCAAGCCCCCCTTAGCAGCCCTATTTATCTATGATTTTTTTATTCATTAAAATTAATTATTTTTAAGCTAATTCATCTCAATCGTTGGTTTTTGATAAGATTGATTTTGGACCATTGGATTTTGGCCTAAAAGTCAAGCCTCAAGCAACCATTGAAGCTTTTCATTAATTATTTGATTTTTTTAATTAATTAAAATTAACAAAGTCAAACTTGAAATTAATGAAAGAGCAAAATTGCTTTTTGATCTTCTAATGATGTTTCATCTTGACCTCTGATTCATGATTTTTGTTAAATCCTAAACCATTCATCATGTTCATCATAATATTTTGGCCATTCATAAAAAATTTCATCTCAATCCGACGTCCGGATTGCAATATATTAATTTTTCTTCATTTTCTTCACAAAAACCCATAAAAATCTAAGAATTATTATTTTACTCTAAAAAGCACTTTTGTCCTTTAGTGGGAAGCTTCCTTTTTCGTCTTTTATGATTAAGTTAATCCAAAGTGATTAACTTAACATATTCCTTAATCCCATATTTACTATTCATGTTTCACTATTCACGTTTACTATTCATCCGAATTAACATTCCATAATTAGCTATTTAATCTTCCAATGTCATATATCATTAATATATATTTCATATCATTATATTACCCAGGGTTTATAACCCTAGGGTTTCATACATGTTCCTAAAATTGGGGTTTCACAATCCTCCCCTCTTTACAATAGGTTTCGTCCCGAAACCTGTCTTACTTGAAATAATCCATCACGCTTCTGCTGTGCAACTTTGATATTTCTCATCTTATAATATCATCAATCATTGATCATTAATCATCAAATAAGTCATAGCATCATATCTCATAAAGAGGTTAGTATTAACCACTTTTCATTCCATATACACATGACATGCATGTGTAAATAAATTTGATTTTATAGCAAAGAATCATCTTTGCATCAAAATATTCTCTATTCATTAATTTTTTACTTTTGCTAACTTCGTCTATAGTGTCTACAACTAGGTTATACTAGTGTAGACTATTGACTAAGTCAATATAAAATATTTCTTTCCTTATCCTCCTTTCCAGTTTCTGTAAATCGGAAATGACCTTTATCATCCCTTTCATCATTATCGTGGAGACATAATCCTCTCGCACCTATCTTCAAATGCATCAAGATTAGAAATTTATCCCAAACAATTTCCTTTCTTCCTTGATCCTTGACATTCAAATTCTATATCATGATTTCTATTTCTTCCATTCATTTATTCTTTCTACATCTATCTCCCAATCATTGTTATGATATAACTTCCTGTGGTATCATACCTTTTCTTACTTTTCATTTACTCTTTCCATACTCATCTACCATTCCTTGATATGATATCATTCTTGTCTCATCATAAAAAGCATCATAGTTTCATAAACATATAGATCTAGATATTATCTTTGTCTATCTATCAATTCATATTCTAATACCAACTTTTGTGGTATCACACCTTTCCTATCATCCATAATTTTTCCCTTTCCATACCTATTTACCAATTTTTGCTCTGATACCAATTTCTGTGGTATCTAACATATCCTTTCATCATCCTTTATTTTTTTCTTCTCTCGCCTATTTACCAACCCTTGCTCTGATACCAATTTCTGTGGCACCCCGAACCGGGCGTCCACATAGTCCTTACTCCAAGATTTTGTCAATTGGTAAACGTGACTCAAGATTGTTCCCTAATCACGCGGCGGGTTATTAATTGGATCTCATCCAATATATATATTTTTTCTTTCTTTTTCTTTTCTTTCATCTCATAAACATATACTCATCCTCATTCATAATGGACTTATCATATCATCATAAATCATCAACTTCTCATATTATTCATAACTTCATAATTTTATACAACCTATGTCCTTTTTCATCATATCTCATTAGGGCATCTATTCATACAAAAATCTACTAACCTTTGTAGATTTTTCTTTTCCTTTAGCAACACATGCCCTTCATCTCTTGGCTTTTCCTACACTTGTCTGAGGTTGGAAAAACAAAACATGAGTCGAAACTCAATAAGAAAATATTTTTCTTTCATTTAAATGCATTTCTCTCCATTCGATAGAAGACACTTACCAAGTGATCAACTACCAACAGAATAAAAACCTTTTCGTAAACTATTTTTAGAAACCTTTCCTAAACCATTCATGAAAATCATTCTTGTAAACCATTCGTAAATGCATTTCTCTCCATTCGATAGGAGACACTTAGCAAGTGATCAACTATCAATGGAATAGAAACCTTTTCATAAAAATCATTTCATAAACATTGAATGTGCAAATGCTTCCTTTCTATTCATGACATAAACCTTCGTGTGCGGGTACGCTAGCATAGGGAACATCTCACATAGCATGGTCCAATACGCCGGCTTTCTCCGACTTAACCTCATCAAGGGGAACCTCTCTTCCTCTTGACGCCTACATGGTCTCCTATATGCATGACTTTTGATTTCCCCGGTATTATATACCTCTTACACCTAGTGACTTGTCATTCTCATGTAGAGAATTATTTGCACAATCCCTTAAAAACATCATTTCAAATCCATGCTTTCCTTTTCAATCCATGTATGAAAATGCAATGCATTCATTTACACATAACATTCCTTTGCGTCCACCTCTTGGGAGGATGCTGCCGGCACATAGTGTTAGAATCAATGGCAACATAAGCAAAGTCTATGTTTTGATAATTAACAATTCAATTTGAGTAAGTTGTGGTTACTAACATGTTTTATGAAAATATTTAAAGGATATAAAAATGAAAAATATGAAGTCCGACAGGTCAAGTCGATTTTCAAGTCGACTCAGGCATCGACTTAGGTTAAGTCGATCCCCAAGTCGACTCCGGATGCGACTTCAAATGGGATTTTATGGCCACCACTGAAATTTGATCCAAGGCAGGCAAAGTTGCAGAGCAAAGTCGACTCCAGCATCGACTTCAAAAGGGATTTTATGGCCAGCGCTAAAATTTGATCCAAGGCAGGTGAAGTCGCAGAGCCAAGTCGACTCCATCTACGATTGGTGAAGTTGCAGACCCAAGTCAACTCCAGTATCGACTCCAAAGAACCCAAAATCTCCAGCACTGAATTTGGAAATTCAAGAAGTGAAGTCGCATACCCAAGTCGACTTCGCATACGACTTGAGTGAAGTTGGAACCCAAGTCGACCCAAACATTCGACTTGGAACAAAATGAAGATAAACCAAGTCCAGGACAAGCAGATTTGCATGAACAAAACAATCTAGATCAAGGAATACTCATTTGGACATTTCTATGAACTCCAAGATTCAAATATTTCAACTTCAAGACATGAAGTTAAAAGATTCCAAGAAAAGATGAACATACTGAGTTTCAAGTAAAAGAAATCAGTGGAAGAACAACTAATGTGAAGAATATCAAGCAACCAAGGTCACTTCCAAGGAGTTCAAGTTCATCAAGAAAATACAAAATGTGAAGTAGCACCCGAAGTCGACTTCACCTGCGACTTGGGTCAAGTTTAGGACCAAGTCGACATGAGAAGAAACTTAAGATTTTTGCTTAGAACCGAAGTCGCACCCCAAGTCGACTTCAGTATGCGACTTGGGTGAAGTCGCACCCGAAGTCGACTTCATCTGTGACTTGGGTCGTAACGGTCGAAAAAATTCGAACGTTGGCGCATTAAATGTGCGCCACCTACCTCCAAACGTTTGAATGTACTCCATCATTATAAATATGCATTCAAGTGAACGTGCTAAAAGAAGAGATAGAGCATTAACTGTGATTCAACTACCATCATCTTCAAGCGTTAAGTGATCAACACAAGATTTCAAGGGAAGAACGAAACTCAAACTTCCTGCATGCTTTAACGTTATTCAAAGCTTTTCTTCTACAAGTTCTTCCACGAGCTGAATCTGCCTACACAACCTGTAAAGTGTAGAACTCTTTATTTGATTCATTGTTTGTATATGATACTTGGTTGATATTTGTGTTTCGAAACAAGTGATAGCAAAGTAGCGTTGTGAATCGAGTGAGACTCGTCACCTACTTGTGCTGTGATTTGTGTATGCCCCCTAGAGCTGGAATCTAGAAGAGAGCTGAGGCTCTATTTGTATTTGTGAAATACATAGTAGAACCTAAGTCACAAGGGGTGTGAGCTTGGAAGAGTGGAGTAGAGGAGGTTGCCCGAACCACTATTAAAACTTGTCTATTGCTGTGATTTGCATTTATGTTTTTATTGTATTATTACTCTCCATATTTTCCATTTGTTTCATTAAGGGGACTGAACTAAACCGGGGTAAATTTTCTGTTTAAGTGAAAAATTTTAAATACCCAATTCACCCCTCCCCTCTTGGGTAATTGCCATAAACTCGGGATCAACACACAGCCCATACCACTCGGCAATAGTGAAGGGAGACCCTCTGATCCGCTTTCTAACTCCACCAAAGTCTCTTCATTATACATCATACATGTGCACATGTCCATGAACATCACATGACATCAATATGCCCACATGACTTTTCGTAAAAACTCATAAACATTTATCATTTCAAAACATTATAGGAATGACCACCCTTAAACACATTTTATAAATACTTGAGAATAAAATATATTTTCAAAAGGGTTTGCTTGCTTACAATGAAGCAATAAAATCACATTTTCAAAGTTGTACTTGCTTACCTCCTCAGTCCGTGTCCTCAACCTTCTCATTTCCTCTTCCTATACAAGGAAATTGTATATTTTATCCATCTATTCCATGTCTTAGATTGTTTCCCATGCATGCTTTATGATCGCATATTATCTCATTCCTATAGAGGTTAATCTTATAAAGATACTTGGTCATTACCTCCTTATATGGATTTTTTTATCCATAAATCCCTTTAAAAATTCCATCTATATATTCTTTAGGATATAAATACTAATCTCATTTTTTTTTACCCAATTTATGTTTTTATTGTTCATGGTACTGTTTATCATTACTGTTTACGATCACTGTTCATGGGTTACTGTTCACAGCAACGTGGGTTACTGTTCATGGGTTCCAAAAATTAACATTTTTTCCAAAAATAAAAAATACCATGACGTAGCTTATGTTTAGTATATCATGGAAACATTCATGAATTTTGAATTCATCATCATTTACTTGGCCAAATAAATCATTTTTTCCGTATATTAAAATTCATCATAATTTCACTTAAGCATAATCCTTAAATCCAAAAATCATGAGATTAATATTTCATTATTTCAACATCATAACTATCATAAACATTCATCCCAAATCATAATTTATCAATATTGGAGCATTATTTACATATAGCATATGTTATCTTTCCGAATGCTCTATTCTTGCTCTAAATTTTTGATGTTTTGACATAATTCTACTTTGGCATTATAACCATACTTATTTTCCCATGCTTATTCATTATCTAAGCATGATTTTATCCTACTTAACATCCAAAAGAAATTTAGGCAGAATTCACTTATCCAAAGTGATGATATCCTCCTTTCTGTCACATGTTTCCTCTTGAACCTTCTCTTCAACCCATCTCTAATAGCCTAGAACAATTTTGGGAGTGGGGAAACTTGGATTTCTCAAGCTTGAGTTGAGAATGGAGTGCCTTGGACGTTCTCACCTTGCCCCTATTTATAGGGTTGAATTTTTCATCAATTTACAATTTACCCCTTTGCTTGACGATTAAATTTTAAATATTTTTTTCCAATTTCCATGAAACGTGTTGAGCCTTGTGCAGCCACTCTACAGTAGCTCAAGCCCCCCTAGCAGCCCTATTTATCTATGATTTTTTTATTTATTAAAATTAATTATTTTTAAGCTAATTCATCTCAACCGTTGATTTTTGATAAGATTGATTTTGGACCATTAGATTTTGGCCTAAAAGTCAAGCCTCAAGCAGCCATTGAAGCTTTTTATTAATTATTTGATTTTTTTAATTAATTAAAATTAACAAAGTCAAACTTAAAATTAATGAAAAAGTAAAATTGTTTTTTGATCTTCTAATGACGTGTTATCTTAACCTCTGATTCCTGATTTTTGTCAAATCCTAAACAATTCATCATGTTCATCATAATATTTTGGTCATTCATAAAAAATTTCATCTCAATCCGACGTCCGGATTGCAAGATATGAATTTTTTTCGTTTTCTTCACAAAAATCCATAAAAATCCGAAAATTATTATTTTAATCCAAAAAGCACTTTTGTCCTTCAGTGGGAAGCTTCCTTTTTCGTCTTTTATGATTAAGTTAATCCAAAATGATTAACTTAACATATTCCTTAATCCCACGTTACTATTCACTATTCACTATTCACGTTTACTATTCACTATTCACTATTCACATTTACTATTCACTATTCACTATTCACGTTTACTATTCATCCGAATTAACATTCCATAATTAGCTATTTAATCTTCCAATACCATATATCATTAATATATATTTCATATCATTATATTACCCAGGATTTATAACCCTAGGGTTTCATACACGTTTCTAAAATTGGAGTTTCACAGTATATCTTTGTTGCTTCATATTTTAGTCTTCAAAAGACTTCATTTGTGCAAGTGGGCTTTTGGACTTCTTGTATATCAAGCTTGGTCTTATCCATTTGAAAGTTCCTGGATGAGCTTATGTCTTGGACCTTGAATTATATTGAAGTGATGTTTCTTGAGCTAATCTTTCACCTTCGGACTTAAAAATTCTTGATTTAACCTTCTTATATCCAAGTTGAATATTTGCAATTTCACTCAAGTCGCGTGTCTAAGTCAACTTCATATGTGACTTCACCGAAGTTGCATGTCGGAGTCAACTTGGGTTGCGACTTGACTTCACCAAAGTCAACTTCATGTTGGTCCTCAGTTATGGAAAAACCGAAGAGGGAAGAGGTGAATTGGGTTCTTAAAAATATACTTTGCGTAATTAGAAGCTTAGCCCCTTGTAAATTTAATCCCCTCGATGAAACTTCCAGCGAGGTAGAATGAGAGAGTGCAGTTGAAATATAAAATACAAACAATCAAACCACGCAAAAGACAACAATATATAGTTGTTCGGGCAACCTTCCCCACTCCACTCTTCCAAGCACACACCCGTTGTGTCTTGAGTTCCACTATTGTGTAATCAATATAATATAGAACACCCGCTCTCTTCTAGTATGATTCCCGGACCCAAGTAAGGTTTATTTATATGCAATTGGCATATAAATATGAATCATGTATGATTTAGATGAATTATGAATGATTATCCTAAGCAATATTGATGATTTATTGCAATAAGGGCAAGTGATTATGAATGATGAATATAAGCCGATATGGGTCAATGTGATTAAAGAGGCTTAATGAGGATTAGAAAATATAAATATATTGAGGATAATTACCTCACGTATTAAGATTTAATTAATGAAGATTATGTGATAATTATGGATTTAAGGTAGTAAATGCTAGAAAATGCGTAACATGACGCCGAGAAGGCAGATTAAGATGAAAATTGAAAGGTAAGCACATAATTTTGTGCTTAATCATATGGAAAGGTTGGATTATGAAAATAATGATAAAATTAGGTGAAAAATCGATCATCACCATCAAAATCTAAAGATGGTTTCAAATGAGCATAAATTGAGGCAGAAAAGTCAGATTGAGACGAAATTTGAAATGAACGGTTAAAATTATGAGGTCCATGCAATAAGAGGTTTGGATTAAGCTAATGATGATGGAATATTGGTTGCATGAAAATGGGTGTATATTATGATTTTTTGTGCACCAAAAAGTAAGTTTGCATTTATGTTAAAGTAAGGTGATTAATTATATTTTTAATGGTAAAAATGAGGCGTCGAAAGGAAATAATGACACATGAATTTTATGAATTAATTAAAATGAAAAAATTCATGATAAAATCCAGTGATTAATGACATGATTTAAAGGCTAATGGATTAGCTCAAAGGAGCTTGAAAAGGTGGCCCACACATGGACGTGAAAGGGGGCTGTTTGCATGGAATTTTGATTTTTAAAAATTAAAAAATATGTAATTAACTAAACTACATGACAAAAGTGATTAATGGAATTAATTTGGGACAGATTTTGTGACACAAAATTCCAAAAGTCCAATGCACATGTGACGTTGAAAAAAATGGACAGCAACATGGAAGTTTGACAATGTGCTTGTTCAAGATATTTTTGGATTTTTTATTAATTTTTTTAATAGCTAATTGACCTCTAAATAAGCTCCTAACTAGGGTAATTAAATACCCATTAATTAAAGTAGAAATTAGGTGTGGAAAATGGCACAAAAGCTGCTGTATTTGATGTTGAATACATGAACATTAAATGGACAACTTTGGTAATGTGGACGTTCATGGATGGAAATGTGATTTTTATGATTTTGTTAAATAAGCTAAGTGGACCCTTAAGTAGGATATTACCTAGGGTGGTTAATTATCCATTAATTAAAGTAAAATGGTGTGGAAAAAATGTGCAAAAACTGCTTAAAGTGGATATCCCAGCAGTAGACAGCAATATGGTTTAATGATATGAATTTTGATGATTTTTTTAGATAATTATCTAATTTAAATGGATCAAATTTTGCTATGTCAGCAATAGGAGATAAATATATTTTAATTACATGATAAATGATGTGGCAAGTGGGACCCACAAGGCTGGAAAATCTAGCATATATATGAGTGCACGTCCATTTGGTCAAGAGTTGGAGAGAGAAAATTTTTCAAAGGAGAAAATCCCTTTTCCAACAGCTATGCATGTCCCCTTATTCCAGCAACATGAAAGGGAGAAAAAGAGAACGAAAAATGGAGAAAAAGAATGGGATTCAAGCTAGAAAAGATGGATCCAATACATGTAAGTATATTCCATGATTTGAGCTCTTCAATTCTATATTTTTATGTTAAAAATGATATGTGGATTAGCCCAAATGATTTAAGAATGATTAAGAGGGTAAAATACCCTAGATTTAGAGTATGTTGGACATTCAAAGTGGGTTGAAATGATTGCCCTAAATCTATTTTAAGAGTATGTCTTGGAACGTTCAAAGAAGGGTGAAAAAGGGTACCCAAAATGTGTATGAAGTTGCTGTTTCACAAGTAAACTAATTTTGGGTTTTAAGTATGTGTTAATACCCTAAATTTGGGTTAAGAAAAATATGATTAATTTCTGGAAATTATGGATTAGAAATTGTTGTGAATTAAGTGTCAAAACAGGCGTTGAAATGATGAAAAATGGGTTCTAATATTGCTGTTTTGGAATCCTACGATGAATGGATTAAAATTCAAAAATTAAAACCTAAATTATATGTTAATTAAGGGGTTTAATCATGCTGATTTATGACTCAAGTTTCTGATTTAAATTTTTTTAAGAAAAACATGATTTATGTGTTGTAAAATGGACGTATATGAAGAGACAAGTATGAATAAATGGTATTTGAATTATGTGAGTTGTTAAAATGCAACAATGCATGAAAAAGTGATTAAATACGTGGATTAGGTTACTGTTTTGATAAATAATGATAATCTCAAATTTTGAGATTATTATATAATGTCTAAGTTAGCAACTAAGTGCTTAAAATGAGCACCATTGTATAAAAAGTGAAAAATATGATAAAAATGATAAAGGGAGGTAATAAACCTCCAAATAATGATTTAATGAGTGATTATTATATTTATGTAAGTTTACCCTACATAAGGGTATTAAAATGAATGAATGGATGATTGATATGCATAGGCTATGTGCTAAGTATGAGTACATGACTTGAAGGACAAGTGGGTTAAGCTAAGCCCAAATGAATTTAAGTAGGTTGAAAAACCTAAGGGATATATGTATTTGAAGTTTATGTGAATAAATGAAATGTTATTTTCATTTATTTAGGCAAAGGCAAAGGAAAAGAATGGAAGAAGGGAATTATGGCAATCTCAGGTAAGCAAGCGAACTTTTCAAATTATGGATTTTTCTCTATATGTTGAAATGATGATTATGTCAATGTTTTTAAGATTATGTTTTAACGAATGGGCAAACACAAGTTTTAAAAATTGATGGCTTTAATGAAAAGCCACAAAGTTTTGAAAATGTCGGCTTTAATGAAAGGTCGTAAGTTTGGAAAAGGATGACTTTAATGAAAAGCCTTAAGATTTGCTTCATGGGAAGCAAGTGACAGTTTTTAAGATAAATAATTTATCACAAGTGTTGCCAAGGTTGGGAATGCTTTATGTTAATGGAATTGAGAAATTTGCTTATGAGTAAGCAAGTTCTCCATGACGATTGTTTTAAAGGATTTTATTGATTTATGTTGATGGTTTTAGGAATTTTCTTTTAAGTAAGCAAGTTCTTTATGATGTTATTTCAAAAGTATTTTATAAGAAAAAGGGAATTTTTCCCTTTTTCACAAAGTAATTTTAGCAGATAAGATTTGATTTTCTCTTATGATGTTTTACGATAAATAGCTAAATTTATAAAAGAAAAAGAAAAAATGATTTGATTTATAGAAAAAGATTGATTTTTCTATGTTATGATAATTAAATATAAATGTTGATTTGGACAGAATCCATACGTCTTGAAATGATATTCGAAAAGTTTTGATTTCCTTTAGATAAGAAAATCTATGATAAAAATGTCTTCAAAAATGTTTATACGAATGTTGTTGAATGGGATTTAAGGATGACCAACCTAATAAGTTGATTTTATAAATGGTTTGATTTCGGGTTGCTAAATGGCATGCAAAAGACTATGCAATTCCCCTTTATGTAAAAATGGTATAATAGATATGTGGATAATAATTTAATCATCAGGGTGGTTAAAAAGGGGATAGCATAATTGCATAACTTTTGCGAGCAAAAAGGGCCTGAAATGAAAATCAAGAAAATATTAGAAAAATACATGGTTTATTTTTGAAAATCCAAAAGTTTTGGAGTTAGTTTATAAGGGTTTTAAGATGTATACGTTTCAAATGTTTATCAAAATATTTTACTAAAAATGGTTTTAAAAGAATTTAAGGAAGGTCATCATAAAACTAGATTTCAAATGACAACTTGTTTAAAGTGGGTGCACTCGCTTTACAAGTTGACACGGACTGTGGTCTGTGACGTATTTTTCAAAATAACTTTTTTTTTAAGATATAGACTTCAGTCTATGATGTTTTGTGAGTATGGATGCAGACTACGGTCTGTGATCTCGGTTTAAAAGGTCATGGGCTGCGGTCTGTGATACTTTAAACCAAACAAACTGTGGTCTGTCAAGACGATGTATGGTGCACCAGTACACGAAATAAGCCGGTTGTAGAGCACGGTCGGGATGGCTGGGGCCCACTCTACATATGACCAAGTCGCTAAGGGATGACAGGAGGTTAACGACGCCCTCCTTGAGATGGGAGCAGGATGAAAGAACAGCCGCTTGGATAGCGTGCTGTTAAGTATGGATTCTCTTACAAAAGGTAGAGTGATCATTTGCTAAGTGTCACTACTGGATGGAGAGAAATACATTTGCTTATGTTTTGTTTTTGAAAATTCCAAAGATTGGGACATGAAAGTATATTTTTATGATAGTTATCCTAAAGGGATTTTTATGAAATGATTACCCTAAAAATGGGATGTTTTACACAAAAGTGTAAATAACAGGAATGAAAGGAATTGTTTTTAAGCAAATGCATTTATGAAAATGAATTATGTATTTTATATGCCTTGTTTGTTATAAACAAGCCCCAAGTCGGGGATTATGAAAAGGATTTATGTGAAACTTGATTTTGGACATAAGAATGTCCATTTCTAAAGGATTTAAATGGTAAATGTTGATGGACATGAGAATGTCCAATGCTCAAGTATTTTGATGGAATGTGTTTTAGGACATATGAATGTCCATTGTCCAAAAGTTATGTTAAAAATGTTTTGAGACATTAAATGTCTCTTGGCTAAAGGAGTTTAAGATGAAAAATGTTTTTGGAAATAGAAATGTCCTTTACCGAGAAAGGCTTATGTGTATGATGTTTTTAGGACATGATAATGTCATTCTCTAAAAAGGAGTTATGAGAAAAAATATTTTGGACGTAAAATGTCCACTAATGAAAGATGATTTTATATAAATGTCTTTGAACATTAGAAATGTTCATATAAGGCTAAAGGAAATTAATTAAAGAAAGTGAAATGTATATGTTTTTCCTTAACAAGCCCAGACGTGGCTTGTAAATGATTTTAAGAATGATGTTTTATGAAAATGTTCAAGGATATAAAACTGTCGTTATGAACAAGGATTTTATGATAATGTTTTAGGACATACATATGTCCTCAAGTAAAAAAGTATTCAAGATGTTTAAGAAAAAGGTTTTAAAGGAAGTCTTGCCCTAAAAGATAAAATGCTTGCTTACTGAGTTGTCACTCACGTTTTGTTTGTCCAAACTTTAGACAGGTACCGGGGAAACTCATGAGGATGCAAATCTAAGCAATGAAGGAAGGTAGATAATGGTAGTCATGATGTATGGATAGCATGACTTAAAGTTCTAAGGTATGTGGATGTGTATGTGAACTTAACTAGAATTTTAAGTTCCATGTGATTTAATGATTGAATGTATGTATGTATACAATGTATATGTTATGATTTAGTCAAGGAGACTTTTATTGTAGAAAAGCATGATGAATGCTATGGGTGAAATATGAAATTTTATTACAAGTATATTGATGCTTGTATGATGAAAGATGTAATGTGGAGTGAAATGAATGATGGTAGATAAACGGAATGAATCAGAAAAAAATTGGACGAGATCCAATTAAGAACCAGCCGCGTGATCAAGACAACAATCTTGATTCATATTTACCAATCAATAAGGTCTTGAGGTAAGGAAGTGACGTCTCGGTTTGGGGCGCCACATCTAGATTCTAGCTCTCGGGGGTATATACAGTCTCAGCACAAGTAGGTGATGAGTTCCACTCCAATCACACACTACTTTGCTCTCACTTGGTTTTAGTCTCCAATACTAAACCAAGTGGGAAAAATAAATGATAAAAAAATAACAAGATTTCTACACTTTACAGATGTGTAGGCAATTTTAGGCACGCAGAAGAACTTGTAGAAGTAGTTGAAGATAAAGCAGTTCAGCTCTCCGCAATTGAATGCAATGTTCTTCTTGAAAAAACCTTTTTAGATCACTTGAATACTAGAGGATTAGGAAGGTAAGCTTAATCAATGCTCATTCAACAACTTTCTCGTTCACTTGAAGCTCCTTAAATAAAGGGAAGTAAATTCGAATATTTGGTGGTAGGTGGTGCGCATTTAATGCGTCAACGTTCGAATTTTTTCGACTGTTGCGAGCCAAGACGCACTTGGAGTCGACTTGGGATGCGACTTCGTCCAAGTCGTAGATTGAAGTCAACTTCGGGTGCGACTTCGCCCAAGTCGCTGACTATAGTCGACTTTGGGAGCGACTTGAACCTTTAGCTTCCTACTCAAGTTCCATGCTCAGATTGACTTGGTCTCAGACTTAACTCAAGTCGCAGGTGGAGTCGACTTTGGATGTGACTTCACCAGTTATATGTCTTGTTGGAACTTCAAAACTTTGCTTGCGATCTACTTGTATGTTTGGCCTTTATTTCTTCTCTTTTCAAGTACTTGGATCTTCATTTGATATTCTTGTCCTTGATATGTATCATGATGCTTGGATTATAAATACCTTAGTCTCTTGATAGAAATCCTCTTCAATGGCCTTGATTCATGGTTGTCATTTGCCTCTTGATTTTGATTTCCATTTAATAAAGAGTTTTAGAAGCAATTTGATGTTGATTTATACTTAAGTCGCAGACTTACGTTGACTAGGAGCACACTTCAACCAAGTTGCATACTGGGGTCGACTTGAGATGCGACTTCACCTAAGTCGCATAATGGAGTCGACTCGATGTGCGACTTAAGTCTGATATTTTCAAAGTTTGTAGCCGAGGCTCACCCAAGTCGCAGGTGGAGTCGACTTGGGATTACGACTTCACCTAATTCGCAAGCGAAGTTGACTTCAGTTTGGACTTTGTCTGTCTTGTAGTCCTAATTTGGCACTGTCAATTTTGGGGCATTTGAAGTCGATCCTGGAGTTGACTTGGGTATCGACTTGACTTAAATCGATGCCTGAGTCGACTTGGCATACGACTTGACCTGCTATCCTTTTAAACTTTGATTATATGAACCTTGGCATTACTTAGTAACTGTTCCGGCCTCGTGAAAAATCATTACTTGGTTAAAGATAAAATTGTTTTCATGCGGCTTTGAGAATAAATGCTTAATTAATTTCCCAGCAAAATTTTAAAGCATCCAATTCTTTAACCGAGTCCGAAAAATGCATCACAGAAATATTTTGCATTGTGTTCCACATTCTGATTTTACATCTCTAACGAGAAAACCCTTGATTAAAAGAGCTGAATACAATGGTCCATAAAAAAAATGCTTAACAATAATGAAGTGCGTAGAAGATCCTTCTACGTCTTTACAAGTGCACGAAAAATCGTGTCTAACAAAAATATAAAGATAAACGAGTACACTTCGCCCCGCGCCGTGACTCGAATGTGAGGTACATGACGCCACGCGCCATGCCTTAAATGTGAGGTTCATGACGCCACGCGCCATGACTTGAATATGAGGTACATGACGCCACGCGCCATGTCTTAAATGTGAGGTTCATGACGCCACGCGCCATGACTTGAATATGAGGTACATGACGCCACGCGCCATGACTTGAATATGAGTTTACGCTTAGCCCGTCGACCAGCGATGACTCGGTTTGGGAACTAGTGAGGGGCCCGTCGGCTACACTAGTGACCCTACACAGCAGACTAAGTGCGCTCTTAGCTTCTGGATTTACACAGCAGACCAGCGTGTCCCGCTTTCAGCTTCTGTATTTATACAAGAAACCAGCGTCTCCCGCATTCAGCCTCTGGATTTACACAGCAGACCAGCGTGTCCCGCTTTCAGCTTCTGTACTTATACAAGAAACCAGCGTCTCTCGCTTTCAGCCTCTGGATTGAACAATTGGGTGGTTTTACCAAGAAATGGATTCAACCGAATTTAAAAAGTATGTTTGGGTCATTTTTGACCTATTAAAAAGGTTTGGGCCCCAACTGGGCTTGTTGAAAAGAGTTTGGGCCTTCTTGGGCTTTTTGGAGATTTTTGTGCCATCTTGGGCTTTTTTGAGATTTTTAGGCCATCATGGGCTTTTTGGAGATTTTTAGGCCATCATGGGCTTTTTGGAGAGTTTTGAGCCATCTTGGGCTTTTTGGAGATTTTTGGGCCATCTTAGGCTTTTTGGAGATTTTTGTGCCATCTTGGGCTTTTTGGAGATTTTTAGGCCATCATGGGCTTTTTGGAGAGTTTTGAGCCATCTTAGGCTTTTTGGAGGGTTTTGAGTCATCTTGGGCTTTTTGGAGGGTTTTTTGGGCCATCTTGGGCTTTTTGGAGAGTTTTGGGCAATCTTGGGCTTTTTGGAGAGTTTTGGGCAATCTTGGGCTTTTTGAAAAGTTTTGGGCCATCTTGGGCTTTTTGGAGGGTTTTGAGCCACCTTGGACTTTTTGGAGGGTCTTGAGCCATCTTGGGCTTTTTGGAGATTTTTGTGCCATCTTGGGCTTTTTGGAGGGTCTTGAGTCATCTTGGGCTTTTCGGAGGGTTTTGGGCCATCTTGGGCTTGCTCGGGCATTAAGGCTCGGATTAAGCGAAGAGGTCATATATATATATATATATTCTTTTTTGTATATATATAATAGAAAGGTACTTAGCCCTGCGCATCAACTTAACCCACTGTTTGTGGAGTATCTACTCAGGCAAAAGTACATGAAAATTCATTTTTATAATATATATATATTTTTTAAAGTCTAAAAATATATATATATATTTTTAGGGGGGGCCCATGGGGCAAATACATATATTTTTTTGAAGGCCCGCGGGACAAAATATTCATTTTTTGAAGGCCCGCAGGGCATTTATATAATCTTAGAAGTCAAAATCTTAATTTTTGGATGCGGGACATCTATGTAATTTTTAGAAATCAAAATATTGATTTTTGGATGTCTTTGAATATATATGTGTATTTTGATATATTTTTATAGAAAATACTCATATATATATTTTTATTTTTAAGGGAGAAAATATACTTAACCCGTGTGTTAATTCAACCCGCCAGTCGGGGAGTATCCACGTTGGGAAAAGTAGTTTTTGAAAATAATATATATGTATATATATAATATATACATATATATTTTTTTATTTTATTTTTAAAAGGGAAAATATACTTAACCCGTGTGTCAATTCAACCCGCCAGTCGGGGAGTATCCACGTTGGGAAAAGTAGTTTTTGAAAATAATATATATATGTATATGTATATATATATAATATAATATACACATATATATTTTTATTTTATTTTTAAAGGGGAAAATATACTTAACCCGTGTGTCAATTCAACCCGCCAGTCGGGGAGTATCCACATTGGGAAAAGTAGTTTTTTGAAAATAATATATATGTATATATAGATATATATATATAATATACACATATATATTTTTATTTTATTTTTAAAGGGGAAAATATACTTAACCCGTGTGTCAATTCAACCCGCCAGTCGGGGAGTATCCACGTTGGGAAAAGTAGTTTTCGAAAATAATATATTTGTATATATAGATATATATATATAATATACACATATATATTTTTATTTTATTTTTAAAGGGGAAAATATACTTAACCCGTGTGTCAATTCAACCTGCCAGTCGGGGAGTATCCACATTGGGAAAAGTAGTTTTTGAAAATAATATATATGTATATATATATATATTTATATATATATAATATATAAGAAAGAAACTCTCCTCTTTTTCTTTTTAACTAAAAAAAAAAAAAACTGTAGAACTCACGATTCTCTCTTCAACGCGGGAGATCTCTCTTTCTCGTCTTCGCTCTCGCTGTTTTTTTTTTGTTCTGCTTGCCTTTGCCGAACTGCAGCTATTTATAGGCTTTCGCCGGGTCTGGGATGGGTTCCGCGGCTATGGATGCAGGCTCACGCGGAACCGTCTTCCCGCGGAACTGCCTTCCCGCGGAACCATCTTCCCGCAGAACCGTCTTCGCGCGGAACCGCTGAAGTCTGAACTGTACCCACGCGGAACTGTCTCTCCACGGAATCGATGACCTTTTGCCGTGTGGTCATTTTCGCGGAACCTAATTGTCGTGAGTTCAGCGGCAAAAGTTGGCAGCTAGCTTTCTGATGCTTTTTCTTACACCACCAACTGCAACTTTCCATATCCTTGTCATAGTTCTCTGCCCACCACCTGCCATAAGCTCGACGGTATGCTTCAGATGCCTTCAAAGCCATGTCCTTGATCTGAGTAGTGAGTGCTTTGATAGCCTGCTTGTTACTGGGTGTGCCGGCAGGTTCCTTCTCTTTTAGTTCATGCAAGGAACCGCTCGATACAGGTCAGCATCTCTCTCCCCCTCTTTATTATTACTATTATTATTATTATTATTTTATTACCAGATCTCCCCATCTCCCCCGGCCACGACGCATTTCTCCGCTCTGCCGACCAAAGCACCAGACCCATGACACCAAATGCATGGATTGAAAGGAAGCAAGAGACTCGAGAACTGGAGCCCGCGTCACTAGAGCGGCTCATGGGTGTTTTCCTTCGGTGAGGAAGAGATCGTAGATGAGAGCGGCAATGGCGGCGCCGATCAGAGGACCCACCCAGTAAATCCAGTGGCTCTCCTACGACCAGCTCACCAACGCCAGCCCGAATGACACAGCTGAGTTCATGGAAGTGCCGTCGAAGGCCCCACCCGCCAAGATGTTGGCCCCCATGATGGAGCCGATGGCCAGCGGCACGATCGTGCCCAAGCTCCCTTTCTTCGGGTCCAAGACCGTTGCGTAGACGGTGCACACAGGCCCGAGCGTCATCACGATCCCGAAAGCCTGAAGGTGCTGGTTTTCGGCCCTCTGGTGGAGAAACGGAGAAGCAAGCAGGCGACGGTGGATCCGAGCAGCTGCGCATTCCAGTAGAGGATGCCCCGCAACAGGCTGATGTCTCCGCCAAGGAATGGCCAAAGGTGACGGCAGGGTTCACGTGACCTTCGAAAATGTTGGCACCAGCTGCCGCCGCCACGAACAGTCCCAGTCGCGTCGGCCCGTCGAGACTGGCTCCTTCTTCTCTGGCCATCTTGCCGTGGAGCCAGCGGTCCATTATTCATGTAGTCGTAGACCAGGAGGCGGTGAGAGTTTTCGGAGCAGAAGCCCCAAAAGCGCACCAGGTTCACATGCTGGATGCCGCCGATGGTGCATACCTCCGCTCGGAACTCCCGGTCGCTTCACCCATCGCGCTACCGGACGCAGCCCTGCAAGGACGGGACGGCCTGTAGGCGCCGCGTTTGCTTCTTTGCGCACACCCCGCAGCAGCTACGCGTGCGCCCGCCGCAGCAGCAGCAGAGCTCAAGGGGGTTGCGACCATGGCCGATTCGTACGACGGTTCGCCGCTCCGCCAGGTGATGGAGATAGGCTCTTGCTGCACGTCCAAGTCGCTGTTTGCCGCCGCTGCGGCCTCTCCTACTTTGACCTTGATCTCGTCTCCGCTCTCACCACCGTCGGACTCGCCGCCTCTGTTGCCAGTAAGCCCGTCGATCCGCCTCCCATCTGCTGCATCTGGCTCCGTGAACGAGGTCCTCGCTTCGATGAGGCAGCTGCAGCTGAGCAAGGCGAAATCGGCGCCTGCTTCGTGGGTTATGCAGTTCGGGCTGTCGCCAAGAGGTTCGAATCTGCGTCCGACGTTCAGCAGTCTTCCGTCGACGCCGACTGCACCCGCAACGAGTGTTGCGTGGTTGGATGAGTGGGGCAGAGGCCGCATCGCGGAAGAGCCAATGGAGAGGGTTGAATCCGGAAGAAGGAGAAGGACTTTGATGGAGAAAAGCGTCTGGAACGGAGCTTTGCAGCGGCAAGCAAAGGTCTGCTGGCGACGGTCAATGGGGTGGACCAAGGGCGGAAAACTTTGCGCCGGAGTCGAGCGAGGGTGGCGGATGTGGTGTCACGGCCGGCGAGGATGAAACTGATGATGATGTCACGGAGAAATTCTTCGGAGTTGTCTCGCCGACCATGAACCGCGAGAGCAGATCTTGCTTCGCGTTCGCAGACTCATCTTTCTTCCGGGCGCAGATGATCCCCGCCGCAAATTCGTGGACGGTGTCCATCGACTCGCGCAGCCGCCGCTCGGAGCTGATGCTCAGCAGCCTGTTGATCCGTCAGAGAAAGGGGCACGGCGTACCGGAAGCGGCCGGCGCTGAGGTTGGTGGCGTCGTTGAAAGCGCGGGCAAAGTCAGGGGCCAGATAGCTGCTGCCGGGATCCGATCCGACGACGTCGCTGCCTCCGCCGCCGCCGAGGCATGCGGGGTCGGCATCGAAGGCGACCTCGCAGACGTTGTCGAACGCGAAGCGCTCCATCACGTCCTGCAGGTCGATGGTTTCGTCGGTGATGGCAGCTCGTTGCAGCAGAGGCAGGAGTCGGTGCTGGATCTTGAAGCGGACGGTGTCAACGACGAAATTCCGGAGAGACTTGGTGTTGAATTCGAAGCTCGCCGTCTTCCTCTGCACCTTCCAGCTCTTGTTTTTGCGGGGAGCAGCGATTTTGCTGCTGCCTTTTTTTTTATTTATGAAAAATCGTATATAAAATATATATATATCTCTTCAAATGCCCCCTCAGGAATTATGCCGTCATGGGCTATTTGTAAAGGCGTGATTCCTGACATGTTGTTTGGCAGGCTTCTCTTGACTCATGGCGTAATGAGGATTTTTTTTTTTTTTAATATGGGCCATATATGTCACAATTCTTTCTCTCAGGCAAAACACAGAGAAGAAACTGAGGGGCTCCTAGAAGCTTTGACTGAATGGTTTCGAACATCTTGTCGACCCTAACAGTAGGTGGAGCACGCCTAAATTGAGGATTCTCTTCAAAGTGATCAAATGGTTCTGAAATGACAATGCCTTTCATCGCCCCATATTTGTGCAGATCACGAGCAAGAGACCGAACATCGCAGCGAGCAGAAAAGTTTACAATAGCCCATCTTCTATTTTTTTTTTTTTTTTTTTGAGGATCCACAAGTTTCTTATCGTTGAAATTCCATCGGCGATTTCTAGGAAAGAATTCATCATTGCCAACTTTTAACTTTGGCGCATTCAAGACACGGCCTTCTTCTTGAGTGAAGTTACCATTGATCGAAACACCGCAGTCCTTCAACATTTCATCAGCACCATAGTTGCTGCTTCTTAATGCATTACTTAAAGTTTGCATCCCTTCTTGTGGTTTCTGTCGTGATTTTTCAACCAGTGATGATCTTTGCAAAGTTGATAGAGATTTAGTATACCTTTGCAATGAAACCAGAGAGCAGAGCTTGACAGGGGCGTTTTGGCTTTCCAACATTAATGCATGGCATATTTGCAGAAAACCTTCAGATTCTTCAGAGTTCTCTTTGCCTTTCCCCAATCAATTTCACCATGATTTCTAACATTTTGATTAGCCATCAGAAATTCATCAACAGGGTCAGGCCTTATAATCATTGTAGTAGACACATCAATATTTAGAGGCAAGCCCCCTTGACTGGTTCAGAATCTAGAATGAAATCCACGACAACCCAGAACTCCACCTCCAATGTCAACAAAGTTACTAGGATCATTGTGAAAAAATGACTGCCGAACCAGAAGGCAACCCTGCTTTGCAGCATGCTGCCTTAGGATTATATCTAGAACCCTTAAGGCTTCTTAAGGACTCTAGGAATCGTGTCCTCGCAGAGCATTTGCAATAGCTTTCATTGGAATTGTAGCAGCAAAACGTACCTCAACTTTGAAAGTCTTGGTCTGATACGAACGCCTTTGCCATCAATAGGTTTACCATCTTCATAAGACAGAGAAACCTTTCCGCTCAGTACCAGACCTTGCCACTGGAACTCGATTCATTGAGACTTTTTTCGCGCTTGGGGGTATGACAGGTGGGGGTGGCGGCAAAGCTTTCTCCTCAGCCTCCGTCTCCCCCATCTCCACAAGAAGCCGAGAACGGGAAAATTCTCCCCCCCTTTTTTTTTTTTTTTGACAACTGCCTTAGTTGTCGAAATATCTGATGATGATGCTCATGGCGGGGAGAATTTGACATCGATAGAGCCGTTACCTGTTTCTCCTGTAGTGAACTCCATTCGAGTTTTGAAGGAGTCCCTTCCTTCTACAAGGGAGGCTGTAGAGATTCTTTTGCTGTATGACTTTCTTTGTAATTTCATGGATAGTATCTTTTTAAGTAATTCCCATTCACGGTTGCTTTCATTTGATTTCCGCAATTAACAACTTCATATGTGCCATTGCCATGGACTCTCTCAATGATGTAATGCCCTTCCCATTTAGGCTCGAATTTGCCGGTAAGTTTGCCCCCGGCCATAAGCTCTGTGCGTAGCTTTAGCACCAAATCTCCTCTTTTGAATGAGCGATGCCTCACGACTTTATTGTATGCTTCGACCATTCGAGCTTGATAGAGTTCGATCCGTTGCCGTGCTTGAACTCGTTTTTCGTCTAGTGCCTCGAGCTCGTCGAAGCGAAGTTTGGCTTGTTGTTCAGTAGTTAACCTAGAATGGATGGCAACCCTTAAGGATGCTAACTGAATTTCCACTGGTAAAACTGCCTCCGCGCCAAAAAGTAACGAATATGGTGTTGCTCCCGTTGCAGTTCGATATGTGGTTCTGTAGGCCCACAATGCTTCGGGTAACCTCTCGTGCCAATCACGCTTATTTTTCACAGTGGTTCTTTTGAGGATTCGAATAATATTTTTGTTAAATGCCTCTGCTTGACCATTCCCTTGTGGGTAATAGGGCGATGAGAACACTTGTTTGATTCCAAACCTTCGGCATAACTGATTTACTTTATCGTTTTTGAATGGCGTGCCATTATTTGAGGTGATTTGATAGGGAACACCGTAACGGTAGATGATTTTGTGCTTGATAAATTCAACCACCTCTTGTGCTCGGACTCTCTTGTAAGCTTTAGCTTCTGCCCATTTGGAGAAATAATCCGTAGCGGCTAAAATATATAGGTGTCCTTTAGATGACGACGGGTTTATCAGACCGACAATATCAAAGCCCCACCAAGAGAAGGGCCACGAGATAGGTGCTGGAGACATTACTGAAGCAGGAATATGATAAATATCTCCATGCATTTGGCAGGCTTCACAGGATTTCGCAAAATTGATGGAGTCTTGGACCATTGTGGGCCAATAATAGCCCAACATTTTGATCCTATGATAAAGACGACGTCCAGATTGGTGGGCGCCGCATTCGCTGGAGTGCGTCTCTTGAAGAACCTGACAAATATCATTCCCGTCGATGCAGCGAAGCCAAAGCCCATCAAAAGCAATCCGATACAAGTTATCTTGAAACACGGTATATCGCAAAACAGCCTTTCTCAGTGACTTCCTTGCACTTGGATCATCTGGTTCAATACCGTATTTGAGGTAATTGATGATAGGGATGCGCCAATCATCATTGTTTGTAGTTACCTCGGATACGCACCGTCCAATTTGATTTACTTGGAGCTCTTCGTCATCTTCTAGTCTTTGTACTCGAATTTTCATGTCATCAAGCTCATTGAAAGCAAGGATACTGGCTAACTTTGATAATGCATCAGCAACTACATTTTTTGACCGAGGAACATGCTCAACCGAAACAATTTCGAATTTTGCCAATAAAGTTTGAGCTTTGTCATAATATTTTCGCAAATGGGGCTGATGTACTTCGTATTGATTATTTAACTGTTTGATAACCAATTCAGAGTCCCCAAATATTCGCACAAATAAAATATCTGATTGCAGAAGAAGTTCCATGCCGATGAGTAAGGCCTCGTACTCAGCTTCATTATTTGTTGTGCTTCTTCCAAGAAAATATGAGTGCGGGAATAAGTCTTTATGAGGGGAGACTACGACAATTCCAACACCAGCTCCGGATGGCTTGGAAGCGCCATCGAAATACATTTGCCACATTGGATCATCATTTGCGTAGAAAACCTTCTCATCAGGTAGGTTTTCTAACATGGGAAATTCTTCTTCAAGAGGATGGGCTGCTAGGAAATCTGCCAATACTTGCCCTTTCACCGCCTTTCGTGGCACATATTTGATATCAAACTCAGATAGCAGAAGTGACCATTTTGCTAGGCGTCCTGAAAGCATTGGTCTAGTGATCAGGAACTTGAGGGGATCAGCCTTCGATATAAGTATGATCTGATGCGCGAGGAAGTAATGTCTTAGCTTTTGTGCCACAAAAACCAATGCTAGACAAATCTTCTCGATCGAGGAATAATTGCATTCAGCTTGCAATAATCGTCGACTGAGATAATAGGCGGCTTGTTCTTTGCCTTGGGCATTTTCTTGTGCGAGCAATGCCCCCAGTGATTGTGGGCTGGCAGCAATATAGAGAATGAGTGACTTTCCTTTTACTGGAGTTGTCAAAACAGGAGGATTTTGCAGCAATTCTTTGATAGCTTCAAAGGCCTGTTGGCATTTCGCGTCCCATTGAAAAGTCGCATCTTTTCTCATTAACTTGTGAAAGGGCTGGCAGCGGCCGGACAAGTTGGAGATGAAACGCCGGATATACGACAATTGGCCTTGCAGACTCCTAAGTTCTCTGAGATTTCGTGGAGGCGGCATATTTTGAATTGCTTCCGTTTTGAGTGGATCGACCTCGATTCCTCTTTGGCGGATTATGAACCCGAGGAATTTCCCAGATGATACTCCGAATGTACATTTGAGAGGATTCATCTTGAGATCATACTTTCTTAGGCGCAAGAATACCGATCTCAAATCTTCTTTATGCTTATTGTGACCTTCAGATCTTACAACCAGGTCATCGACATAGCACTCAACATGTTTGTGTAACATATCATGAAATATATTTTACATAGCCCTTTGATAAGTTGCGCCAGCATTCTTAAGACCAAAAGGCATGACTTTGTAGCAAAAGACACTCATCGGTGTTCGAAATGCTGTTGCGGCTTCATCTGCTGGAGCCATCTTGATTTGATTATATCTCGAATATCCATCCATAAAGGAGAACGTGTCGTACAGAGCTGTGCTGTCGATTAGCACATCAGTGAAAGGAAGAGGAAATTCATCTTTAGGGAATGCTTCGTTTAGATCTCGAAAATCTACGCATATGCGGATCTGCCCATTTTTCTTTTTGACAGGAACAATGCTAGAAATCCATTTTGGAAATTTGATTTCCCGAATGAATTCAGCATCAATGAGTTTTTCAACTTCCTTGATGATTTGTTCTTCGAGCTCTGGTCGAAATCTTCTCGGGGCTTGCTTGACTGGCTTTTTATCCCGCGTAATATGCAGATGATGCATTGCAATAGCGGGGTTGAGACCTGGCATTTCAGAATACCCCCAAGCAAAAACATCTTTAAATTCACTTAAAAGCCGCCTCAGCGCCACCTTTTCTTTGTCGGCCAAGTTTTTGGCAATAAAAATGGGTCTCGGGTCCTTTTCAGTCCCGAGATTGAATTCCTCAAGTACGTCAATAGTAGGCTGCCCTCCATCCTCAATCGCAGGTGGAGCATCCTCTGGTTCCATTAATGCCTCTTCATCATTGTTGGAGTCATCACTTGTGGAGACGCAGTAGGTGGTGGCGAAGTTGCCGTCTTCTTCTTCTTTATACCCAAGGCCAAGTCGTTTGTTTCCCTTTTGATAACCAGGGGGTCTTTCGGATAACGGGATAGGGATGTCACTTCCGAGGCCTGATAAATGTGGTTCATCGGGATAGAACCCCATCAAATCTATAATTTTCTTGCTTTCTCTGCTGTAGCGATGGAAATCCCATTTCTTTAGCTTAGCCGTGGGCAAACAAGAGGATTTATTAGGGCTACCGTAAACCTTGCCATATTGCTTTATGAAATGTTTTTGGGCAAATTTTTCATCTTGAGGTTCCTGCACACTTGGAGCAGATACATTAAACCCCACGAGCATTGCTAAAACCTCATCGAGCGTTTCCTTAGGTTTTTGATTTTGGTGAGCGGCCTCAGTGGCCATTCCGTCACTCTCACAGCAAAGTGACTTGGCTTCCTCATTGGCCTGATTCCGGAATCTCCGAAGAGCTTCCAGATCCACCTCAAACCTAGGGGAATTGGCTCGAGGCGGTTTAGCAACCTTTTTCAAGACTTCGAGGTCCAAGTAGAACCGTGATCCTGCAGCAGTGTTGCTATAGCTGGTAGGAGGTGGTATGGTTGCCCCCTGTCGTTGTCGTGGTAGTGGGTGTACTGGATCGAGACTCATATTTTCAAATTTGGTTTGAAATTGAGCCCTTGGTTCTGTCGTTCCTCGTCCATGACCGCGACCTCGACCACGACCTTGACCTTCCATTTTCTCATCCTTTGAGAATATGTCTGTGCTTACTGGGGCGGGGGGAGCCTGAGATACCTCCTGCTGACCTTCGCGTGTGGTCGCTTCAACTGCTTTTATTGATGTGTTGACAGCAGATGCCAAGTCATAATACTTAGCATTAGAGTAAAATGATTCCACCGTTGCGAATGGTTTATGGTCAGCAAAAATCCTTTTTTCGACTCCATCCTTGCAGTACTTGAAGCATTGATGCACCGTTGGTGTGATTATCTTATTACTGTGGAGCCAAGGCCTTCCCAGCAGCAAGTTATATGAGGTTGGAGCATTAATCACAAAGCATGGGATTTCGGTGCAGAAATTTTCTATGCTTAGTTCCAACTCAATCAGGCCCATGGCCTTTTGAGTCCCTTGATTAAACTCGTGAATCACCACACTAGTGTCTTTTAACGCTGATTGAGAAATTCCGATCCTCCTGAGTGTTCGAAGGGGCAAGATATTAATTGCAGACCCGGCATCAATCATGATCCTGTTAACCAGTTCACCTGCTAGGTTGCCCGTAACATATAAAGGTCGGTTGTGATTAACGTCTCCAAGCAACATATCCTCATTAGTGAATGAAATGACCTCATCACATTCAGCAGCGTCGACCAGGTAAGCAAGACGGACATTTTCATCTGTCAGAGCACTCACCAGTGCATCCCTGGCTTCTTGTGACAACTGCAAGGCATCGTAAATACTGAGTCGAGCAGGGAGTCGCTTCAAGTGTCCAAGGACATCATAGCTTACTGAGGATTTTCGATGATCGGCTGATATGTGCTGCTCTGGCTGAGTACGATTTTCTTGTGCCGGGGCTTTACCCTTGTTTTCTGGTGTGATTCGACCAGATCGAAGAATTGCAAGAACATCTTCTTCAACTTGCACCATATTGCAAGAGGCAGAGTCCTGAATGTTTGTAGCCAATGTTCGTAGTACATCTGAGAAAAATGGCTATATTTTTGGAATTTCAGGAAAATACCCACTCATTGACTTGATGCACTGATGAACCATGATTCCTTCTTTATCGAATTTTTGGTTGATTATTCTGCAGTTTATCCATCTCAAAATGTAGTCGTACTGAGATTCTCCTGATAGGGGGTGCATAACTTCTATCATCTCTGGAGGGAACTCTGTCTCATATTCGTGGAATCTCAGGATAAACATATCAACGAACTCTTCCCAAGAACCAAATGCTTCTTCGGGAAGCGAGGAGATCCAGAGAAGGGCACAACTGTCATGGGCCAAGCTCAAAACAAAGTGCCCAAGTGCAAACTCTTCTGTTTGCCCCATTTGACAGACCGCCAGTGAATAATCGAACAAGTGCGGCAATGCGTACTTATGATTCTCGTGGAATAACTGAATATGCGGCCAATCATAGCTTAACTCCCCAGTTAAGAAAGGGAACACTCGAAGAATGGGCGCATCGTTTAACTGCAGCACATGCAGAACTTGGAGTTGATTTGTCCTCCCAAAACCTTCAGCGTCGCTAAAGATTGCCTCTTGTTTGAAGCCTTCATTGCCGACCCACCGGATTGCCTTTATGAAAGTTTTAGCTCCAAAGGTCTTGTACCCATTGTCAGCCGGAGGGCATACCGCATCCGAAAGGTACTTCGTGACCATTTCAGGTTCAGGCAACCATATGGCCAAGGGATCACTCCATGTACTGTCTCTGAGATAATTTACGTAATGAGCAGTAGATTCTTGACTGTATTGTATTTCTCTCAAGTAATTACTAGGGAACTGCTCTCTTTGCCTTGACAAGAAGCGGACCAAGAATGCATCTATCAAGATGACCCACTCGGTAATTTCTTCGATATGATTATCTTGGTACCAAGACATCACTGATTCCCCCAGTGAGTACCGGAAATATTCCACTCTGATTTCCCAAGATGCTGGCAGAAGTCGAGATTCTCGCAAATACGTGATGATGTGGTTTACCGGTGACATCCCAACTTCAAACTTGGTGTAGTTAGGGATAAGTACCGAGGCAGTTCTTCGCCGCTTTGCAGGCTTGGACGCAGACGCATTTATATGATAGCAAGTTTCGGTTTCTCCTTTGTTGCTATGTAGGTCCCAAAACGGACCATCCTCGGGGAACTCACGTGGAGTTATATTCTGTAATTCCTCGAGAACGTATCTTTCTTTTACTGGTCGAGGTGATCTACCAACAAGCCGTTGATAGAACGGGAGTAGCAACTCGGGCTGCAAAAAGTCCATGATCAGGAATGGTTGCACCCGTGAGGACTGCCTCAAATGCCTTGAGAAGAAAGGGAGAATGGCCTTATCCCTTATTCTTTTATCTTCTCTGCATAAATTTTTGAGACACCTTTTTGTCCGTCTTAGGCTTGGTGGTTTTCGAACCACTTCCCAATCATCCTTTTCTGCTATCTCAATTGTCACAACATTTGATGAAGCTTGCGCTGGAGGACTGAGTTTTATAACCCCCTCGTCGATGTAATCTTGCAATATTACTTGGAGATCCCAACACTTCTTAGTGCGGTGACCGACATATCGGTGGTAACTGCAATATCGCTGGTGAGAGGTGCGTCCAATTTCTTCTGGCCTTTTTGGGGCGGGCAACTCGAATAGCCCGGTCGACATGAGGTGCTAGAATAGCGTCTCCACGTCATCTTCCCCAAAGGCATATTGGATTTCCTCTCTTCGGAAGGGTCTTGCAGGCTGCTCTTTTACAGACGGCTTTGCTTTATCTGGTTGCTTCTTAACCTCCGTGGTGTTCGCAGAGGTCTCTCCAGTTTTCTTCTTCTTAAATGTAGTGGTTGTGGATGACTCCTTCTTCCAAGCTTTTTGTTGAGACAACAAATACTCTTTTCGACAAGCTTCTGTAGCTAGGGCCTGAAATGTACTTAGCTGTTCATTCATCAGCAACGAGATTTCCGTCTTGATGTCATTCCGGCAAAGGTTGACCTTCATTGCTTGAGATAGGGGTGCTTGACATCGGTTAGCGGCCCTTTGCCATCTAGTGATGTAATCTTCAACCGGCTCGTCCTTCTTTTGGGACAAGGTAGATAATTCCGATAGTTGTACTTCTCGTGTAGTATCAACGAATCGGGAGGTGAACATTTCTTTCATCTCCTCCCATGTTTGAACTGAGCCGGTTGGGAGAGATATGTACCATTGGAAAGCATCACCAGAAAGAGTATTGGGAAACATTCGAAGACAAAAATTCGAATGGTGCGCCCAATTGCCCATGGCATAGTGGAATGATGCCAGGTGCTTTAACGCGCTCCCAGTCCCATCGAATTGGATCTTTGGTGGCTTCAAATTTCTAGGTAGCAGCTCCGCTTCAACCTCTGGGGGATAAGGCCTGTTGATTGTCGTTGTAGGGACCCCAGTGAGTTGGGGTGCCTGTCGACGAAGGCATTCAGCTACAAGTTGATGCACCATCTCCTTCTGCGCAACAAACCTGGGTGGAGACTCCATGGGTGTGTTTACCCGCGCGTCTTGCGTTCGAGGGGTATTGATACGTAGGTTATTGAACTGCAGAAAGCCTTGCTCCAATTCTGCATTTTCATCTTCCTCGGTCTGCTGCCTAATTGGTTTCTCGGGCTGATGGACTGATTGACGGTTCCTTGGTGATGGTGGTTGATGGGAACCTGATGTCTTGTTGCCTTGAGTTTCCATAGCCCGTTTCATACTCTTAATCTCCTCCCTTGGCTCCTCCTTTTCCTCCGCTGCAGGGGCAGCGGCAGCAGCACCACCGCCAGCAGCAGGCGCGGCGGCAGCAACGGGAGCACCTCCGCCACTAGATCCCACGTTGGTAATGAGACTCTCGACGCTCACGTTCTGCAGGAGCTTGGCGAAGAGGCCCGGCCAGTAAGATTCGACTTTAACACCGGCAGCGTTGACGACGGTTGTTATCTTATCGGCAGTAATAGGAATCCCATCGTCGTATAGAAGCAGCGAGGCATAGGTGCAGGCAATTTCGCTGACGGACATTTTCTCTTGTAGAGGCAGAGAGAGATGGATCATCTAGATAACACAAAAAAATAAATAAATATATATATATTTTTAGACTTTAAAAAATATATATATATTATAAAAATGAATTTTCATATACTTTTGCCTGAGTAGATACTCCACAAACAGTGGGTTAAGTTGATGCGCAGGGCTAAGTACCTTTCTATTATATATATACAAAAAAGAATATATATATATATATATGACCTCTTCGCTTAATCCGAGCCTTAATGCCCGAGCAAGGCCAAGATGGCCCAAAACCCTCCGAAAAGCCCGAGATGGCTCAAGACCCTCCAAAAAGCCCAAGATGGCACAAAAATCTCCAAAAAGCCCAAGATGGCTCAAGACCCTCCAAAAAGTCCAAGGTGGCTCAAAACCCTCCAAAAAGCCCAAGATGGCTCAAAACTTTTCAAAAAGCCCATGATGGCCCAAAACTCTCCAAAAAGCCCAAGATGGCCCAAAACTCTCCAAAAAGCCCAAGATGGCCCAAAAAACCCTCCAAAAAGCCCAAGGTGGCTCAAAACCCTCCAAAAAGCCTAAGATGGCTCAAAACTCTCCAAAAAGCCCATGATGGCCTAAAAATCTCCAAAAAGCCCAAGATGGCACAAAAATCTCTAAAAAGCCCAAGATGGCCCAAAAATCTCCAAAAAAGCCCAAGATGGCTCAAAACTCTCCAAAAAGCCCATGATGGCCTAAAAATCTCCAAAAAGCCCATGATGGCCTAAAAATCTCCAAAAAGCCCAAGATGGCACAAAAATCTCCAAAAAGCCCAAGAAGGCCCAAACTCTTTTCAACAAGCCCAGTTGGGGCCCAAACCTTTTTAATTGGTCAAAAATAACCCAAACATACTTTTTAAATTCGGTTGAATCCATTTCTTGGTAAAACCACCCAATTGTTCAATCCAGAGGCTGAAAGCGGGAGACGCTGGTTTCTTGTATAAGTACAGAAGCTGAAAGCGGGACACGCTGGTCTGCTGTGTAAATCCAGAGGCTGAATGCGGGAGACGCTGGTCTCTTGTATAAATACAGAAGCTGAAAGAGGGACACGCTGGTCTGCTGTGTAAATCCAGAAGCTAAGAGCGCACTTAGTCTGCTGTGTAGGGTCACTAGTGTAGCCGACGGGCCCCTCACTAGTTCCCAAACCGAGTCATCGCTGGTCAACGGGCTAAGCGTAAACTCATATTCAAGTCATGGCGCGTGGCGTCATGAACCTCACATTTAAGACATGGCGCGTGACGTCATGTACCTCATATTCAAGTCATGGCGCGTGGCGTCATGAACCTCACATTTAAGACATGGCGCGTGGCGTCATGTACCTCATATTCAAGTCATGGCGCGTGGCGTCATGAACCTCACATTTAAGGCATGGCGCATGGCGTCATGTACCTCACATTCGAGTCACGGCGCGGGGCGAAGTGTACTCGTTTATCTTTATATTTTTGTTAGACACGATTTTTCGTGCACTTGTAAAGACGTAGAAGGATCTTCTACGCACTTCATTATTGTTAAGCATTTTTTTTATGGACCATTGTATTCAGCTCTTTTAATCAAGGGTTTTCTCGTTAGAGATGTAAAATCAGAATGTGGAACACAATGCAAAATATTTCTGTGATGTATTTTTCAGACTCGGTTAAAGAATTGGATGCTTTAAAATTTTGCTGGGAAATTAATTAAGCATTTATTCTCAAAGCCGCAGGAAAATAATTTTATCTTTAACCAAGTAATGATTTTTCACGAGGCCGGAACAGTAACCAAATTAGTACTTAAATAATTCTCAAATTAAGTTGTTAATCATCAAAGCATGGATTGTGCTTAATTTGCCTTAAATTCCAACAATCTCTCCATTTTTAATAACTAACAAAACCAATTTGAGATAAATCTTTTATTTTTGTTATTAAAGAGGGATTTCATGTCATAAGTAATACTTTGTATTGCATTCAGTTGTCAACATATTTGTTATACATCATTTTAGACAATTCAATCATAATAGTTCAATCAAATAATTTAATTTCAAACATACAATAAAAGAAATTTTCATTCAAAGAAAAAATTTGTACATGTCAATGTAAAGACATACAACAATGATTCAAATGTACATACTATCCAACCAAAAAAGTCCTAAGTCCTAGTAGTCCCTCTCTCCCCCTTTTTGTCAAGACATCAAAATGGGATGTAAGGGAAGCAAAACTTATGAAATTGGAAAGCTGAGATAGGGTAGGAGATGGGATGAGTTGGAGGAATAGGATGGGTCCAGGCTAAGGAAAATGAGGACGACGGAGCCTGAACAGTGGGTGCAGCTCGGACGGAGTCGCCCTAGTATGGATCCAAGTCGGGTAGGCTTGGAATAGGCCAGCCACGGTGACTACTCAAGGCAAGTTAATACTTGATAGTCATCATTTCCTGATCCAACTTGTCCTGCCAACCTAGATTAGTAGTATTGATTAAATACCTAAAAATTCTTTTTATAATTATTAAATGTGATTCTTTAGGACATGATTGAAATCTTGAATACATACAAACACTGAACAAAATATCTGGTCTAGATGTAGTCAAATATAATAAAGATCCTATCATGCTTCTATACAACTTTTTTTCAACTAATTTATCATTTTCATCCTTGTCAATTTTGATGGTTGAACTCATGGGTGTGTTTTCCCCTTTGCTGTTTTGCATTTCAAACTTCTTGCGCATTTCTTTGATGTATTTAGACTGATTTATGAAGATTCCTTCAGCTAGTTGCTTAATTCGCAGTCTAAGGAAGATGTTTAGCTCGTCCATCATTCTCATTTCGAATTCACTCTGCATAATCTCAGAAAATTCTTGACATATAGTTTCATTAGTGGCACCAAATATAATATCATCCACATAAATTTGAACAATTAATATATCTTTATCCTTATATTTGATAAACAATGTTGTATCAACTTTTTTTCTCTGAAAATCATGATCAATCAAAAATTTGCTTAACTTTTCATACTAAGCTCTTAGAGCTTGTTTAAGTCCATACAATGCTTTGGTTAATTTAAAAATAAATTTTGATTGATCTTTTTTATCAAAACCGGGAAGTTGTTTAACATATATTTCCTCATTTAGATATCCATTCAAAAATGCATTTTTCACATCCATTCGAAACAATTTAAAGTCAATGTGAGAAGTAAAGGCTAGTAGGATGCGTATGGCTTCCAATCTTGCCACCAGAGCATATGATTCATCAAAATCAATTCCTTCTTCTTGGAAATATCTTTTGACTACAAGTCTGGTTTTGTTTCTCATCACAAGTCCACTTTCGTCTACTTTGTTCTTGAAAACCCATTTGGTACCAATAACAGTGCATTGCTAAAATCCAATTTTCATCATTAAGAGCTTGGTCAATTGAATTTGGCTCTATTTTAGACACAAAAGCAAAATCTCCATAAATATTATGTCTAGATTTTCTTGTTCTTACTCCATATATATTGTCAATTCCTTATTCAATTGGATGGTCGTTTTTGAATTTAAGATCTTTTGGAGGTTTGTAAGAGTCATTACATTCACTTACCTTTTCATCAGTGGATTGCTTTTGCTTTGTTTCCAATTCTCCTTATTGTTCTAATCGTTGCTTTTCAGGATTCTTTGATTTGTCATCTGCATCATTTAGCTCATCCTCCTTTTTAGGGTTAGGATTGAATTTATCAAATACAACATGTATTGATTCTTGTACTACTTGATTTCTTTTGTTGAAAACTCCATATGCTTGGCTATTTGATGAATATCTAAGAAATATCGCTTCATCACTTTTGGTATCTAATTTTTCTAAGTTTATTTTTCCATTATTCAGCACATAGCAAGTACAACCAAAAGCATGAAAATATGAGATACCTTTCCATAACTCGTATGCGGTCTTTTTCAAGATTACTCTTATGGTAACTCGATTCAGTATATGGCATGTTGTACTTATAGCTTCACCCCAAAATCTTTTGGATAGTTTACTTTCATTTAGTATAATTCTAGTCATCTCCTGTATTGTTCTATTTTTTCTTTCAACTACCCCATTTTGTTGGGGAGTCCCTGGTGCAGAGAATGTGTGATGAATTCGTTTCTTATTGCAGAATTCTATAAACCATTTATTTTCAAATTCACCACCATGATCACTTCTAATGGATATGATTATATTTTGCTTTTCATTTTGCACAAGATTAGAAAAAGTAATAAATATTGAGAAGGCTTCATCTTTGCTAGTTAAAAATATTATCTATGTAAATCTTGAAAAATCATCAACAATGACAAATACATACTTTTTCCCTCCAAGAGTCAAAATGTCGGATGGACCATACAGATCCATATGTATAGTTCAAATGGCCTAGTCGTTGAAATTTTCTTTTTAGAGAAAAATGACATTTTAGGCTGCTTGGATAGTTGACATGTCTTGCAGATTTTATCTTTGTCATATTTGAGATTTGGTAATCCTTCTACTAGGCTCTTTTTCCATAAAGTCTTAATATTTGACATATATATGTGTCCAAGCATTTTATGCTATATTCATGGATCCTTCTCTATGACTATGAAATATTTTTCATCAAGTTCATCAAAGGAAATCAAATATACATTTCCATGTCTTTTGCCACTAAAAACTATGTGATCTTCATAAAAAACATTACATTCAAATACAACTTTATAGCCTTTGTCACATAGTTGACTAATGCTCATTAAATTATGTTCGAGTCCTTCAACAAATAGTACATCCTCAATACATGCATTTAAAATACCGTAAACATTTCATTTATCTTTTATTATAACTTTCTCATTGTTTCCAAATGCAATAATCCCTTCACTATAAGATTTGATTTTGTGGAATAATCCTCTTTCTCCTGTCATATGTCTTGAGCAGCCACTATCCATGAACCATATGTTGCTGGCCTTTGCTTTAAGACATACATGTAAAATGAAATCATGTAGTACTTATCTCTTTGGTACCCATTTTATGGGTCCATTTAGGTTAGTGAGCCATTGGAGTCTACATTGTTCTACTTGGGAAGACATAAATCCAATACTTTTTGGTACCCAAACAAATTTTGCACCATGATCATATAATTTCTTTATTTTACATTGATAAATTTTGTGGCCCATCTTGTTGCAGAAATTGCATGCCCCTGGAAGTCTTGGAGTAGGAATCCATATAGTAGGAGGTTCTTGAATTGACCTCCAAGTGACATGACTCATTCTTGGTTTAAGAAAAATGAACTTGGTTTGGTTTTTTACTAAGCTTTGAAGCATTTGATTTACTGCTTTCACCTTTCTCAAATGTGGAATATCCAAGTCCTCTTTTATTGTTCTGGCTGGTCATATTCAAGAATATTTTCACGCTTTCTCCTGGATTAGAGAACTTAGCTAATGATTCATTTAAAGACTCGTTTTCTTTCTTGAGTCTTTCTATCTCGTTAGTTAAAGTATTATTTTCATTTGTTAGGTGGTTGACCTTTTCAGCTAGCTTTCCATTCACAATAATAACTGAATCACATTGTCTTTTCTTTGATGTGAATTTATTTTCTAGTTTCTTTTTTTCATCATATAATGAATCATACGCTTGTTGTAGTTCCTCTAATTGAGCACATTTGAGACAATCATGTGTAGAAGAGTAAATAGACTTGGTATTTGAGTGAATGAGTTTGAAGGTTACCTCTTCACTGCTTATATAGTTTGTTGAGGTAGTTTGTCCATCTATGATTTCTATTGCAGTGAGGCAGACCATATTGTGTTCTTCTTCTACCCTTGCCATGCAGCAAATTCGAGCACAATTTATTGCATCATTGTCTTCATTTGACTAGCTTCTCATTGTAGATGTTTCCTCATTTACGTACTGTGAAACCCTAACCCAAGTAGGCCATATGTATGCATGGAACATGTATTAGATGATTATTTATGAATTATGGAATTATGAAGGTATTTTATGATTGTTGCTAATTATGGAAATTAGGGTTATGGATTAACATTAATGATGTGATTAATGATTTTGAGCCTAAATGAGGCAATGGGTTTAGAATGAATTATTTATGATTTTAAATGTGCAATTATATCATGAAAAATCAATTTCTATTATTTAAAATGAATTATGGAAATAAAGATGGAAATTGACAAGTGTGAAGGAAAATATTGAAAAATTCATAACTCAACGCCTATAAGGCGGATTCAAGTAAAATTTGAAATGAAGATTGTTAATATTAGGCTTGGTATTATGGAATGAAAATATTATCAAAATTCTTGATGAAATGAGAATTATGAATTTTTTTAAGCATATGTTCATTTCTACCGTTAACTTTAAACGGCTATATCGAGAGCTAGAAAACTCGGATTGAGTTGAAATTTGAAACGGTTGAATGAAATGGTGAAATATTTATTTTGAATGGATTGGATTGTGCATGAAATATTGGAAAAATACCTGCATTGAAAAAGGTGGGCAAGTTTGACTTATGCTCCACAAAAGCACCAAAGCATTAATGATGGAGTACCATACATAAATGCTTGATGCAAAAGGGACTGTGAGGTGTCCATTGCAGGGATTTTTGGAGGAAATTATGCATTTAAATAAAATACATAATTCCATGAATTATCCAAGCATTTAATGCTCAAAATGATGAAGCTATGGAAGTATATGTAAGGTGGCCAAGGAAGGGATGTCCAAGGGCTTTGGGGCTGCCCAAATTGATTTTTTTTATTTTTTAAAAAATTCCACATGTTTCTGAGATGAAAGTACATGAATTTTTCAAGCAATAATGGAGAGTTTCAGCATTTAAAAAATGCAAAAAGGGAGGAATATGCTGCTGAAACGTGAATTGCATTGTGGGTGAAATAATGTGCAGAAAAATGGGAGTTTTAGCTATTTTATTAATTTTTCTTAACACCAAATTTATGGAGGAATTAAAGGGTAATTAGGAGCATAAATTACCCACATTTATACATGAAATAAAAATGAAAAATGGGATGCAAAAATCTGGACAGGTTTGGGCATGAATTGGCAAAGCAGATTTTGGTCAAATGATGCAGATTTTATAATTTTTGGTAAAAAGTAAAAATGCATTTTACTTGGCCCATATTCACCCACCTCATATGGTAGATAAGGGAGCATTGAATGAGGGTGGAATTGCAGCACAAGTGGGCCCCACTGCTGGAAAAATTCCAGCAACATGTATAAGTCGGAGAAAATATTCTAAGTGCTGAAACGTCCAAGGGAACCAGCTGCAACTCACGAAATTCCCAGAAAAATAGAGGAGAAAAGAAAGGGAAAAAGGGAGGAAATTTGAAGAAGAAATTACTTCAAGTTGCTAAGATTTGATTTGCTACAAAACCAAGTAAGTATGTGATGATTTTGGGTTGTTTAACTTGAGTTCTTAAACTCAAAACTTGGAAATGAAAAGCATGATTAAAGAATCTGTAAAATGATGTTTTAACATGCCTTTTCATGAATATGGATTGGGTATTAAGTTTTAATTATGAATTTTTAAGCTAAAGTTAATGGAAATGGAGTTATGCATGCATAAGAGATGAAAAATCCAAGTTGTTAAACCCTAAATCTCTAAGATAAGTTGCTGTTTGGATTTGATGATTTGAGTAAGCTACGAATCATGTATTTATGCCAAAAATATGAGGGTTTATGCTTAAGTGATGAAATTTTGAAGTTATGGAATGCAAAGTATGGATTTTGACCTAATTTCTTAATTTTTGGGTTAAATATGTTATGGAAATGGACTTGCACGTTTTATGTATGCTATGTAGGGTAAAATACCCTAGATTTAAGGTATGATGTATTCCCAAAATATTTGGGAAAAATAAACCCGAAATCTGATTTTTATGAATTTTTGAAATAATGCATGTATGGAGTGGAAATGGGTATCAAAACGTGTGGGTTACCCGCTGTTTTGGGAAATGGAAATGTATGAATGTTGAATATGTGTTAAACCCTAGAAAATGGGTTGAGAAAATGGATTTAATTTCTGGAAAATTCGGATTTTAGGGCTGCCCATAATTATGTGTCAAAAGACACGTTAAACGGGTGGAAAACGGGTTCCAAACTTGCTGTTATGGGAACCTATGAAGAATGGATTTTAAACCCCATGAAAATACCTTAAGTAAAGTGGTATTAAAGGGTAATTAATCCGCTGAAAAATAGATTAAATTTATGAGTTAAGAAATTTTATGAAATGCATTATGTTTAATTGCTAAACGTGCTTATGTGAAAGGATAACAGTAAACGGGTGATGAATGACTTTTGAAAAATGATTTTATGCAAAAATGCATGAAAATGAGATGAATTCCATGTTTATAGATCTTTTTGAAATGATATGATATTAATTCAAAATTTTGGACTTGAATTATAAGGCTAAGGCAATGCTATGTACATAGAAGAAACACCCGTATGTGTATTTTTGGAAAAAATGGGAAAAATTGTAAAGTAAGCTTAATAAAGCTATGAATGATTCTTATGGAATTAATTTTATGATATTGGAATGAATACCCTAATTGTAGGGTTATATGTATGTACTACGATGTATGATAGCCAAATGTGTGTAAAAGGTGCTAATAGGTGCAAATTATGCCATATATATGTATGATGACTTATGAAGTCAAATAAATGATGTGTGTATATGGAATGAGTTGGAAAACTAAGTAAAATATGAGAAAAGGAAATGTATGAAAAATTCATACCATTTTTATGTAGGCAAGGGCAAAGAGAAAGTGGCAGAGGAAAGCTAAGAAGTTCAGGTAAGCAAGCAAATTTTCTAAAGGATTTTTGCTTTTCTAAATTATTTTCATAAATGCAAATTGTATTCTAACTTGTTTGATGAAACTATGAAATTGTTTCTAATGGGTTTAAGGATGGCCATCCCTTAGCAAGATCATGTTGAAATGCTATTTTATTTCGAATGTAATGATTATGAAATGTTTCTTTTATAAATGCTATGGAAAAATGATGTGGTTTGATGTTTATGATTGTAAAATCATGCTAGCATGTCAAAGATGGATTTATGAAAAGTTCATATGCACAGGATACTAGGTCCACTTGAAGGGTGTAAGCGGATCGATTATCCCCCCTTGGTGTGACCAAGTCGCTTGTAATAGGCCGATGGCCGGCGGCGTCCTCTCTGAAATGGGAGTTAACGTGACGGATGGTCACCTAGCTAGCTTCCATCCTAAGGGAGAAATGATGATTATGTTCATGTTTTTCATATGGCATTATGCATATGAGACCCGTGATGGGTACAAGATTCAATGTTTTCAAGATATACCTTTGGATAAGGTATAAGATGCTTTCCAAGTTATTTTAAATGAAAAATGTTGTCTGAAATGATTTGCTTGAAAAATGTAAATAGCTTGCTTATTGAGTTTCGACTCACGTTTTCGTTTTCCAAACCCAAAGACAGGTGATGGACAGGATATGGCAAAGGAGCTAGCACCGGCATAAGGAATTCATGGAGAAAGTCATGTTATGCAATTATGTGAAATAAGTGTAAATTATATGCAATGTTTTATATTGAATAGATGTAAACTATTCGAATGTTATGTATGGATGACTATGTTTTATACATGTAGTGACATCTGATTTGGTAAAAGATGAAACGTCACTGAACAGCATGTTTGTAGGAAGTGAATGATTCAAAATGACTTAGAAATGTATGGAAAAGAATTTATGAGAATATGAAGTGTTTTATGAATTCTATATGACCACAATTATCAGGATAAACATCCGATAAATCCCGCCGTGTGACAGGGCAACAATCCTGATCACGTTTACCAATCGATAGATCTTGAGGTAAGGATGTGATGCTTGGGCCGGGGCGCCACACGTACATTCCTCTTCCTTTTTCTTTATGAAATTTTCTATTTTCATTTCTATTTTTCTTCTCTTGCTGTTCTTTTATCTTGCTCTTTTCTAGTGTGGGACATTGAGCTTGCATATGTCCCTCTCCACCACATCTGTAGCATTTTATTATTTCATTCTTTTTCTCTTTTCTATTTCTCTCCTTAAATCCTTTAAAGTTCTTCCACTTTCTTATAAATTTTCTGAACCTTCGGGTGAGTAGGGCGATTTCTTTATCATCGTTTTGAGAGGACGATGTAGATTCATCTGAGTTCGTTGCAGCCCTCAAAGTAATGACCCTTTTCCCTTTGTGCTGCTCCTAATTTCTTTTCTTTATCAGCTCATGTGACATGAGTGAACTGATAAGATCTTCTAGTCTTAGAGTATTCAGGTCTTTTGCCTATTCAATAGCCGTGATCTTTGGAGTCCACGACTCAGGTAAAGCCCTTAAGATCTTCATGACTTGTTCAGATTCAGATGTTGCTTTTCCAAGACCCTTTAATGTATTAGTAATTTTGGAAAATCTAGCAAATATTTCAAATATATTTTCAATATCTAGCATTTTGAAGCTTTATAATTCTCCAATCAATGTGTTTCTTCTTGTCCCTTGGGCTTGAGAAGTTCCCACAGAAATTGATGTTAGTGTATCTCATATTTCTTTAGCTGTTTGACATGAGGATATCCTATCATATTCAGTAGCTATAAAAGCACAAAAAAGGGAGTTCATGGCTCTGGCATTATTTTTCACGGTCCTAACCTCCTCTTCAGACTATGTGGAGGCTCTTTCACTGATTGATAGAGTAACTCCGTCTTGGATAGCAATCCAAGAATCTATATCAGTAGCCATGATGAGTTGTTTCATTATCAATTTCTAATAGCCAAAGTTACTTCCATCAAATAGTGGTGGCCTTATGAATGATTGACCCTCAGCAAATACAGGAGTGGAAGTTGATTGAGATGCTATTAATAAGATCTCTTTGGTATAAACTCAAAGACCTGCTCTGATACCACTTGTTGATCTCGAGTTTATGGCAAAACCCAAGAGGATGAATTGGGTTCTGTTCCGGCCTAAAAAATTTTCCTCTTCGGTTGGTGGGAAAATAAATGCTTAATTATTTTTCTAGTAAAATTTTAAAGCATTTAATTCTTTAACCAGTCCGAGAAGTATATAACATAAATATTTTGCATTGTGTTTCACATTCTGATTTTACATCTCTAACGAGAAAACCCTTGATTAAAAGAGCTGAATACGATAGTCTTAAAAAATGATTATTTTATTGAAATGATAATGAAATGCATAGAAGATTTTTCTGCGGCTTTACACATGCACGAAAAATCGTGTCTCACACAAATACAAAGGTAAATGAGTACACTTCGCCCCGCGTCGTGACTCGGATGTGTGTTACATGACGCCACGCGCTATGACTTAAATGTGAGTTTACGCTTAGCTCGTTGACCAGCGATGACTCAGTCTGGGAGTAGTGAGAGGCCCGTCGGCTTACGACACTAGTGACCCTACATAGCAAGCTAAGTATGCTCTCAGCTTCTAGATTTCCATAGCAGACTAGCGTCTCCCGCTTTCACCATAATAAGCTAGCGTGTCCCGCATTCAGTCTCTAGATTGAAAAATTGGGTGGTTTTACCAAGAAATGGATTTAACCAAAATTTGAAAATATATTTGGGTCAACTTGGACCAACTAAAAAGGTTTGGGCCCAACTGGGCTTGTTGAAAAGAGTTTAGGCCTACTAGTCTTGGCTCAATGACTTGGGCCCCAGTGGGCTTTTTGGTTCAAGTGGGTTCAAGTGGGCGCGAGTGAAGTTATTTTTGTGTCCAGGCGGGCCAATAGAGGTTATGGGCTCAAATATGGAATATTAAGCCCAAGTAAGCTCATTAGGAAGTTTTGGGTTCAAATGAGTTTACTAGCAAGTTTTGGCTCAACTGGGCTTGTTGATAGAATTTTGGGTCAAACTAGGGTGTTTTAAGCCACCCTGGGAAGTTTTAGACTCAAATAAAATTTTTGAAGGATTTTGGGCCCACCTGGGTCTACTAGAGGATTTTGGGCCCAATTGAGTCTTTTGGGAAGTTTTTGGGCCCGCTCGAATCTGTTGAAGATTTTTGGGCCCATTTGAGCCTAAATAAAGGAGCACGGGTGGAAGTTTCTCGCTTAGCTTTCAAGTGTGAGTAGTGTAGAATTTACACGTATACATATCGCAACGGATTTATAAATTCTCAACCATGGCTTGAGAAAAGAGTTTTCATAGCTTTTCAATGCAAAGCATCTTCCCCCTCTTTTTGAATTTCCATGTCCACAGGTCGGTACCACTCAGAGGGTCCCATGGATCATGCGTATTCCTCAAGTAAGAGTAAAGTGCCCACAATAGATGTATTACAAAAACTTTCTCGGTATAACAATACTAGGATCTATTTAGATCCATCACGATTTAATTGCTCAAATCATGAAAACTAGGGGGATTTGACGATTCCGTTCCGGCAGCGCAACAGGTTCACATAGTGGCCTTACTCGGACATCAAGGCTCGGGTTTGAGTAGAAAGTTTTTTTTTATAATAATAAAAAAGTACTTATCCTCGTGTATCAACTCAACCCACCACGTGGGGAGTATTTACTTGGGGAGAAGTATATGTATGTATATACATATATATTTTTTTAGAAAATAATATATATATTTTTGAAGACCTTTAAGATATATATGTATTTTAGAAAATAATTTTTATATATTTTTGGAAGCCTTTAATAGATATATATATATATGTATTTTAGAAAAATAATATATATTTTTGGAAGCCTTTAATATATATATGTATTTTAAAAAATAATATATACTTTTGGAAGCCTTTAATATATATATGTATTTTAGAAAATTAATATATATATTTTTGGAAGTCTTTAATATATATATGTATTTTAGAAAATAATATATATATTTTTGGAGGCCTTGAATATATATATATATATGTATTCTAGAGAATAATATATATATTTTTGGAAGCCTTTAATATATATATGTATTTTAGAAAAATAATATATATATTTTTGGAAGCTTTTAATATACATATATTTTAGAAAATAATATATCTATTTGGAGGCCTTGAATATATATATATATGTATTCTAGAGAATAATATATATATTTTTGGAAGCCTTTAATATATATATATATATGTATTTTAGAAAATAATATATATATTTTTGGAAGCCTTTTAATATATATGTATTTTAGAAAATAATATATATATTTGAAGGCTTTATATATATATATAGATTTATTTAAAAACTCGAGGAAAGCTAAAAAGGGTTGAAAACTTACGGGTTTTTTTCTTTTTTTGGGGATGAGGAAACTTATCTCGGGATCCCAGGCCTCTCTAAATATATATATTATTTTTTTTATCATAAAAAAGTACTTAGCCCCGTGTATCAACTCAACCCACCACCCAGGGAGTATTTACTTGGGGAGTATGTAAAATAATATATATATATTTTGAAAGCCCTTTAATATATATATGTATTTTAGAAAATAATATATATATTTTTGGAGGCCTTTAATATATATATGTATTTTAGAAAATAATATATATTTTTGGAAACCTTTAAGATATATATATATTTATTTAGAAAATAATATATATTTTTGAAGGCTTCTCTTTATATATATATATTTATTTAAAAAACTCGAGGCAAACTAAAAAAGGTTGAAAACTTACGGGTTTTTTTTGGGATGAGAAAACTTATCTCGGGATCCCCGGGCCTCTCTAAATATATTATTATTATTATTATTATTATTATTATTATTATTTTAATCATGAAAAAAGTACTTAGCCTCGTGTATCGACTCAACTCACCACCTTTGGAGTATTTACTTGAGGAGTATGTATATATATATTTAGAAAATAATATATATTTTGAAATCCCTTTAATATATGTGTATTTTAGAAAATAATATATATATTTTTGGAGGCCTTTAATATATATATGTATTTTAGAAAATAATATATATATTTTTGGAAGCCTTTTAATATATATATATATATCTATTTTAGAAAATAATATATATTTTTGGAGGCTTCTTTTTTATATATATATAGATTTATTTAAAAACTCGAGGAAAACTAAAAAGGGTTAAAAACTCATGGGTTTTTCTTTTTTCGGGATGAGGAAACTTATCTCGGGATCCCGGGCCTCTCTCTCTCTTTTTTTTTTGTCTCCCGTACTTCTCCTTTTTTTTATGGGATGAGAGAGCTTATCCTCCCAGTGCCCGTGAATGAGAAGCCTTAGGTCCTATTTATAAGTGACAAATGGTTTGGAGCACTCAGTTCCGCAGGTTTGGGCGGGTTCCACGGTTATTTCAAAGTGAGCACTTCGTTCTGCGCAAAGACGTTACTTGGTCTCCAAGGAGCTGTTCCTGCGGAATAGAGGTTCACACGTTACGTTTGGTTTGTTTTTGAAATCAATCGCAGCAGACGCTTTCTCCTGTCACTTTTAAGTTTGCACTCCATAGCCCACTTGTCGCTACCAGCACCAGCATGAGTAGAGCCCGAGCAGCTCTTCATACATTCACCCCTACACTCCCTTAGACTCGTAGCCCACAGACTAGCCGAGCAACCTTTCCATCAGGCAACTTCTCATTCTCTAACATTCAAAAATTACGCGAATCCCAAGACTCAATATCAGGCGTTGAATGCGCAGCAGCGAGAATGGCCAGCAAGCAATTTGAATGCCCGTAATAGGCCGCATAATGCAAGAAAGTTCTTCGATGAAGTGAATCAAACATCAGAATATTTGCACCCGCCTTGATAAGTTTCTGTACACAAGTGATCCTCCTATATATCGCAACATCATTTTCCATTGAGACATCCCTTAGAGCCTTCCTCAATGGTGCTATACTATCCTCCTCTAGCTCGGTTAAGTGCTTTTGTAATGCCTCATTCTCCACTTCTTTACCCTCTAGCTTCAAGGTTAATATTTTGTTCTCATTTTCCAATTCAGAATTCTTTTTCTAAAGGTCTTTGACTTGAGATAATAAGCTATGAATATCCTTCTCAAAAATTCGATTGCTACTGTCGGGTTTATGCATTCCTTGGGGATTTGGCATCTCCTTGCTGACAGAAGCTTTACTGATGCTCTCAATCGCTCTCCTCTGGGGGATTTCTTCTAGTGTTCGGCAACCTGAATCTACATGAGAAGTTCTCGAGGAAGAGGAGAGCCAAAAAGGTCAAGCTTTTGCCTCTTAAAGAGCTGAGAAACAAATCCTAAACAAAATGCTCTCTAACCAAGCCTGGAACCGAGAAAAATGCTGCTGAGAGAAAAGCTATCCACTTTATGGCCTTCCGCTTGCATGCTTATTGAATTTGCTCGATCTTCCATTTGAAGACTCTTTCGGCCAATCTCTATTGAAGAAGGAATCCGTGGCCTTGCACAGTTCGTCCGCCGCAGATTTTCTGTAGACACATTCAAGATACCGTTTGCATTGATGTCAAAGCAAATAGTGATCTAGGGAACACCTCTGGGAGCAGGCGGTATCCCAGAGAGCTCAAACTTGCCAATCAGATTGTTGTCTCTCATCCTGTTCCTCTCACCCTCATACACCTGGATCAACACGCCGTGCTGGTTATCGGAGTGGGTGGAGAAAACTTGTTCCTTCTTGGTTGGTATGGTTATGTTCCTTTATATGATCACTATTATCCACAACATTCATTGCATAAGCTTTTTCACAAGATGTAGGACTGGATTTAAGGTAGTTTGAATTCTTCCTGGGAAATTTAGAAGAACCGGGATGCTTCTCATGGAGGAAATCAATTAAACCAATCTCACTAATTTTCTTTAGATGTGATAGACGGCAACTGTTCATTGCGAACAAGATCTTGCTCCGTGAATTTATCACTTTCTGTCAGTTCTTGAAGATTTTTTTTTGGGCATGGCTATAAAAATTTCTTCTTTTATATATATATGTATTATTTTTGCTGCTGACATTCCAGGCGTTGGACAATAAAATTCTTTGTGGCAAAGCCCCTTAATTAATTAATTAATTAATTTTTTTGGTATGCTTTGGTCATCTTGTTTGACCGGCCAACCCCCTTTTTTTTGCTCATTTTCTTTTGTATATTTTTCTGTCCATTTTTTAACCTTTCTTTTCTCTCTTTTTTTTTGTAATAAATTTGCCGGTCTATAAATAAATTTCTTTCTCTCACCCCTTTTTTTAAACCTTAATAAAAATCTTAGCTATGTGTGATTTCATAATAATAATTTTTTTTAGCCGTTTGCATTTTTTTTTTCTTCCTTTTTTTTGCCATCAATTTTCCTTTTGCTGTAATTTTTTTCTCTCTCTCTCTTTTTTCTTCTTTTTTTACATATGAAAAATCATATAATTTCATAGATTGAAATCAATTATATAATCGTAGTGGACCCATGGTTAAAAATATATCTCATCAAATGCCCCCTTAGGAATTATGCCGTCGTGGGCTACTTGTAAAGGCGTGATTCTTGACATGTTGCTAGCAGACCTCTCTTGATTCATTTTCTTTTCCTACTGAAATAAAACGACGCGCTTTTATCATGAACGAGATTTTTTTTCCAGCTAGGCACAACGCCTCTAGAGCTTTAAAAAGTCAACGAGCCCGTAGCCCTATGATTTGCGGGTTTTAGGTACCGCTCCGCAACTATTTATGCTTAGCATATTTCATTCAATGCCACCTTTATGCTGAGCCGTATATATATTTTTTCTTTTTTTGGAAATAGTTCGCGGGTCCCACTGGCTTCTTATTTCAGATTTGATGGCCACTGCTGATTTGGATTCTTAAGAGGAGTATTTTGATTGCTGGCACCAAAGCATTACAGATCTTCATTTATACTTTTGTAGCGAAGCCGTAACATGTGGTAGTTCTCTTCTTCTTCTTTTTTTTTGTTTTTTTTTTTTTTGAAATTTGATATTTTTTTTTGCAGACGATGGCTTCAAAGTTATGAGAAACCAAATTTGATCTTTCTTCTCTAGAATTTCCTGTTGTTTCACCTAGAGAGAGATCAACGGTGAGAAAGCAGAGTTCTTTGGAAAAGTCAAAAGACATCATGGCTTCTTTTTTAGAGGTAGTCTCAACTGTGGTGCCTCCAGTGTTGCCTCTCCTTGGGAAGAAATGCAAGACTTCTGATCAATATGCCCGCGAGAGGTTCAGAAGGCAAAAATCCTCATCAATGAAGAAGAAAGAAACTACTAGAAAGAATTTCTTGAAGGACGGAATGACGTCTAGGAAGAGACAACGTGCTCCAAAGAAAATTCCTCAAAGTGCTAAGAAATATAATCTCATTTTTGGTCGTCCTTGTGGAGGCAGGATTAGGATATGCTAATGTGGCATGAATATTTATTTTAATTTTCATGATTTAATTAATGAAGATTAAAATGGAAATTATGGAATTATGTTAAAAATCATAGAAAATTCATAACTCGACGCCTATAAGGCGAAATGAGATGAAATTTGAAAGGTAAGCTCATGATTTTGGGCTCAAACTTATGTGAGGATTGGATTAAGGCACAAATGATGAGATTAAGGTGATAATTATTTGATTTTAATCTCACACTCTAAGGTTATTTTCAAAGGCTAATAATTTGACGTAGAAACGTCGGTTTGAGATGAAATTTGAAATGATTGAATAAAATTATGAAATCTATGGTATGAATGGATTGGATTAAGGAAAAGTGATTAATTAGAAAAAGGTTCCTAGCATTGACTTTGTGCACTTTAGACTACGATAGCATTTATGTTAAAGCAAGTGGTTTAATGGCTTGGTTTAATGCCCATGCAAGGTGTCAAATGGAGGTTTAAGAGGCTAAGGGCTAAGGGCTAGCCTCAAATGGAGCTAGATTTTTTGGATTAAGTCAAGGGCCAAAATCCTTGAAAATTCAAGTGGATTAAATGATGGTTTAAGAGGCTAAGGGCTAGCCTCAAAGAGGCATGGAGAGGTGGCAATGCATGTGCCGCCCAAGCTTGATAAATATGAAATTTTTGATTTTTTAAAAATGAAAAATATGCATTTAAATGACCTAGGTAGCTAGGGTGAGTTATGAATGTGTTATGGGTTGATTTTTGTGGCAAGAAAATGCCATAAGGTCCATGACATGTGGACATTTCTAAGTGGACAGCTTTATGACCCATTAATGTGATGATTTTGATGAATTTTCTATAAGATAATTATCCATTTTACTAGGGTAATATCGTGCCACAACATTAGAGGGATAAGAGGGCATTAAAATACCCTATCTATGATGTGCCAAAATGGGCCCCACAAGATGGAAAAAATTATAAAAGGAGGGGCATCACATGTGAACGTCCATTTGGGTGGAAAACTTCAAAGGGAAGAAACCCCCAGAAGAGGGTAGCAAAAAACATGCCAAGTCCAGCAAGAAAAGAGGGAAAAAAGAGAAGAAAAAGAGAAGGAAGAAGTAGAAGAAAAAGAGAAGGAACCAAGCCAAACAAGTTGGATTCAACTTAGATTCAAACCAAGTAAAATCTAAGTTTTGAATCATTTGAATCAAGGTTTTCTTTCTCAAATCATGAGCCATGAATATGGTTCATAAAGAAATTTTAAAGGATGAGTTAATATGCCTTGATAAGGATATTGAATTATTTTTGAAAGATTTAAGTGTAATCAAAAGTTCAAGAGAGCGAAAATGGAAGTTAGGGTTGAATTTTGAGATGAAAGCTAACTTGAAAATTCTCAAAATCCTAAACCAAGTGGCTGTATGATTAAAGAATAATGATTTGGATGTAATTCATGTTATTTTGAATTACATATATTGATTTGAGCATTTGTTAATGATTTGAGAAAAAATGGAACCTAGGATTTCAAGTATTACCTAATTTTTCCATTTTTGAGCTAAAATGATACAAGGAAGTGCTTAAATTGTTTATGGGTAAATTTTAGGGTAAAGTACCCTAAATTAAGGATCCTTTGGATGGCCTAAGTGGGCTGGATGAGTTTGCCCTAAATCTAATTTTTAAGAGTATGTGTGTGGGACGTCCAAACGGGGGCCAAAACGGGAGCTTTCCATATGATTTTTGTTGCTGTTTGTAAACAAAGGATTTATGAATGTTATGAAGGTTAAATTACCCTAGGTTTAAGGTACTTTGAGTGTCCAAAAGGGTTTGAAAAGATTTGCCATAAATCTAATTTTATGGACATATGTTTGGACATGCCAAAATGGGTTAAATGGATACCCTATATGTATGAAGATGTTGCTGTTATGGAAGCAAATGAATTATTCATTTTAAATATGTGATAATACCCTAAATTTGGGTTAAGAAAAGCATGTTTAGTTGCTGAAAATTATGATTTAAGTCATGAAAGGGGCGTTGAAAGGATGAAAAATGGGTCCTAATGTTGCTGTTTTGGAACCCTATGATGAATTGATTAAAAATCCAAAATTAGACCATAAATTAAATGTTAATTAAGGGGTTTAATCATGATGAATAAGGACACAAGTTTCTAACTTGAGAAATTTTAAGAAACACCCAAGTTATGTGTTGTAAGATGGGTGTATGTGGAAGGCTAAGTATGGATAAGTGGTAAATGGTTTATATGAACTGCCAAAATGCAAAATATGCATGAATATGTGATAAAATGCATAAGGATGTTGCTGTACGAATGATGTTTGATTATCTCAATGTTTGAGATTTATTTATGAAGTTTAAAACTTTACTTATATGCTTAGAATGAGCATTGACGTAGGAAAAATGGAGAATGAATGAAAAATGATAAATGGAAGGTAGTGAACCTCTATATGATGATTTATGGATGATTGTTATGTATATGAATGAATACCCTATCTATGAGTTTAGTGCATGTTATGGAATGGATGGTATAATGCACAAGTGAGTGCGATGTATGTATATTCGACTTAGAATTCAAGTCGGTTATGTATGTTAATGGATTATGGGTTGGAACACTAAGAAAATAAATGAAAATATTATGAATGCAATACCATTCTTATATAGATAAGCAAAGGCAAAGAGATAAGCGATACGGAAAGCTAAGGCGAAATAGGTAAGCAAGCAGCTTTCTAAATGACTTTTGTTTTATCAAAAGATGATAAAATGATTGTTAATGATGTTCTAAAGGTTTGAATCATTGTACAATTTTTTTATGAAATTATTACCAAGTTATTTAAGGATGGTTATTCCTTTACTTCAATATGTGTTGAAATGTTATTTTAATTATAGTAATGAATTGCTTACTGTTTCGCAATTATTCATGAAAAGTGATGAAGTATGGATTTAAAACGATGTTTAAAAGGAATGGTGCAAAGAATTCTCTACATAAGAATGACAAGATGCCATGTGTAAGAGGTATATAATGCCGGGGTGACTAAAAGTCATGCATGGAATGGAAATCAAGTAGTCTAGTCAAGGTAGAAAGCAGGACAAGGAGCTCGCCCTTGACGTTGCCAAGTCGGAAGGTCCGGCGCTAAGGATGGAAAGGTTCATGTTATGAAAGAATGTTCCCCGAGCTAGCGTACCCTCACACGAATGATAATGTCATGAATGGAAATGATGCATTTGCACATCCAATGTTTATGAAATGCCCAAAAATTGGGATTAAACTGGTTTACATGACTGGTTTACATGGATGGTTTATGAAAAGTTTTATGTTCCGTAGGTAGTTGATCACTTGCTAAGTGTCTTCTACCGAATAGAGAGAAATGCTTTTAAACAGTGTTGCCTTTAAAATGAATTGCTTGAAAACCCTATAGTTTGCTTATTGAGTTTTGACTCACATTTTGTTTTCTAAACCCAAAGACAGGTGAAAGGAAGGAGGCAAGGAGCACAGGTGGAGATTCAAGGATGAATGAATTTCTATGAGTTACTTGTATATGAACCTAAGGGTTGAATGGTTATATGAATGATAACAATTAAATTATTATTTAATATTGTAGAAGGATTATGTTATGTTTTATACCTATGGATTGGTGAAATTTTTTTTATGGATAAATGCTAAGGCATGAAACATCATGATATGATTAAGTATGAAGGTTATGAGATGACATGTGAAATTCTCAAATGGTATAATGGCCTAAAAAGGCATTTGATGAAAATTGAATGTATGAAATGATATAAGCTCCTAAGGAGTTAAGTTTAAGTGGATAAATACCCAATAAAGCCCGCCGTGTGATAGGGCAACAATCCTGATCACGTTTACCAATTGATAGATCTTGGAGTAAGGTTGTGACGCTTGGGCTGGGGCGCCACACTGTGTGACTTAGAAACTCTTCGAGATGCCTCTGCAGGCTAGTGAAGTGGCGCCTAGGCGCCCCATGTCGGCGCTTGGGCGCCAACTCACTGAAAGCTTTTTACCGTGTAAGGTGCTGGAACATCTAGGTAAGGCATGTTGGTCGGCGCCTGGGCGCCAGTTTGCCTGCTTCTTCACTTTGTTCGATTTTTCATTCGACTTACTCGCACACCTATAGTTGTCCGTCCTTCCTGCAAAATCAACTAAAACTAAATAAATGAATTAAAAATGCCTATTTTATACTAAAAATGCATAAAAACTACATAATGCTCCTAAAATGCAAAGTGAGTGAAAACTAAGGTAAATGAATGCAAACTAACCACATTTCCTTGGGCTAACATGCAAAACGAGCTTGAAATGGGCCATGATAACTCGTATTTTCGCGAGTTATCAAACCCCAAACTTAAATGTTGCTAGTCCTCGAGCAACACATGCAAACAAAATAAATAAATAAATGAATGAATAAATGAATTTGTCAACTCAACCTGATTCCAATTATACTTCTGATAATTACATTTCTCTATACAATAAGACAGAGAATAACCTTAACTTGAAATATTGCATAAAAACTCAACCATTTCTCACCATAGGACATGCATTTTCATTTTCATTCTCTCGATTCAAGTTACATGTAAATGACGGTATTTCTAGTGCAAAGTAATAATTCAATCTTGCTAATCTTCCTTTCGATTAAAAGAAACTGGTTAGAAAATCAATACAAAACAGGTGAACTAACGTTTAAGCATAATTTACTGGTCAAAGAACATGATAATAATTCACTGGATTCCATTTTGCCTAACTGAACATTCTTTTTTCCCCAAACTTATTGCAAGACTCTCCTCACCATATTCCAGGATATCTGGAGAGCTGTTTTTATCTTTTGTTTGACTTTTTTGGCTTCACTCACCATATTTCATGGTATCTAGGGAGAGTTTTCTTTTTAAAGCGTTATTACTGTGACTTGCCCTTGCCTTTTTACGTGAATCTTGACATTTGTTGATGCCAAGTCCCGGTTACTCAGCTTAGGTCAATCACCCCCTTTTATTATTTCGATAACTTGGTAGGCATACTGAACATGCAAGTTAACCCATTTTAGACCTTATTAGGAAAATTTGTGAAATATTACCATTTCTGATACCATTAATTCCCTTAAAGCAAGTGGTTAACATTCGTTTAACTCAGTTCTTATCATGTCGATTAGAAACAATTAGCATGGAATTGAATTATAACAATGTACTAAGAAATTCTCTTGATTCATTCACATATCACTTGCAACTTTCTTTTACACATAGTCCTTAGCATGAATTGCCAATATTTTTATGAAATCAATTTCAAGTTAAATTTTTTCTCAACCTTGCACATTTTCATCAAAATGGATTGAAACAAGATAATCTTCATCAGCAGAGTTTGACATAACATGCAATCTAATCAAAACATAAAACACAAACTTATAATCGAGAATTCTACGCCCCCCAAACTTGAAGGATGCATTGTCCTCAATGCATGAGACTAAAGGAAACCTAAAAAAGAAATACAAAATGGAAAACTAAATGTAAAGGACCAGAACTCCCTTAGTTGTTGGATTCGGTCGAGTCATCGTCCTTGTGCTCGCTCTCTCCACCCTGTTGCTGCGAGGACTGACCGAAGCAGGCCCAAAACATAGGAGGTGTCGACGGGAATGGAGGTAAAGTCGTCATGTCGATGTGTTGCTCCTCCATCAATCGCAAAAATGTGCCTCCATCGCCCGATTAGACTGCCGCAAAAACCAGGCTTGAGCTGCCATTAAGTTCTCTAGGTTGGTCAACCTCTCACTAATCGATGGTGGTTGGGACGAGGAACCCACCGGTGCTTATGTTGTGGGATGAGTGACGGCTGTTCGGACTCGAGGTTGTGTGTGGAATGATAAATCATCCACGATAGCCTTGCAATTCAACACTTCTTCTGTTGCCTCCCATCGGATTCCCACTCGTTTGCACAACCCATTAATAAGTGAGGGGAACCAGTAACTGCCTTGGGGTGCATTCGCATTGGCACATATCTGGTGGTATAGGAGCCTTCCCACATCAATTGTCAACCTGGAGTAGGTAGCGTGCAGGAGAAGCACCCTATCCATAGTCACCTCACTCACATGGGTCGACAGCATAAGTCTAGCCGAGACAAAGTAGAAGAACATCTTCCCATCATAGAGCATATCCCCGCGCTTGAAAGATGTGAGTTGCCCTCCTGTCGACTTCTACGTAGGTGGCCGTTCACAGTAGAAACTAGTGTTGGCATTGATATCCCTGTCCTCTCCCTCCAATAATGCCTCGTATTGATCCGGGCGATCAAAATTAGATGTCTCGTAGAAAGCATTGATCGTTTCAGGGTGAAACGAGACTATCTTGCCGCAGACTTTGACTCTGTCATGGTCGTGCTCCACCGCATTGGCATAGAACTCGTTAACGATAGGTACATAGCTGGTTGTGGCTGAGCCATGAATTTTTACCAACCCCAAGCATTTAGGGCTTTGATGAAAGCATCTAAGAATGAGTCGATCTTTATCCCCCTCTCAGGAATCAAATGCCATTTCTATAGGGAGTCCGTATATCGCTTAAAAGCCTGAGCTAACACGAATCGATTTGCATCAAACTTGACTGGGTCTTGGGTTTTCTTCCTTTTTGCAGAAGATGACGAGGCCATATTGTTGGTCCCGAGTTAATGACAATTACCCAAGAGGAGAGGGGTGAATTGGGTAAATAAATTTTTTTCAACTTAAACAGAAATTTTACCCCGGATTAATCTAATCCCCTTAATGAAGAAACAAATGGAAAGCAATATAGTGCTGAGAGCAGAAATAAAAATCAACAAACAAGATTTTATAGTGGTTCGGGCAACCTTCCCTACTCCACTCTTCCAAGCTCACACCTCTTGTGACTTGAGTTCCACTATGTATTTCACAAATACAACTAGAGCCACTGCTCTCTTCTAGATTCCAGCTCTAGGGGGCATGAACAATTCACAGCACAAGTAGGTGACGAGTTCTACTCCAATCACACACTACTTTGCTTACATTTGATCTTAGTTACCCAAACTAAATCAAGTTCAATACAATAAGAAAAAGTAAAAGAAAGTTTCTACACGTTACTGTTGTGTAGAGGCAGATTTGGCGCAGAGAAGAACTTGTAGTGTAGGCTTAATGATTCAGCAAGCAGCTCTTGGCAGTTTGAAAGCGGAGTTCTTCTTCTATATGATGGCTTGATCACTTAATGCTCTTGAAGATGGGAGTTATGCACACTTAATGAATTCTCAGCTACCCTCCACGTTTATATTGAATGCCTTATATAATTTGTGAGGGAATCCGAATGTTTGGAAGTAGGTTGCGCGCATTTAATGCGCCAACGTTAAAAAAATTTCCAACCGTTGCGACTCCACTTCGGGTGCGACTTCGCCCAAGTCATAGATGGAGTCGACTTTGGGTGCGACTTCGGCTGTCTGTAGCTTCTTCAAGTTCCAGTCCAGGTCAACTTGGTTTTCGACTTGACCCAAGTCGCAGGTGAAGTCGACTTCGGGTGCGACTTCACTTCTTCAGCTTGCTAGTTGAACTTGAAATCTTCAGAGATGATTTTGATCACTTGATTTTCTTCATATTGATGTTATTCCCTTGATTTATATCTCTTTGGAACACTGTATGATTATTTATCTTGAAAACCTTGGATTCCTTCTCTTGAGTTCTTAAGTACTTGAGTCTTGGAATGCATAGAAAATGTCCAGTATATGTTCATGATCCAACATGATGGATTTATGCAGCCCTGCTTGCTTTGATCTTCATTTGATCTTCATTTGATTTGAGTTGACATGATCTGCAAGTTCCGCACTGAAGTCGAAGCTGGAGTCGACTTGGTCTGCGACTTCACCCAAGTCGCATGCGAAGTCGACTTAGGATGTGACTTCGGCAGCTCTCGTTCTCGATTTCAACTCTGGAAGGAAATGACGTTTTGAAGTCGATGCTGGAGTCGACTTGGTCTGCGACTTCACCCAAGTCGCATTCGGAGTCGACTTCGTTTGCGACTTCGGTAGCTTGGTTCCCCGTTTTCAACTCTGAACGAAAATGACGGGCTGAAGTCGCCATTGGAGTCGACTTGGGGATCGACTTGGCCTAAGTCGATGCCTGAGTCGACTTGGAAATCGACTTGACCTGTCATGCTTCATTTTCTTCATTTCTATATCCTTCAATCATTTCCACGAACATGTTAGTAACCAAAACTTACTCAAATTGATTTGTTAATCATCAAAACATAGACTTGGCTTATTTTTCACATGTTTCCAACAATCTCCCCCCTTTTTGATGATTGACAAAACCGATTTGAGTGTATACCTTTCAATGTCTTATAGTATACTATTTTTGTATATTGAAGTTTAACATATATATTTCATTTCTAATGAATCACAATTTAAAACATGCATACAAGCATTTAAAACCGAGATTACTCAAATCCTAATCTCTTCTCCCCCTTTTTGTTAATTGATCAAAAATAGAGATGGAGCGGAATAATCTTTTGAGAATGGCTGGGCTGCTCCCCCTGAACCTGTGCTCCCCCTCAGTTTGTGCTTTTCTAAGTTAATTCAAGCATTCCCATATCATTTCTAATTTTATAAAATGGTTCTTTTGCTAGAGGTTTGGTGAATATATCTGCAATTTGATCTTCTGTTCTCACATATTCCAAACATATATCATGATTTTCTACATGTTCTCTAAAAAAGTGATGTCTAAGGTCTATATGTTTGGTCATTGAATGCAATACTGGATTTTTAGTTAAACATATTACACTTGTATTATCACATCTAATAGGTATATCTTTAAAATTTATACCATAATCCCTAAGTTGTTGTTTCATCCAAAGCAATTGGGCACAACAGCTCCTGTCGGCAATATATTCGGCTTCCGCGGTGGATAAAGCAACACTAGTTTGTTTTCTTGAAAACCATGAAACCAACATGTTCCCAAGAAACTGACATGTTCCATGCTTTTTCTATCTACCTTGTAACCGGCAAAATCCGCATCCGAGTAGCCGATTAGATCAAAATTAGAGCCCTTTGGATACCAAAGTCCTATGTTGGTAGTATCTACTAAATATTTGAAAATTCTTTTTACAGCTACCAAGTGTGATTCTTTTGGACAAGATTGAAATCTAGAATACATACAAACACTAAATAGTATATCGGGTCTAGAAGCAGTTAAATATAATAAAGAGCCTATCATGCTTCTATATAACTTTAAATCAACTGATTTGCCTTTCTCATCTTTGTCAATTTTAATTGTTGAGCTCATAGGCGTGTTTGCCCCTTTGCTATTTTCCATGCCAAACTTCTTTAACATTTCTTTGATATACTTGGACTGGTTTATGAAGATCCCTTCACTTATTTGCTTGATTTGTAGTCCAAGGAAGAAGTTTAGCTCCCCTATCATACTCATTTCAAATTCTTTCTGCATAAGCTCAGAAAATTCATGACAAAGAATCTCATTAGTAGCACCAAAAATAATATCATCAACATAAATTTGAATAATCAAGATATCTTTTTCTTTATACTTGATAAACAAAGTGGTGTCTACCTTTCCTTTTTGAAAGTCATGATCAATCAAAAATTTGCTTAATATTTCATACCAAGCCCTTGGAGCTTGTTTTAATCCATATAATGCCTTGGTTAATTTGTATATAAATTTAGATTGATCTTTCTCCTCAAATCCAGGTAGTTGTTCGACATACACCTCTTCATTTATAAAGTCATTCAAAAATGCACTTTTAACATCCATTTGAAACAACTTAAAGTTCATGTGAGATGCAAAAGCTAGTAAAATCCGAATGACCTCTAATCTAGCAACCGGGGCATAGGATTCCTCAAAGTCTATTCCTTCTTCTTGTGAGTATCCTTTTGCCACAAGTCTAGCTTTGTTTCTCACCATAAGTCCACTTTCATCTAACTTGTTTCTAAAGACCCATTTTGTGCCAATGACAGTGCAGTCCTTTGGTCTTGGAACAAGATGCCAAACTTGGTTTCTTTCAAATTGATTTAGCTCTTCTTGCATTGCTATGATCCAGTTTTCATCATCAAGAGCTTGGTCAATAGTGGATGGTTCAATTTTGGATACAAATGCTTATTGTCCACAAATATTTTGTTTTGACCTTCTAGTTTTTACACCTTCATAAATATTCCCTATAACTTGCTTAATTGGATGGTCATTTTTGAACTTTAAATTAGTTGGATGTTTATAGGAATTATTACCTTCACTTACCCTTTCCTCCATGGATTTTTCTTGCTTCTCCACATGCAATTTTTCAAGGTTACTTGTGATATCATCTGCATCACTTAAATCATCTTTTCTTTTGGAGCATGGGTTAAATTCATCAAAAACAACATGTATTGACTCTTTTACAACTTGGTTTCTTTTATTGAAAACTCTGTATGCTTTGCTATTTGATGAGTAACCAAGGACTATTGCCTCATCACTTTTAGCATTTAGTTTACCCAAGTTGGTTTTTCCATTGTTCAAGACATAACATGTGCAACCAAAGGCATGAAAATATGAGATATTTGGTTTTCTACCTTTCTATAGCTCATATGGGGTCTTTTTCAAGATAGCTCTAATGGTAACACGGTTCAACACATGACAAGTTGTACTTACAGCTTCACCTCAAAATTTCTTGGATAATTTACTCTCATTTAGCATTGTTCTAGCCATCTCTTGTATGGTTCTATTTTTCCTTTCAACCACTCCATTTTATTGTGGAGTTCTTGGTGCCGAAAATGTGTGGTGAATTCCTTTTTAATTACATAATTCTGTGAATCGTTTATTTTCAAACTCACTACCATGATCACTTCTAATGGTCATAATAGTACTTTGTTTTTCATTTTGCACCAAATTTACAAAAGTTGCAAACATAGAGAAGGCTTCATCTTTGCTAGCTAAGAGAATTACCCATGTGAATCTTGAAAAATTATCAACTATTACAAACACATACTTCTTTCCACCAATGGTTAAAATGTCGGATGACCCATATAGATCCAAGTGTAAAAATTCAAGTGGCCTAGTGGTGGAAATCTCCTTTTTGGTAGAGAAAGACATTTTAGGTTGTTTTGACAATTGACATGCCTTGCAAATTTTATCTTTGTCATATTTCAATTTTGGCAATTCTTCTACTAAACTCTTTTTCCATAGGGTCTTAATATTTATCATGTTTATATGCCCAAGCCTCTTATGCCAAACCCATGGATCATTGTCAATGACCATTAGACATTGACCATCTAGTTCATTAAGTGAAAGCGAATATACATTTCTATGTTCCACTAAATATGATATGTTCTCCATCAAATACATTGCATATAGATGATTCAAATACAACCTTGTATCCTTTGTCACATAATTGACTAATACTCATTAGATTGTGCTCGAGTCCTTTAACAAACAACACATCCTTCATACATACATTTGAAATACTATAAATGTTTCCTTTACCTTTGATTTTACCTTTCTCGTTGTTCCCAAAGGCAACAGTTCCATCTTTGCAAGGCTTGAGTTTATGAAATAAACTTCTTTCACCGGTCATATGCCTCGAGCAACCACTATCCATGAACCAAACATTGCTTGCCTTTGCCTTGAAACATATCTGAAAAATAAACAAATAAATCTTATCTCTTTGGTACCCATTTTATGGGTCCATTTGGGTTAGTAAACTGATTTAATCTTTATTGTTCTATCTTTGAAAGCCCAAATATTGTGTTTCTTGGAACCCAAACTAATTTTGCACCATGGTCATATAATTTCTTAAAGTTGCATCTATGAATTTTGTGACCCATCTTGTTGCAAAAGTTGCAGGCTATTGGTAGTCTAGGAGTAGGCCTCCAAGTATGTTGTGGTTCAAAGATTGGCCTTTTGGTCCAAACAACTCGTTTCCCTTTAGGTATGTAAATAGATGCAGTTTTGGTATGATTTTTCCCAAGTATTGGCACATTTGATTTGCCGCTTTCTCTTTGCTCAAATGTGGAGTATTCAAGACCTCTTCAATTGGTTTAAGAGGTCATGTTTAGAAACATTTTCACATTTTCTCCTGGATTAGAGAATATAGCTAATGATTCATTTAATGACTCATTCTCCTTTTTCAATTTTTCCATTTCTTTCAAAAGCAGTTCATTTTCTTCATTCAGTTTTGTTGTTTTTTCTGCTAGTTTTCCATTTACAATAATAATGGAATTGCATTGTTGTCTCTTTAATGATAACTTGTTTCTTAATTTTTTGATTTTCTCATATAATGAATCATATGCATATTGGAATTCCTCTAATTCAGCACATTTGAGACATTCTTGAATAGAAGAATAAGTAGATTAAGAATGACAAAATTTGAAAGTTACCTCTTCATTACTTGTGCATTTTGTTGAGGTGGTTTGCTCTTCCAAAACTTCTGTTGTGTTTAAGCATAGCAAATTTTCTTCTTGCTCAATCCGCGCCATGCAGCATATTCTCGCACAATTTGCCGCTTCGAAATCATCGGTTGAGGAGCTTCTTGTTGATGAAGTTTCTTCGTTCACGTACATTCCTCTTCCCTTAGGCCTTTGAAATTTTCGGCTTTCATATCTTTCCTTCTTTTCTTGATGATCCTTTGATCTTTCTTCCGGTGTAAGACATTGAGCTTGTATATGTCCCATACTGCCGCATCTATAGCACTTTGTAGCCTCCTTCTTCTTCTCTTTTCGTGGTCTCTCTTTGAAGTCTTTGAAGTTCTTTTCTTTTCTCACAAACTTTCGAAATTTGCGAGTAAGTAGTGCAATGTCTTCATCATCGTTGTGAGATGAGGAGGTGGACTCATCCGAGTTATGTGCCACTTTCAATGCAATGGCTCTTTTGCCTTTGTGGTGATCTTCATTTCTTTTCTTGATTAGCTCATGTGACATCAACGAGCTAATAAGATCTTTTAGCTTCAATGTGTTTAGGTCCTTGACTTCTTCTATTGCAGTAATTTTTGGAGTCCATGATTCGGGTAGCGCCCTTAGAATCTTCATGACCTGCTCCGATTCAGAAATTGCTTTTCCAAGACCTTTCAAAGCATTAGTAATTTTAGAGAATCTAGCAAATATTTCAGAAATATTTTATGTTTCTAACATTTTAAAGATTTCAAACTCTCCAATCAGAATATTTCTCCTTGTCCCCTGGACTTGAGAAATTCCTTCATAAATAGATGTCAATGTATCCCATATTTCTTTTGTAGTTAAACAAGAGAATACTCTATCATATTCGGAAGCGGTAAGAGCACGAAACAGTGAGTTCATAGCTTTAGTGTTGCTCTTAACAGTTCTTACTTCCTCATCGGTCCATTTGGAAACTCTTTCATAAATAGGCAACGTTACACCATCTTGGATTGCAATCTAAGAGTCCATATCTGTAGCCATGATGAGTTATTTCATACGTAGCTTCGAATAGCCAAAATTGTTTCCATCAAACAATGGTGGCCTAGTAAAAGATTAGCCTTCGGAAAATACGGGAACGGAAGTCGATTGGGATGCCATATTAAAAGATCTCTTTGGTAAAACTCAAAGACCTGCTCTGATACCATTTGTTGGTCCCGAGTTAATGACAATTACCCAAGAGGAGAGGGGTGAATTGGGTAAATAAAAAATTTTCAACTTAAACAGAAATTTTACCCCGGATTAATCTAATCCCCTTAATGAAGAAACAAATGGAAAGCAATATAGTGCTGAGAGCAGAAATAAAAATCAACAAACAAGATTTTATAGTGGTTCGGGCAATCTTCCCTACTCCACTCTTCCAAGCTCACACCTCTTGTGACTTGAGTTCCACTATATATTTCACAAATACAACTAGAGACACTGCTCTCTTCTAGATTCCAGCTCTAGGGGGCATGAACAATTCACAGCACAAGTAGGTGACGAGTTCTACTCCAATCACACACTACTTTGCTTACACTTGATCTTAGTTACCCAAACTAAATCAAGTTCAATACAACAAGAAAAAGTAAAAGAAAGTTTCTACACGTTACTGTTGTGTAGAGGCAGATTTGGCGCAGAGAAGAACTTGTAGTGTAGGCTTAATGATTCAGCAAGTAGCTCTTGGCAGTTTGAAAGCGGAGTTCTTCTTCTATATGATGGCTTGATCACTTAATGCTCTTGAAGATGGGAGTTATGCACACTTAATGAATTCTCAGCTACCCTCCACGTTTATATTGAATGCCTTATATAATTTGTGAGGGAATCTGAATGTTTGGAAGTAGGTGGCGCGCATTTAATGTGCCAACATTTGAAAAATTTCTGATCGTTGCGACCCAAGTCGCAGGTGGAGTCCACTTCAGGTGCGACTTCGCCCAAGTCGCAAATGGAGTCGACTTCGGTTGCGACTTCGGCTGTCCGTACCTTCTTCAAGTTCCAGTCCAGGTCGACTTGGTTTTCGACTTGACCCAAGTCGCAGGTGAAGTCGACTTTGGGTGCAACTTCACTTCTTTAGCTTGCTAGTTGAACTTGAAATCTTCAGAGATGACTTTGATCACTTAATTTTCTTCATATTGATGTTATTCCCTTGATTTATATCTCTTTGGAACACTGTATGATTATTTTTCTTGAAAACCTTGGATTCCTTCTCTTGAGTTCTTGAGTACTTGAGTCTTGGAATGCATAGAAGATGTCCGAGTATATGTTCATGATCCAACATGATGGATTTATGCAGCCCTGCTTGCTTTGATCTTCATTTGATTTGAGTTGACATGATCTGCAAGTTCCGCACTGAAGTCGAAGCTGAAGTCGACTTGGTCTGCGACTTCACCCAAGTCGCATGCGGAGCCGACTTGGGACGCGACTTCGGCAGCTCTCGTTCTCGATTTCAACTTTGGAAGGAAATGACGTTTTGAAGTTGATGTTGGAGTCGACTTGGTCTGCGACTTCACCCAAGTCGCATGCGGAGTCGACTTCGTTTGCAACTTCGGTAGCTTGGTTCCTCATTTTCAACTCTGGACGAAAATAACGGGCTGAAGTCGCTACTGGAGTCGACTTGGGAATCGACTTGGCCTAAGTCAATGCCTGAGTCGACTTGGAAATCGACTTGACCTGTCAAGCTTCATTTTCTTCATTTCTATATCCTTCAATGATTTTCACAAACATGTTAGTAACCAAAACTTACTCAAATTGATTTGTTAATCATCAAAACATAGACTTGGCTTATTTTCCACATGTTTTCAACACATTTCCTTTATGATCAAATAAACCACCAAGATGACAACCCGTAACCAATGTCAAGCAATTGCCCCGAAAACTCCAAACCAAACTTGAAATCCTCCTTCCAATCACCAAATCTCAATCCCCAAACACCAACTTCGCATTCAACCAACACAAGGCATCCAATAGCAAGACAATTAGGCCAAACCAAAGTATAAGAAAAATTACCCCATGAGCTTGCTACCACAAGTTGAAGTAGGAGGCTATTCTGCACTGGCGCCACTCGACTGAACTTGAAAACCCGGCGCCGACCGAAAATGGAGAAGAGAATGGGAGTTGAAATGCAAGGAAAATGAAGGAGAAATGGAGAGGAAATGGATTGTAGGAATGGGGCTTAGGATTGGAGATGGAAAAGCTTGATTTTGGGCGGATTTGAGTGGAATCTAGAAATGGGGAATAGACGAAAATGGAATGGAAAATGGAGATGAGGGAATGGAGAGGAGATTGGGGATGAAATGGGAGGTTAATGAAGTAGGAATGGAGCGAAATCTTCTTGCTTGAGGTTGGAGAGGAAGAAGGAGGAGAAAAACGGTGCCGGGCTTGGGGTTAGGGTTTTAACCCTAACTCGAGCCTTATAAACTCGTCCGAGTCGCGTTGTCCACGACTCGGTGCCGGGGCGCCGATGTCGTGGTGCCTAAGCGCCACTTACATGCTCCGTAAAATTCAGGATCTTCATCACGGAGCCAGGGCGCCATGTTGGGGTGTCGCGGCACCACTGTTCTTCAGCTGCCTTTCTGAATTTTGGCCCCCAACTGCTTCCAAGCATGACATTCATGATCTTAAGCTCCAAATAAAAATCCTACATATAAAAAACAAGTAGAAATCAGTAATGGGTTGCCTCCCATTCAGCGCTAAGTTTAACGTCCTCAGCCTGACGTTCCTGCTGTTTATGGATCTTTCAATACCACCACATCCTTGCAACGCTGCAGATCGTCCCCCATGTAATGCTTCAAGCGCTGCCAATTCATAATGAAACTGCTACCGGACGTCTCATTGAGTACTTCCACTGCCCCGTGCTCAGTTGCCTTTAGCACAATAAATGATTCCGACCATCGCGATTTGAATTTTCCTGGAAATAGGTTCAATCTTGAATTGAAAAGCAAGACTATTTGACCTTACTCGAATTTTCGTGGTAGAATCTTCTTGTCATGCCATTTCTTCACTTTTTCTTTGTAAATCTTGGCATTTTCATACGCCTGCATTCTGGATTCATCCAACTCATTGAGCTGCAGCAGTCAACGCTCCCCAGCTTGTTGCATGTCCAGGTTTAGTTTCTTGATCGCCCAATAAGCGTTATGCTCCAACTCAAGCGGCAGATGGCAAGCTTTTCCATAAACCAGTTGGTAAGGAAACATTCCAAATTGAGTTTTGTAGGCGGTTCGATATGCCCATAGTGCATCATCCAACTTAATATACCAGTCCTTGTGAGATGACCCAATTATTTTCTCCAGAATTTATTTCAGTTCTCTGTTGGCCAACTCGACTTGTCCATTTGCTTATGGATAATATGCTGTGGTCACCCTGTGGTGTACTCCATATTTGTTTAAGATTGTCATGAACTTTCGGTTACAAAAATGTGAACCTCCGTCACTAATGATCACCCGCGGAGTGCCGAAACACGTAAAGAAATTACAATTTGATGAAAAATCAAAAACTATAAATAGGGAGGCTTGGGGACATCCAAATGCATTCCAACCCAACTCCATTTGAGCAAAACCCCTTGCTCCCACACGTTCCCAAGCCAAAGAGGAAGAGGAAGAGGAGGAGAGAAAGAAAGAGAGAGAAGGTGAGAAGGTAAGGAGGAGTTCTTCACTTTGGGTAAGTGAAATCTATCCAAATTTCTTTTGTATGTTAAGTAGGGTAAAACCATGCTTAGATAATGCCTAATCATGAAAAAATAAGTATAGTTATAATGTTTAATTGGAATTATGCCAAAACATCAAAAATTTGGAGGAAAGATAGAGCATTCGGGAAGATAGCATATGATATGTGTAAATAATGCTCCAATATTACTAAATGATGATATGAGATGAATATTTATGATGTTGGAATGATGATATATTAATTTCATGATTTTTGGATTTAAGGATTATGCTTAAGTGAAATTATGTTGATTTTTAGTATACGGAGAAAATGATTTATTTAGCCAAGTTAATGATGATGAATTCAAAATTCATAAATTTTTCCATGATATACTAACTGAGAGCTATATCATGGTATTTTTTATTTTTGAAAAAAATGTCTATTTTTGGAAAAAATGTCTATTTTTGGAACCCATGAACAGTAACCTCAGGGTGAATAGTGATCATAAATAGTACCCGTAAACAGTGAACGTGAACAGTACCATGAACAGTAAAAACGTAAATTGGGTGGGAAAAAATGAGATTAGCATTTATATTTTAAAGAATATATAGATGAGATTTTTAAAGGGATTTATGGATAAAAAAATTCATATATGGAGGTAATGATCAAGTATCTTTATAAGATTAACCTCTATAGAAATGAAGTAATGAATGATTATAAAGCATGCATGGGAAGCGAACTAAGACATGGAATTATATAGATAAAATATTATTTTTCCTTGCATAGGGAAAGGAAAGGAAAAGGTGGAGTACACAGACTGAGGAGGTAAGCAAGCTATATATTTTCTAAAATATTTTGAAATGATTGCAAATTGTTTGCACACATGTTTTATGAATTATATTTAAGGATGGTCGTTCCTATAATGCTTTACATGAAATGATTGCTAACTACTTGTTAAATTACTTTCTAAATGATTTATCAAGTTTTATGGAACATGTCATGTCGGCATATGTATGAATATGGTGCACAAGGAAGAGACTTTGGTGGAGGTAGTAAGCGGATCAGAGGGTCCTCCTTCACTATTGCCAAGTCGCAAGGGCTGTGTGCCAGCTGCATCCTCCCAGAGGTTGGAGGCATAAGGAAAGTAATGAATGAATGAATGCATTGCATTCTCAAGAAATGCATGAAAAGTTTCTGTCCCATTGGTAATTGATCACTTGGTAAGTATCTCCTACAAAATGGGAAGAAATGCATTTGAATGAAAGGAAAATGTTTACTTACAAAAAAAAAAGACTTGCTTACTGAGTATTATTACTCATATGTGTTTTCAAAATGACAAACAGGCTATGGAGATGACTCATAAAAGATGTCAGGTAGAAATGACCTGCAAATTTAATTGCAGTTCTATGTATGCGTCCAAAGGGACAAATGTATGATAATTATGTGGAAGACATGTTTTATGGATATTACAAACATAATTGTACTTATGTGAACTATTTCAATAAAAAGAAGATATGAATGATTTTATGATGATATGGATGAGTTTATTATGAATAAAGTGTATGCTTAAGTGACGAATGAAAAGAAAAAGAAATTTTTTTTTGGACAAGATCCAATTAAGTACCCGTCGCGTGATTAGGTCAACAATCCTGATGCAAACCAAGTGCTTGTCGTTAAGAGCACTGTGATCACCAGTTTAATTTAAATTAACCGAAACACATTAAAGCTACCACTATACGAGTGATAGTGTAGAATAATGGTGAGTCGGGTCGAATCCACAGAGAGGCGATGTAGTTTTGAATTATTTTTAAGAGAAAGAGAGGGTATAGAGAAGAGAGAGAAAGAGAAAGAGAGAAGAGAGAAGAGAGAGAGAGAGAGAGAAAGAGAGAAGAGAGAAGAGAGAGAAAAAGAAAAGAGAGGAAAAGAATAGAGAGAAAGAGAAGAGAGAAAGAAAATAGAAGAAATTAGAGATAGAAAGAAGAGAGAAAAGAAGAGAGAGAAAAAGAGAAAATAGAAGAAATTGGAGAGAAAAGAAAGGGAGACAAGAAACTAAAAGAAATTATAATTAACTAACAACTTAATTAAAACTATTCTAAGAAAGCAATAAAAGCTATGAAATTTAACTATTAAAGCAGAAAAGAGAATTACATTAAATTTCATCTAAAAATTACAAAGCATAAAATAAAGCAGTAAATCTAATCTAATAATTAAAACTACAAATTAAAAAGCAATAACTACGAGACACTACAAAGCATAATAAAATAAAATTTACATCACCCGAATATGGAGAGCAAAATTTCCACGTAATAGAAAACTTTATTGCTTGACCCCACCTCCTTGCTACGGGTCCCACAAAATGGGTCCCACCCACTTGCTATGGGTCCCACAAAATGGGTCCCACCCAAGGGGAAAAGTGTGGGGTATGGGGTGTGTCTCCTTGGGATGAGTGGAGGCCTTTTTATAAGCGTGTGAGGGGCCCTCCCTCCCTTGTGCAATCCGATGTGGGATTGCTTGCACGAAGGTACGTTTGCTGCTATGGAGAGCTCACCCAAATCAGAATAACCGCCGTGTGGTCCAGCCACCAAGCAATCCAGACGACCAATTCTTTCTCCACCACAGACTCCAAATCCCTCTAGCAGGGCAAGCCATAAACCCAATAGAAATCGGCAGTTGCTAATTCCACGATCAAATCGAGTCACTCCAAGTCCATCTCCTTTGCGATTAAACCGGATGACAAGCTGCTTGGACGGGTTGAAAATTGCTGCTCATGGCAGCGATTGTAGCTTCAATCGTGGCTTGATTTGGGGAAGGGGGTGAAACCAAAACCATGGATTGCAGAATCGGAGCAGCTCTGCTAGTTTAGAGTTGGATCGCCGGCGATTTGAGCCAAAGGTGCTGCCGTGATTCAGTGGAGTGGCTGCCGTCGATTTTCGGTGGAGATTGAAGCAAGCCGGTGATTGGGGTTGGGCGAAAACGGATGGGGAAGACGGGCTACTTGCCTGTGCGGACGGCTGGAATCGACGACGCGTGGCTCGTCGGTTGTGGCGGAGACGCTGACCTTGCAGTCGTCGGTCGGTGCGAAGAGATGGCGGTTTGGGGAAGATGGAGCACAGGTTGCGGAGGTGGGTTTCTGCTTTGCCTGAGAAGTTTCCCCAATTGCGGCAGGCCGGATTTTGGGATCGCGATTAGCAATGGCTGCCGGAGATAAAGCAGAGAAGGGACGGTGGCTGTTGATGGGTGTTTGGTAATAGAGGCGACCATTTCTGCTGGAGGCGAGGATCAATGGAAGCTACAATGGCTGTCGTCCGGTTTTGCTTTGGATCGGTGAGCTGCCGGTAGTGAAACAGAGGGCTGTTATCATGGTTGACGGATCGGATTTTTTTTTTTTGGGACCTGATTTGAAAACAAATTGAAAACCCGGCTGTTCGGTGGATTTTCCATTTGTTGCTTCCGGTTGTTGCTTCGGCGGTTTGCAATCTTGTCTGGACAGAGGTGGGGCATGCGATGACTGCTGGTATTGGAAAGATGGATTTGGGCATTTTGCTTGCGGCCGGTTTGGGAAGATGGAGCACCAGAAATGGTGCTCCGGCGGCGCACAATTGCGTGTACTCATGCAGCATATTTAAACACTAATTTAAATATTAATTCATATATCATCTTAGTTTAATTCTTTATAATAATTTACTTTGTTCCCCATATCTTAAAATATAATTATAGTTTTATATGTATGATTTTTCCAATTAAATAATTTTATAAATTTGCCCAAATTATATTAATAAACTAATACACATTTCAACATTAAAATTGAGTCATAATTTTATATTTTCAAGAATATTGCAAAATGACCCATTTTTATAACAAAATCAAATATTCTATTAAAAATATGATTTTCATGAAATTCCACTTAAAACATGCATTTAATTAACGTTTTAATACTTAACGGTGTGAATTTAATATAAAATTAAGTGAAAATTTTTAGACTTATCACACCCCCCAACTTAAACATTGCTAGTCCCTTAGCAATGGAAAATAGTTTAATATATAATTCCTTTTTTTTTCTTTTTTTTTTTCTTTTTTTTTCTTTTTATATATATCATAGTGTACTACTAATTTTTATAAAAATCTAGGTGCATTGCTAATAATGATAGTAAGCTTTCGAAGTAAATTTTCTTAGTATATATGTGTAAAATATTTTTCATGATGCATATAAAAGATTATAGCACGTGTGTATGTGTACTAATGAACAAATGGGCATTTGATAAATAAGTTATTTTCAACTCATCCAATCTAAGTAATATTTATATCAAAATTATGATAGTGACAGTTAAACTTTTTTTTTTCTCAACATTTTTTTTTCTTCCCCTCACCATATTTCAGGATATCTAGGGATTTTCTCTCTTTTTTTTTCTTTTTTTTTTATTTTTTTTTAATTTTCCCCTCACCATATTTCAGGATATCTAGGGATTTTTTTTTTTACTCTTCCCTCACCATATTTCAGGGTATCTGGGGGATCTACAATAGGTATATTTTAACTAGCAACTATCAATTGCAATGATATTAAATGTTACTTGCTTGGATGAAAGAAAAAATTATATTATCGTGGTGCCCACATGGTTCATTGTTGTGTAAGTGCAATTAGTGCTAAAAAAATTTAAAAACACCATGGAAATATTTTTACAAATATAACTAATTACAGTTTTCTTCTTCACTTACTACCAAGCATAGCAAGTGTACTTTGATTTATCTCTATGTTTTTTTTTTTTAATTTTAATTTTTTTTATTATATGTATATATTTAAATAAATCATGTTAAGCAAACCAGACCCCCCAACTTAAATATTGCTATCTTTAATAAACATGCACAAAATATATAAATTCATGAAAATAAGATAGCAGGGAAAGAGACAACCTGGGGTGTAATGATCTGATGAAATTGTTGCAGCTTTTACCTAAAGAAAAACAAACTAACAAAAAAGAGATATATATACACATGTTGGGTTGCCTCCCAACCAGCGCTAAGTTTTACGTCTTCAGCCAGACATAATGATTCATGTTATCCAATTCCTGCTCTGTAAAATTTTTTAACACTATGTAGATTATTTATCATTTTCATGTATTCATGCTCAAAAGTTGTGAATGAATCATCAATGACGTTTAATATATAACATTCTTCAACTTGATCTAAATTATTTATTGAACTATTACCTAATGGGAGCATGATTTTATTTTGGGTTAAACAAGGTTCCGTTTGAATACAACGCTCTTTGAGAAATTGATTATAATTTGGAATATATTGAATAACATCAAAGAGTGAAATTTTAATTTGAACCTGTTCAAACATTTGAATCATCTCTTCCTTTTTCATTAATTCTTCTATGCTAATGAGCTAATCTTTAAAAGTGCTTGAAATAACAGGTATGTACTTTTCAAAATTTTCATTAATAATTTCATTTTCATCTCCCCCCAACTTATCCTCAATAAACTCTTTATTTCTCACCTCATCATTAATTTGGCTATGATCATCAATCTCCTCAATATTTTCTTGATCTTTTTCTTCTTCAAATCTATCATGACTTAATTTTCCATTATTTTCTATAATATTTTCTTGATTATGAAGAGAGGAATTCTCGTTAAGTGTATGATCTGAGAAACCATCACTACATAATTTTGTAATTATTACCAAATTTTCAGACAATAAATTTTCTGATAGTAATTGATCTGATTGAGTTTGATAATCAAAATGATTTATTGGAGTGATAATTGATTCATTAGGTTCCTCCCCACATAATGTATCAATATATTCATCATCTATTTTCAAATTGTCTTTCTTTTGACTTAGCATTTGTTTGTTAAGGGATTCAGCTTCTAAAGCATTTGGGAATGCTAAGTCATTTTCAAAATATGGACTTTCCAATGGTATTGAATCTATTTGAAAATTTGAATAATCAACTAGATTATCAATTTGGTCATTATGATCTGCATGATCTGTCGTCCTAGAAAATGATTGTTGGTCGGAAAGAAATTGTTGATCTAATCTTTCGAATCCTTCCTCTAAGTCATCTAAGTGAGGAGGTTGTTGATAATCTACATGATTTGATGAAAAATTTTCAAAGTCCTCTTGCGGGCAGCATTCTTGAAAATACATATTTTTGCAATGTTCAACTCGATTTAGGTACTCTGAAAATCTATTTTCTATGTTTTGACAGCTATCGAGAAATTTTTTTTTTAGTTCTTCAATTTTCTCATCATAATTATATGTTTGATGAAAAGATTGGTTAATAGGTTGAGGTGATGAAAAATTTTCTTCAAGATATGCAGGTGGCCCATATGTATTTTCATAATGATTAGATTGATATTGATAATTTGAAAATTGACTTTGCTCAGGTGGCCACTGGGTTTGTAGATATGGAGGGTAAGATTGGATTTGTTGGTTTGTCCAATGAGTATTAGGACAACTCATCCATTCTAAGTTATGTGTATGTGAAAATGAATTGTAATTAGGTGTAGGAAACTTATGAAAATTTTGAACTCGCGCTTGATATGGTAAAAATTGAGTCTCATTAGAATATGTCGTTTGAAAAGGAATCGATGTATTTAAGAATGAACTGTTTGAGTTTTGATAGGCAAGTATATCATTAATCTGTTGGTTTAATTCTTCTAACTTACCTAACTGATGATCAATAAAGTTCATGTCCATTCTTTAATTTTAGTTTTTTTTTTCTTTTTTTTTTTAAGAAAAGAATCGAAATTGGTAATCTAAAATTCAAGTGCAATAAGTAAAGAAAGCAGATAAATAAAGCAGTAAAGATTATACTATTGAAAGCAAGTAAAGGAAATTTAAAGCAACTAATAAAACAATTCAAACCTCAATACGCCTCCCCGGCAACGGCGCCAAAAACTTGATGCAAACCAAGTGCTTGTCGTTAAGAGCACTGTGATCACCAGTTTAATTTAAATTAACCGACACACATTAAAGCTACCACTATACGAGTGATAGTGTAGAATAATGGTGAGTCGGGTCGAATCCACAGAGAGGCGATGTAGTTTTGAATTATTTTTAAGAGAAAGAGAGGGTATAGAGAAGAGAGAGAAAGAGAAAGAGAGAAGAGAGAAGAGAGAGAGAGAGAGAGAAAGAGAGAAGAGAGAAGAGAGAGAAAGAGAGAAGAGAGAGAAAAGAAGAGAGAGAAAGAGAGAAGAGAGAGAAAAAGAAAAGAGAGGAAAAGAATAGAGAGAAAGAGAAGAGAGAAAGAAAATAGAAGAAATTAGAGATAGAAAGAAGAGAGAAAAGAAGAGAGAGAAAAAGAGAAAATAGAAGAAATTGGAGAGAAAAGAAAGGGAGACAAGAAACTAAAAGAAATTATAATTAACTAACAACTTAATTAAAACTATTCTAAGAAAGCAATAAAAGCTATGAAATTTAACTATTAAAGCAGGAAAGAGAATTACATTAAATTTCATCTAAAAATTACAAAGCATAAAATAAAACAGTAAATCTAATCTAATAATTAAAACTACAAATTAAAAAGCAATAACTACGAGACACTACAAAGCATAATAAAATAAAATTTACATCACCCGAATATGGAGAGCAAAATCTCCACGTAATAGAAAACTTTATTGCTTGGCCCCACCTCCTTGCTACGGGTCCCACAAAATGGGTCCCACCCACTTGCTATGGTCCCACAAAATGGGTCCCACCCAAGGGGAGAAGTGTGGGGTATGGGGTGTGTCTCCTTGGGATGAGTGGAGGCCTTTTTATAGGCGTGTGAGGGGCCCTCCCTCCCTTGTGCAATCCGATGTGGGATTGCTTGCACGAAGGTACGTTTGCTGCTACGGAGAGCTCACCCAAATCAGAATAACCGCCGTGTCGTCCAGCCACCAAGCAATCCAGACGACCAATTCTTTCTCCACCACAGACTCCAAATCCCTCTAGCAGGGCAAGCCATAAACCCAATAGAAATCGGCAGTTGCTAATTCCACGATCAAATCGAGTCACTCCAAGTCCATCTCCTTTGCGATTAAACCGGATGACAAGCTGCTTGGACGGGTTGAAAGTTGCTGCTCATGGCAGCGATTGTAGCTTCAATCGTGGCTTGATTTGGGGAAGGGGGTGAAACCGAAACCATGGATTGCAGAATCGGAGCAGCTCTGCTAGTTTAGAGTTGGATCGCCGGCAATTTGAGCCAAAGGTGCTGCCGTGATTCAGTGGAGTGGCAGCCGTCGATTTTCGGTGGAGATTGAAGCAAGCCGGTGATTGGGGTTGGGCGAAAACGGATGGGGAAGACGGGCTGCTTGCCTGTGCGGACGGCTGGAATCGACGACGCGTGGCTCGTCGGTTGTGGCGGAGACGCTGACCTTGCAGTCGTCGGTCGGTGCGAAGAGATGGTGGTTTGGGGAAGATGGAGCACAGGTTGCGGAGGTGGGTTTCTGCTTTCCCTGAGAAGTTTCCCCAATTGCGGCAGGCCGGATTTTGGGATCGCGATTAGCAATGGCTGCCGGAGATAAAGCAGAGAAGGGACGGTGGCTGTTGATGGGTGTTTGGTAATAGAGGCGACCATTTCTGCTGGAGGCGAGGATCAATGGAAGCTGCAATGGCTGTCGTCCGGTTTTGCTTTGGATCGGTGAGCTGCCGGTAGTGAAACAGAGGGCTGCTATCATGGTTGACGGATCAGATTTTTTTTTTTTTGGGACCTGATTTGAAAACAAATTGAAAACCCGGCTGTTCGGTGGATTTTCCATTTGTTGCTTCCGGTTGTTGCTTCGGCAGTTTGCAATCTTGTCTGGACAGAGGTGGGGCATGCGATGACTGCTGGTATTGGAAAGATGGATTTGGGCATTTTGCTTGCGGCCGGTTTGGGAAGATGGAGCACCAGAAATGGTGCTCCGGCGGCGCACAATTGCGTGTACTCATGCAGCATATTTAAACACTAATTTAAATATTAATTCATATATCATCTTAGTTTAATTCTTTATAATAATTTACTTTGTTCCCCATATCTTAAAATATAATTATAGTTTTATATGTATGATTTTTCCAATTAAATAATTTTATAAATTTGCCCAAATTATATTAATAAACTAATACACATTTCAACATTAAAATTGAGTCATAATTTTATATTTTCAAGAATATTGCAAAATGACCCATTTTTATAGCAAAATCAAATATTCTATTAAAAATATGATTTTCATGAAATTCCACTTAAAACATGCATTTAATTAACGTTTTAATACTTAACGGTGTGAATTTAATATAAAATTAAGTGAAAATTTTTAGACTTATCAAATCCTAACTCACATTTACCAATCAAAATCGGTCCCGGAGTAAGGCTTCTAGGCACCCCGATTCAGGGTACCACTGAAGCTGGTATCAGAGCAAGGATTGGTAAATAGGTGGGAGAAGGAGAAAATAAAGGATGATGAAAGGATAGGTCTGATACCACAAAAGTAGTATCAGAGCAAGGATTGGTAAATAGGTATGGAAAGAGAAAAATTAAGAATGGGGATAGAAAAGGAAGGATACCACAGAAGTTAGGAATAGAGCATGGATTGATAGATAGACATGAAAAGAAAGAACTAATGTCTAGATCTACATGTTTAAAAGGTTATGATACTTCTATGATATTGATATGAAATGATATATATGTGAGAAACATATATAGATGTGTGTGACATATATGCTTGAATAAGAATAATGTTATGAATAATGTAATGTTAGTATTAAAAGAATCTTATGATACTAACCAAAGTTTTGTGCATATAGAAAGCAAAAATGTCAACTACAAGAGTTGGAGCAAGGTTGAATAAAGGGAAGACACCAATAAGAGAATCGGTTAGCCGACCTGAAGTAGGAGAAACCAGTAAACGGACCAAAAGGTCTGAGTCAAGAGGACAGACGTCAAGGGCTCGTCAACGACGGGAAGAGGCTAGCTTTGAAGTCCATGTAGAAATGAGAGCTAACCAAGAAAGGCAGATAGAAGAAAGGATAGCTGCAACCGTGGAAAAGGCAATATAGCAATGGGCAACCCAGGCCGCAGGTATAATACAAGGTATGTGGGAGAGAAATCGGCAGGCCCCGCCACAAGGCGATAATGAAGGAACACCTGGCCCATCGGTCAACCCTAATTTTTCTAGAAGAATGGAGGATAGCCTCCTAGAGGCTGATAGAAAGGCTATCAATGCCTTCCTTGCCCAACGACTCCCTAAGTTTGCTGGAGAACCAGACCCCATCATTGCAGAACAATGGATCATGGAGATCAAAAAATTATTTAGAATCTTGCCCTGTAATGATCAACAAAGGTCTTTTATGCTACCCACCTGCTGATTAAAGACGCTTATGAATGGTGGGAAACATTGATGGTTACTATGCCACACCCAAAATAGGTCACGTGGCAAGAATTTTTAGAAGAATTTAATAAAGAGTATCTTCTAGTAGGCTTATAGAGCCAAAAAATGATAGAGTTTGAGAAACTCTACTAAGGCAAGATTACGGTGACTGAATATGCAACAAGATTCAATGTCTTGGTTAGGTATGTACCATGGATCGCCAATGAGCCAGAGAATAAGGTACAGAGGTTCAAACGTGAGCTGAGACCCCAATTAAGAGAGGGACTAGCCCCATTACTAATAAGAAATTATGCCTCTAGTATAGAAAGAGCTAGGGCATTAGAAATAGAGCCATGAGGACACAGGAGCTTAGGCAACCTCAAGAGCAATTTTTCTCAGCTTCTAAGAAAAATGAGGCCAAGAAAGGGAAAGATGAGAAGGCAATGGATGGAAAAAAGGAATTCAGTTCCAAGGGAAAGAGTACCTCACCCTGCAAAACTTGCCATAAGCACCGCTCCGGCGAATTCCTCCAAGAATTGAGGAAAAGTTTTAAGTGTGGTCAAGTGGGACATATGGCTCGGGAATGCAGAACGACCAAGTGCTTCATATGTGGCCAAGTCGGGCATATATCATTCAACTACCCGAACAAACCACAGGAAGCTCCAACTTGAGGAAGGTTGGACCAGCAAAAAGCCCCCGCCATGGCCAACAACTCTGTGCATGTCCAAGCCCTCACCGGGATTGAATCTCAAGAAACTGAGGACAAAGTGGTTACAGGTATGATTTAAATTTCAGGAAATTCACTATTTAATACAAAGTGCTAAGCATTTATTGAAATCATACCAGTATATAACCACACACACACTATGGGTGGAGAGAACCAGTAGTACAATGAATCTCCAGGATATAAAATGGCAAGTAAAGAACCAAGTATGTAAGGCATGATAAGCATGATGACATTTAATCCTATGATAGAAATTGAGGCTAAATAAATGGGGTGCAATGATGAACGAAATTGTTTGAAATTATTTTTTCCAATCCCAATACATTTAAAGATAGGCAAGAAAAAAGAGGGATATCCTCCATATGAACTAGCAAAAGCCAAAAAAAGCATAATGGAGTATTTGAAGGGCAACAGGTTTCGGGATGAAACCTATTGTAAGGGGGAAGGATTGTGAAATCCCAATCTTAGACAAGTGTATAAAATCCTAGGGTTATAAACCCTAGGTAATCTATTAATGAAATATATATTCATGAGTATAAAAACATATGTATTAGAGGTTAAAGAAATGCAATTGTGGAAATAAACTACGTGAATAATGCACTTGAATAGTAACCGAGGTGATTAAGAGTTAATCATGTAGATTAACCAATCACAAAATGACAAAAAAGGGAGATTTAATCACTACAAGATGAAATAGCAATACTTTTTGATATTTTAATGGAATTTTAGATTTTAGTGAAAATTTTAAAAAAAATTCATAATTTGCAATCCGAACGTCGGATTTAGATGAAATTTTTTATGAATGGTTAAAAATCCATGATGAACTTGATGAATGGTTTAAGTTGTTATGAAAATCACAAATTAAGGGTCAAAATAAAACGTCAAATGGAGATTACAAAGTAGCTTAACTTTTCATTAATTCTCCTTTTGACTTTTTATTAAAATTAAATAATTAAAAAATAAAAAAATTAAATGAAAATCAGAAATGGCAGGGGCATGAACCGGGGGTGGTTGAGATTTTTGACCAAAATCAATGGTCCACATTCATCATCATCATAAATCAAGGGCTAGGATTAAATTAGCTTAAATTAATTAATTTTAAAAATCATGAAAATTAGGGCTGCCATAGGGGGGCGTGAACAGTGTAGGGTGGGATGCACATGGCTCAAAGCACCTTTTGAAAATTAAAAAAATATATTTATAATTTAATACCTTGAGCTAGGGGGTAAACTACAATTTGATGAAAAATCAAAAACTATAAATAGGGAGGCTTGGGGACGTCCAAATGCATTCCAACCCAACTCCATTTGAGCAAAACCCCTTGCTCCCACACGTTCCCAAGCCAAAGAGAAAGAGGAAGAGGAGGAGAGAAAGAAAGAGAGAGAAGGTGAGAAGGAAATGAGGAGTTCTTCACTTTGGGTAAGTGAAATCTATCCAAATTTCTTTTGGATGTTAAGTAGGGTAAAACCATTCTTAGAAAATTCCTAAGCATGAAAAAATAAATATCGTTATAATGTTTAATTGGAATTATGCCAAAACATCAAAAATTTGGAGCAAAGATAGAGCATTCGGGAAGATAGCATATGATATGTGTAAATAATGCTCCAATATTGCTAAATGATGATATGGGATGAATATTTATGATGTTGGAATGATGATATATTAATTTCATGATTTTTGGATTTAAGGATTATGCTTAAGTGAAATTATGTTGATTTTTAGTATATGGAGAAAATGATTTATTTAGCGAAGTTAATGATGATGATTTCAAAATTCATAAATTTTTCCATGATATACTAACTGAGAGCTATATCATGGTATTTTTTATTTTTGGAAAAAATATCAATTTTTGGAACCCATGAACAGTAACCCGCGTTGCTGTGAGCAGTAACCTCGGGAGAATAGTAAACGTGAACAATAATCCATGAACAGTGATAATAAACAGTACCATGAACAGTAACCCACGTTGCTGTGAGCAGTAACCTCGGGAGAATAGTAAACGTGAACAGTAATCCATGAACAGTGATAATAAACAGTACCATGAACAGTAAAAACGTAAATTGGGTGAAAAAAAATGAGATTAGCATTTATATCTTAAAGAATATATAGATGAGATTTTTAAAGAGATTTATGAATAAAAAATTCATATATGGAGGTAATGACCAAGTATCTTTATAAGATTAACCTCTATAGAAATGAGGTAATGAATGATTATAAAGCATACATGGGAAACCAACTAAGACATGGAATGATATAGATAAAATATCATTTTTCCTTGTATAGAAAAAGAAAAGGAAAAGGTGGAGGACACAGACTGAGGAGGTAAGCAAGCTATATGCTTTCTAAAATATTTTTAAATGATTGCGAATTGTTTGCTCACATGTTTTATGAATTATATTTAAGGATGGTCATTTCTATAATGCTTTACATGAAATGATTGCTAACTGCTTGTTAAATTACTTTATAAATGATTTATCAAGTTTTATGGAACATGTCATGCCGGCATATGTATGAACATGGTGCACAAGGAAGAGGCTTTGGTGGAGGTAGTAAGCGGATCAGAGGGTCTCCCTTCACTATTGTCAAGTCGCCAGGGTTGTGTGCCGGCAGCGTCCTCCCAGAGGTTGGAGGCACAAGAAAAGTCATGAATGAATGAATGCATTGCATTCTCATGAAATGCATGAAAAGGTTTCTGTCCCATTGGTAATTGATCACTTGGTAAGTATCTCCTACCAAATGGGAAGAAATGCATTTGAATGAAAGGAAAATGCTTACTTGCCAAAGAAAAATGCTTGCTTACTGAGTATTATTACTCATATGTGTTTTCAAAATGACAAACAGGCTATGGAGCTGACTCATAAAGGATGCAAGGTAGAAATGACTTACAAATTTAATTGCAGTTCTATGTATGCGTCCAAAGGGACAAATGTATGATAATCGTGTGGAAGACATATTTTATGGATATTACAAACATGATTGTACTTATGTGAATTATTTCAATAAAAAGAAGATACGAATGGTTTTATGATGATATGGATGAGTCTATTATGAATAAAGTGTATGCTTAAGTGACGGATGAAAAGAAAAAGAAATTTTTTTTGGACAAGATCCAATTATGTACCCGCCGCATGATCAGGGCAACAATCTTGACGGACGTTTACCAATCAAAATCGGTCCCGGAGTAAGGCTTCTAGGTGTTGGTCCCGAGTTAATGGAAAAATCCAAGAGGGGAGGGGTGAATTGGGTTCTTAAAAATTCCTCGGTAAAATTAAAACTTAACCCCTTGTAAACTTAATCCCCTTGATTGAAACTGATAGAGAGCAATGAAGTAAAGAGAGCGATGAAGTAAAACAACAGGCAAGATTTATAGTGGTTCGGGCAACCTCTCCCTACTCCACTCTTCCAAGCTCACACACCGTTGTGACTTGGGTTCCACTATGTATTCCGCGAATACACTTAGAGACTCCGCTCTCTTCTAGATTCCAGCTCTAGGGGGCATACACAAACAGAGCCTATGCTCTCTTCTAGATTCTACGTCTAGGGGACTTGTACACTTTATACAAGTAGGTGATGAGTTCAACTTCAATCACAACTCTACTTGCAACGTCTTGGTTCGTTACAATACACTCAAACTAAGACCAATAACAAAGAGTAATGAAAATAAGGAAGATCTACACTTTACAGATTTGTGTAGGCAAGATTGAGCTTGAGAAAGAACTTGTAGAAGCAACCGGTTGTATGTCGTTGAAGCTACTTGCAACTTGAAGCTCTTTCTTCCTTTGAAAATGTATAGATCACTCAAATTTAGAGAAAAGCAAATGGGAGCTCTTGTTTGCACTTCTTTTCTCTCTTTAGACAATGTAGTGTGTGTATTCTCGTCTGCTTGAGTGTCTATTTATAGAATGAGGAAGATTTGAACGTTATAGAAGTGGTTGGCGCGCAATAAATGTTCCAACGTTCAAAAATTCGAACGTTGGTTCCCCAAGTCGCAGGTGGAGTCGACTTCGTCTGCGACTTGGTTTCCCAAGTCGCAACTGGAGTCGACTTCGTGTGCGACTTCAGTTCTGCGTTTCTCAAGTCTGAGTCTGGGTCGACTTGGTTTCAGACTTGACCTGAAGTCGATATTGGAGTCGACTTGGGTTGCGACTTGACCTGTCTTTGTGCTGAAATGTGCTTGGTCCTTGTTTGATTTCCTTGCTTAGCTTTCTTTCTTGAGTCTTTTTACTTCTGAAATGGCTTCTTATATTTGTAAATCTTCTTGAAGGACTTGTCTTAGATTGCTTTCCATAGTAGTCTTCATGACTTGAACTTCTTCATCTTCAACTATGTTCGAAGCTGTGCCTTGGACTTGAGAATTGATAATGAGCTTGTACCCTTGAAAAAATCCCAAGTTGATCTTGAAAATGAGCTTGAGTTTGTATTTTGGACTTTGAAGAACTCAAGTCGAACTTGGGGTCGACTTCATCTGCGACTTCACCCAAGTCGCACCTGGAGTCGACTTCGTCTGCGACTTCGGTATTTTTGTACCCCAAAATCAACTCTGGAGTGTTTTTGCCGTCTGAAGTCGATGCTGGAGTCGACTTCGTTTGCGACTTGGCTTCCCAAGTCGCAAGTGGAGTCGACTTGGCCTGCGACTTCACCTGCTTTTCCTTCCATTTTGAATTTGGCTGTTTGGTCTGTTTTGGAGTCGAATATGGAGTCGACTTTGGGATCGACTTCACCCTAAGTCAAAGTCCAAGTCGACTTGGATATCGACTTGGCTAATTCATTCCTTAAATCATTAAGCAAAATCATCAGTAATCTCCTTATACTCAATTTTAACTTTGTTAATCATCAAAACTCATGCTTTGGTCAATTTTGTTTTGCTTTAAACATTGTTTCCAACACTAAGCACCTCGATTCGGGGCGCCACATATGTTCCCATGCAATTAAATGAAATAGAATTGATAGATACGTAACTTATTCGTGACTACATAGGGATTAACGATATATTTTTATCCCTTAAACAACTGCCCTTAACAAAAAATAAAACTTATACCCTACACATTGATCTGGTAGGGATTTTTCTTTTCCAAGGATGAATCCTGCAATTAAATCATCTTACAAGGTAGCTAATCTTATAAAAAGCATTAGACAACATATGCAAGGGTAAATCCACACAGCACAATCATATAGAAATCAATTATTCATTTCTAAATCCTAAAGAACCAAAACAGTATAGTTAGATCTCAATTCATCTCAACTTCTCATCTATGGGAGTTTAGCTCAAAGACATGGCATCAACATCCATTACATCTAAGATCAAAGTATTCCAAGAAAATAGAGAAAAGGAAAGAGAATGAGAAAAAGAAAAACTGAATCTCGTGAGCTTCCACAAACGAGATCGGATCTCTTCTTCGGATGCGCTGAAAATGAGATCCTTTTCCTTCTCTGTACGGTTGCTCCATTAGCTCTCTCTCCCCCTGGCACAAATCCCTAAGTGTCTCTTTTTGTGGCGCCCCAGCTCGAGTGTCACAACCTTACTCAAAGATCTATCGATTGGTAAACGTGATCAGGATTGTTGCCCAGTCATACAACGAGCTTATTGGACATTTATCCACTTAATCCAAACTGCTTATATCATTTCATACATTCAATTTCCATCAAATTCCTTTTCAGGCCGTTATACCATTTGAGAATTATACATGTCATCTCATAACCTTCATACTTAATTATATCATGATAATTCATACCTTATCATTTGACCGTAAATTTTTTTACCTTCTATAGTCACAAAATCATAACATAATCCTTATACAACATTAAATCACAATTTAATGTCATCATTCATACATAAAGTCATATACAGGTGTTCATAAGAATTCATTCATTCTTGAATCTCCACTTGTGCTCCTTGCCTCCTTCCTTTCACCTGTCTTTGGGTTTGGAAAATAAAACGTGAGTCAAAACTCAATAAGCAAGCTATAGGATTTTCAGACAATTCATTTTGAAGGCAACACTATTTAAAAGCATTTCTTTTCATTTGGTAGGAGACACTTAGTAAGTGATCAATTACTTACGAAACAGAAATCTTTTCATAAATCATTCATAAACCTTTCATAAACCATTCATGTAAAACAGTTTTATCCCAATTTTTGGGCATTTCATAAACATTGGATGTACAAATGCATCATTTCCATTCATGACATAATCCTTCATGTGAGGGTACACTCGCTTGGGGAACATACTTTCATAATATGATCCTTTACATCCTTAGCCTTGGACCTTCCATTTAGACTTCCTGTCCTGCTTTTTGCCTTTACTAGCCTACTTGATTTCCATTCCATGCATGACTTTTACTCACCCCGACATTATATACCTCTTACACATGACCACTTGTCATTCTCATGTAGAGAATTCTTTGCACCATCCATTTTAAACATTGTTTCAATAAAATATCGTTTAAATCCATGCTACATCACTTTTCATAAATAATTGCGAAACAGCAAGCAATTCATTCATCATAATTGAAATAACATTTCAACACATATTGAAGTAAAGGAATGACCATCCTTAAATAACTTGGAAATAATTTCATAAAATAATTGTACAATGATTCAAACCTTTAGAACATCATTAACAATCATTTGTCATCTTTTGATAAAACAAAAGTCATTTAGAAAGCTGCTTGCTTACCTGCTTCGCCTTGGCTTTCCATATCAATTTTTCCTTTGCCTTTGCCTTTGCCTATACATATAAGAATGACATTGCATTCATAACGTTTTCATTTGCTTGCTTAGTTTTCCAACCCATAATCCATATACATAACCCACTTGAATTCCAAGTTGGGTATACATACATCGCACTCACTTGTGCATCATACCATCCATTCCATATTATGTTTTAAACTCATCTTTAAGGTAAACATATAATTATCATTCATAAATCAACTTATGGGGATTTATATCTCACATTAACCATTTTTCATCCATTTTTCCATTTTTCCTTTGTCAATGCTCATTCTAAGCATATAAGTGACGTTTTAAGCTTCATAAATAAATCTCACAAATTGAGATAATCAAACATCATTCATACAGCAACATCCTTATTCATTTCATCAAATATTCATGCATATTTTACATTTTAGCAATTCATATAAACCATTTACCACTTATCCATACTTAGCCTTCCACATACACCCATCTTACAACACATAACTTAGGTGTTTCTTAAAATTTCTCAAGTCAGCAACTTGTGTCCTTATTCAGCATGATTAAACCCCTTAATTAATATTTAATTTAGGATCTAATTTCAGATTTTTAATCGATTCATCATAGGGTTCCAAAACTGTCATGTTAGGACCCGTTTTTCATCCTTTCAACGCCTCTTTCAAAACTTAAATCTTAACAGATTTTTAAGCCATAATTTCCAGCAACGAAACATGGTTTTCTTAACCCAAATTTAGGGTAATATCGTATGTTCAAATTCCATTTATTGGTTGCTTCCAAAACAGTAACATCTCAAGTATGTAGGGTACTCCTTTTTACCCCATTTGGACGTCCTTATGTATATGCCCTAAAAATCAGATTTAGGGAAAATCTTTCCAAACCCTTTTTAACATCCAAAGTACATTTAATCTAGGGTACTTTACCCTCTAAATCATCCATAAACTTATTAATATAATTCATGCTTCATACATATCATAAAAAGATGAAAATCGGGTCATATACGTAACCCTAAGTTCCATTCTTTCTAAAATCATTTAAAAATGCTCAAATCAACATATGTAATCCAAAAGAACATGAATTACATCCAAATCATCATGCTTTAATCATACAGCAACTTGGTTTAGAATTTTGAGAAATTCCAAGTTAGATTTCATCTCAAAATTCAACCTTAATTTCCCTTTTCACTCTCTTGAACTCTTGATTTCATTTTTATCTTTCAAAAATCATTCAATACCCTTACCAAGGCATCATAACTCATCCTTTAAAAGTTCTTTATGAATCAAATTCATGACCCATAACTTGAGGGAAGAAACTTAGGTTTCAAGAATCCAAAACTTAATCCATACTTACTTGACTCTAGGAAACCTTGAATCCAAGCTTCCCTAAATTGGTTTCTCCTCTTTCCTTTCTTCTTTTCCTCTCTTTTTCTTTCTTTTGGTCGTGCTTTCTGCTGCCCCTTTGGAGATATTTTCTCCCATTGAGAATTCTCTCTCAAAATGGACGTTCATGTGATGCTTCCCTCCTTTTTATATTTGTTGATTTTTTTTCATCTTGTGGGGCCCATTTTGACACATCATAGATAGGATATTTTAATGCCCTATTATCCCTTTGATGACTTGGCTAAATCATGTCCAAGTAAAATGTGTAATTATCTCATTTATAAATTTTCAAATCTTAGCTCGTAAGTGAGCTACTTAGCCCCCTTAGGTTAGATGTCCACATGGCTTGCTTGGGAGAGTTTTCTTGGTCACCAAGTCACTCCCATTTATGTGCATTTACATGCCCTTGTTTCCTTAGCTTAGCTAGGTTTTGACTTTGGTAAATAAAAAAAATCAAAAATTAAGTTGAGAGGCCCCTTGGACGTCCCCTCCATGTGCCACCTCCATGGCCTCTCTTAGCTAGCTCATTAGCATCTTAAACTATGCATTTACCCACTTGACTTTTCAAGAATTTTAGCCCTTAAATTCATTCAAAAAATTTAGCTCAAAGCACCTCCTTTTGACACCTCTCATGGGCATTAAACCAAGCCATTAAACCACTTGCTTTAACATAAATGCTATGGTAGTTTAGGGTGCACAAAGTCAATTCTAGGCACTTTTTTCCAATTAAGAATATTCCCATGGTAATTATCTTAATCCAATTCATCCATACCATAGATTTCATAATTTTATTCAATCGTTTCGAATTTCATCTCAAACTAACGTTTCTAGGTCAAGTTATGAAACTTTGAAAATAACCTTAGAGTGTAAGATTAAAAATAAATAATTATCATCTTAATCACATCACTTTTGTCTTAATCCAATCCACTCATAAGTTTGAGCCCAAAATCATGAGCTTACCTTTCAAATTTCATCTCATTCTGCCTTATAGGCGTCAAGTTATGAATTTTCTACGATTTCCAACGTAATTCCATAATTTCCATTTTAATCTCCATTAATTAAATCATGAAAATTAAAATAAGTATTCCTACCAAATTAGCATATCGTAATCCTCCTTAATCCCCTTTAGTCATCTTGACTCACATTGGGCTTTGGCGATTAATCTTAATCACCATTCTTAATTGTAAACTGCAAAATACCATTAAATCATAAAAGCATAAATCATCCATAATTTATTTAAATAACATATGTATCATATTTATAGACCTAAATTAGGTCTGGGTATCACAATCCTCCCCTCCTATAATAGGTTTCGTCCAGAAACCATTCACTTTTCAATTGACTGGGGGTACTTCTTTTCAACCTTTTTTCCTTTAATACTCAAGTAACCTTGCTTTCAGAATATCGGTTCTATTGAACCTTAAAATATTCAATTTTTATATTCTGAAGCTTCTGTACTTTATGATCTAGGATTCTTATCCTAATCAATCATATCCTCCATACTTAGTTAACCTTAGCTAACTTGCATATAGGGAATTGCATCTGTATTATCTTATCGGTTTCCTCTACAGGTAGTGGATGCGCGGTTACATATTGGTAAGTTATGACCCAATGGTTATCATTAAAATCAAACTAAGCTATTGCCAAACTTCCTAAATTTAATCCATACCTGTAACCACCTCATCCTCTTACTCCTGTAACTCACTTCGAGTTAGGGCATGCACGTATACCAGGTTCTTAGAGGTAACCTGTCGGTTAGCTACTCCTGTTATCCTTGGTTGGGCTGATCTTCCATGCCTTTGCAACGTTTGTGCCTTACTTGGACAATTTAGGGCAATGTGCCCTACCTGATTACAAACGTAGCATCTGATACCAACTTCTGTGGTATCATACATATTTTTTTATCATCCTTATTTTCTCCCATTCCGCACTCTTTAGCCACATGAACCGTTTGTCCACACTTGTAGAATCTGTTTGATCATTTCAAACATTCACCTAGGTGATGTTTTTGGTACTTTTTGCATAACAGAGAATTCATTTTCTTAGAGGTATCTTAACCTTTTTCTATCCCTCCTTTCTTACTCTTTTCTGTCCCCGTTTCCTCTTCCACATTTCTTTCTGGGCTTAAATTTCCTCGTCTTTGACGAGTTCTTGGGTTTTTCCCTTGTGATTATGGCCTACCCCTCTTGGGTCTATTACTTTCTCTAACCTCATGTTGGCTAGGAACTTTTGCATCAAAATTTTTTCCCTTATTCTTTCTTATTCTTGACCTTGTATCTACCATGATGCTTTTTTTGAATATATCAAAAGCATATAATCTTCATTCATGGTTAGGGTTAGGTCATAACATATGCTTCTCATCATTATATGAATAATTTAACATAACCAAATCATTCAATCTTAATCATGTCATATTCCATTATTCATCAACATAAACATCCATAGACTTTCATAGTCTTTCATAAATATCCAGACTCATAGTCATTCATAGTTACTTACCTCATGCATAGTTATGTTATCATAACTATTCATAATCCATCATTCATGTATTAACACCTTTCAGATAATTTAAGTATTCCATCATGAAACTGAATTTCCAACACATCATGGCATAGCACATTTATATTGATCACACTTATGTACATGCCAAAACATCATAGCAAACCATAGCATCATCAGCCACGCTTGATACATGCATTTATACTTACATGTACATTCATAAAAACATAGAAAAACTAATCATCTACCGGGACCTCTCCTTATATCATGTCTCCTACTAGGCGAGACTTCTATGGGTTCCTTGGTAATAGTTGATGCGTACCAAGTGCTTGTCGTTAAGAGCACTGTGATCACCAGTTTAATTTAAATTAACCGAAACACATTAAAGCTACCACTATACGAGTGATAGTGTAGAATAATGGTGAGTCGGGTCGAATCCACAGAGAGGCGATGTAGTTTTGAATTATTTTTAAGAAAAAGAAAAGAAGGTATAAAAGAGAGAGAAAGAGAAAGAGAGAAGAAAGAAGAGGGAGGAGAGAAGAGAGAGAAAGAAAATAGAAGAAATTAGAGAGAGAAAGAAGAGAGAGAAGAGAGAAGAGAGAAGAGAGAGAAGAGAGAAGAGAGAAGAGAGAAGAGAGAGAAAGAAAATAGAAGAAATTAGAGAGAGAAAGAAGAGAGAGAAAGAGAGAAGAGAGAGGAGAGAGAAAGAGAGAAAGAGAGAAAGAAGAGGGAGGAGAGAAGAGAGAGAAAGAGAAAGAGAGAAGAGAGAGAAAGAAAATAGAAGAAATTAGAGAGAGAAAGAAGAGAGAGAAAGAAGAGAGAGGAGAGAGGAGAGAGAGAAGAAAAGAAAATAGAAGAAATTAGAGAGAGAAAAAGAAAGAAATTAGAAAGTGAAAGAAAGAAGAGAAAAGATTTGAGCATAAAAGAAATAGAGGCAAGAAGCTAAAAGAAATTAACTAATTAACAACGCAATTAAAACTATTCTAAGAAAGCAATAGAAGCAATTAAATTCTACTATTAAAACAGAAAAGCGAATTACATTAAGTTTAATCTAAAAATTACAAAGCATAGAATAAAGCAGTAAATCTAATTTAAAAATTAAAACTACAAATTTCTACTAACTATAAAGCGGAAAATAAAATTTACATCACCCGTAAACAGCGAATCTCCACGTAATGGAAACTTTTATTGCTTGGCCCCACCTCCTTGCTACGGGTCCCACAAAATGGGTCCCACCCACTTGCTACGGGGTCCCACCAAATGGGTCCCACCCAAGGGGTATGTGGGGTATGGGGTGTGTTTTTCTTGGGATGAGTGGAAGCCTTTTTATAGGCGTGTGAGGGACCCTCCCTCCAAGCATGAATCCGATGTGGGATTCCCGCATTGCCGTCGCCTGTAGCTGCCCTTTGCCATTTGCCGCAGCTTTGCCTTCCATCTTAGCTATTGAAGACTGTCCTCGCGTCCTCTTCAACAATGTCATCCGCATCACTAAGGTGTCCCCTGAAACCACGGGCTTTCGAAACCTCACCTCACCTTGTCAATCTCCAGTTCTGGAGGAGCAGCACCATCCAATCCCGTCTTCAATCAACAACTGCAGCTTCGGTAGCTGCTCGTCTTCTATCCTAATTTCCAGTGCTTCATCTCCTTTTGCGGCTGACAGACTTTCCTCGTATTAACGACTGCCATCCTAGACCCGACGTCCGCAGCGGAACCAACAAATCGGAAGGTCGAGCAAAAATTACACCTCCCACCATCTTCATCTCTTCTGGCAATGGCAAAATAGTGCATCCATCGAATCCGATCACCGCTAACCCATCTTCTCGGGTAGTAGCAATCACTCCTATCCGCTGCAATCAAAATCCACCGAGCAGCAAGAAAAACCCATTTATCTTCTCCAACGCCATTTTTTTTAGCCACCAAATATGGATAATGTGAGTAAGGCCTGCGGATGACACTGTGACAGTCATCTCTATGTTGCCCTTGGCTAGAGCGTCGGCAACGCTTCCTCCAGCAAGGCTGCCGTTCGAATTGGGGCTTGCTGCTTGATTGTTGCACAGAACAATTCATGGGGTGCTGAAAATTCTGCTTTGTCAGATTTTTAGGGGAGGCTAGATTCCACACTTTCATGACCGGTGCTAGCATGCTTAGATTTCCCTCCGCCTATTTCATTTTCAACTTGGATTTTTCCAAACGGCTTAGAGGTGAAATAGAATCATGGCTGCTACTGAAGTGGGATTTTCCTTCATTGATTTCTCAAGGATTGCTGCCATGGCTGTCAAAAACATGGATGAGGTGATCACCAAGGTCTGAAAGCAAGTAAGCATCAACCGGTGGTGGTTTGCAGTAACCGTGCACATGCAGAAAACGAAAATATGGATTTAACATTTAATTAATTAATTTATTATTATTATTATTTTTAATAATAAGCTCGCAAATATGTTTAATTTACTTTTTTTTCTTTTTAAGCCCCTATTTGTTTTATCTTAAGGTTTCATAATGGTTTACTTTATATCCATATTTTAATGTGAGCCTATTTAATCCCTTTTAGCATGTCTAATTATTTTTATAATTTTATATTTTCCAAAATATTGCAAAATGACCCATTTTATAGCAAAATTAAAGATTTTACGAAAAATATACTTTTCATGAAATTTCACTTAAAACATGCGTTTAATTAATGTTTTAATATTTAACGGTGTGAATTTAATATGAAATTAAATGAAAATTTTTAGACTTATCAATAGTGCTAGTGTCAGACCATGCAGGGGGATCAACATTAATGTTACCACCCTCATCATCATCATTTTCCTTCCATCCATGCTAACCCAACATGGTTTATTATATCTGTCTGTAATAATTTTGCAGAGACTAGTATAAACTAGTAGCTATGATTAGCTTTGGTCGAGCTAGCCTTTCTTATTCCTTTCTTTCCCTACACCAGGTTCCTTAGTTCTAGGGTCAAGTTGTCCTTGCCCTGATTGTACATGTTCACTTTCAACATGTGTTATATCCTGGTGTCCTACTGGAAGATATTTCTTATTAAATTCTTCCATAAAAATTTGCTACGTTACCTTCCTTGGTTATGACATAGTAGCCATTAGGGTTTTCTACCATTCATAAGCATTCCCAAATCAACATTTGGGTAATACATAAAACTTCTTAATCATCGCTACATAGAAAAACTTCAAAGAACTTCTTGATTTCGATCATCCACCATTTAGCCTGAATATGGTCTAATTCACTTAAGGACTCAGGTGGATTTGGTAACCTTCCCATTTGCTTCTATCATATTATCATCAATCCTTAAAGGTTTGGGTACTAGGGTAGGAGTTATTACCTATACCAGTAGTACCTTCAAATCTTGACTCAAGGTTTATACTTGCCCGTCATTGATGAGTTCTTGGACTTACTTGTCCTCTCTGCCCTGGTCACTTAGATCTGCTACCGGCTTCTCTAATTCCCTTTTGACTCATCGATTCATCATTCATAATTGTCTTTCCCTTGATTGCCTTAGCTCTTGCTCTGGTGATAGGCATGTTGTAGAAAACATGTAAAATCATATCAATATCATTTCTTATCATAAAACAATTCATATCATACATAATCAATTATATAATCTTGAAAGATCAATGACCTTTCCTTTTTTCATATACACTTAGCATCTGAATAAAATCAAATGCACTTCTATATTCATAATATCATTATCAAACATCATACTTTCATTTGCTATCTTAAGAAAGAGAATTTCTTTTTTCCTATCTTTCTCATTTCTATCTTCACTTTACATAGTATAAGATTGCTTTTCCTTATATACAAATTATATTTACATAACCTGTCATTTTATCATAATCATAAATTCTAAACAACAATCATTAGAGAGTCGATATGTAGGTGCCGCCCATATGGCACCGTAACATTGTACCTTAAACATAGATAAAATCTAACACAATTTTGTGCTATATTAAGTGAGGTGTGGTAAACCTCAAGTATGGGGGGTATAGATGTAGGGTGCCATTATTTGACCCAATATCTACTCATATTCCCTTCTATCCTTTATCTTTTCTTAACTTCCCCTTACCACCTTTTTCATTTCATTTGATCCTTTTGTCATTCTTCCTTCATACATCATCTACATTGTGAAACATAGCAAGCCCGCTACATTTCCTTAAATAATCATATCATTGCATGATAATTAGACACAATAGAAGACAATACATATTGAATATGTCATACAATTTCAATTTATCTCTTTCATCATTTATCACATATCTAGCATCATATGCTATCAATTTTCACACTTAGAAAGTTTTCCACGCCTATTTACCAATCCATGCTCTGATACAAACTTCTGTGGCGCCCCAACCCGAGTGTCACAACCTTACTCCAAGATCTATCGAGTGGTAAACGTAATCAGGATTATTGCCCTGTCACACGGTAGACTTATTGGATATGTATCCGCTTAATCCTAACTCTGTAGGAGTTTATATCATTTCATACATTCAATTTCCATCAAATGCCTTTTTAGGCCCTTATACATTTGAGAATTACACATGTCATCTCATAACCTTCATACTTAATTATATCATGATAATGCATGCCTTATCATTTGACCATAATTTTTTTTCGTCTTCTATAGTCACAAAACCATAACATAATCCTTATACAACATTAAATCATAATTTAATATCATCATTCATACAACTTGTATAGTAGAAGCTAGATGCACAATTTTAACTCACTCAAACAAGACTAATAAAAATAGAGGAGCATGGCTAGGATTTGGGGAGATTTTACACAGAGCAAAAATTGAGAGAGTGTGAAAGGGGTGGAGAGGAGTAGAAAGCACAAGGCAAGAGGCAAAGATAAGAGGTGGAGCGGCGAGTCGCTTAGAATGGTCGACATGCCATCGGGGCTTCCAACCAATAAGCTCTTCTTTCTTCTTTTCTTTTTATTTTAATTGTCTTGTTTAAGATGGATTTGGGTCTTAATTTTATTTTGGACTTAAGCATCCTCGGCTAAGCCCTAAATCTAGGGTTTAGAATTGTAACGACTCATTCCCTAGACATCCCTAATGGCTAGTTAACAAGTACCACTTAGTTTAAAAAAAATTTGGTAGCATCTCCTCATAACTAGGTTTAGAATTGTAATGACTCATTCCCTAAACATCCCTAATGGCTAGTTAACGAGTACCACTTAATCTAAGAAAAATTCAGTAGCATCTCCTCATAACTACAAGGGCTGATGTGGAATACATAATCTGTTATTCATAAACATCTCAATTTCTAACATAAAATATAACATTCAACTTTAAATTCATATATCTGCATTCTCATACCATAAAGACATTCATATAGTAAGTAAAATCTCACATACCATCATCATACAACAGAGCATCCCAAAAGATCATCCTACATATTCACATATATTGTGATCAAGTTAGAAATGTTTAATTTACGAGGTTGAACATAGTTGGAATCAACTAGATAAGCATCAAGGTTACTAGTACTAACAAAAATAGAAGTCCATAATAATAAAAAGTAAGGTCTACTGAGTCAAGCCCTTAGGGTTGTGTTCTCCTTCAGCTCCATCCTAAGGTGCCTCATTGGTCTGTGATCTAAAGACAAACAACAAATCACGTAAGTCTAACAGACTCAGTTAGTAGATAGTAGTTAGTATGAAATAGGTATAAATGAGACTCTTGATGCACATGCCATGAGATGGACGCAATAAAATAATTCATAAATTACTGTACAAGACATAAGGGAGAGACCAAAATCGACACCTAAGAATGTATGCATATAACCATATGTTTTAAACAGGCCATGCATAACCCTCTCTTCATATCAACCAAGGGCCATGAACAACCTTTTTTCTCATGTCAATCAAGAGACACGAACAACCCCTTTTAGGTAAAGAATCGATCCATATACCCAGTTACATCAAATGTTATGTGATGTAATATACCCATGATCATATACATGCATTAAATTGTCAATTACAATCACTTATCTCGAATGGTACATCATCCAATACACATAAGAGCAGGTAGCACAAACCATGCAGATAGTATCAAAAATTTTACAGTGTTAGGTTTAAATTTAGAATAGCCGCTCTCACACATAAGCATTTCATCGAAGTTGTGAAACCCCGATTTTAGGAACGTGTATGAAACCCTAGAGTTATAAACCCTACGTAATGTAATGATATTTATATGAAATATATATTAATGATATTTTGCAATATATGGCATTGGAGGATTAAATAGCTAATTATGGAATGTTAATTCGGATGAATAGTAAACATGAATAGTAAATGTGGGATTAAGGAATATGTTAAGGTAATCACTTTGGATTAACTTAATCATAAAAGACAAAAAAGGAAGTTTCCCACTAAAGGACAAAAGTGCTTTTTGGATTAAAATATTAATTTTTGGATTTTTATGGATTTTTGTATAGAAAACATAGAAAAATTCATAATTTGCAATCCAGACGTCGGATTGAGGTGAAATTTTTTTATGGATGACCAAAATCTTATGATGAACATGATGAGTGATCCAAGATCTATCAAAAATTATGAATCAAGGGTCAAGATTAAACGTCATTTGAGAATCAAAAAGCATCATTGCTTTTTCATTAATGAAAGGATTGACTTTTGATTAATTTAATTAAATGTCATTAAATGAAAATCAGCACAAAATCCAAGGGAGGCTTGGGCGTCAGCTATGACTTAGATTTTTTGTCCAAATCGACGGTTAAGATTGATGATTATCATGAGATGGATGAATGAGATTGATTTGGAATAAAAAAAATGCATTTTCGTAAAAAAAAATGCATTAAATAGAGCATGCTACTGTGGACGTGAATAGGGTTTCACAAGGCTCCATGCCATGCATGGAATTTGTGATTAAATCAACGGTTGAGATCGGATTGATCATGGATGATCAACGATTAAGATTAATCACACCTTTTGATGGAAATCAAGCGATTAATGGATGGATATGCAATGGCAACTTGTGGCTAGCAATTTTCCACCTAGGATAAGGAGAAATCGCTAGGAAATGACATGGAAATGATATATTTGGAATTTAATCCAAATTTCAAGGGGGTAGAATGCAATTTCATGAAATTTGAGATACTATAAATAGGGGTGAAAGGGTTGAACGAATTTTACACCCCAAGCCATCCCAAGCTCGAGCAAAAGCTCAAAATCCCACCCCTACCCACGTTTTAGGCAAAAGAGGAAGGAAGGAAAGAAGGGAAGAGAGAGAAAGAGGAGAAGGAAGGAGGATATCTTCACTTCAAGTAAGGGGATTCTTCACAAATTTCTTTTGGATTGTAAGTAGGGTAAAACCATGCTTAGATAATGCCTAAGCATGAGAAAATAAGTATAGTTAAAATGCCCAAATGGAATTATGCCTAAACATCGAAAATTTGGAGTGAAGATAGAGCATTCGGGAAAATCATGTATAAAACGTGCAAATAATGCTCCAATATTGCTAAATGATGACTTGGGACGAATGTTTATGATAATTATGATGTTGAAATAATGATATATTAATTTCATGATTTTTGGATTTATGGATTATGCTTAAGTGAAATTATGTTTATTTTTAGTATATGGAGAAAATAATTTATTTAGCCAAGTTAATGATGATGAATTCAAAATTCATGAATTTTTTCATGATATACTAACTAAGAGCTATGTCATGGTATTTTTTATTATTGGAAAAAATATCGATTTTTGGAACCCATGAACAGTACCCAACTCGCTGTGAACAGTAACCTGCTACAGTTATCTGCTGCAATAAACATGAACAGTAATATGCTACAGTAATCTTGAACAGTGATTTGAACAGTACTATGAATAGTGAACAGCGTGATCTTGAAGAAAATTTGAGATTAATATTTGTGGATTAAGACATCAACTAAGTGCTTAAGAATGAGCACAATGTGCGAAATGTGGAAAATATGTGAAAAATGATAAGTGGAAGTAATAAACTTCCATATGATGTCAAATGAATTACTAATGAATGTGTTATGGGATATGAGAATTATACCTTAAAAATGGGTATTAAAAATATGGTGAAATGAATGGTATAATGCATAAATTATGATGTGCATGTACACCTGACTTCAAATTCAAGTAGGTTGTGAATGATAATGGAAATGGGTTGCAAATCTGAATTGAATGCAAGCAAAAGAAAGTATATGAATACTATGTCATTCTTATATGTATAGGCAAAGGCAAAGAGATAAGCGAGACGGAAAACTAAGCAAGCAAGGTAAGCAAGCAGGACCTTTGAAAATGAGATTTTATTCTCAAATGCAAAAAAAGCTTTCAAGTTGCTTTACTTGAATGTTTCTAAAGTTGTTTAAGGATGACCATTCCTTCATCTCTTCATTACTCTTTGAAATGATTGGTTAAAATCTTTCCTATTTTCAAATGGCATGCTAGCATGAATTTGAATGATGTTTCATTAAACCGATGTTCAAATGGATGGTGCAAAGAATTCTTTACATAAGAAAGACAAGTTGCGATGTGTAAGAGGTATATAATGCCAGGGTGACGAAAGTCATGCACGGAATGGAAATCAAGTGGGCTAGTCGAGGTAGTAAGTGGACAAGGAGTACCCCTTGACGTTGCCAAGTCGGAAGGTCCGGCGCTAAGGATGGAAAAGATCATATTATGAAAGGATGTTCCCCGAGCTAGCGTACCCTCACATGAATGATTATGTCATGAATGGAAATGATGCATTTGCACATCCAATGTTTATGAAATGCCCAAAACTGAGATTTACGAATGGTTTACATGAATGATTTTCATGAATGGTTTATGAAAAGGTTTCTATTCCATTGGTAGTTGATCACTTGCTAAGTGTCTCCTACCGAATGGAGAGAAATGCATTTAAACGAGAATGAAAGATGCTTGCTTATTGAGTTTCGACTCATGTTTTGTTTTCCCCCCTTAGACAGGTGCAGGGAAAATTCAAGTGATGAAAGACATGTTCTCGTTGAGAAAGAAAAAAGGAATTTCCAAAGGTTTGTAATCCTTTGTATGGCGAAAAAGACATAGGTTGTATGAAATTATGAAGTTATGAATAATCTGAGAAGTTGAGGATTTATGATGATATGGATAAGTCCATTATGAATGATGATGAGTATATGTTTATGTGATGAAAGAAAAGAAAAAAAAAAATTGGGACGAGATCCAATTAAGAACCCGCCGCGTGATTAGGACAACAATCCAGATTCACATTTACCAATCAATAAGATCTTAGAGTAAGATTGTGATGCTCGGTTTGGGGCGCCACAGAGAATGGTATCAGAGCAAGGATTGGTAAATAGGTGTGGGAAGGAGAAAATAAAGGATGATGAAAGGATATGTATGATACCACAGAAGGTAGTATCAGAGCATGGATTGGTAATAGGCGAGGAAAGAAAAGATTTGATATCACAAGAATGATATTTTAGTAAGGATTGATAGATAGATATAGAAGAAAAATGGAAAATGACGAAAGAGATAGATTGAAAATTATAAGACATATACGATATGTATTGTCTTATACTGTGTCATTATGACACAATGATATAACTATTTAAGGAAATGTAGCTAGTTGCTATATTTCATGGTATTGATGGTATACGAAGGAAAAATGATATGAGGACAATGAGATGAAGAAGGAGGTAGGAGAATCTAAGAGAAGACAAAGGATAGAAGGTAGGAGACCCCCCTTACTTAAAGTAAACTATACCTCACATAAGATATCACAAGACTGTGCTATATAATATATATGTTTAAGGTGCAGAGCTATGGTGGTGACATATGGAAGGCACCAAGGTACCAACTTTCTAATTGATTGCTGGTTTAAAATTTTATAGTTACACTAAATTGACAGATTATGTAGGCATAATCTGTATATGGAAAAGCAACCTTATGCCATGAAAAGAGAAGATAGAAATGAGATAGGTAAGAAAAAAGGAGTTTCTTTTTTACTCCTAATGTATGATGTTTGATGTTATGAAAATATAAATGCATTTGATTTTATTCAAATGCTAAGTACATATGAAAAAGGAAAGGTCATTGATCTTTCTAGATTATATAATTAACTATGTATGATGATTATATGATTAGAAATGATCACATTGACTATGTATGATATGAATGAATTTCATGATAAGAAATGATATTGACATAATTTTATATGTTGCTTTCTACGATATACCGGTCACCTTAGTTTTTGAATAAGGGAAGGCAGTTGCAGATATGAGTCAACAGGAAACAGAAGACAATAGAGACAAGTGATAAGTCTATTAGACCAAGGCTAAAAATGTCACTAAGACAGAGTAGCGCAGTGGAAGCGTAGTGAGTCATTGAAGTATTGGAGAAAGATGATAAGATTAACTATTTTATATGAGCTATACCCCCGATAATTGAAATGTAATAGGTTTTGAGACGAAACCTGTTATAAGGGGGGGAGGATTGTGAAACCCTGATTTTAAGAACGTGTATGAAACCCTAGAGTTATAAACCCTAGGTAATGTAATGATATTTATATGAAATATATATTAATGATATTTTGCAATATATGAAATTGGAGGATTAAATAGCTAATTATGGAATGTTAATACGGATGAATAGTAATCGTGAATAGTGAAACGTGAATAGTAAACATGGAATTAAGGAATATGTAAAGTTAATCACTTTGGATTAACTTAATCATAAAAGACAAAAAAGGAAGCTTCCCACTAAAGGACAAAAGTGCTTTTTAGATTAAAATATTAATTTTTGGAATTTATGGATTTTTGTATAGAAAACATAGAAAAATTCATAATTTGCAATCCGAACGTCGGATTGAGGTGAAATTATTTTATGGATGACCAAAATCTTGTGGTGAACATTATGAGTGATCCAAGATCTATTAAAAATCATGAATCAAGGGTCAAGATTAAACATCATTTGAGGATCAAAAAGCATATTTGCTTTTTCATTAATGAAAGGATTGACTTTTGATTAATTTAATTAAATGTCATTAAATGCAAATCAGTACAAAATCAAAGGGACGCTTGGGCGTCAGCTATGGCTTGGATTTTGTGTCCAAATCGACGATTAAGATCGATGATTATCATGAGATAGATGGATGAGATTGATTTGGAATAAAAAATACATTTTCATAAAAAACAAAATGCATTAAATAGAGCATGCTACAGTGGACGTGAATAGGGTTGCACAAGGCTCCATGACATGCATGGAAATTTGTGATTAAATCAACGGTTGAGATTGGATTTATCATGGACGATCAACGGTTAAGATTAATCACACCTTTTGATGGAGATCAAGCAATTAATGGATGGATCTGCAATGGCAACTTGTGGCCAGAAATTTGCCACATAGGATAAGGAGAAATTGCTAGGAAATGATATGAAAATGATATATTTGGAATTTAATCCAAATTTCAAGGTGGTAGAATGCAATTTCATGAAATTTGAGATACTATAAATAGGGGTGAAAGGGTTGAACGAATTTTACACCCCAAGCCATCCCAAGCTCGAGCAAAAGCTCAAAATCCCACCCCCACCCACGTTTTAGGCAAAAGAGGAAGGAAGGAAAGAAGGGAAGAGAGAGAAAGAGGAGAAGGAAGGAGGATATCTTCACTTCAGGTAAGGAGATTCTTCACAAATTTCTTTCGGATGTTAAGTAGGGTAAATCCATGCTTAGATAATGCCTAACCATGAGAAAATAAGTATAGTTATAATGCCCAAATGGAATTATGCCTAAACATCGAAAATTTGGAGTGAAGATAGAGCATTCGGGAAAATCATGTATAAAATGTGCAAATAATGCTCCAATATTGCTAAATGATGAGTTGGGACGAATGTTTATGATAATTATGATGTTGAAATAATGACATATTAATTTCATGATTTTTGGATTTATGGATTATGCTTAAGTGAAATTATGTTGATTTTTAGTATATGGAGAAAATAATTTATTTAGCCAAGTTAATGATGATGAATTCAAAATTCATGAATTTTTTCATGATATACTAAGTAAGAGCTATGTCATGGTATTTTGTATTATTGGAAAAAAATGTCGATTTTTGGAACCCATGAACAGTACCCAACTCGCTGTGAACAGTTACCTGCTACAGTTATCTGATACAGTAAACGTGAATAATAATATACTACAGTAATCATGAACAGTGATTTTAAACAGTAACTATGAATAGTGAACAGCATGATTTTGAAGAAAATTTGAGATTAATATTTGAGGATTAAGGCATCAACTAAGTGCTTAAGAATGAGCACGACGTTTGAAATGTGGAAAATATGTGAAAAATGATAAGTGAAAGTAATAAACTTCCATATGATGTCAAATGAATGACTAATGAATGTGTTATGGTATAAGGGAATGATACGTTAAAAATGGGTATTAAAAATATGGTGAGATGAATTGTATAATGCATAAGTTTTGATGTGCATGTACACCCGACTTCAAATTCAAGTAGGTTGTGAATGATAATGGAAATGGGTTGCAAATCTGAATTGAATGCAAGCAAAAGAAAGTATCTGAATGTTATGTCATTCTTATATGTATAGGCAAAGACAAAGAGATAAGCGAGACGGAAAACTAAGCAAGCAAGGTAAGCAAGCAGGACCTTTGAAAATGAGATTTTATTCTCAAATGCAAAAAAAGCTTTCAAGTTATTTTACTTAAATGTTTCTAAAGTTGTTTAAGGATGAACATTCATTCATCTCTTTATTACTCTTTGAAATGATTGGTTAAAATCTTTCCTATTTTCAAATGGCATGCTTGCTTGAATTTGATTGATGTTTCATTGAATCGATGTTCAAATGGATGGTGTAAAGAATTCTTTACATGGGAATGACAAGTTGCCATGTGTAAGAGGTATATAATGCCAAGGTGACGAAAGTCATGCATGGAATGGAAATCAAGTGGGCTAGTCGAGGTAGTAAGTGGACAAGGAGTACCCCTTGACGTTGCCAAGTCGGAAGGTCCGGCGCTAAGGATGGAAAAGATCATGTTATGAAAGGATGTTCCCCGAGCTAGTGTACCCTCACATGAATGATTATGCCATGAATGGAAATGATGCATTTGCACATCCAATGTTTATGAAATGCCCAAAAACTGAGATTTACGAATGGTTTACATGAATGATTTTCATAAAGGGTTTATGAAAGGTTTCCATGAATGGTTTATGAAAAGGTTTCTATTCCATTGGTAGTTGATCAGTTGCTAAGTGTCTCCTACCGAATTGAGAGAAATGCATTTAAACGAGAATGAAAGATACTTGCTTATTGAGTTTTGACTCATGTTTTGTTTTTCCCTCTTAGACAGGTGCAGGAAAAATTCAAGTGATGAAAGATATGTTCTCGTTGAGAAAGGAAAAAGGAATTTCCAAAGGTTTGTAATCCTTTGTATGGCGAAAAAAACATAGGTTGTATGAAATTATGAAGTTATGAATAATATGAGAAGTTGATGATTTATGATTATATGGATAAGTCCATTATGAATGATGATGAGTATATGTTTATATGATGAAAGAAAAGAAAAAAAAGAAAAAAAAAGAAAAAAAAAGTTTGGGCGAGATCCAATTAAGAGCCCGCCGCGTGATCATGGCTACAATCCTGATTCACATTCACCAATCGATAAGATCTTAGAGTAAGGTTGTGACGCTCGGTTCGGGGCACCACAGAAGTATTGGAGGAAAACCTCTAGTTGAACACCCCCTGAGATAATATCATCTATGAGGGAGGAAGAACGCAAATTCGTCATCTATTTCAGAAAACTCTCTTAGTGACATTAGATTCCTGCAGTTTTTGCTACCCTTAAATCGTCAGGGACTCTAAATGCCCAAGCCACTGAGTTATTGGAAATTTTTCCTTTTCCTACTAGTCCTATACCATGTTTAAGATAAGATTCCGCCACTAATTGAGATAAAGGAAACATCTACTTACCTAGATCGTAATTTACCCCAAACTAATAGCCCTAGACTTGAAACTTTGAGATTTCTGAGCCACCTTGATTGCAGACCAACAGTCTTCGATGTAGTGTAGCTAGATTTTGAGGAGGATTAGGGCTGAATCGGTGGCTAAAGAGAAGAGGAGAAGAAAGGAAGGAGCAAAAAGGAGAGAAAGAAGGAAAAAATGGGGAAGTCACATTTGCCTCAACCTAAAAAGGGCCTTTGCTAACGTGGGCTGGGCCCAAACATGGGCGAGCCTAATTACTAATTTGCCACTAACTTTTCTATTCATACCACGTAGTCAAAAAATTTCTGCGAAGGTGCTGGCCCATGACATCCATGACCTGACCGAACAGGTCAAACTCCGTACCTACTCTACAAAGGTTCATAATAGTTACAGTGTCTCAAACAACACGTCAATCATATACTGATAACTCGTAAAAATGTGAGTTATTATGGCTCGTTTCAGACTAGTTTTACATATTAGTCCAAGAGAATGTGGTTAGTTTGCACCCATTTAGCTTAATTTTCATTCATTTAGCATTTTAGGAACAATATGCAGTTTTTAAATATTTTTAGTATAAAATAGGTATTTATAAGTGCATTTATTCAGTTCTAGTTGATTTTGCATGAAGGACGGTCGACTATTAGCTTGTGAGTATGTCAGGATTAAGAAATGTGCAAAATGAAGAAGCAAGCAGGCTGGCACCCCAGCGTCGACCAGCGGCACCTCGGTGCCAACCCACCACCTCATAAGAACAATTGTGGAACCCCAAATTTTAAGACCATGTAGGTCATGAACCCTAGATAATGTATTGACTTTTTTTAAATATATGATTTTTGTAATATATGGAGTTGAAGGATCAAATAATTAATTTAATAAATAGTAAATGTGAATAGTAATTATGTGGTTAAGATAAAGTGATAAGTTAATCACTTTGGATTAACTTAATCACAAAAGACAAAAAGGGAAGCTTCTCACAACAGGGCAAAATAGGAGTAGAGACAAAAAGGGAACTTAATTGAAGTCTACAAAGGTTACATTTTGAGATTTATAAGAAAATGAAAGGTAAAATATGATTTTATAAAGATTAGATATGAAAATGAATTTTTACAAATATTTTGGGAAGGAATTTCAAAATTCTGAATTTGACCAAGTGAAACTATTTAAAATTCATGGACCTTATGGAAATTGTTTTTTGGCAATTAGGGGTCCTAACTAAGGGCTTATATTCATCCATACTATTTTCATTAGATCTAAGCATGTTTAACTTATATGGACAAGAAAATTTAATAGAAAATACTAAATTATGTGCTCTCTAATCTAGACGGATCAGATTATGAAAAATAGTTGACTAAATTGTCTAACTTGAGTGTATCAGAAAGCGTGCCAAAGGTAACAATTTCCACAGCCATGCACGTACACGTTTTTATGTTGATATTTTGATTAATTAATTAATTAATTAATTAATATCTTCATGTATATAAGGTTGTTTGAGATGAAACTTTTGGAGCAAGCCTATTTTAATATACCCTACATAATGAATGGATTAAATTAAAAAAAAACATGTCTACAAGATTTTAAAATGAAAATTTATGCCAAAATACGATTTTAATTAAATTAAAATATGTAGTTCGCTCCAATTGAGGTAAAATTTTATGGGTAAGCCTATTTTAATATGCCCAATTTAATGAAGGAATGAAATTTTGGAAAACATGTTTCCAAAATTTTAAAAAGAGATTTTATGTCCAAATATGAATTAATTAATTAAAATAAAACAAAAATTTTTTTCAAAATTCCGAAAGGTGTATTTTGTGAGCAATTTTATATATATTAATAAGAAAAAATTTCACAATATATAAGTGTGTATGTAGGCAGTTATGAATTAATGCAGATAAAAAAACGAAAACGAAAAAAAACAGCGTTAGAGCGATGGATGGTGCACGGACAACTGTATATAATGCTGGACGTTTTAAAAATCCAACAGCTGGATTAAACCAAGCGGTGGACTCAAGTAAGGTTGAAAATCAACCATGATCAACCGTCTAATACCATGTATAAAAAGGGCAACGACATATTGGACGCTACTAGTGTTATTGCTAAACGGTGCTAAATTAAAGAGAAGGCTACATGATTCAAAAGGGCAAAAGCATATATATGATATATTGCTGAAGGAAAGAGTGTTGGACGTAGAGGAGAATAGAAGTGTACAGCAGCAGCAGTAGCATCAAGTTCTTCATTTTTTTTTTTACATACTTCAGAAATGCTGACCCATTCTTGATTAACGAACAGTCCTAATTTATTAAGAGAATATAAATGTCTAGACTTTAATAGAATGCATGCTGGATAGGCAGATGATTAATGGACAGCAACTAAAAGCATTCCCAATATATATATGTCGTATAATTTAAATCAACTGGAAATGCCGTTCAGACAAACTTTATGTTCATTGTTAATTTAATTTAGCTTTAATCATAAGTTCTGAAATAAACATTTATGGGCGTTGAATAATAGATTTTATATTTTTGGTTCATAAATTTCAGAACTTATATCCAGATGGCCATTAACCTATTTCAATACTGGAATTCATTTAATTTATCAAATATCCAAAGTAATCATTAATGTGATAAATATATTTCTGGATGTATGATGCTAAAACAGATTTTTATTTCTGTTATAATCATGATAAAATAAAGGATAAAAGAATGATGAAATAATAGGTTAATCTTAATTGTTATTTCAAATCTGGAAGTTATGTAATATTAGAAACAAAAATATGAATGAGATAGTAAAAAAAATAATTTTTCCATGAAAATTTGTATACAAGATCTTTTCATGATGATTAAGGAACGAAAAACTTTTCAGCTTAAAATATTAAGCATGTTGTAAATTAAAAATCCGAGAATATCAATCAAAACAGGGTAGAACAGGTGACAGGATTAGCTGTGGTAAATGATTTTTGATAATTTTGTAGATGGAGTTTTGATCTGAAATTTTGATATGATGTATAATAAATCATGATTATCACTCGAACAAAATCAAAAATGATTTTTGGATGACATAAATATGGATTAAAATTAACGTGATTAGGGATGTTCCTAATTTCACAACACTGTCCAGCACAGTAAAAAGGCAAAAATAAATATATAATATTTATATTTCTTGCTAAAATTTTTATGAGGGTTAATTAATGTAGTTATTGATGTATTATGGAAATTTCATAGTTAAATACCTTGATTTGATTATAAATACATATTTAAAGAAATCAGCACGCCTGATTTCAGCAAATGTGGACAGTTTGAGAAATAATCAAAAAGAAATATGAAACCTAAGTGGAAATGATCAAAATTGATATATATATATGTTAGGTAAGAGTGTAATAAAGGATTAAGGATAGCAAGTATGATTAATAATTGATGATATTATATGTATATGGAATTAATGGATAAATAAGAAGATGGAACATCGTGAAAAAAAGAAGAGAAGGGCTGTTTTGGAATTTAATAATAAGTTCCAGAAATTTTAAATGAGAATGATGATTATGTTGATCATGGTATATTATGGAATATATTATAAGAATTTAAAAGAATTTTGTTAAGTCAAATTCATGCTTAAAACATGAATTATGGAACCTTATACACATATGTGTATAAATGGCTAAAATGATTTATTTAGCCAGGACAATCATGATTAATTCAACATTCATGAATTATCTCATGACGTACTAGACAAGAGCTATGTCATGGTATTTTTTAGTTTTGGAAAAAAATGCCAAATTTTGAAACCCATGAACAGTACTTATGAACAGAGATCATGAACAGTAATCATGAATAGTAAACAACGTGATTTGGGCAGAAATAAGATTGATATCTATAAGGATATATGAATGAAATTTTTAAGAATTTTGGGATAAAAAGATCCTTATGTGAAAATAGAGACCAAGTTAACCTCTATGAGAATTATGAAGGAAAATAAGGTGATTATGACATATGCATGGGTTAGAAAACCCTAAGATAGATTGAAATCTAATAGTAGAAATGTGCAAGCATAAAATACTTTATCTATATGAGAAAAAAATGGTCATTTTTATTTGTATAGGAAAAGAAAAAGAAAAGGTGGAAGATACAAGTTGATTACACAGGTAAGCAAGGACAACTTTGAAAATGATATTTTATATGCTTTCTAAATTATTTCTAAACGTTTGCAAATTTTTTGCTCACATATTTTTAGAAATGTATTTAAGGATGATCATTCCTATAATGCTTTACATAAAATGATTGCTAACTATTTGTTAACTGCTTTTATGAAATGTTTAGGATATATAAATGTCATGACAGCATGTGTATGTGAATGATCATGGTGCACGAGGAATAGGTCACGAGAGAGGTGTAATTGGACCGGTTGTCCTCCTCTAACGTGACCGAGTCGCTGATACAAGCTGAGGCCGGCGGTGCCCTCCTGAAATGGGAATTGGATCAAGTGGTGGACGCCTAACTAGCGTCCCATTGGAAGGAATGTCATATATGCTTGAATGCATTGCATTTTCATAATATGCATAAGGATGAAAAGGTTTCTGATCTATTGATAGTTGATCACTTGATAAGTGTCTCCTACCCAATAGAAAGAAATGCATTTAAAGAAAAAGAAAATGTTTACTTGCAAAAGAAAACGCTTACTTACTGATTATTATTACTCACATGTATTTTCAAAATATCAGACAGGCTATGGAGCTGACTCATAAAGGTTGCCAGGTAGAAATGATATACGGATATTATTTGCAGTCCTATGTATGTGTCCAAAGGGGCGAATGTAAGATGATCATGTTTAAAGACATATTTTATGAATATGATAAATATGATTGTACTTATGTGAGTATGTGAATTATTTCAATAAAAGAATATATGAATGATTTTCTGGTGATATGAATGATTATATGGAATTTTCAAAGTATGTATGTATGAAATATTTAGGTTGAGAGAACTTGTGATGTAGACAAGTCAGTTATTATGATATGAATAATATATGTGAAATTGATGTCAAAAATGTGTTTATGTACGATGATATGATGTTATGGATAAATGAAAATTTTTTTTTTGGATGAGATCCAATTAAAATTCCCGACGTGTGATCAGGGCAACAATCCTGAGTCACGTTTACCAATCAATAAGATCCTGGAGTAAGGCTGCTAGTAGGCACCCCGGTCCGGGTCGGAGGCGCCACAACAATCTAGAATTCCTAAGTCGGCAAAGCTTCTAGAGAGTTGGCGCCTAGGCGCCAACCAAGGGTTCCGCGGCGCAGCGACCCCCACGCATGTGAAATTTTGCACGTGTCTCGAGCTAAATGCAAGGGGGTATAAATTATCACTTAGGGTTCGTTTGGGAAGCAGAAGAAACGAAGAGAGGGTTGTGGCTACCGTGGAGAAAAAGGAGGAAACCAAAGCTTCAAGAAAGGAGAGAAGAGCAAGTAGAGATCCAAGCTATCATTGCAAATCTATTGAGTTTCATCTCCTCTTCTTATCTATATCTTCCTATTGGTTATTCCCCTTGCTTGAGATGATTGTAACTTGCTTTTAATGGGAATTGAAGTCATATTTATGGGCTGAACCTTCCTATGGTGGGAGATATGTAGGATTTGAATTCATAGCCTATATTATTTGATTTTCTTATGTTTGAAATGATAACACAGTTGTGCTGTGACTTGTGTCCTTTGGGATTACCCTTATATGTCATGTTAATGCGTTTACAAGCTTTGCAACCTTGTGGATTGATTGAATATTCAAATTCATGCTTGAAGAAGTGGGATTTGAATAAGATCCATATATAAGGCACAGGTTTTCTAGCTCTTGTTTGTGGATGTTAATATGGATAGGAATATACCTATTAACCCTGTGTAATCTTGATTAGGTTATGTGGTTATCAACCTTGTTTTACTTGTGTGCATGAGAACATAGTAAATAACTAAAACTTGGTTAGGTTTGTATGTGTTGGAAGACATATATGAATATGAATGTGTTGGTCCCGAGTTAATGGCAAAACCCAAGAGGGGAGGGGTGAATTGGGCATTTAAAAATTTATAACTTAAACAGAAACTTAACCCCGGATTAATCCAGTCCCCTTAATGAAGAATCGAAATGGAAAGCAATATAATGTAGAGAACAGATAAATAAATCAAACACACAAGATTTTTATAGTGGTTCGGGCAACCTCCCTACTCCACTCTTCCAAGCTCACACTCCTTGTGACTTGGGTTCCACTATTGTATTCTCTCAATACAATTAGAGCCACTGCTCTCTTTTAGATTCTAGCTCTAGGGGGCATATAACACACTGCTCAAGTAGGTGATGAGTCTCACTCCAATCACACACTACTTAGCATACACTTGATCCTAGTTCCTCAAACTAGATCAAGTTCAATCACAAGTAAATGAAACAACAAAGAAATCTACACTTTACAATGATGTGTAGACAAGTTTGAGCTCGAGGAAGAATTCAGAAGCAGCTTGGATGATTCTTGATGAAGCAGCTTGCAACCTGAAACTCTCTTCTTCTTTAGAATGTATATGGACCACTCAGAAATGGAGAAAAGCAAATAGGATTCCTTTCTAGATCTTCTTTTCTCTCTTTGGACTTTGTAGAGTATATAGCAGTAGCTTGTAATGTTCTCTTGTGTATTTTCACGTTCATTTGAGGGTCCTTATATAGAAAGAGAAGGATTTGAACGTTGTAGAGGTGGTTGGCGCGCAATAAATGAACTCCAACGTTCGAAAATTCGAACGTTATACCCAAGTCGAAGATGGAGTCGACTTGGCCTGCGACTTGGCTTCCAAGTCGCACCTGGAGTCGACCTCGTGTGCGACTCCAGTTCTTCAAATTTCCAAGTCCGAGTCTTGGGTCGACTTGGCTTTCAGACTTCGACTCAAGTCGAACCTGAAGTCGACTTGACTTGCGACTTGGCTCGGGTTTTGCTGAAAACTCTTTGATCTTCATTTAGTCTGCTTCTATCGTCCTTGGCTTTCTTTCTTTGAATCATTTTCATTCTGAAATGATTCTTCATATTTGTAGATCTTGTTTGATCTTCAAGAAACTTCAGTTGCTTTTTGAGAATGAACTTTGCATCCTATTTGGATTTGATAAAGTCCAAATGGATCCTTGGAATAAGCTTGAAACTTCAATCTTCAAGTCTGAACTCCTCAAGTCGAAGTTGGAGTCGACCTCGTCTGCGACTTCGCCCAAGTCGCACCTGGAGTCGACTTCGTTATGTCCGTTTCCAGTTTTTCAACTCTGGATACTCCAAGTCGATACTGGAGTCGACTTCGTCTGCGACTTGATTTCCTAAGTCGCACCTGGAGTCGACTTGGCCTGCGACTTCACTTGCTTGTTTTCTATTTTCAAAGCTATCTACCTTTTTCCATCTGAAGTCGGTTGTGAAGTCGACTTAGGTATCGACTTCACCCCAAGTCGAAGTCCAAGTCGACTTGGTAATCGACTTGACTTCTTTGTTTTCCTTAAACACTTGGCAAACTCATTAGTATACTATATATACTCAAATTAGTCTTTGTTTAATCATCAAAACTTTATGCTTTGTTCAATTTGTTTTGTTTGGAACATTGTTTCCTACAGAATGAACTTAGATTAGTAATCTCTGCACAAGTAACTTAAATGAGACCAAATAATATAGCTATGATTCAATGAATTCATATTCCCATCTATCTTAATCATCTCAAAGCGATCTCAGTAACACCCACACCACTTTGGTCATTTACTGCTTTTCTTAGTTTAGTTTAATTCAATTCTTTGAAACCAAATCTCATTCCCTTTACCAATTCACTTAAACAATTGAAATTTAAGGTGCTAACCCGTTTAACACAATCCTCGTGGGAACGATACTCTGCTCACTCTTTATTACTTGATCGGCATGTATGCTTACGTTAAAATGAGCATTTAATTAGACATATACGCAACTCGTCAAGTTTTTAGCATCGTTGTTGGGGATTGGTGCTTTAAACTTAGTACTTGACAATTTTAGTTGTCTTCTGTGAATGTGTATATATTATACATAGTTTTTTTTCTTTCTTTGCTTTTGATAAAAATTTATTTCAAGGTCTTTGTATTGCAATTTTCAATGGATTCAAATGCTTACCACTGGCTCAATGTATAATTTTCAACACCAAGCACAATGGGTTTCCATGAGTATGACAATACATGGCCACCTCCAGCTCAATTGGAAGGTTTTGACAATCAAATGCAGGCTATAGATAATTTTTATTCAACTTACTGCGATTTGTGTGGAGGTGAGGGACATTTATCAAATCAATGCGTGTATTACTCAGCATCCATGGGCCATCTTGATCATTCAAATGATGCACGGGACAACTATGGAGACCCACAATCAGATAATATGATGTTGATAGGATTTCAACCATATCAAGCAGGGGAGCCATTACCACCTAAAAGCAAGTAATCTTTGGAGGACATGTTCATGCAATTCATGAAGAGCCAGATGCAATTTAATGAGAACTTGCAGAAACGGGTGGAGCAATTGGCTACCATAATCCAATGTCGGCATCAAGAAGCGTCTTTCAGTCCTATAGAAGAAGATGAGTTGGAACAGGGCTGTGAAGTTACTCCGAGCATTAATGAAGATATATCAATCGATGAGATAGAGCAACCTGTACCTCAAAATGTGCTTGAACAGATGGTTGAATCAATAGAAAGCAAGGGAGTTGAAGAAGGGAGTAATGAAGAAATAGAGGTGGTTACAATGCCAAAGGTTGAAAATGATCACAATTCCACACCTCTACCATATTTTCCAGGAATCCAAGAGCAACAAAAATTGATCAATCAATGGTCATTCTTGGAAAACAGCTCCTTGAAGCCTACAATTGAAGACCCTAAAGACCAACTTTTCTATAGTCTCTATGAAATTCAAGAAAAGAGGCTAACTAATCTATTTGAAGAGACTAAGAAGAGATGAACTTCTAGAGCTTAATCCGCATGGATGGAAGTTTGACAGAGCAGGAATTGGCTAATCATAATGGAATGTCGGGCTGAGGAGAATAAACTTAGCACTAAATGGGAGGCAACCCATTATTCTTTTTGATTTTTGATCTAAGGCATGGTGAGAAGATCCATCATATGTATCTTGAACGCAAGAGAACCTAATAAAGATCACCATTTTTTGAAAATTGACATGCAAAAGAAAGTTTGATTCATTACTTGGTCAATTCTCTATGAATACATGTATTGTGATCTTAGGAAGTGCAGCTCAACATAATTCGAGAAGTGAATTTTATCAAGCAATCATCTCTCTCTTTTTGGGGAAGAATAAAGCAGCTATCTCCCAAGGCAAGGAAGGACAGGATTATCATGCTCAAATATGGATTTTCAATCCACTTTAAAGTTGATAGATGATTGAATCAAGGAGTTTCAATTTTATTTTCATCATTCAAGACAAGAAAATGCAGTTGGAGTGAAGTTTCGGCCTCAATTTTTGGCGCCTCGGCGCTAAGTTTTTGGAAAAAACATGTTGCAGCAAATTGGGATAAGAGAAGTGGCGCTCCGGCACCATGATCCGCCGCCCCAATGCCATATTTTTTTAAGGAAACAACATGTTGCAACTTTTGAGCCAGCAAGTCGGTGCCCCGACCTCAATTTTTGGTACTCCAGCGCCGTCCCCCCAGCCAGCATAAAAAAAAGCAAAACACTAGTTTTCAGTATGCCAACTTTAACTGGCCATAACTTTTGATCCCGGAGGAGTTGCGAGAGCTACCACATATCAACGAAAAGAATTTTTCGAGCCCATCAAAATGAAAATCATGGTTTTCTTAGTTGATATCATTTTTAATATCAAAATCCTCCATCTTTGCATATTTTGGGCCATTGAAGTTCTATGCAATTTGTTTTACTACTTTTAGTGAATCACCTATTTTATTACTTTAAGTAAAAGGTGTGAGAATGAGTTGCTTGCATTTTTCATATATTTGCGGGCATGTGCATGTGTTGCTTGTGGATAACTTTTTGGTTCAAGCTGTTCCATTATTTTGTTATGGCTAAGAGTTTAAAGTAGTTAAGGAGGAGTTTATGGACTGCACTCGTGGTATCAATAATACGGCTTAAAACTTGAGTTGAATTGTTTGAGAAGAGCTTTTATGGAATATATTTGGGGTGTAGAATCCTAGACATTTGAGCATGCAGTGCACTTTTTAATATTATACTGGTCGATTTCTTCCTTCTTCCTATTTGTGACATCGCTCTCAACCGAGCTCTCTTGTCATACACTATCCTTGTCGGTAAGTTATTTGATGTTGGACACCTCATTTATAATCATGTATTAAGTATTACGAAGGCAACCAATGCACATTTTTGATCAGTAGAGGAAGAAGAAGGAGAAGAGAACGATGGAGAAGCTGAGCATCTTTTCCATCCCGACGACCAAGGAGTCACCAGTTCTTTTTCTTTTCTTTTCTTTTCCTTAGTTTTTCATTTTGATTTGCATATCATTTGCATGTGGATCTCTAAATCATTGTAATTTACATTTTTTTAGTTTATATGCATTGAGGACAACGCATCCCTCAAGTTTAAGGGGTGTATAATTCCTTTTGGTATGTTTTGCATTCATATCTCGTATACATGTGTTAGATTGCATATCATGTCAAATTTTACTTGTGAAAATTATCTTGTTTCAATCCATTTTGATGAAATATGTGCAAGGTCGAGAAAAATTTTAACTTGAAATCAATTCCATGAAAAAATCCGAAATTCATGCTAAAGGACTACGTGTTAAGGAAATTTGCAAGTATTATGTTAATGAATTAGATTGAATTTCATATTACATTGTTATAATTCAATTCCATGCTAGTCTTTTCAACTGAAATGATAAGAACTGAGTTAAATGTGTGATAACCACGTGCTTTAAGGAAATAAATGGTCTCAGTAATGCGTAAAATTTCACAATTTTTGGTATGGAACCTAAAACGGGTTAACTTACATGTTCGGTACCCCTACCAAATTATAAAAATAATGAAAGGAGGTGAGTAACCTAAGTTGAGTAACCGGGACTTGGCATCAACAAATATCAAGGTTCGCGTAAAAAAGCAAAGAAAAGTCACAGTAATATCACTTTAAAAAGAAAATTCTCTCCAGATACCCTGAAATATGGTGAGGGGAGCCAAAAAATACAAAAAAAGATAGAAAACGTGTCTCCAGATATCCTAAAATATGGTGAGGAGAGTCATGCAATAAGTTTGGGGGGGGGGGAAGAATGTGCAGTTGGGCAAAACAAAGGCAAGTGAATTAATATTATGTTCTTTGACCAGAAAGTTGTTCTTAAACCTTGGTTCACTTATTTTGTGTTGATTTTCTAATCAGTTTCTTTTGATTAGGAGGAAAGTAGCAGGATTGAATTATTACTTTGGACCAATAACATTGTCATCTACATGTAACTTGATTCGAGAATGAAAATGAAAACGCATGTCCTATTTTGAGAAATTGATGATTTTTATGCAATATTTGAAGTTAAGGTTCTTCTTTGCCTTGTTGGGTGGAGAAATATGATTGTTAGAAGCATAATTGGAATCAGGATGAGTTGACAGAGTCCTCATTCATTCATTCATTCGTTCATTTTGTTTTCATGTGTTGCTCAAGGATTAGCAACATTTAAGTTTAGGGGTGTCATAACTAGTGAAAATGCGAGTTATTATGGCTCATTTTAGACTAGTTTTGTCTGTTAATCCAAGAGACTGTTGTTGGCTTGCACCCATTTAGCTTAGTTTTCATTTATTTTGCATCTTAGGAACAATATGTAGTTTTAAAGCATTTTTAGTATAAAATGGATATTTATAAGTGCATTTATTCAGTTCTAGTTGATTTTTCAAAAAGGACAGTCGATTATCAGCTTGTGAGTGTGTCAAGATGAAGAAATGTGCAAAATGAAGAAGCAAGCAGGCTGACACCCTGGCGTCGACTAGCGGCGCCTAGGCGCCAACCCACCACCGAACAAGAATCATCCTGTGATACCTAGACCTAAGTAGGTCTATAAATATGATACATGTATTATTTAAATGAGTTATGAATGATTTATAAATTTTAGGAATTAATGATATTTTGCAATTAGGGTTTGCAATTAAGAATGGCGATTAAGACTAATTGCCATAGCCGAAAGTGAGTCAAGATGACTAAAGGAGCTTAAGGAGGATTAGGATATGCTAATGTGTCATGAATATTTATTTTAATTTCCATGATATAATTAATGGAGATTAAAATGGAAATTATGAAATTATGTTGGAAATCGTAGAAAATTCATAACTTGACGCCTATAAGGCAAAATGAGATGAAATTTAAAAGGTAAGCTCATGACTATAGGCTCAACCTTATGTGAGGATTGGATTACGGCAAAAGTGATGAGATTAAGGTGATAACTATTTGATATTAATCTCACACTCTAAAGTTATTTTCAAAGGTTTATAACTTGACGTAGAAATGTCGGTTTGAGATGAAATTTGAAACGATTGAATAAAATTATGAAATCTATGGTATGAATGGATTGAACTAAGCTAATTACCATGGGAATGTGCTTAATTGGAAAAATGTGCCTAGCATCGACTTTGTGAACCCTAGAATACCATAGCATTTATGTTAAAGCAAGTAATTTAATGGCTTGGTTTAATGCCCATGAGAGGTGTCAAAAGGTGGTGCTTTGGGCCAGATTTTTTTGTTGAATTTAAGGGCTAAAATCCTTGAAAAGTAAAGTGGATAAATGCATGGTTTAAGAGGCTAATGAGCTAGCTAAGAGAGGCCATTGAGGTGTCATCCAAAGGGGACGTCCAAGGGGATTTCTACATGGATTTTGTGATTTTTTTAACCTAAGTCAAAACCTAGTTATGTTAAGCGAGAGAGGGCATATAAATGCTCATAAATTGTGGTGCCCCTAACCTGAGCGTCACATCCTGAACCGTATCTCAGGATCGTTATTGACTGGTAAACGTGATCAGGATTGTTGCTCTGTCACATGGCGGAATTTAATGGATATTTATCCAATTAACTGTCCTTCCTTAATAATTAATTTTATACTATTTTTCCTCAAGTGTTCATTTAAGCTATCTTTGCCCTGATATTCACATTTCATATCAGATATAATCTTAAAAATTTATAACATGTTCATCATCCATTGTCACATGTATATAAAATACAAGACATATCATAGATCACATATAATCATAAAGACATCAAATACCAAGTCATATTACATCCATTTTCCATGAACGACACATAGTAAAATTCATCAATTTTTTTTTGTTCTTCCATGCTCAACTCATGCTTCTTGTCTCCTTCGTTCCTTGACCTGTCTATGGGTTTGGAAAACAATATGTAAGTTGTAAACTCAATGAGTAAGCTATATATTTTTCAGGAAATACATTTTGAAGGCAACCATGTTTAAAAGTATTTCTCTCCATTCAGTAGAGATACTTAGCAAGTGATCAACTACCTGCAGAGTAGAAATCTTTTCATAAACCTTTCATAAGCATTTTGTAAATATGGGATGTGAAAATTCATCATTTCCATTCATGACATTATCCTTCATGTGACGGTACGCTAGCACGGAGAACATTCTTTCACGACATGATCATTTTCATCCTTGGCGCTGGACCTTCCGATTTGGTAGGGGACTCTTTGTCCACTTACTACCTCGACTAGCCTACTTGATTTCATTCCATGCATGACTTTTAGTTACCTCGGCATTATATACCTCTTACACATGGAACTTGTCATTCTCATGTAGAGAATTCTTTGCACCATCCCTTTTTAAACATCATTACAATGAAAACATCGTTTCAAATTCATACTTCATCACTTTTCATGAATAATTGCAAAACAGTAAGAAATTAATTATCATAATTGAAATAAAATTTCATAACACATTGAGATAAGGTAATGACCATCCTTAAATACCTTGTAATGAAAACCAAAATCATTTAGAAATTTTGCATGCTTACCTTGATCACGTGAGCTTTCCGGATCTACCTTTTCTTTGTCTTTGCCTATACATGTAAGAATGACATAGCATTCATGTAAATTCCATTTGCTTGCATTCAACTTAGTTTTTAAACCCATTTTCATTAATATTCATAACCCACTTGAATTTTAAGTCGGGTGTACATGCAGATCTTGGCCCCCCCTATAGACGTTCACATCATGGGTCCACAAAAAATCAGATTTGTGCTAATCCTTTTCACCCTATGTTGAACATCTCATGCATCATTAAATTAGGGTATTTTACTCTCTAAATCATCCATAAACTCATTAGCATAATTCATGTTTCATACATATCATAAAAACATGAAAATCGGGTTATAAATGTAACCCTAAGTTCCATCATTTCTAAAACCCACCTCTAATAGGTTAAATCCTCATAATCACTTATGATACTTGTTTATATCCCATTGTAATTTAAATTACATCCCAAAAATCTGGAATTTAATATTTACTTTGATTTATTCCTCAATCTATCCATAATACTGAAATCAAACATACTGATTTCTCTAATTTTTGAATTATAATCAAATCAAGGAATTTAAATCTAAAATTTCTATAATATCTTAATAACTACATGATATAACCAAAATAAATATTTTAAGCACAATATATGAAGTATTTATATTTATTTTGGTATTTTTACGCTGCATGACAGAAGCATCAGTTTTTCAAAAAGCTCAGATCACGTTAATTATTACGTATATTTATACATTTCAATAACCAATATTTATTTTTTTAAAGTGTTACTCATGATGTCTTCAATATCATACAAAAGTTTTAGCTCAAAATACCTTGCGTAAAAATTATTAAAAATCATTTGGTGCAGCTGATCCTGACACTCGTTCAACCCTGTTCAGGTTGATTTTCTCAGATTTTTAATTTTCAACATGCTTATCCTTTTGAACTAAAAATTTGTTCATTCCTTACAACTTAGTTTTTCAACCCATTTTCATTAATATTCATAACCCACTTGAATTTTAAGTCGGGTGTACATGCAGATCTTGGCCCCCCCTTTAGACGTTCACATCATGGGTCCACAAAAAATCAGATTTGTGCTAATCCTTTTCACCCTATGTTGAACATCTCATGCATCATTAAATTAGGGTATTTTACTCTCTAAATCATCCATAAACTCATTAGCATAATTCATGTTTCATACATATCATAAAAACATGAAAATCGGGTTATAAATGTAACCCTAAGTTCCATCATTTCTAAAACCCACCTCTAATAGGTTAAATCCTCATAATCACTTATGATACTTGTTTATATCCCATTGTAATTTAAATTACATCCCAAAAATCTGGAATTTAATATTTACTTTGATTTATTCCTCAATCTATCCATAATACTGAAATCAAACATACTGATCTCTCTAATTTTTGAATTATAATCAAATCGAGGAATTTAAATCTAAAATTTCTATAATATCTTAATAACTACATGATATAACCAAAATAAATATTTTAAGCACAATATATGAAGTATTTATATTTATTTTGGTATTTTTACGCTGCATGACAGAAGCATCAGTTTTTCAAAAAGCTCAGATCACGTTAATTATTACGTATATTTATACATTTCAATAACCAATATTTATTTTTTTCAAGTGTTACTCATGATGTCTTCAATATCATATAAAATTTTTAGCTCAAAATACCTTTCGTAAAAATTATTAAAAATCATTTGGTGCAGCTGATCCTGACACTCGTTCAACCCTGTTCAGGTTGATTTTCTCAGATTTTTAATTTTCAACATGCTTATCCTTTTGAACTAAAAATTTGTTCCTTCTTTAAAACTTAGTTTTTAAACCCATTTTCATTAATATTCATAACCCACTTGAATTTTAAGTCGGGTGTACATGCAGATCTTGGCCCCCCCTTTAGACGTTCACATCATGGGTCCACAAAAAATCAGATTTGTGCTAATCCTTTTCACCCTATGTTGAAAATCTCATGCATCATTAAATTAGGGTATTTTACTCTCTAAATCATCCATAAACTCATTAGCATAATTCATGTTTCATACATATCATAAAAACATGAAAATCGGGTTATAAATGTAACCCTAAGTTCCATCATTTCTAAAACCCACCTCTAATAGGTTAAATCCTCATAATCACTTATGATACTTGTTTATATCCCATTGTAATTTAAATTACATCCCAAAAATCTGGAATTTAATATTTACTTTGATTTATTCCTCAATCTATCCATAATACTGAAATCAAACATACTAATCTCTCTAATTTTTGAATTATAATCAAATCGAGTAATTTAAATCTAAAATTTCTATCATATCTTAATAACTACATGATATAACCAAAATAAATATTTTAAGCACAATATATGAAGTATTTATATTTATTTTGGTATTTTTACGCTGCATGATAGAAGCATCAGTTTTTCAAAAAGCTCAGATCACGTTAATTATTACGTATATTTATACATTTCAATAACCAATATTTATTTTTTTCAAGTGTTACTCATGATGTCTTCAATATCATATAAAATTTTTAGCTCAAAATACCTTGTGTAAAAATTATTAAAAATCATTTGGTGCAGCTGATCCTGACACTCGTTCAACCCTGTTCAGGTTGATTTTCTCAGATTTTTAATTTTCAACATGCTTATCCTTTTGAACTAAAAATTTGTTCGTTCCTTAATCACCCTATCATGCGTTCGAAAAAATGTTTTCATTCTAAAAATAGTTCATTTACTATTTCGTTCATATTTTGGATTTCTATCTCATTTCTTCTAGGTTTTGCTCCCATATTTGCATCTAATTTCAATAGATATGCAAAAACCCTTAATCATTTATTCTTAATTCTTATACCCAACATATATAATCTATTAAATCATGATTCATAATTTAATCATGATATCCAATCCAAACAGCAACTTATTTTGTGAATTTAAGAAAATTCAAGAGAGGTTTTTCACCCATAATCAACCTTAGACTTCCATTTAGGGTGTGTTTGGCAATTTGAAAAAGTTGTCAAGTTAAAAATTTTCAATCTAAAACTTTTCTCTCTCCATAACTACTCTTTTTTTAATTATTTTTTACACATCTTTCTACACAACAACCCTACTTTTCAATCATTTCTACACAACTACCAATACAACTAACCTATTTATTTTAAATTTATTCTCTTTACTCATCATCATTAACCCTACCATATCACATCATTTGACAACTTTTATTCATTAAAAGTTTTATTAATTACAAAACACACCCTTAGTCTTTTTGAATCCTTGATTCATTCTTTCCATTCAATTCTCATCCAATACCCAAATCAAGGGTATCATGAATCATTCTTCAAGGATTCATTATGGATCCAATTCATAAACCATAATTTGAGGTGAAAAACTTAGGATTAAAGAACCCATAGCATGAAGTATACTTACTTGAATTGAGTCACACTTTAAGCTCAACTTCTCTAGCTTAATTCCTTTGCTTTTTTTCTATTTTTCTCTCCCTTTTTCTATCCTTTTTCTCCTCTTTTCTTTCTTTCCTTGCTGCTGAAAAAGGGGACATGCATGCTGCTGGAATTTTAGGGGGGTTTGCCCCTTGACTTTTTCTCTCTCTAACCTCATATGCTATGGACGTACATACCTGTTTAAGCTGGATTTTTCTAGCCTTGTGGGCCCCATTTGCCCCATCAATTAGCGACATAATTAAAGCATGTTTATCCCCTTTGATGACATGGCACAATATCATCCAATTAAATTTGATAATTATCCAAATAAAATCCATTAAAATCCATGTCATTAAGGAGCCACAAATTTGTCTCCCATTCAACGTCCAATATGCATCAGCTTTTGTCATTTTTTTCACACCATTTTAACTTGAATTTATGGGAATTTAATCACCTTAGCTAATAGCCTACTTAGGGGACCATTTAGCATATTTAAAAAAAATCATAAAAATAAAATCTCAGCCATGAATGTCCACATCTCTATGGTTGTCCACATGCTGTCCATGTAATTCAACATCAAATGCAGCAGCCCATTTGTACATTTGCCACACAATTGCAGCTTTTAATTAATGTAAACTTAATTACCCTAGTTAGGAGCTCATTTAGGGGTCCATTTAGCTATATAAAAAATTATTAAAAAATCACAAAAGCAGCTTGACCGAGCATCACTCCATAGATACATGTTGCTGTCCACATGGAGATCATGTCCATGTGCCTTGAATTTTGGCATTTTTGTGACACAAAAATCCATCCAAAATCAAGGCGATTAATCATTCTTGTCCTGTATCTCATTTAAATGCATAATTTGCATTTTTAAAAAATCATAAATTCCATGCAATAGCCCCTTAATAGTCCATGTGTGGGCCACCTCTTCTACCTCACTTGAGCTAGCCATTTAGCTCCTTAAATTAATTCATTAATCACTTGATTTTCTCACAAATTTTGTCATTTTAAATAATTCATAAAATCCATGTGTAATTATCTCCTTTTGACACCTCATTTTTGCCATTAATCATTTAATTAATCACCTTACTTTAGCATTAATACAAACTCACTTTATGGTGCACAAAAGTCAAAGGAGATAATCCCATTTTCGTGCAGGCCTAATACCATAATCATTAACTTAATCAAATCCTTTCATAACCTTGATCTCATAATTTTAACCGCCCATTTCAAATTTCGTCTTAATCCGACTTTTCTAGCTCAAGTTATGATCGTTTGAAGTTATCTCTGAATTTTGGACGGTGATGATCAATTATCATCAAAATTTTCATAATCTAACTTTTCCATGTGATTAAGTACAAAATTATGTGATTCCATTTCAATTTTCATCTCAATCCGCCTTATAGGCGTCAAATTATGAATTTTTCAATATTTTCCAACTTGGCTCTATAATTAGCCTCCTAATTTCCATTAATCACATTATGAAAATTAATTATTTTTTCATGGCACACTAATAGCTTTTTAATCATCATTAGGCCACTTTAATCATATTGGCCCATTTCGACTTAGAGTGATTGATTTTTATCATCATTCATAATCTCTGACCTAATTGCCATAAATCATCAATATTGCACATAAATCATTTATAATTCAATCAAATCATACTTGAATCATACAAATGCATATATATGAATCCTATGTAGGTCAGGGTTTCACATAAATTGAAGAAGACTTGGTGTCCAAGAAAGCCCTAAGGGGCTACCATGTGGACGGTTCATGGGGATAGCTTGGAGACCAAGTATTAGCCATGAATTAATGAATTTTCGCATAAGATAAATACCCATTTTAATTGGACATGAATAAGACATGTCATCAAGGGATAAGATACCCCTTAATTACCCTATCTAAGATGTGGCAAAGTGGGTCCCACAAGATGGAAAAAAATTATAAAAATGGGAGCATCTACATGGGGACGTCCACATGCAAGGAGGGTGAATTAGCGAGAGAAAATTCTCTCCAAGTAAGGCACCCTTACACGACCCAAAGCAACAAGGAAAAGAGGAGAAAAAAGATGAGAAAAAGAGAAGGAAAATGGGGAGGAAAGAAAGGGATTCAAGCAAGGAAAGTTTGGATTCAAGTTTGATTCGATTCAAGTAAGTATATTTCAAGTTTTGGATGCTTTAATCCTAAGTTTCTTCTCTCAATTTATGGGTCATGAATATGATTCATAATGAAATCTTAAAGTATGAGTTATGATGCCTTAATTAAGGTATTTAATGATTTTTGAAAGATTTAAATGAGATCAAGAGTTCAAGAAAGTGAAAAGAGAAGTTAGGGTTGAATTTTGAGATGAAAGCTAACTTGGAAATTCTCAAAACCTTAAACCAAGTTGTTGTATGAGTAAAGCATGATGATTATGATGTAATTCATGTTTTTTTGGATTACATATGTTGATTTGGGCATTTGTTAATGATTTTAGCAAAAATGGAACTTAGAGTTTCAAGTAATACCCGATTTTTTCCATTTTTGAGTTAAAAATCATACAAAGAAGTGCTTAAATGGTTTATGGATGAATTTTAGGGTAAAGTAACCTAAATTAAGGACCCTTTGGATGACCTAAGTGGGCTGGATGAGTTTGCCCTAAATCTAATTTTTTAGGGCATATGTATGGAACGTCCAAATGGGGGCCAAAACGGGTACTTTACATATGATTTTTGTTGCTATTTGTAAACAAATGATTTATGGATTTTATGGAGGGTAAATTACCCTAGGATTAAGGTACTTTGAATTCCCAAAAGGTCTTGGAAGGATTTGCTCTAAAACTGATTTTTAAGGATTTATGTTTGAACACATCAAAACGGGTTAAAATGTATACCCTACATGCTTAAGATGTTGCTATTTTGGAAGCAAATCACTTATGGATTTTAAATATGTGATAATACCCTAAATTCAAGTTAAGAAAAGAATGTTTAGTTGCTAGAAATTATAACTTAAAAATCTATTAAGATTTAAGTCTTGAAAGAGGCGTTGAAAGGATGAAACATGGGTCTTAACATGGCTGTTTTGGAACCCAGTGATAAATGGATTAAAAATCCAAAATTAAACCATAAATTATATGTTAATTAAGGGGTTTAATGATTCTGAAAATGGATGTAAGTTGCTGTGTTAAGAAATTTTAAGAAACACATAATATATGTGTTGTAAGATGGGTGTATGTGGAAGGCTAAGCATGGATAAGTAGTACGTGACTTATATGAATTGCTAAAACTGAAAAAATACATGAATATTTGATGAAATGCATAAGTATGTTTCTGTATGGATGATTATTGAATTATCTCAAATGTTGAGATTTATTTATGAAGCTTAAAACGTCACTTATGTGCTTAAAATGAGCATAGATGTAGGAAAGGTGAAAAATGGATGAAAAATGGTAAATGGGTGATATAAATCCTCATATGTTGATTTATGAAGATAATTATGTATTTACCATAAATATGGGTTTAAAACACAATATGGAATGGATGGTATGATGCACAAGTGAGTGCCATGTATGTATACCCGACTTAGAATTGAAGTGGGTTATGTATGTTAATGGATTATGGGTTGGAAAACTAAGCAAGAAAATGGAAATGTTATAAATGCAATGTCATTCTTATATGTATTGGCAAAGGCAAAGAGATAAGCAATACGGAAAGCTAAGGCGAAGCAGGTAAGCAAGCAGCTTTCTAAATGCTTTTCGTTTTATCAAAATATGATAAAATGATTGCGAATGATGTTCTAAATATTTCGAACCATTTTGCAATTTATTGATGAATTATTTCCAAGCTATTTAAGGATGGTCATTCCTTTACTTCAATATGTGTTGAAATGTTATTTCAATTATGATAAATGAATTGCTTACTATTTCACAATTACATATGATAAATGATGAAACATGAACTTAAACGATGTTTCATTGAAACGATGTTTAAAAGGGATGGTGCAAAGAATTCTCTACATAAGAATGACAAGTTGCCATGTGAAAGAGGTATATAATGCCGGGGTGACTAAAATTCATGCATTGAATGAAAATCAAGTAGGCTAGTCAAGGTAGAAAGCAGGACAGGAAGTCCGCCCTTGACATTGCCAAATCGGAAGGTCCGACGCTAAGGATGGAAAGGATCATGTTCTGAAAGTATGTTCCCCGAGCTAGCATACCCTCAGATGACGGATTATGTCATGAATGGAAATGATGGATTTGCACATCCAATGCTTATGAAATGCCCAAAAATTGGGATTAAACTGGTTTACATGACTGGTTTATATGAATGGTTTATGAAAAAGTTTCTGTTCCGTAGGTAGTTGATCACTTGCTAAGTGTCTCTTACCGAATGGAGAGAAATGTTTTTAAACAGTGTTGCCTTTAAAATGAATTGTCTGAAAACCTTATAGCTTGTTTATTGAGTTTCGACTCATGTTTTGTTTTCTAAACCCAAAGATAGGTGAAAGGAAAGAGGCAAGGAGCACAGGTGGAGATTTAAGAATGAATGAATTCTTATGAACACCTGTATATGACTTTATGTATGAATGATGACATTAAATTGTGATTTAATGTTGTATAAAGATTTTGTTATGGTTTTGTGACTATAGAAGGCGAAAAATTTATGGTCAAATGATGAGGTATGAATTATCATGATATGATTAAGTATGAAGGTTATGAGATGACATGTGTAATTCTCAAATGGTATAATGGCCTAAAAAGGCATTTAACAAAAATTTGAATGTATGAAATGATCTAAACTCCTAAGGAGTTAGGATTAAGTGGATAAATATCCAATAAGCCCGCCGTGGGACAGGGCAACAATCCTGATCACATTTACCAATCGATAGATCTTGGAGTAAGGTTGTGACGCTCAGGCTAGGGCGCCGCAGAAGTTGGTATCAGAGCATAGATTGGTAAATAGGCATGAGAAGAAAAGATTTGATGTCACAGTGATGATATCTTAACAAAGATTGGTAGATAGACATAGAGGAAAGAATGAAAAATGATGAAAGAGATAGATTGAAATTATATGACATATACAATATGTATTGTCTTTTATTGTGTCTAATTATGATGCAATGATATCATTATTTAAGGAAATATAGCTGGTTTGCTATGTTTCACAATGTAGATGATGTATGAAGGAAGAATGACAAAGGTATCAAATAAGATGAAAAAGGTGATAAGGAAAAGAAACCTTACACCATGAAAAGCGAAGATAGAAATGAGAAAGATAGGAAAAAGGAAACCCTCTTTCTTAAGATTGCAAATGAATGTATGATGTTTGATAATGATATTATGACCATAGAAGTGCATTTGATTTTAGTCGGATGCTAAGTACTTATGAAAAATGAAAAGTCATTGATCTTTCGAGATTATATAATTGATTATGTTAGATATGAATTGTTTTATGACAAGAAATGATATTGTCATGATGTTACATGTTGTTTTCTACAACATGCCTATCACCAGAGCAAGAGCTAAGGTGATCAAGGGAAAGGAAATTATGGATGATGAATTTATGAGTCAACAGGGAATAGGAAAAGCCGGTAGCAGATCTAAGCGACTAGGGAAAAGAGGACAAGTAAGTCCAGGAACTCGTCAATTATGGGTAAGTATAAACCCTAAGTCAAGATTTAAAAGTACTGCTGATATAGGTAATAACTCCTACCCTAGTACCCAAACCTTTAAGGATTGATGATACTATGATAGAAGCAAATGGGAAGGTCACCAATGCCTTTGTAACTCAGCATCCACCTGAGTACTTAAGTGACTTAGACCATATTCAGGCTAAGCAGTGGATGACTGAAATCAAGAAGTTCTTTAAAGTTTTTCTATATAGCGATGATCAGGAAGTTTTATGTATTATCCAACTGTTGATTTGGGAATGCTTATGAATGGTAGAAAATCCTAATGGCTACTATGCGATAACCAAGGAAGGTAAAGTGGAAAAATTTTATGGAAGAATTTAATAAGAAATATCTTTCAGTAGGACACCAGGATATAACACATGTTGAAAGTGAACATGAACAATCAGGGCAATGACAACTTGACCCTAGAACTAAAGAGCCTGGTGTAGGAAAAGAAAGGAGTAAGAAAGGCTAGCTCGACCAAAGCTAATCATATCTATTAGTTGATACAAGTCTCTCCAAAATTATTGCAGACAGATATAAATAAATCTTGTTGGGTTAGCATGGATGGAAGGAAAATGATGATGATGAGGCCGGTAACGTCAACGTTGATTCCCCTACATGGTCCAACACTAGCACTATTACCGAGGAACCCACAAAAGTCTCGCCTAGTAGGAGGCATGATATAAGAAGGGGTCCCAGTAGACGATGAGTTTTTCTATGTTTTTATGAATGTACATGTAAGTATAAATGCATGTATCAAGCGTGACTGATGATGCTATGGTTTGCTATGATGTTTTGGCATGTACATAAGCGTGATCTATATAAATGTGTTATGTCATGATGTGTTGGAATCTAGTTTCATGATGGAATGCTTGAATTATGTGAAAGGTGTTAATACATGAATGATGGATTATGAATAGTTATGATAACATAACTATGTATGAGGTAAGTAACTATGAATGACTATGAGTCTGGATATTCATGAATGATTATGAAAGTCTATGGATGTTTATGAATGATGGAAGGTGACATGACTAAGATTGTGTGATCTGGCTATATGAAATTAACCATATGATGATGAAATGTGTAATGATGACCTAACCCTAACCATGAATGAAGGTTATATGCTTTTGAATATTCAGAAAAAGCACCATGGTTGATATAAGGTCAAGGGTCAGAAAGAACAAGGGAAAGAAAGTTGCTACAGAAGTTCCCAGCCAGCATGAGGTTGGAGAATCTAGTAGACCCAAAAGGGGTAGACCAGAATCACATGGGTAAAACTTAAGAACTCGTCAAAGGCGAGAAAATTTAAGCCCAGAAAGAAATGTGGAAGAGGAAACGAGGACAGAAAAGAGTAGGAAAGGAGGGATAGAAAAAGGTAAAGGTACCTCTAAGAAGAAGAATTCTCTGTTATATAAAAAGTGTCAAAAGCATCACCAAGGTGAATGTTTGAAAGGATCAAACAGATGCTACAAGTGTGGACAGACGGGTCATGTAGCCAAAGAGTGCAGAATGGGAGAAAATAAAGGATGATAAAAAAAATAGGTATGATACCATAGAAGTTGGTATCAGATGCTACATTTGTAATCAGGTAGGGCACATCACCCCAAATTGTCCACGTAAGGCATAAGCGTCGCAAGGGCACGAAAGAATCGCCCAACTGAGGATAACCGGAGTAGCTAACCAATAGGTTACCTCCACGAACCCGGTATACATGCATGCCCTAACTTGAACTGAGTCACAGGAACTAGAGGATAAAGTGGTTATAAGTATGGATTAAATTTTAAGAAGTTTGGCAATAGCTTTGTTTGATTTTAATGATAATCAATTACTCATAGCTTGCCAGTATGTAACCACGCATGCACTACCTATAGAGGAAACCAACAAGATAATACAGGTGGAATTCCCTATACGCAGGTTAGCTAAGTGATAACTCATAAAAATACGAGTTATCATGGCCTATTTCAGTCTATTTTTGCATGTTAGTCCAAGAGATTAGGTTTAGTTTGCATCCATTTATCTAAATTTTCACTCACTTTGCATTTTAGGAGCATTATTTAGTTTTTATGCATTTTTAGCATAAATTAGGCATTTTTAGTCCATTTATTTAGTTTATGTAATTTTTGCAGGAAGGACGGGCGAATTACAACTAATGCGAGCGAAGCGGATGCAAATCAGAACCAAGTCATAAGGCAGGTGGATGGCGCCCGGGAGCCAACCTACATGCCCTTGCCAGGACTCTAACACAATTTAGCAACCAGTAGCTTCCACGGAGTTGGCGCCTAGGCGCAATGACATGATCACCTAGGTATTCCAAGAGAGATTCCAAGTCGTGAGGAATCCAGAGAGTTGGCACCTAAGTGCCAAGGCATAAAGTCCTAAGGTTTCCAGAAAGGTTTCCAAGTTACCCAGCACATAGGGAGTTGGCGCCCAGGCGCCAGCTAGGAGCGCCTAGGCGCCACTACGCATTCGTACGCGTGGGTTTCTGTACATGTGTTGCGCAAGCTACCCATTATAAATAGAAACCTAGGGATTCAATAGAGAGAGAGAGAGGGACGGAGAGGGTCGTGGCTGCTGTGGAGAAAATGGAGGAAACCAAAGCTTCAAGGAAGGATAGAAGAGCGAGTGGAGATCCAAGCTATCACTGCAAATCCATTGAGTTTCATCTCCTCTTCTCATCTATCTCTTCCTGTTTGTTATTCTCCTATTGTGAGATGATTATAACTTGATTTTAATGGGAATTGAAGTCATGTTTATGGGTTGAACCTTCCTATGGTAGAAGATATGTAGGATTTGAACTCGTAGCTTATGATATTTGGTTTTCTTATACTTGAACTGATAATACTGTTGTGTTGTGACTTGTGTTAGTTGAGATTACCCTTATATATCATGCTTAATGCGTTTACAAGCTTTGAAACCTTGTGGATTGATCTAATATTCATATTTATGCTTGGAAAAGTAGGATTTGAATAAGATCCATATATAAGGCACAAGTATTCTAGCTCTTGTTGTGTTGGATGTTAATATGGATAGGAATATACCCATTAACTCTGTGTAATCTTGATTAGGTTATGTGGTTATCAACTTTGTTTTACTTGTGTGCATGGGAACATAGCACATAGCTAAAACTTGGTTAGGTTTATATGTGTTGGAAGACATATATGAATACGAATGAACCTAGATTAGTAATCTCTACACAACTAACTTAATTAGGACCAAATGACATAGCTATGATTCAATGATTTCATATTCCCACATATCTTAATCATCTCAAGGCAATCTCGGCAATATCCACCCTACCTTGGTCATTTACTGTTTTCATAGTTTAGTTTAATTCAGTTCTTTGATACAACTTCTCCTTCACTTTACCAATTCACTTAGACAATTGAGATTTAAGGTGCTAAACCATTTAACACAATCCTCATGGGAATGATACTCTACTCACTCTTTATTACTTGATCGGCATGTATACTTGCGTTAAAACGAGCATTTTAATAGACATATACACAGCTTATCACTAAGATTAGCTAAGTATGGAGGATATAATTAATTAGAATAAGGATTTCAGATTATAATTTTCGGAATAGAGAAATTGAATATTTTGAGGTTTAATGGAACCAATATTCCGAAAGCAAAGTTACATGATTATTAAAGGGAAAAGGTTAAAAAGAAGTACCCCCAGTCAATTGAAAATGAACGGTTTCGGGACGAAACCTATTATAAGGGGGGAGAATTGTGATACCTAGACCTAAGTGTTGGTCCTGAGTTAATGGCAATTACCCAAGAGGGGAGGGGTGAATTGGGTATTTAAAAATTTACAACTTAAACAGAAATTTTACCCCGGATTAATCTAGTCCCCTTTATGAAGAAACAAAATGAGAGCAATAATGTAAAGAGCAGAAACAAAAATGAACACACAAGATTTTATAGTGGTTCGGGCAACCTCCCTACTCCACTCTTCCAAGCTCACACCCCTTGTGACTTGGGTTCCACTATGTATTCCACGAATACAACTAGAGTCTCCACTCTCTTCTAGATTCTAGCTCTAGGGGGCATATACAACCAGAGCCTCCGCTCTCTTCTAGATTCTAGCTCTAGGGGGCATCAACAATACACAACACAAGTAGGTGACGAGTTCCACTCCAATCACACACTACTTTGCTTACACTTATTCTTAGCTACCCAAGTTAAAACAAGTTCAATACAACAATAAGAATAAAAAAAAATTTCTACATGTTACTGTTGTGTAGACGCAGATTTGGCGCAGAGAAGAACTTGTAGTGTAGGCGTAGAGATTCAACAAGCAGCTCTTGACAGTTTGAAGCAAGGTTCTTCTTCTAAAAATTGGCTTGATCACTTGAAGCTCTTAAAGATGGGAGTTATGCTCACTTAATGAATTCTCAGCTCCCCTCTTTCATATTGAATGCCTTTTATAATTGTGGAGGGAATCCGAACGTTTGGAGGTAGGTGGCGCGCATTTAATGCGCCAACGTTCAAAAAAATTTCGACCGTTGCAACCCAAGTCGCAGGTGGAGTCGACTACGACTTCGCCAGTTCGCAACTCCTTCAAGTTCCTAACTGGGTCGACTTGGTCCTCGACTTAACCCAAGTCGCAGGTGGAGTCGACTTCGGGTGCGACTTCACCCCGGCAGCTTGCTTGATAAACTTGAAATCTTCAAAGATGACTTTGATCATTAGATTTTCTTCATATTTGATGTTCTCCCTTATATCTCTTTACATAAAATACCTTGGATTCCTTTTCGTGAGTTCTTAAGTACTTGAATCTTGGAATGCATTGCTTGCTTGAATTCCTTCATCGTTTGGTTGTTCTTCCTTTGAGACTCTTTATAATTCTCACATTTGACTTTATGTCTTGAGTCTTGAGTCTTTGAGTTGTCTTTTACATTCATTTTCTTTTGAAACTCTTGAATCTACCATTTATCTTGATCTGCATGTTTCCGTATTGAAGTCGAAGTCGGAGTCGACTTGAACTGCGACTTCACCCAAGTCGCATGCGGAGTCGACTTGGGATGCGACTTCGGCAGCCCTTGTTCTCGGTTTCAACTTTTGATAGAAATAACGTCTTCAAGTCGCGACTGGAGTCGACTTGGTCTGCGACTTCACCTCAAGTCGCAAGCGGAGTCGACTTGGGATGCGACTTTGGCACCTCTCATTCTCGATTTCAACTCTGGAAGGGAATGACGTCTTGAAGTCGCTTCTTGAGTCGACTTAGGGATCGACTTGGCCTAAGTCGAAGCCTGAGTCGACTTGGAAATCGACTTGACTTGCCATGCTTCATGTTCTTCAAATTTATAACCTTAAGTCATTTCCACAAACATGTTAGTAACCAAAACTTACTCAAATTGATTTGTTAATCATCAAAACATAGACTTGGCTTATTTTCCACATATTTCCAACACTAAGTAGGTCTATAAATATGATACATGTATTATTTAAATGAGTTATGAATGATTTATGATTTTTAGGAATTAATGATATTTTGCAATTAAGAATGGTGATTAAGACTAATTGTCATAGCCAAAAGTGAGTCAAGATGACCAAAGGAGCTTAAGGAGGATTAGGATATGATAATGTGGCATGAATATTCATTTTAATTTCCATGATATAATTAATGGAGATTAAAATGAAAATTATGAAATTATGTTGGAAATCGTAGAAAATTCATTACTTGATGCCTATAAGGCGAAATGAGATTAAATTTGAAAGGTAAGCTCATGACTATGGGCTCAACCTTATGTGAGGATTGGATTAAGAAAAAAGTGATGAGATTAAGGTGATAATTATTTCATATTAATCTCATACTCTAAGGTTATTTTCAAAGGTTCATAACTTGATGTAGAAACGTCGGTTTGAGATGAAATTTGAAACGATTGAATAAAATTATGGAATCTATGGTATGAATGGATTATATTAAGATAATTACCATGGGAATGTGATTAATTGGAAAAAGGTTCCTAGCATCGACTTTGTGCACCCTAGACTACCATAGCATTTATGTTAAAGCAAGTAGTTTAATGGCTTAGTTTAATGCTCATGAGAGGTGTCAAAAGGTGGTGCTTTCGGCCAGATTTTTTGGTTGAATTTAAGAGTTAAAATTCTTGAAAAGTAAAGTGGATAAATGCATGGTTTAAGAGGCTAATGAGCTAGCTAAGAGAGGCCATTGAGGTGTCATCCAAAGGGGACGTCCAAGGGGATCTCTACATGGATTTTGTAATTTTTTTAACCCAAGTAAAAACCTAGCTATGTTAAGGGAGAGAGGGCATGTAAATGCTCATAAATTAAAGAAGACTTAGTGGCCAAGAAAGCCATAAGGGGCAGCCATGTGGACAGTTCAAGCGGATAGCTTGGAGACCAAGTATTAGCCATGAATTAATGAATTTTCACATAAGATAAATTCCCATTTTACTTGGACATGAATGAGCCATGTCATCAAGGGATAAGATACCACTTAATTACCCTATCTAAGATGTGGCAAAGTGGGCCCCACAAGGTGGAAAAAAATTATAAAAAGGGGAGCATGTACATTGGAACGTCCACATGCAAGGAGGGTGAATTAGAGAGAGAAAAATCTCTCCAAGTAAGCCACCCTTGCACGACCCAAAAAAAAAAGGAAAAGAGGGGAAAAAGAGGAGAAAATAGAAGGAAAATGAAGAGTAAAGAATGGGATTCAATCTAGGAAAGTTTGGATTCAATTTTGATTCGATTCAATTAAGTATATTTAAAGTTTTGGATGCTTTAATCCTAAGTTTCTTCCCTCAATTTATGGGTCATGAATATAATTCATAATGAAATCTTAAAGGATGAGTTATGATGTCTTGATAAAGGTATTGAATGATTTTTGAAAGATTTAAATGAGATCAAGAGTGAAAAGAGAGTGAAAAGAGAAGTTAGGGTTGAATTTTGAGATGAAAGCTAACTTGGAAATTCTCAAAATCCTTAACCAAGTTGTTGTATGAGTAAATCATGATGATTAGGATATAATTAATGTTCTTTTGGATTATATATGTTGATTTGAGAATTTGTTAATGATTTTAGCAAAAATGGAACTTAGAGTTTCAAGTAATACCCGATTTTTTCAATTTTTGAGTTAAAAAATGATACAAACAAGTGCTTACATGGTTTATAGATGAATTGTTGGGTAAAGTACCCTAAATTAAGGAACCTTTAGATGACCTAAGTGGGCTGCATGAGTTTTCCCTAAATCTGATTTTTTAGGGCATATGTATGGAACGTCCAAATGGAGGCAAAAACGGGTACTTTATATATGATTTTTGTTGCTGTTTGTAAACAAATGATTTATGGATGTTATGGAGGGTAAATTATCCTAGTATTAAGTTACTTTGAGTTTCCAAAAGGGCTTGGAAGGATTTTCCCTAAAACTGATTTTTAAGGATTTATGTTTGGACACGTCAAAACGGGTTAAAATGGATACACACTACATTTTTAAGATGTTGCTGTTTTGGAATCAACTAACTTATGAATTTTAAATATGTGATAATAACCTAAATTTGAGTTAAGAAAACAATTTTTAGTTGGTGAAAATTAACGCTTAAAAATTTGTTAAGATTTAAGTCTTGAAATAGGCGTTGAAAGGATAAAACATGGGTCTTAACATGGCTGTTTTGGAACCTAGTGATAAATGGATTCAAAATCCTAAATTAAATCCTAAATTATATGTTAATTAAGGGGTTTAATGATGTTGGAAATGGATGTAAGTTTCTGTGTTAAGAAATTTTAAGAAACACATAATATATGTGTTGTAAGATGGGTGTATGTAGAAGGCTAAGCATGGAAAAGTGGTACATGGCTTATATGAATTACTAAAAATGAAAAAATGAATGAATATGTGATGACATGCATAAGTATGTTTCTGTATGGATGATTATTGAATTATCTCAAATGTTGAGATTTATTTATGAAGCTTAAAACGTCACTTATGTGCTTAAAATGAGCATGGACGTAGAAAAGTTGAAAAATAGATGAAAAATGATAAATGGGTGATATAAATCACCATATATTGATTTATGGGTTTAAAACACAATATCGAATGGATGGTATGATGCACAAGTGAGTGCCATGTATATATACCCGACTTGGAATTGAAGTGGGTTATGTATGTTAATGGATTATAGGTTGGAAAACTAAGCAAGCAAATGAAAATGTTATGAATGCAATGTCATTCTTATATGTATTGGCAAAGGCAAAGAGATAAGTAATACGGAAAGCTAAGGCGAAGCAGGTAAGCAAGCAGCTTTCTAAATGCTTTTCGTTTTATCAAAATATGATAAAATGATTGCGAATGATGTTCTAAATGTTTCGAACCATTTTGCAATTGATTAATGAATTATTTCCAAGCTATTTAAGGATGGTCATTCCTTTACTTCAATATGTGTTGAAATGTTATTTCAATTATGATAAATGAATTGCCTATTATTTTGCAATTATATATGATAAATGATGAAACACAGACTTAAACGATGTTTCATTAAAATAATGTTTAAAAGGAATGGTGCAAAGAATTCTCTACATAAGAATGACACGTTGCCATGTGAAAGAGGTATATAATGTCGGGGTGACTAAAATCATGCATGGAATGGAAATCAAGTAGGCTGGTCAAGGCATAAATGCTTTTAAACAGTGTTGCCTTTAAAATGAATTGCCTGAAAACCCTATAGCTTGCTTATTGAGTTTCGACTCACGTTTTGTTTTCCAAACCCAAAGACGGGTGAAAGGAAGGAGGCAAGGAGCACAGGTGGAGATTCAAGAATGAATGAATTCTTATGAACACTTGTATATGACTTTATATATGAATGATGACATTAAATTGTGATTCAATGTTGTATAAAGATTATGTTATGATTTTGTGACCATAGAAGGCGAAAAATTTATGGTCAAATGATAAGGTATGAATTATCATGATATGATTAAGTATGAAGGTTATGAGATGACATGTGTAATTCTCAAATGGTATAATGGCCTAAAAAGGCATTTGACGGAAATTTGAATGTATGAAATGATCTAAACTCCTAAGGAGTTAGGATTAAGTGGATAAATATCCAATAAGTTTGTCGTGTGACAAGACAACAATCCTGATTATGTTTAACAATCGTTAGATCTTGGAGTAAGGTTATGAGGCTCGGGCTGGGGCGCCACAAATCCAGAATCCCTAAGTTAACAAAGCTTCCAGAGAGTTGGTGCCTAGGCACCGGCCAAGGGTGCCGCGGCGCCATGACACGACCGCCACACATGTGAAATTTTGCACGTGTCTTGGGTTAAATGTGTTGGAATCAATGGAAAATTAAGAAAAATCTTTATTTTGATGATTAACAATTCAATTTGAGTAAGTTTAGGTTACTAATATGTTTTGTGAAAATAGTTAAAGGTTATAAAAATGAAAAATCAGAATCTGACAGATCAAGTTGTACTCCAAGTCGACTCAGCCTTCAACTTGAGTCAAGTCGATACCCAAGTCGACTTCAAAAGCAACTTGGAAGAAGAAAAACATTCTAGTGCTGAAAATTGATCCAAAACAGATGAAGTCGCAAAGCCAAGTCGACTCCACCAGCGACTTGGGTGAATTCGCAGACCCAAGTCGACTCCAGCATTGACTTCGAGAGCCCAAACCTTCTAGTGCTGAAAATGGGATCCAAGACAAGTGAAGTCGCAAGTCCAAGTCGACTCCAGTTGCAACTTGGGTGAAGTCGCAAACCCAAGTTGACTCCACCATCGACTTCAAGTGTTCAAAAGTTCCAACGTTGAAATTTGAATATGAGTCTAGTGAAGTCGAACCCGAAGTCGACTCCACATGCGACTTGAAGTGAAGTTGATCCCCAAGTCGACCCAGGCATCCGACTTGAATCAGATTGAAGATGGTTTTAGTCTAAGACAAGCAAATCTACATGATAAAACCATTCAAGACTATATTCTGATCAAGGAAAAACTCATTTCGCCATTTCTAAGGATTGAAAAATCAAGATTATCAAAGCATCTTAAAACCAAGACATGAAGATAAGATCTCCAAGAGAAATTGAACATGTCAAAGCTTCAACAAAGATCAAATCTATCAGTAGAAGAACAAATACAAGATTAGTATCAATCCAACAAGTTGATTTCCAAAGAATTTAAGTTCATTAAGTGAATACAAAAAGTGAAGTCACACCCGAAGTCGACTTCACCTGCGACTTGGGTCAAGTCCAAGACCAAGTCGACCTGGAGCAGGAACATGAAACATTGCTGAAGACCGAAGTCGCACCCAAAGTCGACTCCAGTCTGCGACTTGGGTGAAGTCACATCCGAAGTCGACTCCATCTGTGACTTGGGTAGCAACCGTCGGAAAAATTCGAACGTTGGCGCATTAAATGCGCGCCACCTACCTCCAAACGTTCGAATTTACTCCACCATTATAAATATGCATTCAAGTGAACGTGCCAGAGGTAAGATAGAGCATTAACTAAGATCCAACTACTATCATCTCCAAGCATTAAGTGATCAACACAAGATTCTAGTGAAGAATTACGCTTCAACTTGTTGTACTCCTTAAAGCTGATCATATTAACTCTTCTATAAGTTCTTCCCCGAGCTGAAACTTGCCTACACAATCTGTAAAGTATAGATTTCTTTATTTGATTCGTTATTTGTATTTGATACTTGGTTTAATATTGGGATTTTGAACCAAGTGAAAGCAAAGTAGTGTTGTAACTTGAGTGGGACTCGTCACCTACTTGTGTTGTGGTTTGTACACGCCACCTAGAGCTGGAATCTAGAAGAGAGCTGTTGTTCTAGTTGTATTTGAGAATACATAGTGGAACCCAAGTCACAAAGGGTGTGAGCTTGGAAGAGTGGAGTAGGGGAGGTTTCCCGAACTATTATAAAAATCTTATCTATTGCTGAGATTTACATTTCTGTTCTTATTTCTTTATTACTCTCCATATTATTCATTTGTTTCATTAAGGGGATTAAATCAAACAGGGGCAAATTTCTGTTTAAGTGAAAAATTTTAAAATACCCAATTCACCCCTCCCCTTTTGGGTACTTGCCATAAACTCGGGACCAACAAGTGGTATCAGAGCAGGTCTTTAATTTTTTAACCAAAGAGATCTTTTGAAATGGCATCACAATCAACTTCCACTCCTGCATTTGCCGAGGGTCAATCTTTCACTAGACCGCCTCTATTTGATGGGACTAACTTCGGTTATTGGAAGTTGAGAATGAAACAGTTGATCATGGCTATGGATATTTATTCTTGGATTGCTATGCAAGATGGTGTTGTGTTGCCTACCGATGAAAGAGCCTCCACATGGTTCGAGGAGGAAGTAAGAATTGTTAAAAGCAATGCAAAGGCCATGAACTCCCTCTTTTGTGCATTGACGACATCCGAATACGATAGAGTATCCTTATACCAAATTGCTAAAGAAATATGGGACACTCTTACATCCATATATGAGGGAACCTCTCAAGTCCAAGGGACTAGGAGAAACATTTTGATTGGAGAGTTGAAAAGTTTTAAAATGCTTGAAACTGAAAATATTTCTGAAATGTTTGCTAGATTTTCTAAGATTACTAATGCTTTGAAAGGTCTTGGAAAAATAATTTCTGAATCCGAGCAGGTAATGAAGATCTTAAGAGCGCTATCCAAATCTTGGACTCCGAAGATCACAGCCATTGAGGAAGCAAAGGACCACAACACACTACGACTAGAAGATCTAATAAGCTCACTTATGTCTCATGAGCTAATAAAGAAGAGAAATGAAGAGCAACACAAAGGAAAAAGAGTTATCGCCTTAAAAGCCACACAAGCATCAGACGACTCCACCTCATCATCTCAAAACGACGATGAGGAAATTGCCTTGCTCATAAGACGTTTCGGAAAATTTGTAAGGAAAGGAAGGAATTTTAAGAGCTTCAAAGAAAGAAATCCGAAGGAGAAAAAGAAGGAGGCTACAAAGTGCTTTTGGTGTGGTGGTATAGGGCATATTGTGGCGCCCCGAACCGGGGTGCCTAAAAGCCTTACTCCGGGACCCTTTTTTTTATTGGTAAATGTGACTCAGGATTGTTGCTCTGTTCACACGGCAAGATTTTTTTTTAATAATATAACATCAATACATGGAAAATTGTCACCATTCATCCAACTTGAAATATATTTCACATATCACAATTATAATCAAAGTCTAAACATCATCATTGAAAAGATATTTTTCCATCTCAAAATTTTTATCATTGTCTTTACATAAAAATTTACATGTACAATATTTATATTAAAAAATGCATGTCATTTTGCATGCTTCCTTCATCATCATTTCCTGTCTGTCGTTGGAAAAGCATGGGTGAGTAATAATACTCAATAAGCAAGCCATACATAATTTTTCAATATTTTTCATGAATTTCATAAAATGCAAATGCAATACATTCATAGCATTCATGACATTTCTTTAGATGCGACGCTAGCTAGGCGCCCATCCCATACATGCTCCCATCTTAGGGAGGTCGCCCTCGGCTTGGGCCTGTATAAGTGACTTCACAATAGTGAGGGAGACATCCGGTCCACTTACTACCTCAACTATGACCTATTCCTCGTGCATCATGATCATACGCATGCCGGCATGATATTTGTAAATCATAAACAATTTCATAAAAAGTATTTAATAAATATTTTAACAAATGTACTTCAGTTCATGTAAAGCGGTTATAGGTATGACCAACCTTAAATAAATTTCATAAAGCAATTTACAAACAATTTCAAGCATTTTGAAATAATTTGCAAAATATATAACTTGCTTACCTTTTCGGTTGGTGTCCTTGACTTTTTCTTTTCCTTTTTCTATTCTAGGAAAAAGAATATTTCATTTATTCTGTTCAAGCTGCTTCCCATGCATACTTTATAATATTCGGGCATTATCTCTTTGGGTGTGTTTGGGAATGAATAAAACTTTTGATGAAAAGTTGTAGAGATGAGAAGTTGTCAAATAATGTGATATGATAGGGGTAATGATGAGGAATAAATAGGATAAAGTTGAAATAGATAGGTTAGTTGTGTTGGTAGTTGTGTAGAAATGTTTGAAAATTAGGGTAGTTGTGTAGAAAAATGTGAAGAAATAATTAAAACATAGGGTACTTGTGGAGAGTGAAAAATTTTAGATTGAAAAGTTTTAACTTGACAACTTTTTGTTGTTACCAAACACACCCTTTATATGGATTTTTCTATCCATAGGTTCTTCAAAAATTCTATCCTTATATTTAAATATTAATCTCAAAATTTCTCCAAAATACGTTGTTTACTGTTCAGAGTACTGTAGCATATTACTGTAGCAAATCACTGTTCACCCGAGTTACTGTTCACAACGTGTTGGTTACTGTTCATAGATTTCAAAAATTGACATTTTTTCCAAAAATAAAAAAAAATCATGACATATATTATGTTTAGTATATCATGGAAAAATTCATGAATTTTGAATTTATCATCATTAACTTGGCTAAATAAATCATTTTCTCCATATACTAAAAATCAACATAATTTCACTTAAGCATAATCCTTAATTCCAAAAATTATGAGATTAATATATCATTATTCTAACATCATATTTATCATAATAATTCATCCTGAATCATCATTTATCAATATTGGAGCCTTATTTACATATATCATATGTTATCTTCCCGAATGCTCTATCTTTCATCCAAATTTGTGATATTTTAGCATAATTCCAATTAAGCATTATAACTATACTTATTTTCTCATGCTTAGGCATTATCTAAGCATGGTTTTACCCTACTTAACATTCAAAATAAATTTGGATAGAATTCACTTACCCGAAGTGGAGATATCCCTCTTCTTCTCACCCTTTCTCTCTATAACTTTCCCCTCTTCTTCCTTGGACGTGTGGGGGGTTTTGGGAGCTTGGGTTTGCTGAGTGGAGATGGGGTGAATGTGCATTTTGACGTCCCCCCTTGGCCCTATTTATAGGGTTTGATTTTTCATGAAATTGGAATTTACCCCCCCTTGCTCAAGGTATTAAATTATAAATAGATTTTTTCTAATTTCAAAAAAGGTGCATGGAGCCATGTGCAGCCCACCCTACACTGTTCACGCCCCCCAGATTTTTAATTTATTAAAATTATTTATTTTAAGCTAATTCAATCCTAGCAGTTGATTTATGATGATGATGAATGTGGACCATTGATTTTGGTCAAAAATCTCAACCACCCCTTGCTCACACCCCTGCCATTGCTGATTTGCATTTAATTTTTATATTTTTTAGTTATTTAATTTTAATAAAAATTTAAAAGGAGAATTAATGAAAAGTTAAGCTACTTTTTAATCTCCATTTGACGTTTTATCTTGGCCCTTAATTTGTGATTTTCATCACATCTTAAACCATTCATCAATTTCATCATGAATTTTTAACCATTTATAAAAAATTTCATCTAAATCCGACGTCCGGATTGCAAATTATGAATTTTTCTTTAATTTTTCACTAAAATCCAAAATTGTATTAAAATATAAAAAATAATTGCTGTTTTATCTTGTAGTGATTAAATTCCTTTTTCGTCTTTTTGTGATTAAGTTAATCCAAGTGATTAACTCTTAATCACGTATCTTAATTACGAGATTACTATTCACGTGGGTTAAATTCTTAATTGCATTATTTTAATGTCTAATATACATATCCACAAATATAATTCATGAATTTCATTCATCATAAAAATTATTACAAAAATCTAGGGTACAATACGTATATTGCCTGAGAAAGATGGGTTTCACAATCCTCCCCCCGTATAATAAGTTTCGTCCCGAAACCTATCTTTCCTTGAACAATTGAGGATATTTACTTTCGACCTCTTCTCGCAGCTCCCAAGTGGCATCGGATTCTGAATATCGATTTCATTGTACCTTTACATACTCGATCTTTCTGTTCCGAAGCTTCTTGATCTTGAAATTCAATATTTTGATTGACCTTTCCTCATAGTTCAAGTGTTCTTAGATTAGCAAATTTTCTGCTATTAACACATGGGTAGGATTGGAAACATATTTTTTGAGCATGGAGATGTGAAACACATTGTGGATGACACTTAGGGCTGGAGGCAGGGCTATTCTGTAGGCTAAGCTGCCTATCTTTTCCGAAACTTCAAAGGGCCCGACATATCTTGGGTTTAGTTTTCCCCTCTTTCCAAACCGGGTGACTCCTTTGAATGACGTTACTTTGACAAACACGTGATCCCCAACTTGGATATTCAAATCCCTTCTTTTGTAATCGGTGTAACTCTTTTGCCTACTTTGGGCTGCGAGTATATACTGGCGAATCACTTGAACTTTTTCTTTCATTCTTTTTTAGAGGTCTGGAGATAACTTCCTTTCTCCCACTTCATCCCAGTTTAGAGGAGTTCTACATTGCCATCCATATAAAGCTTCAAATGGGGCCATTTGAATACTTGCTTGATAACTGTTGTTATAAGCAAATTCTGCCATAGCCAAATATTCATCCCATGATCCTCCAAATTCTACTGTGCACATCCTTAGCATATCCTTAACTATTTGATTCACCCTTTATGTCTGCCCATCAGTTCGAGGATGAAATGTTGTACTGAATTTCAGCTGTGTACCTAAGGTTTGATGTAAACTTTTCCAAAATCGAGATGTAAAACTGGAATCTCGATTGAAAACTATTGACTTAGGTATTCCATGTAGTCTCACTATCTCCTTATAATAAATCTTAGTTAGTCGCTCAGCAGTAAAATTTTTCTTGATTGCTAGGAAATGAGCTACCTTTGATAATCCATCAACTATTACCCATATAGCATCATTTCCATTTTGGTTTCTTAGCAACCCTTCAATAAAATCCATAGTAATATCATCCCATTTCCATTCTGGAACTTCTAGTGACTGTAACTTTCTAGGGGTTTTTTGGTGATTAGCCTTAACCCTTTGACATGTTAGGCACTTAGCCACATATTCAGCAATTTCTCTCTTTATATTATTCCACCAATACATTCTTTTGATGTCTTGATACATCTTGGTGCTACCTGGATGCATCGAAAATGGAGACAAATGTGTTTCTTTCAATATTTGTTCCTTTATTTCCTCTTGATTGGGTATACATAGGCGACCCTTATATCTGTACATTCCATGTTCATCTTGTATATATTCAGTGGGATTTTTCTTGATCATTTTCTCCACATAACTCTTTAAATCTCCATTTTCTTGTTGAGCCATTTTAATTTGCTCAAATAAATTCGACTGGATTTGTAATTGAGACAATCTAACTTGTACCCCAGGTGGGCTTACAATTATTTCTAGTTGTCTCAATTCTTGTAGTAGCCCTTCTTCCTTTGTGATGAGATGTGCTAAGCTAATATTTCTACTTAGCGCATCGGCTACTACATTGGCTTTGCCTGGATGATATAAAATGTTGAGGTCATAATCCTTAAGTAACTCGAGTCATCTTCTTTGCCTCATATTTAACTCCTTTTGAGTAAAAATGCACTTGAGGCTTTTGTGATCAGTATAGACCTCACATTTCACTCCATACAAATAATATATCCAAATTTTCAAGGCAAAGACTACTACTGCCAATTCTAAGTCATGGGTTGGATAGTTTACCTCATTTGGCTTGAGTTGCCTGGATGCATATGATATAACTTTTCCATTTTGCATCAGTACACATCCTAATCCTTTCTTTGATGCATCATTATAGATCACAAACCCTTCCTTCCCTGTAGGTAGTGTTCGAATTGGCGCTTTTACCAGTCTTTTCTTTAACTCTTGGAAGCTATTCTCACATTCTTGTGTTCATTCATACCTAACTCCTTTCCTTGTGATGAGCTGAATATATGTCAACTAAAATGCTCGCTATTTACGCAAGTAGACGTGCCGTGTCAAGTAATAAAGAGTGAGTAAAGAATCGTTTCCACAAGGAATTGTTAATCAGAATTATTAATTAGTTAAACTGCTTTTGATTGGTGGAAAATTCTGAGTTTATGATTTAACTAAACTAACAATTGCAATGAGAAATCAGAGTAGAGATTACGAGACTACTGGATACTAGAAACGATTTTACTGATTAGGGATGACAGATGGATAGCTCGGAATCCTTGAATCTAAACTATATTGCTTTGGTTCTTTTTAATTGGATTGAATATGGATTTACTAGCCCAAGTTCATGTATCTTTATATATGTCTTCCAACATTATATAAAGCTAATTACACCCTATTTAATTGCTATGTTCCCATGCCATTAAATAAAGTGAAATTGATAAGTTCATAACCTATATAATGACTACACAGGGTTTAACGGTATATTCCTATCCGTTAAACAACTCCCCTTACACAAAGGTAGAAACCTATGCCTTGCACATGGATCTGGTAGAGATTTTCCTCTTCCAAGGATAAATCAAGCAATTAAATTATCTTACAAGATAGCTAATCTTGTAAAAAGCATTAAATCCACACATGCAAAGGTAAATCATACACAGTCATATAGAAAATCAAATATTCATTCCTGAATATTCTAAGAACCAAGAAACAATATAGTTTAAAATTCAAATCATCCTAACTATCCATCTAATGGAATTTTAGTTCAAAGACATGATTTCAACATCCATTACATTCATGTAAAAAGTATCCATGAAGTAGAGAAAGAAAAGTGGAAAGAAATAGAAAAAATTATTTTCCGGCGGTTTCCACCAACGGGGTTGAATCCTCTTTTCAATCCGGGCTTTGATATTGATTTCCTCTTTCTCTTGCTCTCTAGTTCATCTCTAGGCTCTCTCTCTCCCCCCTTTCGCGCTCGAAGCCCCTAGGAACTATTTATAGAGTCCCTTTGTGCAGCTTACGCACTGAAATTTGCACGTACGGATGCGTATTGGCACCTAGGCGCCCCTAGCTGACGCCTAGGCGCCAGCTCTTTGTGTGTTGGGCAACTTGGACACATTTTGTAAACCCTAGGAGTCCATGCTTTGGCGCCTAGGCACCAACTCCCTGGACTTTCATGGCTTGGAGCTTCTCCTTGACACATTGTGGTTGATCATGCCTGGCGCCTAGGCGCCAACTCCCTGAAAGCAGTGGCTTCAAAAACTTCTGAACTTTGCTTGAAAAATGTCCAAGGCACGTAAGGTGGCACCTAGGCGCCAACCACCTGCCTCTTACTTGTCTCAATCTGCATTCGACTCGCCCGCTTTGCCTTCATATGTCCCGTCCTTCCTGCAAAAGATGAAAAAACTAAGTAAATGAACTAAAAATGCCTAAATAATGCTAAAAATGCCTAAAAACTAAATAATGTTCCTAAAATGCAAAGCGAGTCAAAATTAAGCTAAATGAATGCAAATTGAACCTAATCTCTTGCACTAACGCACAAAACAAGTCTTAAATGGGCCATGATAACTCGTAAAAATGCGAGTTATCACCTTGTCAGCTTTGTGAGTGGAGCTGACAATTGTGGGAATTCTTCCACAAATCTCCTGTAGTAGCCAACTAGCCCTAGAAAGCTTCTTATTTCTGTGATATTTGTTGGTTGTGGCCACTCTGTTATTGCCTCAATCTTTTGAGGATCTACCTGTACTCCCTTCTCGGATATAATGTGGCCGAGAAAGGCTACCTGTTTCAACCAAAACTCACATTTCTTGAATTTAGCATATAATGTTTCCCTTCAGAGAATTTTCAATATTATCCTTAAATGTTTCTCATGCTCTTTTTCTTTCTTTGAATAAATCAATATATCATCAATGAATACCACCACAAATTGATTCAAAAATTCTCGAAAAATTCTGTTCATCATACCCATAAACACAGTCGGGGTATTCGTTAGTCCAAATGGCATGACTAAGAATTCATAATGCCCATATCTTGTTCTGAATGTTGTTTTATGGATATCCTTTGGACATATCTTTAACTGGTGGTACCCTGATTGTAAATCAATTTTTAAAAATGTAGAAGATCCTTTTAATTGATCAAAAAGATCATTTATTCTTGGGAGTGGGCACTTATTTTTGACTGTTACTTTATTCAATTCTCTGAAATCAATACAGAGTCTCAAACTCTCATCCTTTTTCCTTACAAATAGTACTAGATCTCTCCATGGTGATGCACTAGGTCTAATAAACCCTTTATCTAATAAATTTTGGATTTGTACTTTTAACTCAGCCAATTCGATTGGTGCCATCCTATATGGGGCCTTAGATATTGGGGTTGTTCCTGGGATAATTTCTATTTCCATATCTATTTCCCTTTCTGATGGTAAATTACATAGCTCTTTTTGAAAAATATCTGAAAATTCCTTTACCACTGGAATTTGTTCCATAAGTACCTCATCTCTTTTTATTGTGTTTATAGAGACCAGATAGGCTATTCATTGTTGGCGTATCAGTTTAGTTGCTTTCATAGTTGATACCATCCTTATTGTGTTTTCTGGCTGTCTTATTTTACTGATCTCTATTTCATCTTTTGGTGCTTCAAATTGCACCTTTTTATTTCTGCAATCAATTGTTGCACCCCATTGACTTAGCCAATCCATCCCTATTATGACATCAAACTCTGTCATTGGTAATAGGATGAGATCAGCTTCCAATATTTTTATTCCTATCCTGATAGAACATGCCTTGCAAATTTGATTTATACTTGCCAATCTATATACTGGGATTCTACATGTATAGTAGTACTGGTTTCTTCTACCCAGAGTGTGTGTGTGATTACAAATTGGTATGATATAAATGAATACATAGCTCCAAAATCAAATAAAGCTACTGCAGGATTTCCTAAAATGTAAATCATACCTGTAATCACTTTCTCCTCCATCTCCTGTGACTCTGTTCGAGTGAGGGCTTGGACACGCACTGGGTTGGCAGCAGTACTAGGTCGATTGGCGATGGCGGGGACCTTTTGCTGGGCCGGCCTTCCTCGGGCTGGTGCTCCTTATGGCTTATTTGGACAGTTGGGTGAAATATATCCAACTTGACCGCAGAGGAAGCACTTTGTTATTTTGGCTTCGTCGGTCCTGCAATCCGGGCCATGTGACCGACTTGGCCACACTTGTAGCATTTCCCCGACCCTTGTAAACATTCTCTTGAATGGCGTTTGTGGCAAGTTTTGCAAGTCGAGGTGTTTTTGTCTTGTCGTCGATCTTCTTTCTCCCGGCGATTACCCTTTTTCCTTTATTAGCCTCACCTTCCTTGGAGGCTGTAAAGAATTATTTTTGAACTTGCCTAAGCTCTTGAGTCCTCATTGACTCCATATCCAATGCCCTAGCCCTCTCAATGCTAGAGGCATAGTCTTTTATTAGTAACGGGCCTAACCCCTCTCTTTGCTGGGATCTTAATCCCCTCTAGAATCTTTGTGCCTTATTCTCTAGCACATTGGCAATCCACGACACATATCTTACCAAGGCGTTGAATTTTGTGACATATTCCGTGACTGTCATCCTGCCTTGGTAAAGTTTTTCGAACTCTATCACCCTCTGGCTTTGTAGCCCTACCGAGAGATATTCTTTGTTAAATTCATCTAAAAATTCATGCCACGTAACTTGCTCCGGATGTAGCATAGTGACCATCAGCGTTTCCCACCATTCATAAGCATCTTTTACCAGTAGGTGGGTAGCGCACAACGCTTTTTGCTGATCATTGCAGGGCGATATCCTAAATAGCTTCTTGATTTCTGTGATCCACTGCTCTGCAATGAGGGGGTCTGGTTCCCTTGCAAACTTGGGCGGGCGCTGGGCAAGAAAGGCATTGATAGCCTTTCTGTCGGCCTGTGAAACCCCGACAATATACATGTCATTTCGACATTTGAATCCTAGATTCTTTTGTAATTATTTTTATGATAAATGAAAATTCATGAATTATATTGATGAATATGTGTATTGGAGATTGAAATAATGCAATTAGAAATTTAACCCTGTGAATAGTGCATGTGAATAGTAACCGGGGATTAAGACACGTGATTAAGAGTTAATCACTTGGATTAACTTAATCAAAAAAAGACAAAATAGAAATTTAATCACTACAGGATGAAATAGCAATTCTTTTGGATATTTAATCAAAATTTGGATTTTTGTGGAAAAAATAGAAAAAAATTCATAAATTGCAATCCGGGCGTCGGAATTCGATGAAATTTTTCATGGATGATTAAAACTTCATGATGGACATGATAAATGGGTTAAGATGTGATGAAAATCACAAATCAAAGGTCAAGATGGAATGTCAAAACAAGATAAAAAAGTAGCTAACTTTTTAATAAATTCTACTTTTGCTTTTTAAATAAAATAAATTATAAAAAAATAAAAAACATTATGCAAAGCAGCTGCAGCAGGGGACGTGACCAAGGGGCAGTTGGGAGTCTTTGACCATGATCAATGGTCTATGATCATCAACATTTTTAATCAACGACTAAGATTTGTTTAGCCTAAATTAAATAATTTTGAAAATTAAAAAAATAGGTAAAAAATAGGGCTGCATAGGGTGGCTCGAGCAGGCCTAGGGGGCAGCACATGGCTCAAATCATTTTTCAAAAATTAAAAAGAAATACCAATATATAAATAAATACCTCAAGGCTAGGGGGTAAATTCCAAATTCTTGAAAAATGCAACCCTATAAATAGGGCAGCAGGGAGAACGTCCAAGGGCATCAAATCCAAGCTCCACTTGAGCCATTCCAAGCCTCCAAACCATCCCACACGTCCAAGGAAGAAAAGGAGTAAGTTAGAGAGAGAAAGTGAGAGAAAAAGAGGCGTATCTCCAGTTCGGGTAAGTGATTTCTACCCAAATTTCTTTTGGATGTTAAGTAGGGTAAAAAAATTCTTAGATAATGCCTAATTATGAGAAAATAAATATAAATATAATGCTTAAATGGAATTATGCCAAAATATCAAAAATTTGGAGCGAAGATACGGTATTCGGGAAGATAGCATATGATATGTGAAAATAATGCTCCAAAATTGATAAATGATGATTTGGGATATATGATTATGATAAATATGATGTTAGAATTATGATATATTAATTTCATGATTTTTGGAATTAAGGATTATGCTTAAGTGAATTTATGTTGATTTTTAGTATATGGAGAAAATGATTTTTTTCGCCAAGTAAATGATGATAACTTCAAAATGTATGAAATGTCCTAAGATATACTAGGCATATGCTATGTTGTGGTATTGTTTATTTTTGGAAAAAATATCAATTTTTGGAACCCATGAACAGTAATCACCTCTCTGTGAATACTAACTCGGATGAACATTAATCTGCTACAGTAATTTGCTACAGTAAATATCGTAATTTTGGAGAAAATTTGAGATTAATATGTAAATATAAGGATGAAAATTTTGAGGAACCTATGGATAAAAATATCCATATAAAGAAATAATGCCCAAATATTATAGATCATGCATGGGAAGCAGTTTGAATAGAAGAAATAAAATTATCTTTTTTCCTTGAATAGGAAAAGAAAAAGAGAAAGTCGAGGACATCAACTGAGGAGGTAAGCAAGTTATATGTTTTGCAAATTATTTCTAAAATGCTTGAAATTGTTTGTAAATTGCTTTATGAAATTTATTTAAGGTTGGCCATACTTATAACTGCTTTACATGAACTGAAGTTTGTTTTGTTAAATTATTTATTAAATGCTTTTTATGAAATTATTTGTGATTTACAAATATCATGCCGATATGTGTATGTAAATGAGCATGTGCACGAGGAATAAGCCTTAGTCGAGGTAAAAAGCGGACCGGATGTCCCCTTCGCTATTGGCAAGTCGCTTAATAGGCCCAGGCCGGCGGCGACCTCCCTAAGATGGGAGCATGTATGAGATGGGCGCCTAGCTAGCGTCGCATCCAAGGAATGTCATGAATGCTATATATGCATTGCATTTGCATTTTATGAAATGCATGAAAATGATTAAAAAAATTATGTATGGCTTGCTTACTGAGTATTATTACTCACCCAACAGACAGAAAATGATGATGAAGGCAGCATGACAAGTATTATGTAGATTTGATATGATTGATGTATATGTAAATTTTATGTAAAGACAATGATAAAATTTTGAAATGGAAAAATATATCTTTTCAATGATGATGTTCTATGAACAAGTTGTGATTATCATTATGATATATATATTTCATGTTGGATGAATGATGAAAATTTTCCATGTATTGATGATATAAAAGAAAAAAAATTCTACCGCGTGATCAGATCAACAATCCTGAGTCACGTTTACCAATCAAAACGATCCCGGAGTACATGGCTTCTAGGAACCTCAGTTTGGGGCGCCACAGAAGTTGATATCGGAGCATGGATTGGTAAATAGGCAGAAAAGGAAAGAAATGATCAAGCTAGAATACATGAAATCATGATTTTGATTGATTTATTGATCATTGATGATTTATATGTAGATGACAGATAAAGGAAAGACTCCACTAAGTGCAAGGGAACAGGTACATAAGGCAAAGTCAGCCTATGTACATAAATTTTGACTTATAAATGGTTTGCTGATGACTTATGATAATTTATGTGAATCATGTGATACTATGACTGTGCTTTTATCTGACTAAGTATATCGTGATGAATATTGATGTTATGCTAATAAATGTTTTATGAAGTTGGAAATGTCACTCACTAGAGCTAAAGCAAGAGCTAACAAAGGAAAGGCCCCAATAGAAGAATCAGTTGATCAAACAAGGGGCGAAGCCAGTAAAAGAACTTATAGGGCTGAATCCGAGGAGCAATCCTCCAGGACCCGCCCACGGCGAGAGGAAACCCCTAGACCTCAAGCAGAGGTCAACATAGAAGATAGAATAGTTGCAGCAATCGAAAAAGCTATGCAGCAATGGACAACCCAGAATGCTAGATTATTGCAAGAAATGAGGAACCAGCAGGCCTCGCCATCAAGAGGAGACAGGGAAAGACCAGGGCCCTCGACCAATCCCGACACGTCAAGGGGAGTAGAGGATAGTCTCCTTGAAGCCGATAGAAAGACTATCAATGCCTTTCTTGCCCAGAGACCACCCAAATTTGTGGGGGAACCAGATCCCCTCATTGCAGAGCAGTGGATCACGGAAGTCAAGAAATTATTCAGGATATCGCCCTACAATGACCAGCGGAAAGTGCTGTGCACTACCCACCTGCTGATAAAGGACGCCTATGAATGGTGGGAAACGCTAATGGTTACCATGCCACATTCGGAGAAAGTTACGTGGCATAAATTTTTGGAAGAATTCAATAAAGAATATCTCCCTGTAGGGTTACAAAGCCAAAGGGTGATAAAATTTGAAAAACTCTATCAAGGCAGGATGACAGTCACAGAATATGCTACAAAATTCAACGCCTTGGTGAGATACGTGCCATGGATTGCCAATGTGTCAGAAAATAAAGCACAAAGGTTCTAGAGGGGACTAAGGCCCCAACTAAGAGAAGGGTTAGCCCCATTATTAATAAAAGACTATGCCTCTAGCATTGAGAGGGCTAGGGCATTGGAGATGGAGTCTATGATAACTCATGAGCTTAGGCAAGCTCAAAAATAATTCTTTTCAGCCTCCAAGGAAGGTGAGACTAATAAAGGAAAAATGGGAATCGCCGAGAAAAAGAAGATCGGCGACAAGACACAGAACACCCTGACTTGCAGAACTTACCACAAACGTCATTTAGGCGAATGTTTACAGGGAATGGGGAAATGCTACAAATGTGGCCAAGCGGGTCATGTGGCCCGGGACTGCAGGACCGACGAAGCCAAGATAATAAAGTGCTTCAACTGTGGTCAAGTCGGACATATTTCGCCTAACTATCCGAATAAGCCACAAGGAGCACCAGCTCGAGGGAGGCCGACCTAGAAAAAAGTCCCCGCCATCACCAATTGACCCGGTACTACTGCCAACCCAGTGCGTGTCCAAGCCCTCACCCGAATGGAGTCACAAGAGATGGAGGAAAAAGTGATTACAGGTATTATTTACATTTTAAGAAATTCTGCAGTAGCTTTATTTGATTCTGGAGATCTACGCATTCATTTATATCATACCAATTTGTAATCACACACGCACTTCGGTTAGAAGAAACTAGTAGTACTATACATGTAGAATCCCCAGTATATAGGTTGGCAAGTATAAATCAAATTTGCAAGGCATGTCCTATCAGGATAGGGATAAAAATATTGGAAGCTGATCTCATCCTATTACCAATGACAGAGTTTGATGTCATACTAGGGATGGATTGGTTAAGTCAATGGGGCGCGAAAATTGATTGCAAAAATTAAAAGGTGCAATTTGAAGCACCAAAAGATGAAATACAGATTAGTAAAATAAGACAACCAAAAAACACAATAAGGATGATATCATCTATGAAAGCAGCTAAGCTGATGCGCCAACAATGTACAGCTTATCTGGTCTCTATAAACACAATAAAAGATGGCGTACCTATGGAACAAATTCCAGTGGTAAAAGAATTTTCAGATATTTTTCCAAAGGAGCTATGTAATTTACCACCAAAAAGGGAGATGGATATGGAAATAGACATTATTCCAAGAACAACCCTAATATCTAAGGCTCCATATAGGATGGCACCAGCCGAATTGGCTGAGTTGAAAGTATAGATTCAAGATTTATTGGATAAAGGATTTATTAGACCCAGTGCATCACCTTGGGGAGCTCCGGTACTATTTGTAAGGAAAAAGGATGGGAGTTTGAGACTTTATATTGACTACAGAGAATTGAATAAAGTAACGGTAAAAAATAAGTACCCACTCCCAAGAATAGATGATCTTTTTGATCAATTAAGAGGAGCTTCGACATTTTCTAAAATTGATTTACAGTCAGGTTACCACCAGTTGAGGATATGTCCAAAGGACATCCATAAAACAGCATTCAGAACAAGATATGGGCATTATGAATTCTTAGTTATGCCATTTGGACTAACGAATGCCCCAGCTGTGTTTATGGATATGATGAACAGAATTTTTCGAGATTTATTCAAAGACAGAAGAAGAGCATGAGAAACATTTGAGGATAGTATTGAAATTCTCCGAAGGGAGAAATTATATGCTAAATTCAAGAAATGTGAATTTTGGTTGAAACAGGTAGCCTTTCTCGGCCACATTATATCTGAGAAAGGAGTACAGGTAGATCCTCAAAAGATTGAGGCAATAACCAAGTGGCCACAGCCAACAAATATCACGGAAATAAGAATTTTCCTAGGGCTAGCTGACTACTACAGAAGATTTGTGGAAGGATTCTCACACTTGTCAGCTCCACTCACAAAGCTGATAAGGAAAGGAGTTAGGTTTGAATGGACATAGGAATGTGAGAATAGCTTCCAAGAGTTAAAGAAAAGACTGGTAAAAGTGTCAATTCTAACTTTGCCTACGGAGAAGGAAGGGTTTGTAATCTATAGTGATGCCTTAAAGAAGAGATTAGGATGTGTACTGATGCAAAATGGAAAAGTTATATCATACGCGTCCAGGCAACTCAAGCCAAATGAGGTAAATTATCCAACCCATGACTTAGAATTGATAGCAGTAGTCTTTGCCTTGAAAATTTGGAGGCATTAGTTATATGGAGTTAAATGTGAGGTCTATACTGACCATAAGAGCCTCAAGTACATTTTTACTCGAAGGGAATTAAATATGAGGCAGAGAAGAGGCTCGAGTTATTAAAGAATTATGACCTCGACATTTTATATCATCCAAGCAAAGTCAATGTAGTAGCCGATGCGCTAAGTAGAAATGTTAGCTTAGCACATCTCATCACATAGGAAGAAGGGCTACTACAATAATTGAGACAATTAGAGCTAATTGTAAGCCCACCTGGGGTACAAGTTAGATTGTCTCAATTACAAATCCAATCGAATTTATTTGAGCAAATTAAAAAGGCTCAACAAGAAAATGGGGATTTAAAAGTTATATGGAGAAAACGATCAAGAAAAACCCCATTGAATATATATAAGATGAACATGGGATGTACAAATATAGAGGTTGCCTGTTTATACCCAACCAAGAGGAATTAAAGGAACAGATATTGAATGAAGCACATTTTTCCCCATTTTCGATGCATCCAGGTAGCACCAAAATGTATCAAGACATAAAAAGGATGTATTGGTGGAATAATATGAAGAGAGAAATTGCTAAATATGTGGTTAAGTTCCTAACATGTCAAAAGGTTAAGGCTGATCATCAAAGGACCCTTGGAAAATTACAGTCGTTAGAAATTCCAGAATGGAAATGGGATGATATTACTATGGATTTTATTGAAGGGTTGCCAAGAACCCAAAATGAAAATGATGCTATATGGGTAATAGTTGATAAATTATCAAAAGTAGCTCATTTCCTGGCCATCAAGAAAATTTTTACTACTGAGCGACTGGCTAAGATCTATTATAAAGAGATAGTGAGACTACATGGAGTACCTAAGTCAATAGTTTCCGATCGAGATTCCAGTTTTATGTCTCGATTTTGTAAAAGTTTACATCAAACCTTAGGTACATAGCTGAAGTTCAGCACAACATTTCATCCTCAAACTGATGGCAGACAGAAAGGGTAAATCAAGTAGTTGAGGATATGCTAAGGATGTGCACAGTAGAATTTGGAGGATCATGGGATGAATATTTGGCTATGACAGAGTTTTCTTATAACAACAGTTATCAAGAAAGTATTCAAATGGCCCCATTTGAAGTTTTATATGGACGGAAATGCAGAACTCCTCTAAACTGGGATGAAGTGGGAGAAAGGAAGTTGGCCCTAGACCTCTCTAAGAGAATAACAGAAAAAATTCAAGTGATTCGCCAGTGTATACTCATGGCCCAGAGCAGATAAAAGAGTTACACTGATTGCGAAAGAAGGGATTTAAATATCCAAGTTTGGGATCACGTATTTGTTAAGGTAACGCCATTCAAGGGAGTCACCCGGTTTGGAAAGAGGGAAAAATTAAACCCAAGATATGTTGGGCCTTTTGAAGTTTTGGAAAAGATAGGCAATTTAGCCTATAGAATAGCCCTGCCTCCAGCCCTAAGTGTCATCCACAATGTGTTTCACATCTCCATGCTAAGGAAATATGTTTCCGATCCTACCCATGTGTTAATAGTAGAGAATTTGCCAATCCAAGAACACTTGACCTATGAGTAAAGACCAATCAAAATATTAGATTTCAAGATCAAGAAGCTTCGGAACAGAGAGATCGAGTATATAAAGGTTCAATGGAATCGATATTCAGAATCCGAAGCTACATGGAAGCTACGAGAAGAGGTCGAAAGGAAATATCCTCAATTGTTTAAAGAAAAAAAGGTTTTGGGACGAAACCTATTGTAAGGGGGGAGGATTGTGAAACCCCGACAATATACGTGTCATTTCGACATTGTAACCCTAGATTCTTTTGTAATTATTTTTATGATAAATGAAAATTCATGAATTATATTGATGGACATCTGTATTGGAGATTGAAATAATGCAATTAGGAATTTGTAGATGTGAATAGTAACTAGGGATTAAGACACGTGATTAAGAGTTAATCACTTAGAATAACTTAATCACAAAAAGACAAAATAGAAATTTAATCACTACAGGATGAAATAGCAATTCTTTTGGATATTTTAATGAAAATTTGGATTTTTGTGGAAAAAATAGAAAAATAATTCATAAATTGCAATCTGGGCGTCAGAATTCGATGAAATTTTTCATGGATGATTAAAAATTCATGATCGACATGATGAATGGGTCAAGATGTGATCAAAATCACAAATCAAAGGTCAAGATGGATTGTCAAAACAAGATAAAAAAGTAGCTAACTTTTTAATAAATTCTACTTTTGACTTTTTAAATAAATAAATAATAAAAAATAAAAAAATTTATGCAAAGTAGCTGCATCAGGGGACGTGACCAGGGGGCAGTTGGGAGGCTTTGACCATGATCAATGGTCCGTGATCATCAACATTTTTAATCAACGACTATGATTTGTTTAGCCTAAATTAAATAATTTTGAAAATTAAAAAAATGGTAAAAAATAGGGCTGCATAGGGTGGCTGGAGTAGGCCTAGGGGGGCAGCACATGGCTCAAAGAATTTTTCAAAAATTAAAAAGAAATACCAATTTATAAATAAATACCTCAAGGCTAGGGGGTAAATTCCAAATTAGTGAAAAATGCAACCCTATAAATAGGGCAGCAGAGAGAACGTCCAAGGGCATCAAATCCAAGCTCCACTTGAGCCATTCCAAGCCTCCAAACCATCCCACACGTCCAAGGAAGAAGAGGAGTAAGTTAGAGAGAGAAAGCGTGAGAAAAAGAGGCGTATCTCCACTTCGGGTAAGTGATTTCTACCCAAATTTTTTTTGGATGTTAAGTAGGGTAAAAACATTCTTAGATAATTCCTAATCATGAGAAAATAAATATAAATATAATGCTTAAATGGAATTATGCCAAAATATAAAAAATTTGGAGCAAAGATAGGGTATTCTGGAAGATAGCATATGATATGTGAAAATAATGCTCCAAAATTGATAAATGATGATTTGGGATATATGATTATGATAAATATGATGTTGGAATGATGATATATTAATTTCATGATTTTTGAAATTAAGGATTATGCTTAAGTGAATTTATGTTGATTTTTAGTATATGGAGAAAATGATTTTTTTCGCCAAGTAAATGATGATAACTTCAAAATGTATGAAATGTCCTATGATATACTAGGCATATGCTATGTTGTGGTATTTTTTATTTTTGGAAAAAATATCAATGTTTGGAACCCATGAACAGTAATCACGTCTCTGTGAACACTAACTCGGATGAACAGTAATCTGCTACAATAATTTGCTACAGTAAATAGCGTAATTTTTGAGAAAATTTGAGATTAATATGTAAATATAAGGATGGAAATTTTGAGGAACCTATGGATAAAAATATCCATATAAAGAAATAATGCCCAAATATTATAGAGCATGCATGGGAAGCAGTTTGAATAGAAGAAATAAAATTATTTTTTTCCTTTAATAGGAAAAGGAAGAGAGAAAGTGGAGGACATCAACTGAGGAGGTAAACAAGTTATATGTTTTGCAAATTATTTCTAAAATGCTTGAAATTGTTTGCAAATTGCTTTTTGAAATTTATTTAAGGTTGGCCATACCTACAACTGCTTTACATGAACTGAAGTTTGTTTTGTTAAATAATTTATTAAATGCTTTTTATGAAATTATTTATGATTTACAAATATCATGCCGAGATGTGTATGTAAATGAGCATGTGCACGAGGAATAAGCCTTAGTCGAGGTAGTAAGCGGACCGGATGTCCCCATCGCTATTGCCAAGTCGCTTAATAAGCCCAGGCCGGCGGCGACCTCCCGAGATGGGCGCATGTATGGGATGGGCGCCTAGCTAGCGTCGCATCCAAAGGAATGTCATGAATGCTATGTATGCATTGCATTTGCATTTTATGAAATGTATGAAAATGATTAAAAAAAATTATGTATGGCTTGCTTACTGAGTATTATTACTCACCCAACAGACAGGAAATAATGATGAAGGCAGCATAACAAGTATTATGTAGATTTGATATGAATGATGTATGTGTAAATTTTATGTAAAGACAATGATAAAATTTTGAAATGGAAAAATATATCTTTTCAATGATGATTTTCTATGAACAAGTTGTGATTATCACTATGATATATATATTTCATGTTGGGTGAATGATGAAAATTTTCCATGTATTAATGATATAAAAAAAATTATGCCGCGTGATCAGGGCAACAATCGTGAGTCACGTTTACTAATCAAAACGATCCCGAAGTAAGGCTTCTAGGCACCTCTGGTGAGCAGCATTTTCAACTTCATAAAAACATTTATTAGTATAACATGAATATTCATCATAATACACTTAGTCAAGGAAATTCAAACACATAGTCACATGATCACATAATTCACATATATCATATATCATCAGCAAACCATTTATACATAAGTCGAACTTTTTGTACATAGGCTAACTTAGCCTTATGTACCTGTTCCAAATAATATTTACATATTTATAAAAAAAGAAAAGTAAAATGTCTTGGCGGTGGCTGCGTCTTCTTGATCCCTATCCCTTTTTATCGTCCCCTTCTCCTTAACCATAGGAACCTTCTGAGACTGAAGGGTACCCGTGTGGGTTCCTCAGTGATTGTACTAGTATCAGACCAGTCTTGAGGTCATGGGTTCTCGTCCTCATCTTCGCTATCAGACCATTCTATGGGATCCTCATCATCATTCGCTGGAGGAGCGGGAGGTGGGGCTTCGGGCATTACCTCTAACTCTATGACCCGTAGGATGACCTCACCAGGCTGTTTAGGAGGGGGTTGCTCCATTACTTCTTCTCCCCTGGCCAGAGCCTCCCGGCATTCCTAGGCAGCCTCTCTCTCCCTGCGGTCTTTCTGTGCCCATGGTGTTCCATATCGGAACTGAATGTATCCTGCATCAAACTTAAACCATGGACCTGGGTTAGGTGGGACTGGGAAACTCTCCTTTGCCAATATCTCTGTAAATCTTCCTCAGCGACCCAATCGGTAACCACCGATGGCCTGGGCAGTGTTCTGGCTGGGGATATATTGGAGAGTCTGGGGTGCAAATGCCTTGCTGAGGATTCCACCTAGTGGGTTTTCAGATAATACTGGAAACCCTGGTGGTTGGTTGGGAAAAATTATAGGTATTGGAGGGCGACGTGCTTCTGGTGTCCTAATATATGGAAGTGCCTAGTAACTAGTGGGAATTGGGGGTCTTATGGTTAGACCTTCTTGGGAGGCTAACCATCTATTAACTCTTTCCTGAGCTCGTTCCCTTTCTTGCTCCTCTTCTAGTTCCCTTACACTTAATGGAGCCTTTCCTTTATCTGTCATCTACATATAAATCATCAATGATAAATAAATCAATCATAACCATGATTTTATGTATTTTAGCTTAGTTATTTCTTTCCTCTTTTGCCTATTTACCAATTCATGCTCTGATATCAACTTCCGTGGCGCCTCGAACCGGGGTGCCTAGAAGCCTTACTCCGGGACTATTTTTTTATTGGTAAACGTTACTCAGGATTATTGTCCTGTTCACACGACAAGATATTTTTTTATAATATAACATCAATACATGAAAAATTGTCACCATTCATCCAACTTGAAATATATTTCACATATCACAATTATAGTCAAAGTCTAAACATCATCATTGAAAAGATATTTTTCCATCTCAAAATTTTTATCATTATCTTTACATAAAAATTTACATGTACAATATTTATATTAAAAACTGCATGTCATTTTGCATGCTTCCTTCATCATCATTTCCTGTCTGTCGTTGGAAAAGCATGGGTGAGTCATAATACTCAGTAAGCAAGTCATACATAATTTTTCAATCTTTTTCATGCATTTCATAAAATGCAAATGCAATGCATTCATAACATTCATGACATTCCTTTAGATGCGATGCTAGCTAGGCACCCATCTCATACATGCTCCCATCTCAGGGAGGTCGCCGCCGGCCTGGGCCTGTATAAGCGACTTGGCAATAGTGAGAGGGACATCCAGTCCGCTTACTACCTCCACTATGGCCTATTCCTTGTGCATCATGATCATATACATGTCGGCATGATATTTGTAAATCATAAACAATTTCATAAAAAAAATTTAATAAATATTTTAACAAACGTACTTTAGTTCAGGTAAGCGGTTATAGGTATGACCAAGCTTAAATAAATTTCATAAAGTAATTTACAAACAATTTCAAGCATTTTGAAATAATTTGCAAAATATATAACTTGTTTACCATTTCAGTTGGTGTTCTCGACTTTTTCTTTTCCTTTTCCTAGTCAAGGAAAAAGGATATTTCATTTATTCTGTTCAAGCTGCTTCCCATGCATGTTTTATAATATTCGGGCATTATCTCCTTATATGAATTTTTCTATCCATAGGTTCTTCAAAAATTCCATCCTTATATTTAAATATTAATCTCAAATTTTCTCCAAAATCACGGTATTTACTGTTCATAATTACTGTAGCAAATTACTATAGCAAATCACTGTTCATCCGAGGTTACTGTTCACGTCGTGTTGGTTACTGTTCATGGGTTTCAAAAATCGACATTTTTTCCAAAAATAAAAAATACCATGACATAGCTTATGTTTAGTATATCATGGAAAAATTTATGAATTTTGAATTTATCATCATTAACATGGCTAAATAAATCATTTTCTCCATATACTAAAAATCAACATAATTTCACTTAATCATAATCCTTAATTCCAAAAATCATGATACTAATATATCATCATTATAACATCATATTTATCATAATAATTCATCCCAAATCATCATTTATCAATATTGGAGCATTATTTACACATATCATATGCTATCTTCCCGAATGCTCTATCTTTACTCCAAATTTTTGATGTTTTGGCATAATTCCAATTAAGAATTATAACTATACTTATTTTCTCATACTTAGGAATTATCTAAGCATGGTTTTACCCTACTTAACATCCAAAAGAAATTTGGATAGAATTCATCTACCCGAAGTGGAGATATCCCTCTTCTTCTCACCCTTTCTCTCTCTAACTTTCTCCTCTTCTTCCTTGGACGTGTGGGGGATTTTGGGAGCTTGGGTTTGCTCAAGTGGAGCTGGGGTGAATGGGCAATTGGACGTCCCCCTTTGGCCCTATTTATAGGGTTTGATTTTTCATGAAATTGGAATTTATCCCCCCTTGCTCAAGGTATTAAATTGTAAATAGATTTTTTTCTAATTTCAAAAATGTTCATGGAGCCATGTGAAGCTCACCCTACACTGTTCACTCCCCCCCTATGGCAGCCCTAATTTTCTAGATTTTTAATTTATTAAAATTATTTATTTTAAGCTAATTCAATCCTAGCCGTTGATTTATGATGATGATGAATGTGGACCAGTAATTTTGGTCAAAAATCTCAGCCAACCCCTGCTCACGCCCCTGCCATTGCTGATTTGGATTTAATTTTTTATTTTTAAATTATTTAATTTTAATAAAAAGTCAAAAGGAGAATTAATGAAAAGTTAAGTTACTTTTTAATCTCCATTGGACGTTTTATCTTGACCCTTAATTTGTGATTTTCATCACATCTTAAACCATTCATCAAGTTCATCATGAATTTTTAACCATTCATAAAAAATTTCATCTAAATCCGATGTCCAGATTGCAAATTATGAAATTTTCTTTAATCTTTCAATAAAATCCAAACTTGTATTAAAATATTAAAAAAATTTCTATTTTGTCTTGTAGTGATTAAATTTCTTTTTCGTCTTTTTGTGATTAAGTTAATCCAAGTGATTAACTCTTAATCACATGTCTTAATTACGGGATTACTATTCACGTGCACTATTCATGTGTACTATTCACGTGGGTTAAATTCTTAATTGCATTATTTTAATCTCTAATACACATATCCGTAAATATAATTCATGAATTTTATTCATCATAAAAATTATAACAAAAATCTAGGGTACAATACGTATATTGCCTGAGAAAGCTGGGTTTCACACATATGCAAGCCCAATGTCCAACGCTCGAAGAGACCAAAACAAAGGAGTGAAGGGATAAGAAGGATCGAGGTGAAAACAGAAAATTTCAAAAGATTAAAGGAAGAGGCATGTATGTCAACGAGGAAACATCTACAACATGTAGCTCCTCAAATGAAGAAGAAAAGGCTATAAATTGTGCAAGAATTTGCTGCATGACCACCATGGAAGAAGACCTTAATCTATGTCTAGCAGCAACAAAAATTTTAGAGGATCAAACCGCTTCAACAAACTACATAAGTAGTGAAGAGGTAACCTCTAAACCAAAATCTATTTCTATTTTTGCAAATGATTGCCTCAAATGTGCTGAATTGGAAGAACTACAACAAGCTTATGATTCGTTATATGAGGAAATAAAGAAATTAAGAAAAAAGTTCACAATGACGAAAAAACAATGTGATGCGGTAATAATTATGAACGAAAAATTTGCCGAAAAAGTTGATCATTTGACAAATGAAAAGAATACCTTGATAAGAGAGATGGAAAAACTCAAAAAGGAAAATGAATCGCTAAATGAAGCATTTGCTAAGTTCTCCAATCTAGAGGAAAGTAGTAAGTCAAATGCTCTAAAGAATCATAAAAACCAAGCAAAACTCATCCATGTTAAACCAAAGATAAATCATGTTGTTTGGACCAAAAGGCTAACTTAGGAACCAACTACTACATGGCTTCCCACTCTAAGACTCCCGGGAGCTTATAATTTTTGCAATAAGATGGGACACTAGGTATATCAATGCAAAATGAGAAAACTACAAAACCTTGGTGCAAAATTAGTTTGGGTACCTAAGAGCATTGGATTTATGCCCTCAATAGTAGACCAACGTAGGTTCCAATGGTTAACTAACCCAAATGGACCCATAAAATGGGTACCAAAAAAATAAGCTCCACTTGATTTGATTTTTGCAGGTTTGTATTAGAGCAAAGGCCAGTAATATGTAGTTTATGGATAGCGGCTGCTCAAGACACATGACAGGAGAAAAAGGATTGTTCCATAGAATCAAACTGTGTAGCGAAGGAACGGTTGTTTTTGGGAACAATGAAAAAGGTATAATCAAAGGTAAAAGAAATGTTTATGAAATTTCAAATGCATGTATTGAGGATGTACTATTTGTTGAAGGACTCAAACACAACTTAATGAGTATCAGTCAATTATGTGATAAAGGTTATAAAGTTGTATTTGAATCCTCTATATGCAATGTATTTGATGATGATCACATAGTATTTAGTGGCAAAAGACATGAAAATGTATATTTGGTTTGCCTAGATGAACTTGATGAAAAATGTCTAATAGCCATAGAAAATAATCTATGGATATGGCATAAAAGGCTTTGACATATAAATATGTCAAATATTAAAACCTTGTGGAAAAAGAGTCTAGTGCAAGGGTTACCAAAGCTTAAATATGACAAGGATAAGATTTGCAAGGCTTGTCAATTATCCAAGCAACCCAAAATGCCATTTTCCACCAAAAAGGAAATGTCAACGACTAGGCCACTTGAATTATTGCATATGGATCTTTATGGGTCATCGGACATTTTAACTCTTGGTGGGAAAAAGTGTGTATTTATAATTGTTGATGATTTTTCAAGATTTACTTGGATTATACTCTTAGCTAGCAAAGATAAAACATTTTCTATGTTTGTCACGTTTTCAAATTTGGTGCAAAATGAAAAACAAAATACAATTATTTCCATTAGAAGTGATCATGGTGGTGAATTTGAAAATAAACGATTCATAGAATTTTACAATGAAAAAGGAATTCACCATATATTTTCTGCACCAAGAACCCCCCTACAAAATGGGGTTGTTGAAAGAAAAACCGGACAATACAAGAAATGACTAGAACTATGCTAAACGAGAGTAAATTGTCCGAAAGGTTTTGGGGGGAAGCTGTAAGTACAACTTGTCATGTATTAAACCGTATTACTATTAGAGCAATCTTGAAAAAGATCTCATATGAACTTTGAAACGGTAAAAAATTAAATATACCTTATTTTCATGCCTTTGGATGTACCTGCTATGTGCTAAACAATGGAAAGACAAATCTAGAAAAATTAGATGCTAAAAGTGATGAAGCAATTTTCCTTGGGTATTTATCAAATAACAAAACATATAGTCTTTAACAAGAAAAATCAAATAGTAGAAGAATCAATACATGTTGTTTTTGATGAATTTAATCAAACTCCGAGAAAGGAGGATGAATTAAGTGATGCAGATGAAGCATCAAAGAATCCAAAGGTGGAACAACAAGAGCAATAAGGAGAAGCTGAGGCAAAACAAGAAAACTTCGTTGAGGAAAGGGTAAATAAAGGTAATAATTCTTACAAGCCTCCAACTGATTTAAAATTCAAAAATAATCATCCAATTGAACAAGTCATTGGTAATATCTATGAAGGAGTGAAAACTAGAAGATCAAGGCACAATATTTGTGGAGAATTTGCGTTTGTGTCAAAAATTGAACCAACAACCATTGACCAAGCTCTTGGTGATGAAAACTGGATTATCGCAATGCAAGAAGAGCTAAATCAATTCGAAAGAAACAATGCATGACATTTAGTTCTTAGACCCAAAGTTGCATGGTTATTGATACCAAATGGGTATTTAGGAACAAATTAGACGAAAGTTGACTTGTGGTGAGAAACAAAGTCAGATTAGTAACCAAAGGTTATTCCCAAGAAGAGGGAATAAACTTTGAAGAATCATATGCACCTGTGGCTAGAATAGAAGTCATACGTATCTTATTAGCTTTTGCTTCTCATATGGATTTTAAATTGTTTCGAATGGATGTAAAAAGTATATTTTTGAATGGATACTTGAATGAAGAAGTTTATATTGAACAACTACCAGGCTTTGAAGAAAAGGATCAATCAAAATATATTTATAAATTAACCAAAGCTTTATATGGATTAAAACAAGCTCCACGAGCTTGGTACGAAATTTTAAGAAAATTTTTGATTGATCATAACTTTCAAAGAGGAAACGTTGATACAACATTATTTATCAAGTATACAGGCAATGATATCTTAATTGTTCAAATTTATGTTGATGATATTATATTCGGTGCTACTAATGAAACTCTGTGCCAAGAATTTTTTGGGATTATGTAGAGTGAATTTGAAATGAGCATGATGGGAGAATTGAACCTCTTTCTTGGATTGCAAATTAAGCAACAAGCAGAAGATATATTCATAAATCAGTTCAAGTAAGTTAAGGAGATGTTAAAAAAATTCAAAATATAGAACAGCAAAGGCGCAAACACCCCAATGAGTGCAAATATCAAGATCGACAATGACGAAAAGGGTAAACCTATCGAACAAAAATTATATAGAAGCATGATAGGGTCTTTATTGTATTTAACTACTTCTAGACTTGATATTTTATTTAGTGTTTGCACGTGCTCTAGATTTCAATCATGTCCTAAGGAATCACATTAAATAGCGGTAAAAAGGATTTTTAAATATTTAATAAATACCACTAATCTAGGACTATGGTATCTAAAGGGGTCAACTTTTGATCTAATCGGTTACTTGGATGTGGATTTTGCCGGTTACAAAGTAGATAGAAAAAGTACTGGTGGAACATGTCGATTTCTTAGAAACATGTTGGTTTCATGGTTTTCAAGAAAACAGACTAGTGTTGCTCTATCTACGGCGGAAGTCGAATATATAGCCGCCAGGAGCTGTTGTGCCCAACTACTTTTGATGAAATAACAACTTAAAGATTATGGTGTTAATTATCATGATATTTCAATTAGATGTGATAATACAAGTGCAATTTGTTTGACTAAAAATCTTGTGTTGCATTCTAGAACAAAACATATAGATGTAAGACACCATTTTATTCGTGAACATGTTGAAAATCATGATATTTGTTTGGAATATGTAAAAACAGAGGACCAAATTGCAGATATATTTACCAAACCCTTAGTAAAATAATTATTTTATAAAATTAAAAATGATATGAGTATGATTGAATTTGATTAGAAGCATATATGATAGGGGGAGTATTTAGGAACACCCAAGTCTGGAGAGCGAAGTCGACTCCACATGGGGCGAAGTCGACTTTATTTAGGGCACGTCTACTTCAGCGCGCGCCGCTTGGGCTTCCCACGTCTCTCTTTCCTTTTCCTTTTCCTCTTCCTTCTTCTCTTTCTTCTTCATTTTTCCAGCTTCGTTCTCCTATTCTCATTTCCGCAACGGCATTCCTCTTCCCTCTAGAGCTTTAATCTCTCAGTTCTCCTCACTCTCGATTTCTCTCACTCAACCCGCCAGTTCCATCTTTCTGTCACATCTTGCTTCTTTCTCTCTCTCTCTGCTCATTTTTTCTCTCTCCCTATTTTTCCCCATCTCGCGGATTTTCGAATCCGAGTACCTTTGTTCATCTCTCAGTTTATCTCTCATATCACTCACAACTCTCTATTTTCTCTCATTTGACTCTCAGCTCGAATCTCTCTATCTCCCACTCTTTCTCTCTCTCCCTTTCTAGCTCGAATTCCCCTTGTTCTCATTCTCTCATTCTCTCAGCTCTCTCAAAAGCTCCTATTTAGAAATACATCTCTAAACCCATCTCAAAGTGATCCCATTGCTCTTAAAGATGTCGCCAAGCCTTCAAAACTACCCACATCCAGACAATCAAAATCCAATACAGGCGAGGGGGTACCCCTCCGTCAATGGACTCCTTCCAAGCGGGTCCGAGAGGAAGCCTCAGCATCAGCGGGATGTCATGTGCATTTTCGCGAGTCCAACCCCTCCTCGACAGCACCTTAACAAGCAAATTCCGACAGCAGGTCTAGCAGTGAAACATTATCTACTGCGAATAGGCAGGGGACACCGACCTAGAAGTCACAGGTGTTGAAGATGCCAACTACCTACTTCAGAACTGAGTGTTAACACAGCCAGTTCTACAGGCACTTCTATGAGCGTAAGATTTTCATGCCACAAATCATCGATTTCAAATTTCTACATGATTATGAGTTTGGTATCGAAGAATTGTTGGAGTTCCAAGGATGGACTGGGCTTTTAAAATCCGACAATAGGATGTATCCTGATCTAACCCGTGTATTTTACTACCTATGGGATCAGGAGTATTATCTGACCTTTGTAAAGGGAACTGATATAAATTTGAGAACTAGAACTGGTAGCTACAAGGAAAATGCAATCTGAAGAATTGCACACATGTTGGATGTTCCTGCGGAGGAGGAACCAATTCCAGAAGGGTTATCTCTCACCCAAATGTATAATCAGTTGACAAAGAGCAACAAATACCACCCAGAAATCAAGTTCCTTCATTATATGGACCTATCTCCTAGGTTGAGGGTACTCAGATTGCTGATTGCACATTATATACACCCTAAGGGAGGAGGTCAGAATCAGCTAAACGCACGAGAGGCAGAAATCCTGTGGAAAGTGGAAAATAAGATCAAGGTTAGCTTGCCTGCATTGTTATTAGAAGCACTGGCTTCCAAGAAGGATAACCCTCAAGGGGTATTACCATATGGGACTTGGATCACCCGCATTACGCATTATATGGGTGTAGACCTCGGTGGAGAGTCGTTTGAGGTATTGAAGCCCACTAATGCCATAAACAAGGCATTACTACAGAGGATGAAGATAAATGTAGAACAGTTCAGGGCAGCAAGAATAAGGGAAAGGATTGGACAACAGGCTCAAGAGGAAGCTGGGGGAGCACACGTTGAGGGGGAGCAGCCCCTGCCATCACCACAGCCTTAGGCCATTTCTTCTCCACCACGGGATGTCCCCATTGAGCCTGCATCGCCTCATTCCCATGGATCATGTTCCCCTAGAGGCTCAGAGATACCAGATTTGGATCCACGTCCGCCTTCTTAGGACAATTCGGTGAATGCGATAAGGGAGCATCTAGCACAGATGGAGGATAGACTGACCTCCCAGATTGTCGGGATTCATACAGCTATCATGGATATGCATTCGAGGCAGGATCGTATGGATCATGAGCTTAGAATGATAAGATACCGACTTGCATCAGGGAGTGGTAGGGTTCGGCCTATACCCGACCTAGATTCGCTTGTCAGTGAGTCTGTGCGACGAGCGCCCACACCTCAGCCTGTTTCCTCGTTCTACTCATCTGCTCATGTGAGGCCTATACCACCCATCCTCCAGGCACCCTATCCCATCTCGGCATTTTTTTTCGCCAAATCTCAAATTCACGACCTCCATTTTTTATTCATTGATAAAAAGGGGGAGAATAGTTGGAATTTGAGTGAGTTTTTAGATAGGAGTTGAGTCATTGGTTGGGTAGTTTGTACTTACATAGGGTTGAATTTCATCTTGCATTTTTGTATAAAATGTTGATCATATATGAAACAGTTGTTGTTTATGTTCTGAATGTATGAAAAAGTTTCTATTTTGCTGAAATTGAATTGAATGACTTTAACTTATGCATGCAAATTGTTATTAAAATGTAATGCAAATGACTCATGAATATTCTAAAATATCAAAACAAAGTAAAATGGTATGTTTTTAAGATAATGAAAGGTATAAACTCAAATTGGTTTTGTCAATCATCAAAAAGGGGAAGATTGTTGGAATCAATGACAAATTAAGCAAAATCTGTGTTTTGATGATTAATAATTCAATTTGAGTAAGTTTTGATTATTAATATGTTTTGTGAAAATGGTTAAAGGTTATAAAAATGAAAAATCAGAATCTGATAGATCAAGTTGCAATCCAAATCGACTCAGCTATCGACTTAAGTCAAGTCAATACCCAAGTCGACTTCAAAAGCGACTAGGAAGAACAAAAACATTCCGGTGCTGAAAATTGATCCAAGACAGATGAAGTCGCAAAGCCAAGTCGACTCCACCTGCGACTTGGGTGAAGTCGCAGACCCAAGTCGACTCCAGCATCGACTTCGAGAGCCCAAACCTTCCAGTGCTGAAAATGGGATCCAAGACAAGTGAAGTCGCAAGTCCAAGTCGACTCCAGTTGTGACTTGGGTGAAGTCGCAGACCCAAGTCAACTCCACCATCGACTTCAAGTGTTCAAAAGTTCTAGCGTTGAAATTTGAATATGAGACTAGTGTAGTCGAACCCGAAGTCGACTCGACATGTGACTTGAAGTGAAGTTGATGATAACTCATAAAAATACGAGTTATCATGGCCCATTTTAGACTTTATTTGTGCGTTAGTCCGAGAGATTAGGCTTAGTTTGCATCCATTTAGCTTAGTCTTCACTCACTTTGCATTTTAGGAGCATTATTTAGCATTAATTAGACATTTTTAGTCCATCTACTTAATTTTTTCATTTTTTGTAGGAACGACAGGTCATATGAAGGCATGCGGGCGAGTGGAATGTAGATCGAGACCAAGTCACGAGGCAGGTGGATGGCGCCCAGGCGCCACTCTATGTGCCCTTGCCAGGATCTCCAACACTTCACACACTCAATTTCTTCCAGAAAGTTGGTGCCTAGGCGCCAGCCAGGGGCCCCCAGGCGCTATGTACATGATCACACAGGTGTGTTCAGGAGAAGCTCCAAGTCATGAAACCTCCAGAGAGTTGGCGCTTAGGCACCAAGGCATGAACTCTTAGGGTTTGCAGAAAAGTTCCAAGTTGCCCAGCACATAGAGAGTTGGCGCCTAGGCGCCAATATGCATCCGTACGCATAAATTTCAGTGCGTGTGTTGCGCAATGCCACTCTATAAATAGATCCTAGGGGTTTGCTTGTGAAAAGACGCCCAGAGAGAGAGAGAGAGAGCTCAGGAACGGAATTACACAGAAGAGAAAGACGAAAACGCGATCAAAGCACAGATTGAAGAGAGGATTCAACTCTGTTGGTGGAAGCCGCCGGAAAACCAGTTTTCTCTTATTCTTTCTACTTTTCTTTCTCTATTTTATGGATACTTTCAACATGGATGTAATGGATGTTATGATCATGTCTTTGAACTAAACCTCCATTAGATGGATAGTTAGGATGAATTGAACTCTAAACTATATTGTCTTGGTCCTTTGAAATTCAGAATATTTGATTTTATATATGATTGTGTATGATTTACCCTTGCATCTGTGGTTTTAATGCTTTTTACAAGATTAGCTACCTTGTAAGATAATTTAATCACTTGATTTATCCTTGGATTATGAACATTTCTACTAGATCCATGTGTAGGGCATAGGTTTCCTCTTTGTAAGGGGAGTTGTTTAACGAATAGGAATATACGTTAAACCCTGTGTAGTCACTAAACAGGTTATGCATTTATCAATTTCATTTTATTTAACGACATGAGAACATAACAATTAAATAGGGTGTAATTAGCTTTATATAGTATTGGAAGACATATATAAAGATTATTGAACTTGGGCTAGTAAATCCATACACAATCTAATTAAAAAGAACCAATGCGATATAGTTTAGATTCAAGGATTCCGAGCTATCCATCTGTCATCCCTGATTAGTAACCCCGTTTCTAGTATCCAACAATTCCGTGAACCCTACTCTGATTTCTTGTTGCAGTTGTTAGCTTTAGTTTAAATTCATAAACTCAGAATTTTTTACCTACCGAAAGTAATTAAACTAATTAAAAATTTTGGTTAATAATTCCTCGTGGGAACGATACTCTACTCACTCTTTATTACTTGACACGGCACGTATACTTGCGTAAATAGCGAGCATTTTAATTGACATATACGGAACTCGTCAAGTTTTTGGTGCCGTTGCTAGGGAATTATTTAGCTAATTATTGTTAGTTTTATTTCTTTCTTGTATAATTCTGTAGAATAGTTTATTTTCATAATTTCTTTTAGTTTAGAATTTTTTCCGCTAGTTCAATTGAATTGGTTTTTGCAGATTAATCTCATATTGCATGAGCCGAGGCAGAACCAGAAAAGAGATTGTTATTCCTTTTAATCCGGAACCCGAACGAACTTATTTGAGAAGGCGTCGTAAGAGCAGGGAAGCTAGGAGCGAACAGCATACCATGGAACGCATTGAGAACCAGGACAAGAACGTTTACGCAAACCAATAGGGGAACTAAAGGATTGAGATTCCAAATATCCACCTCAAGATGATTTGGACCAACTCATTTGGGATCTCATTGCCTTGGGCCAGAATGCAGTTCAGACTAGCATCACACCTCCTTCTATCGACACCAACAACTTTGAGATCAAACCAGTGATTTTCCAGATGCTCCAATCCATTGGTCAGTTTGGAGGTCTAGCATCTGAAGGCCCACACCGCCATCTGCGAAATTTCCTGCAGATTATGAACATGTTCAAGCAGAACAGAGTCTCTGACGAGGCAATGCGGCTTCAGACTTTTCCATTTTCTTTGCGAGATAGAGCTTCGGAGTGGCTAGACTCTTTGCCCCTGAACTTTGTCAACACATGGAATGACTTGGCTCAGAAATTCCTGGAGAAATATTTCCTGCCTGCCAAGTTAGCCAAGCTGAGGATAGACATAGTCTCGTTCAAGCAACACGGAGAGGAGACCCTATCAGAGGCATGAGATCACTTCAAAGACCTGCTCCGGAAGTGCCCACATCATGGAATTCAGCCGTGGGTTCAAATTCAAATTTTTTATAACTGTCTCCAGGATTCCACCCGTCACATGGTGGATTCTTCGTCAAATGGTTCTCTACTGAGGAAAAGTTATCGAGAATCGTACACCCTGCTTAAAAACATGGCGGCCAATACCTATCAACTGCCATCTGACAAAATCTATCTTAATCATCTCAAACTGATCTCAGCAACATCCACACCACTTTGGTCATTTACTGCTTTACTTAGTTTAGTTTAATTCAATTCTTTGAAACCAAATCTCATTCCCTTTACCAATTCACTTAGACAATTGAAATTTAAGGTGTTAACCCGTTTAACACAATCCTTGTGGGAATGATACTCTACTCACTCTTTATTACTTGATCGGCACGTATACTTGCGTTAAAATGATCATTTAATTAGACATATACGCAGCTCGTCATATACCTCGAAATAAATACCCAACAATCACATTATACCGAAGCAATGCAATCACCAGACATGCCGATGCACAACTCATACTTATTCTAATATGCTCGCAGATGATTATATTCACAAATTACATCATGTCAAAAGAAAGATTATAGAAAAAAAAAGATACCTAGTCCTCACAAGGATGTAGCGTGCATATAATGTAGCTGGTGTATGGTTTTAATTTATTTATGATGGATATTATTGTTAATTTAATATCTTATAAATTTAATGCTTGCTTTGTACATGGGCCCGTACTTTATTATGATTCCATATATTAGGTAATAGAACCAAGAGGTGGAAATCTAATATACGATAATCAAGATATTAAACTAGAAAATTTAAGACCATGAGAATAGACATGATGACCTTAGAAAATTCTATGAACAAGTCATAGAACTCAATAGATTCTAATTAACTTAATCCCATGAGAATAAATGATAAAGAAAATTAGGGTATGCCTTGTAGGTTTCAAGAGAAGACGTAAGTATAAATTAAGGTTTATTCTCCTTTAACAAATAATATTCAGATTAAATAATTATACCACTACTCATTGTAAAAGATGCATGCGAAATCTTGGACCCTAGGTACTCGCATCCCTACTTTCCAATATTTGTTCTAATTCTGAATTCTATTTTCTCTTCCTGCTTTTCTATTTTTATATTCACTTTATTCTCTTGATATTTTAATAAGAAAGTGTTTAAAATAAAGTTTTAATTTCCAAATTCCTTGTGGATTGATATTTTATATAGTACAATTTATAATCTGTATACTTATGGTGAGATTACAGATAAGCTAGAATCTAGAAGAGAGTTGTGACTTTGTATTATAATTAAAAATAATAGTGAAACTCAAGACACAAGAAATGTGTTCTTGGAAGAGTGGAGTAGGAAGGTTGCTTGAACTACTTTGAAAATTTCCTGTGTCTTCTTGGGCATTTAATTTCTATTACTCTTGCTCTCCCTACAATGCATTCAAGGCGATTTGATATAAATAGGGGTTAATACTCTTTGCAAAAAAAATTTGCAATATACCAAATTCACCCTTCCGTTTTGAGTAAAGCCATCTATTCGGGGCTAACACCATTATCCATGAACCATGTATTGTTTAGTTTTGCTATGAGACACACCTGTAAAACAAATCAAAAATTTGTTCAACCTTTTTATACTCACTTTATGGGTCCAATTATGTTAGTATAGGACTTTAATATAATTTTGTCATGACTAGATGATACACATACTAAACCCTTTGACATCCAAATCAATTTGGCCCCTTTCTCATATAATTTCTTAACCCTACATTATTAAATTCTATGACTAGACCTGTAACAAAAGTTACATGTATTTTGTTTTCTTTATGAAGCACTACAAGTGTTGAGTGTTTACCGAGTCATGCTTTCTTACCAGTGCAATTTTTTTTTTGTTTTCTTTGGTTTCTTGTTACAACTATTTTGGTTTGAAATCTAAACTATTTCGGTGCTCTTATATTGTTGCATTCACCTTGATCATTAAATGAGTATTCAAGTCCCTCTTTGCTTTTCATGTGGTCATTCTAAGGAACATTTAAACACTCTCCTTGGGTTGAAGAACTTTGCTACTGAGTCATTCAAGGTTTGGTTCTCTTTCTTTAATTTCTCTACTTCACTTATTAAGTACTTTATTTCTTCAAGGGATTTACTCTTTTTGCTAGTTTACCATTTACAATAATGGTAGAATCACATTATTTCTTCTTTTCTTCATATTTGATGTCAAGATTCTTTTATTCATCTAACAAACAACATATGCTTGTTACAATTCATCTAGCATAGTCCAATTCTCACATTCGTTTGATGATGAAGATATTGATTGAGAAATAAGGGGATAAAGTTTAGAAGAAACCTCTTCATCACTTATTCGGACTGCATCTATTGCATTGTTACCCTTTGTCTCTTTGATTTTTTTGGTTGCTATAAAACAATTCTAATTATTACTTTCTTCTATTTGTGCCACGTAGCATATTTTTGCATAGTTTGTTGTATCCTTGTCTTCTCTTGATGAGTTATTAGAGAAAAATGATGGTTCTTTATTCATGTATATTCCTCTATCTCTTTGCTTCGAAAATTTTCTTCAGCTATTTCTTTCTTTCTTCTCTTACTTGTCTTTTGGCTTGTGTTCACTCCAGTAAGGTATTGGGTTTGCAAATGACCAATTTCTCCAAATTTGAAGTAGTTTAAGGGTTCTCTTCTTCTCTACTTTTCGGTCTTATCAATTTAGTCCTTAGAGAAACGAACATTCTTTCCTTATCTTAAGAATTTTCTGATTTTTCTTATAATGAATGCCAATTCTTCATCAACAATTTATGCGGTTAATGAAGAGTCATCAATACTTTTTTGTTTTGCTTGATTGCTAGTCTTCTTCCCTTTATTGTGTTCCTCATTCTTCTTTTTGATTAGTTCATGACACATTAATGAACTATTCAAATTTCTAATTTTAGTGTGTTAAGGTCCTTGGCTTCTCTTATAGTTGTGATCTTCGGCATCCACGATTCCAACAAAGATCTCAAGATCTTCATTACTTGCTCAGATTCAGTAATTGCCATGCCAAGACCATTAAGGAACATTAGTAAGCTTTAAAAATCTAGCAAATTTTTTAAATATATTTCTATTTTTAGGCATTTTAAAACTTTCCAATTCAATTCTTCTATGAGTATATTCCTCCTAATCCCCTGAACTTACAAGGTGTCCTCATAAATAAAAGTCAAAGCGTCTCAAATTTCCTAGATTGTTTGACACGACAATACTCTATCATATGCAACAACTATGAATGTGCAAAATAATGAGTTATGGCATTATCATTACTCTTTACTATTTTGACTTCTTCTTCCGTCCATTCAGAAGCTTTGTCATTTCTCATTATGGTAACATCCTAAATAGTTATCTAAGATCCATACTAGTGGTCATGATTAGTTGTTTCATTTTCAACTTTCAATAGGTAAAATTGTTGTCATTGAACAATGGTGGATTTGTGAAAGATTATCCTTTGGCAAAAGCTAGAAGTTGATTAGGAAGATGTCTTGTATGAGATCTTTTCAATGGTGACTCCAAGCCTACTTTGATACCACTTATTTGTCTTGATTAAATTGACTTTACCTAAGAAGGAGTGTGTATTGGGTAAATAAAATATTTTAGTTCAAATATTAACCATTGTTAATATGATTTCCCTTGAATGAAACATGTAGAACTAAGATAAGAGGCAGAAAAAATAGAGATCAACTGTATGAGGAGATGCAGAGAATTTTTATAGCAGTTCGAGCAACCATCATACTTAACTCTTTTAAACACACACCCTTTGTGCCTTGAGTTCCATTATCTTATGTCAAATACAACTCAAAGCTACAACCCTCTTCTAGATTTTAGATTTAGAGGGCCTTTTGCAAACCACATAAGAAGTTGGTGAGCACAGCAGCAACTAAACCTCTGCTTATCTTACAACCTTGGTTTTGGTCCTAATACCAAGCCTAGTATTAATACATAGTAATAAATGATCAAATAAATAAAAACTACACTTTTACAAGTTGTGTAGAAATTATGTGATACCCAGACCCAAATAGGCATATAAATACGACACATGTATTATTTAAATGAATTATGAATGATTTAATGTTATTTTGTAATTAGGGTTATGGTTAAGAATGGTGATTAAAAATTAATCTCCATAGCCCAATGTGAGTCAATATGAATAAAGGGGCTTATTGAGAAATGCTAATGAGTCATGAATAATTATTTTAATTATCATGATTTAATTAATGAAAATTAGAATGATAATTATGGAATTAAGTGGAAAATGTTAGAAAATTCATAACTCGACGCCTACAAGGCGGATTGAAATGAAATTTGAAAGATAAGCTCATGATTGTGGACCCAATCTTATGGATGGATTGGATTAAGAAAAAGGTGATAGGATTAGGATGATAATTATTTTCTTTCATCCTAAACCCAAAAGTTAATTTTAAATGATCATAACTTGAGTTAGAAAAGTCATATTGAGATGAAAATATAAACAGGTGGATAAAATTATATGATTAACGTTATAGAAGGATTTGATTAAGCTAATTATCATAGAAATTTCTTAATCACAAAAGGATGAAAGAGGTTTCTTGGGGAGCAAGTAAAAGAGGAAACTTAATGAGAAAGCAAAAGTGGTTTAATGACTTGGTTTAATGCCCATGAGAGGTGTCAAAAGGAGGTGCTTTGAGCTAGATTTTTTGGATTAAGTCAAGGGCTGAAATCCTTGAAAAATCAAGGAGTTAAATGCATGAAATAAATGGCTAAAGGAGTAGCCATGGGAGGCCACATATGTGGCATAAGGACGGGATGTCCAAGGGGCTCTTCACCTAGATATTTTGATTTTTTATGCTAAAGTCAAAACCTAGGAGATCTACATGTGGGGGCCATATAAATGCTCATAAATTGAAGAAGACTTGGTGGCCAAATGTGAAACCTCGACAATATACGTGTCATTTCGACATTGTAACCCTAGATTCTTTTGTAATTATTTTTATGATAAATAAAAATTCATGAATGATATTGACGAATATGTGTATTAGATTGAAATAATGCAATTAGGAATTTAACCCCGTGAATAGTAAATGTGAATAGTAACTGGGGATTAAGACATGTGATTAAGAGTTAATCACTTGCAATCTGGGCGTCGGAATTCGATGAAATTTTTTATGGATGGTTAAAACTTCATGATGAACATGATGAATAGTTTAAAATATGATAAAAATCACAAATAAAAGGTCAAGATGGAGCGTCAAATAGAGATTAAAAAATTAATCTAACTTTTCATTAATTATGCATTTGACTTTTATTTAAAACAAATAATTAAAAAAATAAAAAATTAAATGCAAATCAGCTGCAATGGCAGGGGAGTGCAGGGGGGTGGGTGAGCTTTGACCAAAAATCAAAGGCTTAAAATCATCATAAACATAAACCAATGGTTAGGATTGATTTAGCCTAATTTAATTAATTTTAAAAAATTAAAAAAATTAAGAAAAATAGGGCTGCATAGGGGGGCTGGAGAAGGCCTAGGGTGGATACTATTGGCTCAATGCATTTTCCAATATTAAAAATAAATACCAATTTATAATTAAATACCTCAAAGCTAGGGGGTAAATTCCAAATTCTTGAAAAATACAACCCTGTAAATAGGGCAGCAGGGAGAACGTCCAAGGCCATCAAATACTAGCTCCACTTGAGCCATTCCAAGTTCCCAAACCATTCCACACATCCAAGGAAAGAAAGGAGTAAGTTAGAGAGAGAAAGTGTGAGAAAAAGAGGCGTATCTCCACTTCGGGTAAGTGATTTCTACCCAAATTTCTTTTGGATATTAATTAGGGTAATACCATTCTTAGATAATGCCTAAATATGATAAAATAAGTATAGATATAATTCTTAATTGGAATTATGCCAAAACATCAAAAATTGGGAGCAAAGATAGGGTATTCGGGAAGATAGCATATGATATGTGAAAATAATGCTCCAAATTTGATAAACGATGATTTGAGATGTATGATTATGATAAATATGATGTTGGAATGATGATATATTAATTTCGTGATTTTTGGAATTAAGGATTATGCTTAAGTGAATTTATGTTAATTTTTAGTATATGGAGAAAATGAGATTTTTGCCAAGTAAATGATGATAAATTAAAAATGTATGAAATTTTCTATGATATACTAAGTATAATTTATTCCATGGTATTTTTTATTTTTGGAAAAAATATCAATTTTTGGAACCCATGAACAGTAACCACGTCTCTGTGAACAGTAACCTCGGATGAACAGTTATTTACTACAGTAAATTGCTACAGTAAACAGTGTGATTTTGGAGAAAATTTAAGATTAATATTTAAATGTAAGGATGGAATTTTTGAGGAACCTATGAATAAAAATATCCATATAAAGAAATAATGCCCAAATATTATAGAGCATGAATGGGAAGCAACTTGAATAGAAGAAATAAAATAACATTTTTCCTTGAATAGGAAAAGGAAAAGAGAAAGTCGAGGACACCAACTGAGGAGATAAGCAAATTATATGTTTTGCAAATTATTTCCAAAATGCTTGAAATTGTTTGTGACTTGCTTTATGAAATTTATTTAAGGATGGCCATACCTATAACTGCTTTACATGAACTGAAGTTCGTTTGTTAAATTATTTATTAAATGCTTTTTATGAAATTATTTATGATTTGCAAATATCATGTCGGCATGTGTATGTAAATGAGCATGTGCACGAGGAATAGGCCTTAGTCGAGATAGTAAGCGGACCAGATGTCCCCATCGCTATTGCCGAGTCAATTATATATGCCCAGGCCGGCGGCGACCTACCTGAGATGGGAGCATGTATGGGATGGGTGCCTAGCTAGCATCGCATCCAAAGGAATGTCATGAATGCTATGTATGCATTGCATTTTATGAAATACATGAAAATGATTGAAAAATTATGCATGGCTTGCTTACTGAGTATTATTACTCACCCATGCTTTTTCAACAACTGACAGGATATGATGATGAAGGCAGCATGCCAAGTGTTATATAATTTTTGATATGAATGTTGTATATGTAAATTTTATGTAAAGACAATGATGATAATTTTGAGATGAAAATGAATATTTTTATTCCAATGAAAATGTTTATGGAACAATTTTGATCATAACTGTGATAAGTGAAATATATTTTCAGTTAGATGAATGATGAAAATTTTCTATGTATTGATGATATATATATATAAATCCTGCCGTATGATCAGGGCAAAAATCCTGAGTCATGTTTACCAATCAAAACAATCCCGGAGTAAGGCTTCTAGGTACCCCTGTCCGGGGCGCCACACCAAAAAAGCCATAAGGGGCTGCCATGTGGACAGTTTAAGGGGATAGCTTGGAGGCCAAGTATTAGCCATGAATTAATGAATTTTCACATGAGATAAATACCCATTCTACTTGGACATGAATGGGTCATGTCATCAAGGGATGAGATGCCCCTTAATTACCTTATCTATAATGTGTCAAAAGTAGGCCCCACCAGCTAGGAAAAAATTATAAAAAGGGGAGCATGGTACATGGGGACGTCCACATGCAAGCAGGAGTAGAGAGAGAAAATTCTCTCCCAAGCAAGGCAGCCCTTGCATGACCCAAAACAACAAGGAAAAGAGGAGAAAAAGAAAAGGAAAAATGGGAGGAAAAAGGAATTCATGCTACGAAAGTTTGGATTCAAGTAAGTATACTTCACTATTTCGGTTTTTTAATCCTAAGTTTTTCACCTCAACTTATTGGTCATGAATTTGATTCATAATGAACACTTGAAGGATGATTCATGATGCCCTTGATTTGGGTATCGAATGAGAATTAAAGGGAAAGAATGAAATCAAGGATTCAAGAGGGCTAAATGGAAGTCTAGGGTTGATTATGGGTGAAAAAGTTATCTTGAATTTTATTAAATTCATAAAACAAGTTTCTGTTTTGATGGAATATCATGATTAGACTATGATTCATATTCTTATGAATTATACATGATGATTTGGGCATATGCTAAGGATTTTAGAAAGGACGAAACTTAGGGTTAAGGATTTGACCTAATTTTCCACTTTCTATGTTAAGTATGATGCGTGGATTATCCTAAATATTATATGGATAATTTGTAGGTTTAAGTACCCTAAATTAGGAACCTTTTGGATATCCTACATGGGGTAGGAATACTTTCCCTAAATTTGATTTTTCGGGCATATGCTTAGGAACGTCCAAATGTTATGTTGCTGTTTTGTAAGTAATTGAATTATGAATGTTTTAGAGGGTAAAATATCTTAGGATTAAGGTAATTTGGATGGCCAAAAGAGGTTGGGAAGGCATGCCCTAAATCTGATTTTTAAGGATATGTAAAGGGATGTCCAAAGAGGGGTGCAAGGAGTACTCAAGACATGTATGGAAGTTGCTGTTTTGGAAGCAAACAATATATGGATGTTAAATATGTGATATTACCCTAAATTTGGGTTAAAAAAAGCATGATTAGTTGCTGTAATTTGTGGATTAGAAATCTGTTTTGATTTAAGTATCGAAAGAGGCATTGAAAGGATGTAAAACGGGTCCTAACGTTGTTGTTTTGGAACCCAATGATGAACGGATTATAATTCTAAAATTAAACCTTAAATTATATGTTAATTAAGGAGTTTAATCATGCTAAATTACGATGCAAGTTGCTGTGTTGAAAGATTTAAAGAAACACATAAGTTATGTGTTGTAAGTTGAGTGTATGTGGAAGGCTAAGCATGGTTGAATGATGAATGATTATGAGAATTTCTAAAATGCAAAAATGAATAAAATTATGATAAAAGGCATGTTTATGTTGCTGATTTGATGATTAAGGATAATCTCAAATTTTGAGATTAATATATGAAGCCTAAGATGTCAACTATGTGCTTAGGATGAGCACCGACGTATGAAATATGAAAATTAGATGAAAAATGGTAAATGGAAGGTAATGAACTTCCATATGATGATAAATGGATGGTTATTATGTGTATGAATGAATACCATATTTATAGGTTTAAGATATGATGAGAAAAAGATGATATGATACACAAGTACGTGTCATGTATGTATACCCGACTTGGAGTTCAAGTGGGTTATGTATGTGATGAATTATGGGTTGAAAAACTAAGTGTATGCAAGTAAATGAAAATGTTATGAATGCAATGTCATTCTTATGTGTATAGGCAAAGGAAAAAAAAAAGTAGATATGGAAAGCTAAGGTAGAACAGGTAAGGAAGCGACCTTCTAAATGATTTTTGTTTTATCAAAACATGATAAAATGATTGCAAATGATGTTCTAAATGTTTCGAACCATTTTGCAACTGATTGATGAAATTATTTCCAAGTTATTTAATGATGGTCATTCCTTTAGTTCAATATGTGTTGAAATGTTATTTCAATTATGATAAACGTTTTATGTTATGTTTTATCAAATGTTGATGAAAAACGATGCTTTAAGAGTTTATGAAAGAAAAATCATGCTAGCATGTCAAGGTTCATGTTTATGAAAGGTTCATGTGCACAAGCATGAGGTCCACCTCAAAGGTGTAAATAGACAGATAGTCCTCCTTTGGTGCGGCCAAGTCACTAAGAGAGGCGTAGGGCCAGCGGCGCCTCCCTGGATTGGGAAAGACGTTGGAGACGGATGGTTGCCTAACTAGTTTTCATCCTATGATGTCATGATGCATTGCACGGTTATGATATACCTATGACGGGTATAAGCAGCATGTTTTCATGATATACCCTCGAGAGGGTATAATGTTTGCTTTTCATGATATTTTAAATGAAAAGTGTTGTCTTCAAAATGAATTGCCTGAAAACCTATAGCTTGCTTATTGAGTTTCATCTCATGTTTTGTTTTTCAAACCCAAGGACAGGTAAAAAGAAGAAGGAGGCAAGAAGTACAGGTTGAACTTTGAAGGTCGATGAATTTTTAATGCCTGTATATGAATTGAGAAGGAATGATTGATGAATTTATATGATTATGTTGATGTTTGTATGAAAGGTAGTTTATGACATGTGGTTGTGGATGGAGAAAGATTTTTATGGACAAATACTAAAGTATGTTGATATCATATTATGATGGTTTATGAGTTATATGATATAACATGTGTATATCAAGGTTTAGTAATGGCCTACATAGGCATATGATGGAAATTGGAATATGTTTGATGACATTAACTCTTAAGGAGCTAAGATTAAGTTGATAAATATCTAATAAATCCCACCGTGTGACAGGGCAACAATCCTGATCACGTTTACTAATCAATAATGTCCTAGAGTAAAGCTAAAGTTGTGACGCTCGGGCTGGGGCACCACAGAAGATGGTATCAAAGCAAGGATTGGTAACTAGGCGTGGAAAAAAGGACTTGACATCACAGAGATGGTATTTTAGCAAGGAATGGTAGATAGCTGAAGAAAAATGAAGGTGAGAAAGATTGTCTGGATTCTTTTTAATTCCAATATGGTTGGAAGATAGGTGTGAGAGGTAGTTCTTTACGATGATGATGATGATCCTATAGAAGAATTTCTCGAACTTGACAAGGAAGAGGGAAATGACAATGATGTTGACCCCCCTGCATGGTCTGACATTAGCACTATTACCGAGGAACCCATAGAAGTCTCTCCTAGTAGGAGACATGATATAAGGAGGGGTCTCGGTAGGTGATGAATTTTCTTTGGTTTAATGAATGTGTATGTATGTATTAAATATGGTTGTTGATGCTAGGGTTTGCTATGATGTTTTGGCATGTACATAAGTATGATCCATATAAAAGTGTTATGCCATGATGTATTGGAATTTTAGTTTCATGATGAAATGTTTGAAATATTTGAAGGATGTTAATATATGGATGATTAATTATGAATAGTTATGATGTCATAACTATGCATGAGGTAAGTAACTATGAATGACTATGAGTATGAATATTTATGAATGATTATGAAAGTCTATGGATGTCTATGATTGATGAATGATGGAAGGTGACATGATTAAGATTTTAGGATTTGGTAAAATTAACCATATGATGATGTGATACATATGTTATGACCTAACCCTAACTATGGATGAAAGTTATGTGCTTTATATATATATTCGTAAAAAGCACCATGGTGGATAAAAGGTCAAAGGTAAGAAAGAATAAGGGAAAAGGGATTGCTAATAAGGATGGAGAGAATAGTGGTAGATCTAAGAGGCCTGGACCAGAACTAAGTGGGCAAAACCTAAGGGCTCGTCAAAGACGAGAAAATTTAAGCCCAGAAAGAAACGTGGAAGAGGAAATGGGGACAGACAAGAGTAAGAAAGGAGGAATGCAAAAAGGGTAAAGGTACCTCTACGAACCCGGTACATGTGCATGCCCTAACTCAAACTGAGTCACAGGAGCAAGAGGATAAGATGGTTATAGGTATGGAATAAATTTTAGGAAGTTTGGCAATAGCTTTGTTTGACCTTAGTGATACCCATTTATTCATAGCTTGCCAATATGTAACCACCCATGCACTGCCTGTAGAGGAAACCAATAAGATAATACAGCTGGAATTCCTTGTATACGGGTTAGCTAGTAATAACTAAGTGTGTAGGATGTGTCCGATTAAGATAAGGATTTTGGACCATAAGTTTCGAAATAGATAAATTGAATATTTTAAAATTCAATAGAACCGATATTCCGAAAGCAAGGTTACTTGGGAATTAAAGGAAAAGGTTGAAAAGAAGTACCCCCAGCTATTTGAAAAGTGAACGGTTTCCGGACGAAACCTATTATAAGGGGGGAGGATTCTGACACCCAGACCCAAGTAGGCATATAAATATGACACATGTATTATTTAAATAAATTATGAATGATTTATGATTTTTATAATTTAATGTTATTTTGCAATTAGGATTATGATTAAGAATGGTAATTAAAAATTAATCGTCATAGCCCAATGTAAGTCAATATGACTAAAGGGGCTTAATGAGGATTGAGAAATGCTAATGAGTCATGAATAATTATTTTAATTATCATGATTTAATTAATGGAAATTAGAATGATAATTATAAAATTAAGTGGAAAATGTTAGAAAATTCATAACTCGACGCCTACAAGGCGGATTGAGATGAAATTTGAAAGATAAGATCATGATTGTGGGCCCAATCTTATGGAAGTATTGGATAAGGAAAATGTGATGGGATTATGATAATAATTATTTATTTTCATCCCAAAGCCAAAAGTTAATTTTAAATTATCATAAATTGAGTTAGAAAAGTCGTATTGAGACGAAAATTGAAATGGGTGAATAAAATTATATGATTAACGTTATGGAAGGACTTGATTAAGCTAATTATCATGGAAATTGTTTAATCATAAAAGGACGAAAGAGGTTTCTTGGGGAGCAAGTAAAGGAGGAAACTTAATGAAAAAGCAAAAGTGGTTTAATGGCTTGGTTTAATGCCCATGAGAGGAGTCAAAAGGAGGTGCTTTGAGATAGATTTTTTGGATTAATTCAAGGGCTGAAATCCTTTGAAAATCAAGGAGTTAAATGCATGAAATAAATGGCTAAGGGAGTAGCCATGGTTGGCCACATATGTGGCATAAGGAGGGGAAGTCCAAGGGGCTCCTCCCCTAGATATTTTGATTTTTTTATGCTAAGTCAAAACCTAGGAAATCTACATGAAGGGGGCATGTAAATGCTCATAAATTGAAGAAGACTTGGTGGCCAAGAAAGCCATAAGGGGCTGCCATGTGGACGGTTCAAGGGGATAGCTTGGAGGCCAAGTATTAGCCATGAATTAATGAATTTTCACATGAGATAAATACCCATTTTACTAGGACATGAATGGGCCATGTCATCAAGGGATAAGATGCCCCTTAATTAAATTATCTATGATGTGTCAAAAGTGGGCCCCACAAGATGGGAAAAATTATAAAAAGGGGAGCATGGTACATGGGGACGTCCACATGCAAGGAGGAGTAGAGAGAGAAAATTCTCTCCCGAGCAAGGAAACCCTTGCACGACCGAAAAAAGCAAGGAAAAGAGGAGAAAAAGAGGAGAAAAAGCGAAGGAAAAAGGGGAGGAGTTGATTATGGGTGAGAAACCTATCTTGAATTTTCTTAAATTCATAAAATAAGTTTATGTTTTGATGGAATATCATGATTAGACTATGATTCATGTTCTTATGAATTGTACATGATAATTTGGGCATAAGCTAAGGATTTTAGAAAGGATGGAACTTAAGGTTAAGGATTTGACCCGATTTTCCACTTTCTATGTTAAGTATGATGCATGGATTATCCTAAATGTTGTATGGATGATTTGTAGGGTTAAGTACCCTAAATTAGGAACCCTTTGGATGTCGTACATGGGGTAGGAATATTTGCCTTAAATCTGATTTTTTGGGCATATGCTTAGGAACGTCCAAATGGGGCTAGAACGGGTATCCTACATGTATGTTATGTTGCTGTTTTGTAAGTAATTGAATTATGAATGTTTTAGAGGGTAAAATATCCTAGGATTAGGGTACTTTGGACGGCTAAAATTGGTTGGGAAGACATGCCCTAAATCTGATTTTTAAGGGTATGTAAAGGGATGTCCAAAGAATGGTGCAAGGAGTACTCAAGACATGTATGGAAGTTGCTGTTTTGGAAGCAACCAATATATGGATGTTAAATATGTGATATTATCCTAAATTTGGGTTAAAAAAGTATAATTAGTAGCTGAAATTTATGAATTATAAATCTATTTTGATTTAAGTATCGAAAGAGGCGTTGAAAGGATGTAAAATGGGTCCTAACGTTGCTGTTTTGGAACCCAATGATGAATGGATTATAATTTCGAAATTAAATTCTAAATTATATGTTAATTAAGGAGTTTAATCATGCTGAATTAGGATGCAAGTTTCTTTGTTGAAAGATTTTAAGAAACACATAAGTTATTTGATGTAAGTTGAGTGTATGCGGAAGGCTAAGCATGGTTGAATGATGAATGATAATGAGAATTTGTAAAATGAAAAAATGCATGAAATTATGATAAAAGACATGTTTATGTTGTTGATTTGATGATTAAGGATAATCTAAAATTTTGAGATTAATATATGAAGCCTAAGACGTCAACTATGTGCTTAGGATGAGCACCGACGTATGAAATGTGAAAATTAGATGAAAAATGATAAATTGAAGGTAATTGTAATACTCAGACCAAAGTAGGACTCTTATAAGTGAATTTAAGTTGTAAATATGATTTATGTATGAATTGATTGATTTATGGATGATTTTCATTAATTGATGAATTTTGCAATTAGGGTTGTGATTAAGACTGCACAGACCAAGATTGCATAGCAAGAGGATGCAGACCTACATGCATACGTGGAAAAGATGAAGAAAAAGGGGTTGAATGAATTCATTGTTGATAAGCGAGGTATGTATCGATACAAAGGTCGATTATGCATACTTAATTCAGGAGAATTGAGAGAACAAATTCTCAAAGAAACTCATTTTTTGCCATTTTCTATGCATCCGGGAAGCACAAAGATGTATCATGATCTCAAGAAAGCATATTGGTGGAATAACATGAAAAGAGAGATCGTTGAATACGTATCAAAGTGCTTAACTTGTCAAAGGGTGAAGGCAGATCACCAACGGATGCCGGGAAAGCTACAGTCTTTAGAAGTTCCCGAGTGGAAATGGGATGACATTACAATGGATTTTATCGAAGGATTACCTAGGATGCAAGTAGGAAATGACTCTATATGGGTAATAGTGGATCGATTATCCAAAGTTGCTCATTTTATACCCATAAAGAGGAGTTTTACAGCTGAAAGATTAGCTAAAGTATATTACAAAGATATTGTACGACTCCACGGAGTGCCTAAGTTGATAGTATCCGATCGAGATATGATGTTCACATCTCGATTTTGGAAGAATTTGCACGAAACCCTAGGCACTCAACTAAAGTTCAGCAAGACATATCATCCCCAGACCGATGGACAGACGGAGTGGGTAAACCAGATTATTAAGAATATGCTCCGTATGTGTACATTGGAATTCAGAGGATCATGGGATGAATATGTGTCAATAGCGGAGTTCGCGTACAATAACAATTATCAAGCTAGTAATCAAATGGCTCCATTTGAAGCATTATATGGACGATGTTATCAAACATCATTGAACTGAGATGAAGTTGGAGAGAAAAGGTTAGCCCCAGAGTTGTCTCAACGAATGACAGACAAAGTACAGGTTATTCGCCAGTGTATACTCACAGCCCAGAGTCGGGAAAAGAGTTACACAGACTGCAAGAGAAGGGACTTGAATATCCAAGTCGGCGAATATGTTTTTACTAAGGTCACGTCATTTAAAGGAGTTACAAGATTTGGGAAGAGAGGCAAGCTAAATCCCAGGTTTATTGGATCATTCGACGTGTTGGAGAAAATTGGGAAGTTAGCTTATAGAATAGCATTACCTCTAGCCCTAGCTCTAGTACATAATGTTTTTCACATTTCAATGTTAAGAAAATATGTTCCGGATCTAACACATGTGCTAATAGCAGAGAATCTATCAATTCAAGACCATTTGAATTATGAAGAATGGCCACTTAGGATCTTGGATCATAAAGTGCAAAAGCTTCAGAATAGAGAGATTGAATATGTTAAAGTTCAATAGAATAGGTATTCCAAAAGCAAGGCTACTTGGGAACTGAAGGAAGAAGTGGAAAGGAAGTATCCTCAGCTATTTCAAAAGTAGACGGTTTCGGAACAAAACCTATTATAAAGGGGGAGGATTGTAATACCCAGACCCAAGTAGGACTCATATAAGTGCATTTAAGTTGTAAATATGATTTATGTATGAATTGATTGATTTATGGATGATTTTCATAAATTGATGAATTTTCCAATTAGGGTTGTGATTAAGAATGGTGATTAAGATTAATCGTCATAGCCCAATGTCAGTCAAGATGACTAAAGGGGCTTAATGAGGATTAGAATATGCTAATGTGGCATGAATATTTATTTTAATTTTCATGATTTAATTAATGGAAATTTGAATGAAAATTATGGAATTATGTTGGAAAATGTAAAAAATTCATAACTTGACACCTATAAGGCGGATTGAGATGAAATTTGAAAGATAAGATCATGACTTTGGGCTCAACCTTATGTGTGAATTTGATTAAAGAAAATTTGATGGGATTAAGATGATAATTATTTATTTTTAATTTCACGCTCTAAGGTTATTTTCAAAGGATCATAACTTGACGTAGAAAAGTCGGTTTGAGACGAAACTTAAAACGATTGAATAAAATTATGAAATATATGTTATAGAAGGATTGGATTAAGTTAATCATGGGAATATGCTTAATTAGAAAAAGGTTCATAGCTTTGACTTTATGCACCCTAGAATGTCATAGCATTTATTAAAAAGCAATAGATTTAAATGACTTGGTTTAATACCATGAGAGGTATTAAATAGAGGTGAATGGAGCTGAATTTTTTAGAATTATTTAAGGCTCAAATCAATGGAAAATGAGGGCTTAAATTCATGGATTTAATAGCCTAACGTGTAGCTAAATGGAGCTTAGCTAAGATGGCAACTAAAAGGGACGTCTAAGGGGTGAAAATGCATGGTTTTTGGATTTTTAAAAATTCCAAAATACATATCTAAGTAGCTTAGCACCTAGGGGAAGTAATGGGACATTTAAATGTGTGGAAAATGGGTACAAAAATGTCAAAAAGAAAGGCTACAAGGGGCATCATCTAGTGGACAACAACATACCCCATCAATGAGCTGATTTTGATGATTTTTGTTAAATATTAAATGGGTATTTTAGTTGGATATAAAATTGCCATGTCAACAAGGCATAAGTTAGAAATAAATTACCCTCATGACATGTGGCAAAGTGGGTCCCATGAGCTGGTAAAAAAATATAAAAAGGGGGTCTTATCGCATGGGGACGTTCACTTTCAAGGGGAAAAAAATTCTCAAAAATCTCTAAGCGGAGAGCAAGCTTTGCACGTCCAAACCCAGTAAGGAAAGGAGGGGAAAAGAGGAGGAAAAGAGAAGGAAAAAAGGGAAGAAAGAGAAGAGGAACTGTGGCGCCCCAACCCGAGCATTACAACTTTACTCCAAGATCTATCGATTGGTAAGCATGATCAGGATTGTTACCCTCTCACTTGGCGAGCTCTTTGAATATTTAACCCTTTTATATCATTTTATATATTCCATTTGAAATATAAACATATGTTCTCATAATTTTCCATGCTTAACTATTTCACAATAAATCATTCTTAACAATTGACTATAAAACTTTTTTGTTATTTATAGTCATATCATCACATAGTCATAAGCATAATGTAAGCCTTATACATCATTCAATTCATCAACAATGTCATCAACATACAACTATACAAACTCAGAGAGTTCTATCATAGGAACTTGTAGAAATTCATTTTTTCCTTGAATCTCCACCTGTGCTCCTTGCATGGTTCTCCTCTTCACCTATCTTTAGGATTTAGAAAACAAAACTGTGAGTCGAAACTCGATAAGCAAGTTGTACAGTTTTTAGGCAATTCATTTTCAAGGAAAATTCTTACAAATGCATTTTCCTCCATTCGGTTGAAGACGCTTATCAAGTGATCAACTACCTATGGAGTAGAAACTTTGTCATAAACCATTCATGAAAAGTCACATTATACCCTCTCGAGGATATATCTTAAAACATGCTTCTCATACCCATTCAGAGTATATTATAAATAATGCAATGCAACATTTAAAATCATGACATTCATTTGGATAGAAGCCAGCTAGGCAACCTTCCACTTTCATCCTCTCTCCCATTCTAGGGAGGCGCCGCCGGGCCTCGGCCTCTCTTAGCGACTTGGCTGCACCGAAGGGGGACATTCGGTCCGCTTACACCTTTGAGGTGTGTGAAACCCCGATCTTGGAGGCATGTATGAAACCCTAGGTAATGTATTGATCCTTATATAAAATATATGGATGATATTTTGCAATATATGGAATTAGAAGATTAAATAATGAATTATGAAATGTAAATTCGGATGAATAGTGAAACGTGAAATGTGAATAATAACTATGGGATTAAGGAATATGTTAAGTTAATCACTTTGGATTAACTTAATCGTAAAAGACGAAAAAGGAAGTTTCCCACAAAAGGACAAAATAGCTACTTTTTGATTTACTTAGTATTTTCGGATTTTTAGTGGATTTTTGAGAGAAAATGAAGAAAACTTCATAACTTGCAATCCGGACGTCGGATTGAAGTGAAATTTTTTATGGATGGCCAAATATTTATGATGAACATGATGAATGGTTTAAGATGCGATGAAAATTATGAATTAAGGGTCATGATGAAACGTCGTTTGGAGATAAAAAAAGGTAGCCCACCTTTTTCATTAATTATATTTGACTTTTGGGTTAAATTTAATTAATGAAAAATCAGAACAAGGATCAAGGAGGGCAGGGGCATGGGATTTGGAGCAAAAATCAATGGCCCAAAATCATCCTCATCAAGAATCAACGGTTGAGATTTAATTAGCTTAAAATATTTAATTTTAATAAATCGAAAATCATAAATAAATAGCTACAGCTAGGGGGAGTGAACAGTATCTAGGGGGGCTGCACATTTCTCAAGACAATTCATGGGATTTGGAAAAAAATATTTAGAATTTAATACATGGAGCAAGGGGGTAAATTATAATTTAATGAAAAATGCCACACTATAAATAGGGAAGCATGGTGAACATCCAAAGGCACAAATTCCAGCTCCATTGAGCATTTCCAACCCCCAAAATTTGTTTGTGGCCTTAGAGAGAGAAGGAGAGCAGGAAAGAGAGAGAAATGCCAAGTAGGAGGAGAGTTTTTCTACTTGAGGTAAGGGAATTCTTTCCAAATTTCTTTTTGGTGTTAAGTAGAGTAAAATTATGCTGAGATAATGTCTAAGCATGAGAAAATAAGTATGATTATGATGCTAAAGTGGAATTATGTCAAAACATCAAAAATTTGGAGTGAAGATAGAGCATTTAGGAAAATCATGTATGAAATGTGAAATTAATGCTCCAATATTGCTAAATGATATGAGATGAATATTTATGATAGTTATGATTTTGGAATGATGATATGTTAATCTCATGATTTTTGAATTTAAGGATTATGCTTAAGTGAAATTATGTTGATTTTTAGTATATGGAGAAAATGATTTAATTATCCAAGTTAAGGATGATAAATTCAAAATTCATAATTTTTCCATGATATACTAACTGAGAACTATGTCATGGTATTTTTTATTTTCGGAAAAAATGTCAATTTTTGGAACCCATGAACAGTAACCCACGTTGCTGTGAACAGTAATCTTGAGTGAACAGTAACTTATGAACAGTAGTCCATGAACAGTGATCGTGAACAGTAATGATGAACGCTACCATGAACAGTAAAAAAGCGTAAATTGGGTGGAAAAAAATGAGATTAGTATTTATATCTTAAAGAATATATAGATGAAAATTTTAAAGGGATTTATGGATAAAAAAATTCATATAAAGAGATAATGACCAAGTATTTATATTGAAATAACCTCTATAAAAATGAGGTAATATGCGATCATAAAGCATGCATGGAAAGCAATCTATGACATGGAATAGATGGATAAAATATCCAATTTCCTTGTATAGGAAGAGGAAAGGAGAAGGTTGAGGACACGGACTGAGAAGGTAAGCAAGCAAACTTTTTTAAAATGTGATTTTATTGCTTAATTGTAAACAAGCAAACTTTTTTAAAATGTGATTTTATTGCTTAATTATAAGCAAGCAAACTTTTTTAAATGTAATTTTATTGCTTCATTGTAAGCAAGCAAACCCTTTTGAAAATATGTTTTATTCTCAAGTATTTATGAAATGTGTTTAAAGGTGGTCATTCCTATAATGTTTTGAAATGATGAATGTTTATGAGTTTTTATAAAAAGTCATGTCGGCGTATTGATATCATGTGATGTTCATGGACATGTGCACATGTATGATGCATAATGAAGAGGCTTTGGTGGAGGTAGAAAGCGGATCAGAGGGTCCTCCTTCACTATTGCCGAGTCGTATGGGCTGTGTGCTGTCGGCGTCCTCCCAAGAGGTGGAGGCAAAGGAATATTATGTGTGAATGAATGTATTGCATTTTCATACATGGATTGAAAAGGAAAGCATGGATTTGAAATGATGTTTTAAAGGGATGGTGCAAATAATTCTCTATATGAGAATGACAAGTTACCTGGTGTAAGAGGTATATAATGCCAGGAAAATCAAAAGTCATACATGTAGGAGACCAGGTAGGCTAATCAGTGTAAAGGATGCGAGGTCCCCATGACGAGGCCAAGTCGGAGAAGCCGGCGTAATGGACCATGCTATGTGAGATGTTTCCCAGGGTAGCGTACCCATACACGAAGGTTTATGTCAGATATGGAAAAGAAGTATTTGCACATCCAATATTTATGAAATGATTTTTATGAAAAAGTTTTTGTTTTGTTGATAGTTGATCACTTGGTAAGTGTCTTCTATCGAATGAAGAGGAATGCATTTAAATGAAAGAAAAATGTTTGCTTATTGAGTTTCAACTCATGTTTTAATTTTCCAACCTCAGACAGGTGCAAGGAAAGCCAAGAGATGAAGGACATGTGTTGCTAAAGGAAAACAGAAATCTACAAAAGTTAGTAGATTTTTGTATGAATAGATGCCCTAATGGGATATGATGGAAAATGACATAGGTTGTATGAAATTATGATGTTATGAATAATATGAGAAGTTGATGATTTATGATGATATGGATAAATCCATTATGAATGATGATAAGTATATGTTTATGTGATGAAAGAAAAGAAAAAGAAAGAAAAAAAAATTGGACGAGTTCTAATTAAGAACCCGACGCGTGATCAGGGCAACAATCCTGAGTCACATTTACCAATCGACAAAATCCCAGAGTAAGGACTATGTGGACGCCGGTTCAGGGCGCCACAAGGTGGACCTCATGCTTTTGTGCACATACTTCTTTCATAAACATGACTTGACATGCTAGCATGATTTTTCATTCATAAATCATGAATTCATCATTTATCATAAGTACTTGAAAAGCAGTAAGAAATTCATTTATTTCAATAGAAATAACATTTCAATACTCATTTAGAAAAGGAATGGTCATCCTTAAAAAACTTATAAAGAATTGAAATCATTCATTTGCTAACTTATATAAACAGTTAGAACATCATTGATAAATATTTTATCACATTTGATAAAACAAAGCATTTTAGAAAACTGCTTGCTTACCTTTCTTGCTTAGCTTTCCGCCTCATTAACTTCTTTGCCTTTGCCTATACATACACATAGCATTGCATTCATATCAAGCCATTTTCTTGCATACACTTAGTTTTCCAATCCCATAATCCATATCATATATAATCAACTTGGATTTTCAAGTCGATCATACATGCATGACAAACACTTATGCATTATATCATTCATTCCATATTGTGTTTTAATCCCATATTTAAGGTAAACACATAGCATACATTCATATCTCAACATAGAGGGATTTATATCTCCCATTAACCATTTTGCATGCATTTTCCATTTTTTCTACGTCAATGCTTATTCTAAGCATATAAGTGACGTTTCAAGCTTCATAAATAAATCTCAAATATTGAGATAATTAATCCTCATTTAAACAAAAATATCCTTATGCATCTTATGACATATGCATATTTTTTATTTTAGCAAGTTCACATAAGCTACATATAATCCATTCATATATTGCTCTACATACGTTCATCATACAACACATAAATTATGTGTTTCTTAAATTTTCTTAACACAGAAACTTACACCCATTTTCATCATCATTAAACCCCTTAATTAGCATATATTTTAGGGTTTAATTTTGAATTTTTAATCCAATTATCACTGATTTCCAAAATAGCCATGTTAAGACCCATTTTTCATCATTTCAACGCCTCTTTCATAACTTAAATCATAACAGATTTTTAAGTCATAATTTCCAGAAACTAAACATGCTTTTATTAACCCAAATTTAAGGTATTATCACATATTTAAAATCCATAATTCATTGGCTTCCATAACAGCAACATATTCATACATATAGGGTATCTATTTAACCCATTTTGACGTGTCCAAAGATATGTCCTTAAAATCAGATTTAGGATAAATATTTTCAAACCATTTTGGACAATCAAAGTACCTTAAACATAGGGTATTTTACTCTCCATAACATTCATAAATCATTTCATTACAAACAGCAACAAAAATCATATGAAAATCATCCGTTTCGGCCCTCGTTTGGACGTCCCATATACATACCCTAAAAAATCATATTTAGGGAAAACTCATCCAGCCCACTTAGGCCATCCAAAGGGTCCTTAATTTAGGGTACTTTACCCTAAAAATCATCCATAAACAATTTAAGCAATCCCTTGTATCATTTTTAACCCAACAATAGAAAATCAGGTCATTTCTTGAAACTAAGGGTTTCATATTTGCTAAAATAATCAACCAATGCTTAAATCATCATATGTAATTTAAAAGAACATGAATTAAATCCAAATCAACATGCTTAATCATACAGAAACTTAGTTTAGGGTTTTGAGATTTTTCAAGTTAGCTTTCGTCTCAAAATTCAACTTAAACTTCCATTTTCAGTCTCTTGAACTCTTGATCTCATTTAAATCTTTCAAAAATCATTCAATCCCCATATTAAGGCATCATAAATCAGCCTTTAAGAGTTCTTTATGAACCATATTCATGGCTCATGAATTGAGAGAGAAAAACTTAATTTAGGTGATTCAAAACTTAAATTTCACTTACTTGAATCTGTTGGAAACAATAGCTAAATCAAATTGACCAAAGCATAAGTTTTGATGATTAACAAATACAAATTTGAGTATGATATGATTACTAATAAATTTAATGAATGTTTTTAAGGAATGAAAAATCAGCACAAGTCGATCCCTAAGTCGACTCCAACTTCGACTTAGGCGAAGTCGATCTCGAAGTCAACTCCACAAGCGACTTCAACAGGTACTCTTTGGACAGCGTTGATTTTGGGGAACAAAACAACCGAAGTCACAGATGAAGTCCACTCCAGTATCGACTTGAAGCAGCATTTTTTCTCCAGCGTTGATTTTGGGGGACAAAACAACCGAAGTCGCAGATGAAGTCGACTCCACATGCGACTTGGGTAAAGTCGCAGGCAAAGTCGACTCTAGCATCAACTTCAAGATAGATTCTCAAGCTCAAGTTAAAGTACAAGTTCATTTCAAGATGAAGACAACTCAAGTTTTTAAACCTGAGTATATGAAGACTAATACAAGCTTAAAGCGAGAAAGGTACATGAATTCATTCCAAATCAAAGATGATTTCGTCCATACAAGATTCAAGTTCTCCAAGTTCACAAGACTTGAAGCCAATCCAGTACAAATAAAAGCTTCTAGTATTGAAGGACAAGAAAAGGAAAGAAGTTAAGCAAGCAAGAGATAAATCAAACTGACTTGGCATAAGGAAATAACCAAGTCGCACATCAAGTCGACTCCAAGATCGACTTGAGGTCAAGTCGCACCCCAAGTCGACTCCAAGATCGACTTGAGGCCAAGTCTCAAACCAAGTCGACCCGGAAGACAGACTTGGAAGCTGAATAACAGCCGAAGTCGCACACGAAGTTGACTCCAACATGCGACTTGGGCGAAGTCGCAGACGAAGTCGACTCCACCTGCGACTTGGGGATATAACGTTTGAATTTTTGAACGTTGGACATTTATTACGCGCCAACCAACTCTTTAACGTTCAAAATCTTCCCTCCTCTATATATAGACACTCAAGCAAACGTGGATACATACAATATAACAGAGAGCTGAAAAAGAGGAAAGAAGTGCTACTAAGAGTTTTTATCTACTTTCTCTACAATTGAGTGATCTATTCATTTTCAAAGGAAGAACAAGCTTCAAAGTTGCGGTTTGCTTCACCGAAATACGATTTGTTGTTTCTACAGATTCTTCCATGAGCTGAAACCTGCTACACAAATCAATAAAGTGTAGATTTCTTCTATTTACATATTGTTGTTTGTTTTTGGTGCTTGGGTTGAGTTTGGTGGTTCAAACCAAGACATAGCAAGTAGAGTTGTGATTGGAGTGTAACTCATCACCTACTTGTGTTGATTGTAATATGCCCCCTAGAGCTAGAACCTAGAAGAGAGCGGAGGCTCTGGTTGTAATATGCCCCATAGAGCTAGAATCTAGAAGAGAGCGGAGGCTCTGGTTGTATATGCTCCCTAGAGCTAGAATCTAGAAGAGAGCGGAGACTCTAGTTGTATTCGCGGAATACATAGTGGAACCCAAGTCACAAGGGTGTGTGAGCTTGGAAGAGTGGAGTGTCTAGTGCTTTTCATTTTTGCTTTCATTATCTTATTGCTCTCTATCTGTTACATTCAAGGGGATTAAAACTTTAAAGGGGTTAAGTTTTAAATTTACCAAATAATTTTTAAGAACCCAATTCACCCCTCCCCTCTTGGGTTTTGCCATTAACTCGGGACAACAAGTGGTATCAGAGCAGGTCTTTGAGTTTCACCAAAGAGATCTTTTGATATGACATCCCAATCCACTTCCATTCCCGCATTTGCTGAAGGTCAATCCTTTACTAGGCCACCATTGTTTGATGGGAACAATTTTGGATATTGGAAGCTACGTATGAAGCAACTTATCATGGCTACAGATATGGACTCTTGGATTGCAATCCAAGACGGTGTGACATTGCCTATTGATGAAAGAGCTTCCAAATGGACCGATGAGGAAGTAAAGACTGTAAAGAGCAACGCCAAGGCTATGAATTCATTATTTTGTGCTCTTACGGCTTCCGAATATGATAGAGTATCCTCTTGTTTAACTGCCAAAGAGATATGGGATACACTAACATCTATCTATGAAGGAACTTCTCAAGTCCAAGGGACAAGGAGAAATATTTTGATTGGAGAATTGGAAAACTTTAAGATGTTAGAAACTGAAAATATTTCTGAAATGTTTGCTAGAATTTCCAAGATTACTAACGCCTTGAAAGGACTAGGAAAAGAAATTTCTGAATCTGAGCAGGTCATGAAGATTCTGAGGGCACTACCCGAATCATGGACTCCAAAAATCACGGCAATAGAAGAAGCCAAGGATCTAAACACGTTGAAATTGGAAGATCTTATTAGCTCCCTGATATCACATGAGCTGATCAAGAAAAGAAATGAAGATCACCACAAAGGCAAAAGAGTCATTGCCTTGAGAGCCGCACAAGACTTGGACGACACCACCTCATCTTCTCAAAATGACGATGAAATTGCCTTACTTACAAAACGATTCAGAAAGTTTGTAAGGAAAGGTAGAAATTTTAGAAACTTTAAAGCAAGAAATTTCAAAGAGAAAAAGAAAGAAACAACAAAATATTACCGATGGGCGGTTCGGGGCACATGCAAGCCCAATGCCCAACGCCCGAAGAAAATAAAGCAAAGGAGCAAAGAAAAGATCGAGGCGATAACAGAAAATTTCAAAGAAACAAAGGAAGAGGCATGTATGTGAATGAAGATGAATCTACAACAAGTAGCTCTTCAAGTGAAGAATGTGAAGCAGATTGCGCAAGAATTTGTTGCATAGCGAATTCCGACATATGCTTTGCAGCCACGGAAATCTTGGAGGATCAAGCTACTTCAACGAACTGCACAAGTAGTCAAGAGGTAACCTCCAAACAAAAATCTTTTTCAATTTTTTCTACAAATGAATGTCTCAAATGTGCTGAATTAGAAGAACTTCAACAAGTCTATGATTCATTATATGAAGAAATAAAGAAATTAGGAAACAAGTTTACAATAAAGAAAAGACAATGTTATGCAGTAATAATTGTGAATGGTAAACTTACTGAAAAATTATATAAATTGAAAAATGAAAAGAATACCTCGGAAGTTGAGTTAGAGAAACTCAAAAACGAAAATGAATCATTAAATGAATCACTTGCCAAGTTTTCTAATCCAGGAGAAAATGTGAAAATGTTCTTGAAAATGACAACCTAAACTTGCAAGAAAGGACTTGGGTATAATACATTTGAACAAAAGAAATCTAATGCTCCAAGAAACAACGCCAAACCTAATCCTAAGATAAATCAAGTAGTTTGGACCAAAAGACCAACCGAGGAACAAATTACCAAGTGGCTCCCTATTTCTAGACTTCCAGGAGCTTGTAATTTTTGCAACAAGTTAGGGCACAAGGTCTATCAATGTAAATTAAGAAAGTTGCAAAATCTTGGTGCTAAATTGGTTTGGATGCCGAAAAGCATTGGATTTATGGCTTCAAAGGTAGACCAGCATAGACTCCAAAGGATAACTAACCCAAACGGACCCACAAAATGGGTATCAAAAGGATGAGCTCCACTCGACTTAATTTTTGCAGTTTTGTCTTAAAGCTAAGGCCAATAACGTATGGTTTATGGATAGTGGCTGCTCAAGACATATGACAGGAGAAAAAGGACTATTTCACAAGATCAACCCATGCAATGAAGGAACAGTAGCTTTCGGAAATAATGAAAAAGGTAAAATAAAAGGTAAAGGAAATGTTTATGGTATTTCAAATGCATGTATTGAAAATGTTCTATTTGTTGAAGGACTCAAACACAACCTAATGAGTATTAGTCAATTATGTGATAAAGGATATAAAGTTGTATTTGAATCCTCTATATGTAATGTTATTGATGATGACGAACACATAATATTTAGTGGCAAAAGACATGAAAATGTATATTTGGTTTGCCTTGATGACCTAGAAGAAAAATTTCTAATAGCTATAGAAAATGATCCATGGAAATGACATACAAGGCTTGGACATATAAATATGTCAAATATTAAAACATTCTAGAAAAAGAATTTGGTACAAGGCTTACCAAAGCTCAAATATGACAAAGATAAAATTTGTAAAGCCTGTCAACTATCTAAACAACCAAAAATGCCATTTTCGACCAAACAGAAAATTTCAACAACTAGACCACTTGAGTTGCTACATATGAATCTTTATGGGCCATCAGACATTTTAACTCTTGGTGAGAAAAAGTATGTGTATGTAATTGTTGATGATTTTTCTAGATTTACTTGGATTATTGTGAAACCCTAACCCAAGTAAGCCATATGTATGTATTGAACATGTATTTGATGATTATTTATGAATTATGGAATTATGAAGGTATTTTATGATTTTTGCTAATTATGGCAATTAGGGTTATGGGTTAGCATTAATGATGTGATTAAGCATTTTGAGCCTAAATGAGATAATGGGTTTAGAATGAATTATTTGTGATTTAAGTGTGTAATTATATCATGAAAAATAATTTTTCATGATTTAAAATGAATTATGGAAATAAAGATGGAAATTGTCAAGTGTGAAGGAAAATATTGGAAAATTCATAACTCAACGCCTAAAAAGCGGATTCAAGTGAAATTTGAAATGAAGATTGTTAATATTAGGCTTGATATTATGGAATGAAAATATCATGAAAATTCTTGATGAAATGAGAATTATGAATTTTTAAGCATATGTTCATTTCAACCGTTAACTTCAAACGGCTATAACGGGAGCTAGGAAACTCGGATTGAGTTGAAATTTGAAACGGTTGAATGAAATGGTGAGATATTTATTTTGAATGGATTGGATTATGCATGACATGTTGGTAAAATACCTGAATTGAAAAAGGTGAGCATGGTTGACTAATGCACCTCAAAAGTACTCTACATTTAATGCTAGAGTACAGAGCATGAGTGCATAAATTTAATGACATTTGAGGTGTCAAGTGCAGGCCATTTCTAAGGTATTTTATGCATTAATATAAAATGCAAATATCTAAATAAAATCCCAGCAATGAATGTTCATAATTAATGAAGCTATGAGTGCTCAAAAAGAGGATAGGAGATATGGACGTCCAAGTGATGACATTATTGGATTTTTGAGTAATTTTTATTTTATAAATGATGTGTTTATATGGCTAACATGTTGGGATTTATAAATAAGCATTTAATTATGTGAAAAAAATCCAAGGAAATTCGTGATTTGCAGCTGCCCATGAAAGGTGGAAAAATGGACAGCTTGTGTATGCAAATGACGTCCCATGTTTGATGCTGCTGCAATAATTTTTATTAATTTTTAAACACCAAATTAATACATGAATTAAGGGGTAATTAGGTGTATAAATTACCCACATATTGGAATTTTAAAAATGAAGAAAAATGGCTGAAAAATGGGCAGCAGCTGGACGTTATGGTGGAAGCAGATTGACGGTCAAGATGAGGGCAGATTTTGGATTTTTAGAAAATGGTAAAAACCCATTTTACTTGGCTGTAATTGTGCCAACACATAAGGTAGATAAGGGTGCATTTAAGTGTGTGGAATTGCAGCACAAGTGGGGCCCACAAAGCTGGAAAATCCAGCTACACAAGGGTGATCGTGCATGTGGGGAGAGAGAGAGAAAGTGTGAATGCACAAGGGGTTTTTCTTGCTTAGCAAGAAAGCAAATTTTCTAACCCCCAACCCCTTGAACGTGCCAAGCAGAGGAAAACCAAGGGAATTCAAGGGAAAAAGAGGAAGAAAGAAAGAGGAGAAGTGGAGGAAAGCAAGCTTTTCAATTTTGGATTGAATCCACTCAAGTTCAAGTAAGTATATGATATTGAAAATTAAATTATGGTCGGAACAGTAAATGGATGATTTTTATCATGAAAATTTTTTAGAACAATTATCATGCTATTATTAAGGAACGACAAAATTTTCATCTTAAAAGGATATGTATGTTGGAAATTAAAAATCCGTGAATATTAGCCCAAACAGGGTAAAACTTGTTACAGGATCATCTGTAGAAAAGGATTTTTAATAAATTTTATACAAGGGTTTTCGGGCTGAAAAGTTTACAGGATATACATGAAATATTTGGGATTACAGGAAAAAATTAAAAATGAGGTTTTTATGGGTGTAAATAGACCCCATAAATAACGTCATTCAGGCTGACTGAAAATGGAGTTTACTGTTCAGCAAGGTAAAAATGCCCAAATAAATATGTAATGTCAATATTTTGTGCTGAAACTTTTATGAAAGTTAATTAATGAAGTTATTAAGGTATGGTATAAATTTAAGATCAAAAATACTTTATTTGATATTAATTCAAGATTTTAATATTTCAGCACGCCTGATTTCAGCATATGTGGTTAGTTTGAGGATGAAATCAAAAAGAAATATGAAACGTGTGTAGAAATGATCCAGATTGATTTATGTGTTAAATAATTAAATATGGATCAAGAAAAGTGAGATTATATGCTGAAATTTCGGATTTATATAATGACCTAAGGTTATGTGTCAAAGGACACGTTAAACGGGTTAAAAGTGGGTTCCAAACTAACTGTTTTGGAAACCTATGGAAAATGGATTTAAAACTCATAAAAATACCTTAAGTAAAGTGGTATTAAAGGGTTAATTAACCCTCTGAAAAATGGGTTAAATTTCTGAGTTAAGAAATTTTAAGAAATGCATCATGTTTAAGTGCTAAATGAGCTTATGTGAAGGGATAATGATAAACGGGTGATGAATGATTTATGAAAAATGATTTTATGCAAAAATGCATGAAAATGAGATGAAATCCATGTTTATGGATCTGTTTGGAATGACATGTTATTAATCCAAAAGTTTGGATTTGAATTATGAAGTTTAGGCAATGCTATGTACGTAGAAGAAACACCCGTATGTGTATTTTTGGAAAAAAATGGGAAAAATTGCAAAGTAAGCTTAATAAAGCTATGAATGATGCATATGGAATGAATTTTTATGATATTGGAATAAATACCCTAATTTTAGGGTTATGTGCATGTTATATGTATAGGCTATGATGTGTGATAGCCAAATGTGTGAAAACGGTGCTAATATATGCAAATTAAGTCATATATGTGTATGATGAATTATGAAGGATATATGCTAATGAAAATGGGTTGGAAAACTAAATGGAATGCAATGACAAGAAATGTATGAAAAACCATATTATGTTCATGTAGGCAAGGAAAAGAATGGAAGGAAAATGGATTATGGCGATCTCAGGTAAGCAAGCAAACTTTCTAAAATGCATTTTCTTTCTATGTGATTGATATGATTGAAATGTCTATGTTTATGCTTATGTTTTTACGAATGGGCAAGCACAAGTTTTGAATATGACGGCTTTAATGCAAAGCCATAAGCTTTGAAAAATGATGACTTTAATGAAAAGTCTCAAGGTTTGCTTCATGGGAAGCAAGCGACACTTTTTAAGATAAATAATTTATCCTAAGTGTTGCCAAGGATGGGAATGCTTCATGTTAATGGAATTGAGAAATTTTGCTTATGAGTAAGCAAGTTCTCCATGTTAATATTGTTTTAAGGATTTCATGTTTGATATCGATGGTTTTAAGAATTTGCTTTTGAGGAAGCAAGTTCTATATGATATGGTTCAACAGCGTTTTATAAGAAAATGGGAATTTTACCCTTTTTCACAAAATATGTTTGGTAAATGAGTTTTGAGTTATTTCTGCAATAACTCTTGATAAACAATGATGAAAAAGATTTATTTTACTAGGTCAAGATAATTCAATATTAAATTACGTTTTGGACATAGTCCACATGTTTTGAAATGATATTTGAACAGTTTTGGTTTCCTTTGGATAAGGAAATCTATCTTGAAAATGTTGGAAAAATGTTTCTACGGATGTGTTGAAAGGGATTTATGGATGACCAACCTCCTATGGTTGATTTCATAAAATGGTTTAATTTCAGGTTGCTTGATGGCATGCAAAAGACTATGCAATTTTCCTCTATGTGAAAATGATTGATATGTGGACAATTATTAAAAAATTTTTAGGTGAAGGACAAGGGGATAGCATAATTGCATAACTTTTGTAAACAAAAGATCCTGAAATAGAAACCAAGAAAATATTAGAGGAAAATATGATTTATTTATGAAAATTCAAAGGATTTGAAATTCTTTTATTAAAAGGATTTTAAGATGTATTATTTCTCAAACATTTCAAATGTTTATCAAAATATTTTACTCAAAACTTTTCTAAAGGAATTTAAGGAAGGTCATCCTAAAACTGGATTTCAAATAACAACTTGTTAAAGTGGGTGCGCTCGCTTACAAGTTGACACGGACTGCGGTCTGTGATGTGTTTTTGAAAATAATTGTTAAATATAGACTTCGGTCTATGATTTTTGTGCATATGGATGCAGGTTGCGGTCTGTGATCCCGGTTTAAAAGAACATGGGCTGCGGTATGTGGTTCTTCAAACCAAAACGGACTGCGGTTCGTCAGGATAACGTATGGTGCACCGGTACAAGGAATAGGCTGGTTGTAGAGCACGGTTGGGATGACCGGGGCCCACTCTACATAAGGCCAAGTCGCTAAGGGATGGCAGGAGTGCCAGCGGCGCCCTCCCTGAGATGGGAGCAGGATAAGTGAACAGCCGCCTGACTAGCGTGCTGTTAAGGATTCTCTTCCAAAAGGTAGCATGATCACTTGCTAAGTGTCGCTACTGGATGGAGAGAAATGCATTTGCTTATGTTTTATTTCTGAAAAGCCCAAAGATTGGGTTATGAAAATATGATTTTATGAAAGTATCCTAAAGGGATTTTTATGAAATGGTTACCCTAAAAGAAAGGGGGTTTTACACAAAAGTGTAAATAACAAGAATTAAAGGAAATGTGTTTATGCAAATGCATTCATGAAAATGGTTTTCCTTGTTTTCTATAAACAAGCCCCAAGACGGGGAATTATGAAAAGGATTTATGTTCATTTGTAAGAGAGCCTAAATAAAGAATGTTTTTGGACATGAGAATGTCCTGTGCCAAGAAAGGCTTATGTGATTGATGTTTAAGGACATATGAATGTCCATTGCCAATAAGGTTATGTAAATGATTTTTTGAGACATAAAATGTCTCTTGATTTTATGATGGCTTATGTGAATGATGTTTTGAGACATGAAATGTCTCTTGGCTAAAGGATTTTATGAGGGCTTATGTTAATGATGTTTTGAGACATAAAATGTCTCTTGGCTAAGGAATTTTATGATGGTTTATGTTAAAGATGTTTTGAGACATGAGATGTCTCCGTTGCCTAAGTATTTATGTGGTTTTGGACGTAAAATGTCCACTGGCAACCGATTGATTTCATGTAATGGCTTTGAACATTAAAAATGTTCATATAAGATTAATAGAAACTCATCATTAAAGGTAAAATGTATATGTTTTGCCTAAACAAGCCCAGGCGCGGTTTGTAAATGATTTTAAGAATGAATGCTTTATGAAAGCATTCAAGGACTTGAAATTGTCCTTATAATAAAGGATTTCATGATGGTATTTTAGGACATATGCATGTCCTCAGGAACAAGGTATTCCCAATGTTTATGAAAAAGGTTTTCAAGAAGCCTTGCCCTAAAATGCTTGCTTACTGAGTTGTCACTCACGTTTTGTTTTCCAAACCCTTAGACAGGTACCGAGGAAACTCCGAAGGTTGCGAACCTAAGACATGGAGGAAGGTACATGATGATAGCCTTGAAGGCTATGAGGAATGGAAAAGCATAAATATGCTAAGGTAAGCTAATGTGTATGTGAACTTAATGAGAATATTAAGTTCTATATATGATTCAATTGTTGAATGTATGGATGTATGGATATGAAATATGATACTTAGGACAAGGAATCTTTCACTGCAAAAAGGCAGGTAAAGATGCTATGTGTTTTTGTATATCCGAACTTAGTTAGAGTTCTAAGTTCCATGTGAATTAATGACTGAATGTATGAAAGTATGATTTACACAATGATTCAGTGTATAACGACAGGCATATAAAGGTGCTATGAATGAAATGATGATTTTTATTACAAGTGAAATGTCGCAATGTATGATGATTGTCATGTCAAGATTATGAATGATGACAGATGAATAATCGAAAAAAATTCTGGACATATTCCAATTAAAAACCCGCCGCGTGATCAGGGCAACAATCCTGATTCACATTTACCAATCGATAGATCTTGAGGTAAGGAAGTGACGTCTCGGTTCGGGGCGCCACAATTATACTCTTAGCTAACAAAGATGAAGCATTTTCGATGTTTGTTTCGTTTTCAAATTTGGTGCAAAATGAAAAACAAAGTTCAATCATTTCCATTAGAAGTGGCCATGGTGGTGAATTTGAAAATAGTCGATTCATAGAATTTTGCAATGAAAAAGGAATTCACCATACATTTTCTGCACCAAGAACTCCTCAACAAAATGGAGTTGTTGAAAGGAAAAACCGGACAATACAAGAAATGGCTAAAACCATGTTAAATGAGAGTAAATTGTCCAAGAGATTTTGGGGGTGAAGCTGTAAGTACAGCTTGTCATGTATTAAACTGAGTTACCATTAGAGCAATATTGAAAAAGACCCCATATGAACTTTGGAAAGGCAGAAAACCAAACATATCATATTTCCATACTTTTGGATGTACCTGTTATGTGTTAAATAATGGAAAAACAAAATTGGGAAAATTAGATGCCAAAAGTGATTAAGCTATTTTCTTGGGTTATTCATCAAATAGCAAAGCATATAGGATTTTCAACAAAAGAAATCAAATAATAGAAGAATCAATACATGTTGTTTTTTATGAATTTAACCAAACTCCGAGAAAGGAGGATGAACTAAGTGACGCAGATGATACAAAAGAAAAACAACAAGAACAATAAAAGGAAACCGAGCTCAAGCCAGAAAACTCCATGGAGGAAGAGGTAAGTGAAGGTAATGATCCTACAAACCTCCAATTGATTTAAAATTCAAAAATGCCCATCCAATTGAGCAAGTCATTGGAAATATTTATGAAGGAGTAAAAACTAGGAGATCAAAACAAAATATTTGTGGACAATATGCATTTATGTCAAAAATTGAACCAACCACCATTGAACAAGCTCTTAATGATGAAAACTGGGTTATTGCAATGCAAGAAGAGCTAAATCAATTTGAAAGAAACAATGTATGGCATTTATTTCCTAGACCAAATGATTATACCATTATTGGTACCAAATGGGTATTTAGGAACAAATTGGACGAAAGCGGACTTGTAATTAGAAACAAAGCTAGACTAGTAGCCAAAGGGTATTCCCAGGAAGAAGGGATTGATTTTGAAGAATCATATGCACCTGTGGCTAGATTAGAAGCCATACGCATCTTACTAGCATTTGCTTCTCACATGAATTTCAAATTATTTCAAATGGATGTGAAAAGAGCATTTTTGAATGGATACTTGAATGAAGAAGTATATGTTGAATAACCCCCTGGATTTGAAGAGAAGGATCAATCAAAATATGTTTATAAGCTGACCAAAGCATTATATGGACTAAAACAAGCCCCAAGAGCTTGGTATGAAAGGTTAAATAGATTCTTGATTGATCATGAATTTCCAAGAGGAAAAGTTGATACTACTTTATTCATCAAGTATAAAAGTAAAAATATTTTAATTGTGCAAATCTGTAGATGATATAATATTTGGTGCTACTGATGAAACTCTGTGCCAAGAATTTTCTAAGATCATGCAGAGCGAATTTGAAATGAGCATGATGGGAGAACTAAATTTCTTCCTTGGACTGCAAATCAAGCAACAAACCGAAGGAATATTCATAAATCAGTCCAAGTACGTTAAAGAAATGCTAAAGAAATTTGGAATGCAAACTACTAAAGGAATAAATACTCCAATGAGTTCAACAATCAAGATTGACACTGACGAAAACGGTAAATGTATCAATCAAAAGCTTTATAGAAGCATGATAGGATCATTGTTGTATTTAACTGCTTCTAGACCAGAAATTCTTTTCAGTGTTTGTATGTGTTCTAGATTCCAAGCATGCCCTAAAGAATCACATTTATTGGCTGTAAAAAGAATTTTTAAATATTTGATAAATACCACTACTCTTGGACTATGGTATCCAAAGGGGTCAACATTTGACTTAACCGGCTACTCGGATGCAGATTTTGCCGGCTACAAAGTAGATAGAAAGAGTACTAGTAGACCCTGTCAATTTCTTAGAAATATGTTGGTTTCATGGTATTCAAGGAAACAAACTAGTGTTGCTCTATCTATGGCAGAAGCCGAATATATAGCCGCCGGAAGCTGTTGTGCCAAACTACTTTGGATGAAATAACAATTGAAAGACTATGACATTGATTATTATAATATTCCTATCAGATGTGATAACACAAGTGCCATATGTTTGACAAAAAATCTTGTATTGCATTCAAGAACCAAGCATATAGATGTAAGACATCATTTTATTCGAGAAGATGTTGAAAATCATGATGTTTGTTTAGAATATGTGAAAACTGAGGATCAAATTGCTGATATATTTACCAAGCCCTTAGCAAAGGAATCATTTTACAAAATTAGAAATGAAATGGGGATGATTGAATTAAATTAGGAAAAATTATACATGAAAATCAAGTCCAAAAAGGGTCAAAATCAATAAGTCAAGTCGACTCCGTGGGAGCCAAGTCGACTCCAGTAAAGTCGACTTGGGAAAGTGAAGTCGACTCCGCTGGGTCGAAGTCGACTCCGAGGGGTCGAAGTCGACTTCGCCTAGGGCAAAGTCGACTCCGCGCGCGACCGTCCATCTTCTTCTTCTTCTTCTCTTCCTTCCTCCCTTCATTTTTCCCGCGCTCAGCCTCCGCGTCCAAGTCTTTCTCTCTGGTTCTCTCTTCCTTTCTTCCCTTTATTTTTCCCGCGCATAAGCTCCCTCTCTATTTCCATCTCTCTCCCTCTCTCTGTTCTCCGCGTTCTCTTTATTCACTCTCTCACTCTCCCACTCAATCTCTCTGTCTCTGCATTTTTTTTTGATATCTCTTTGTCTCTTTGTCTCTCTCTCAGTCTAGCTCACTCTCCCTCTCTTTCTCTCTATAACCCAACTCAATGCCTCCAAAATCCAGACTTCCCAAGCTAGCAGTTTCTAAACCTTCCTTAAAGCTTGTACCTAGACCTTCGGGATCAGCCACAAAGGAAGAAATTCCCATGAGGCAAAGAACTCCTGCAAAAAGGGCCAGAGAAGAACCTTCAACTTCAACAAGTCGAAGGGTCAGATTTCAGACTGCCACCCCATCCTCAGCTCCAGCTCAGAGGTCAGAAAGTCAACCTCAAAGCTCAGATACTGGAGAAAGAAGAACTCCAGCCACAAAAGGGCAAGTTCTGAAAATGCCCACAACCTACTTCAAAACCGAGCTTCAGCACAGTAGATTCTATAAGCACTTTTATGAACGGAAGGTATTCATTCCTAAAATTATAGACTTTAAGTTCTTGAGCGATTATGAATTTGGAATTGAAGAATTGTTAGATTTCCAAGGCTGGACTAGTTTGTTGAAAGCAGATGACAGAGTATATCCCGACCTGACTAGGATATTCTACTACTTATGGGATGATAACTCCTTTAACACATATGTAAAAGGAGTAGAAATGTTCTTAGGAACTATGAGAACAGCAAGTCTAGGAAATGCACTGATGAAAATAGGAAGAATCCTACATGTACCATACGAAGAAGGGCAGCTTCCTGAGGATTTAACCTTGGATCAGATGTATAATCAACTAACAAAGAGTAACAAATATCACCCGGGCATTAAGTTTTTACATTATATGGATTTATCTCCCAGACTTAGGGTGCTTAGGTTACTTATTGCACATTGCATATACCCTAAAGGTGGAGGCAGAAATCAGCTAAATCCACAAGAAGCTGGGATTTTGTGGAAAGTAGCCAATAAAGTCAAGGTCAGCCTACCAAGACTATTTCTAAAAGCCTTGGTATCATGAAAGGATAACCCTCGAGGAGTTTTACCTTACGGGACATGGATCACGAGGATCCTAGAACACTATGGAGTGGACATTGACAGCGAACCTTTCGAAGTCCCAAAAACCACAAATGTCATCAATAAGGCATTGCTCCAAAGGATGAAAATCAATTTAGAGCAGTTCAGAGCAGAATGGATTCGGGAAAGGATGGGAGAGCCAGCTCAAGAAGAGGCAGGACATGCACAAGCTGAGAGGGAGCAGCCCCCGCTATCTCCAGAAGCCCAACCAGCTCCGCCACAGGCTGAGGGGCAAGCCTCACCTGTATCTCACGGCTCTTACTCACGGCATGGCTCGCAAATTCCCGATCTTGCACCACATCCTCCGTCATGGGAAACTTCAGTGCATGCCATTCGAGTCCATCTCGAGCAGCTCGAAGATCGCCTTACTAGCCATATAGTCGGGGTTCAAAATGACATCCACGACATGCATTCACGTCAGGATCGTATCGATCGCGAGCTTCGTACCATCCACTACCATTTGGCATTCGGGCATCATCGCAACCGGCCCATACCCGAACTCGATCCGTTTGATTCCGGATCAGTTCAACGAGATCCTACCCCTGCACCCGTTTCATCCTTCTACTCATCTGCCCATGTCCGACTGTCAAACCTACTCAACATTCATATCCCATTTCCAAATTTCAATTCACCAAATCTTTGGAAATTGAATTTCATTTTGAATGATTAACAAAAAGGGGGAGATAGGATAGCTTTGGCTGAGTTTTAGGACATAGATTTTAATGTTTTGTTTGGGTTGGGTAGCTTGTATATAGGTTTCTTTTTACTTTGTACTGTAATGAATTATGATAATGTGAAAAAATTGACTTATGCTCTGATATCTGTTTACACTATTTCATGCTCTGTTTTGGAAGTTATTTCATGCCCTGTTTTATGTTTGAACAAAGTATAAAGAATATGATTTTTTTAAAAAGGTACAACTCAAATTAGTTTTGTCAATCATCAAAAAGTGGGAGATTGTTGGAAACAATAGCTAAATCAAATTGACCAAAGCATAAGTTTTTATGATTAACAAATACAAATTTGAGTATGATATGATTACTAAAAAATTTAATGAATGTTTTTAAGGAATGAAAAATCAGCCCAAGTCGATCCCAAAGTCGACTCCAACTTCGACTTAGGCGAAGTCGATCTCGAAGTCGACTCCACAAGCGACTTCAACAGGTACTTTTTGGACAGCGTTGATTTTGGGGAACAAAACAACTGAAGTCGCAGATGAAGTCGACTCCACTTGCGACTTGAGGCCAAGTCGCAGATGAAGTCGACTCCAGTATCGACTTGAAGCAGCATTTTTTCTCCAGCGTTGATTTTGGGGGACAAAACAACCGAAGTCGCAGATGAAGTCGACTCCACATGCGACTTGGGTAAAGTCGCAGGCAAAGTCGACTTTAGCATCAACTTCAAGACAGATTCTCAAGCTCAAGTTAAAGTACAAGTTCATTTCAAGATGAAGACAACTCAAGTTTTTCAAACCTGAGTATATGAAGACTAATACAAGCTTAAAGCAAACAAGGTACATGAATTCATTCCAAATCAAAGATGATTTCGTCCATATAAGATTCAAGTTCTCCAAGTTCACAAGACTTGAAGTCAATCAAGTACAAATAAAAGCTTCTAGTATTGAAGGACAAGAAAAGGAAAGAAGTTAAGCAAGCAAGAGATAAATCAAACTGACTTGGCACAAGGAAATAACCAAGTCGCACATCAAGTCGACTCCAAGATCGACTTGAGGTCAAGTCGCACCCCAAGTCGACTCCAAGATCGACTTGAGGCCAAGTCTCAAACCAAGTCGACCCGGAAGACAGACTTGGAAGCTGAAGAACAGCCGAAGTCGCACACGATGTCGACTCCAGCATGCGACTTGGGCGAAGTCGCAGACGAAGTCGACTCCACCTGCGACTTGGGGATATAACGTTCCAATTTTTGAACGTTGGACATTTATTACGCGCCAACCAACTCTATAACGTTCAAAATCTTCCCTCCTCTATATATAGACACTCAAGCAAACGTGGATACATACAATATAACAGAGAGCTGAAAAAGAGGAAAGAAGTGCTACTAAGAGTTTTTATCTACTTTCTCTACAATTGAGTGATCTATTCATTTTCAAAGGAAGAACAAGCTTCAAAGTTGCGGTTTGCTTCACCGAAATACGATTTGTTGTTTCTACAGATTCTTCCATGAGCTGAAACCTGCTACACAAATCAATAAAGTGTAGATTTCTTCTATTTACATATTGTTGTTTGTTTTTGGTGCTTGGGTTGAGTTTGGTGGTTCAAACCAAGACATAGCAAGTAGAGTTGTGATTGGAGTGTAACTCATCACCTACTTGTGTTGATTGTAATATGCCCCCTGGAGCTAGAACCTAGAAGAGAGCGGAGGCTCTGGTTGTAATATGCCCCATAGAGCTAGAATCTAGAAGAGAGCGGAGGCTCTGGTTGTATATGCTCCCTAGAGCTAGAATCTAGAAGAGAGCGGAGACTCTAGTTGTATATGCCCCCTAGATCTAGAATCTAGAAGAGAGCAGAGACTCTAGTTGTATTCGTGGAATACATAGTGGAACCCAAGTCACAAGGGTGTGTGAGCTTGGAAGAGTGGAGTAGGGAAAGGTTGCCCGAACCACTATAAATCTTGTCTATTGCTTTTCATTTTCGCTTTCATTATCTTATTGCTCTCTATCTGTTACATTCAAGGAGATTAAAACTTTAAAGGGGTTAAGTTTTAAATTTACCAAAGAATTTTTAAGAACCCAATTCACCCCTCCCCTCTTGGGTTTTGCCATTAACTCGGGACCAACAGAATGAACTCTAACTTGAATCCAACTTGAGTTGCTTGGTTCCTCTTCTTTTTCTCCTCCTTTTTCTTCCTCTTTTTCTTCTCCTCTTCCCCTTTCCCCTTGCTGGTTTGGATGTGCCCTTGGTTGCTCAAGACTTAGCAAAAATTTGGAAAATTTCCTCCCCCTTTCTCTTCATATGCAAGTTCCAAGCCATATCTCCTTTTTATGATTTTTAACCAGCTAGTGGGACCCATTTGCCACATTTCATGAGGGTAATTAATTTCTACCTTATCCCTTGATAAAATGACATTTTTATAACCAAGTAAAATTTGCATTTTCTATTTTACAAAAATACATGAAATCAATGCATTTAAGCATCATGTTGTTGTCCATTGGTAGACGTCCCCTTTTTAGCTAGCTTTTGACATTGTCATGTCAACGTTTTCACTTATTTAAGTGTTCATTTACTTCCCCTAGGTATTAGGCAGCTTAGACATATTTTTTAGGATTTTAAAAAATCATATTTCATACCCATAATGCCCTTGGACATCCCTTGCTCTTGCCACATAATCTATGCTCCATTTGAGCTAGATATTAGGCAATTAACCATGGAATTTAATCCTTGACTTTTTCATGGATTTGACCATTAAACAATGCTTTAAAATCCAGCTCAATCCATTCAAATTTTGACACCCTGCATAGCATTTAAACATGTCATTTTCTCAAATGCTTTTTATTAAATGCTATGGTAGTCTAGGGTATACAAAGTCAATGCTAGGTACCTTTTTCTAATTAACCACTTTTCCATGGTAATTTTCTTAATCAAATCCACTCATTTCATAGATTTCATAATTTTATTCTATCGTTTCAGATTTCATCTCAAATCGACGTTTCTACATAAAGTTATGAACCTTTGAAAATAACCTTAGAGTGTGAGATTAAAAACAAATAATTATCACCTTAATCTCATCACTTGTGTCTTAATGCAATCCACATAAGGTTGAGCCCAAAATCATGAGCTTTCCTTTAAAATTTCATCTCATTTCACGTTATAGGCATAAAGTTATGAATTTTCTATGATTTTCAACACAATTTCATAATTTCCATTTTAATCTCTATTAATTAAATCATGAAAATTAAAATAAATATTCATGCCATATTAGCACCTGCTAATCCTACTTAATCCTTATTAGTAATCTTGACTTACATTGAGCTTTGGCGATTAATCTTAATCACCATTCTTAATTGCAAACCCTAATTGCAAAATTCATAAATTCATGAAAATCATCCAAAAATCAATCAATTCATACATAGATCATAATTACACCTTAAATGAAATTATATGAGTCTTACTTGGGTCTGGGTATTATAATCCTCCCCCCCTTATAATAGATTTCGTCCCAAAATCATCTACTTTTAAAATAACTGGGGATATTTTCTTTCTACCTCTTCCTTCAGTTCCCAAGTAGCCTCGCTTTCAGAATATCTATTCCATTGAACCTTAACGTACACAATTTCTCTATTCTGAAGCTTTTACACCTTATGATCCAAAATCCTAACAGGCCTTTCCTCATAATGTTGTCCCCGAGTTAATGGCAAAACCCAAGAGGGGAGGGGTGAATTGGGTTCTGAAAAATTCTTTGGTAAATTAAAACTTAACCCCTTATAATTTTCAATCCCCTTGATGAAACGTGATATGAGATAGAATGAGAGGGTGCAAATGGAATATAAAAATGTAAACAATCAAACCAAACAAGAGACAACAATATATAGTGGTTCGGGCAACCTTCCCCACTCCACTCTTCCAAGCACACACCCGTTGTGTCTTGGGTTCCACTATTGTATTTTCAATATAATCTAGAGCACCCGCTCTCTTCTAGATTCTAGCTCTAGGGGGCATATACAATAATCACTTGTTGGTGAGACCAACTCCAACCAACCAAGTCCAATCTATTGGTGAGACAAACTCCAACCAATCAAGCAAAACCCGTTAGTGAGACAAACTCAAACCAACCCCCTGTTTTGCTTCTTCTTGAATTCGGTCTCCAATACCGATCCAAGGCAACAACATAAAACAAATAAATAAAAGAGAGATTACACTTTACAACGTGTATTCGATAAGCACCGGAAGCTCCTTGTCTTGTGAAGATGATAATCTTTGAAGCACACTTGAGAGTTGTAGCACTTGAAGCTTCAATAGTTATTCAAATAACTTCAACACATTTGAATATTAGAAGATGGAAGCTCAACTTGTGTTTTCCTCTTTCTTTTCTCCTTCTCTCTACTCTCCACGTTCATTCTTCAATGGTATATATAGAGGGAAAAAAGTTCTAGCCGTTGGAGTGGAGGTTCACGCGCATCTAGAGCTCCAACGTTCAGATTTTCGACCGTTACGAGTTGAAGTCGCAAGTGGAGTCGACTTCGGATGAGTGGAGTCGACTTCGGATGGGTGAAGTCGACTTGGGGTGCGACTTCATTTTGTAAAAACTCGCTGTCAACACTCTGTCCAAAATTCTGGCTTTGAAGTCGCAGGTGAAGTCGACTTGGGCTGAGTGAAGTCGACTTCGGATTTGTGAGGTCGACTTGGAATGCAACTTCACTTTGCTGTTTTGTCCGAAGTCGCAAGCGAAGTCGACTTGGGCTGGGACTTCACCCAAGTCGCAAATGAAGTCGACTGGCTATGGGACTTCACTTTGCTGGACTTGCAATTCATGATCTTGACATCTTGAAACTTAAATTATTTCTCTTTTTCATTTGCATACATATAACTTTAGATAAAATATCTGAGAACACTTAGACAAAATTATTAGATCCTTTTTAATGATATTTCAATTATTTGTTAATCATCAAAATCAAATTATAAACAAGCATATTTCCAACACATAATTCGAATGATCTTGAATTGGTAGATTCTCTGCTACTAACACATGTGTTGGGTCTGGAACATACTTCCTTAACATAGAAATATGAAAAACATTATGAACTAAAGTTAGGGCTGGAGGTAATGCTATTCTATAAGCTAACTTTTCAATTTTCTCCAACACTTCAAATGGTTCAATAAACTTGGGATTCAACTTGCCTCTCTTCTCAAACCTTATGACTCCTTTGAATGGTGTGACCTTTATAAAAACATGTTCGCCAACTTGGATATTCAAATCCCTTCCTTTGCAGTCTCTGTTACTCTTTTGCCAACTCTGGGTTGTGAGTATACATTGGTGAATAACCTGTACTTTGTCTGCCATTCGCTGAGACAAGTCTGGGGCAAGCTTTTTCTCTCCAACTTCATCCCAGTTTAGTGGTGTTCGACACTGTTATCCATATAATGCTTCAAATGGTGTCCTTTGAATACTATCTTGATAACTATTATTGTATGTGAATTCCACTATCTATACATATTCATCCCCCGATCCTCCGAATTCTAATGTGCACATACGGAGTACATCCTCAATAACCTGATTTACCCACTCCGTTTGTCCATCAGTCTGGGGATGAAATGTCGTGCTAAACTTTAGCAGGGTGCCTAGGGTTTCATGTAAACTCTTCCAGAATCGAGACGTGAACATCGTATCTCGATCAGATACTATGGATTTAGGCACTTCGTGGAGTCGTACAATATCCTTGTAGTACATCTTAGCCAATCTTTCAGCTGTATAGGTCCTCTTTTTGGGTGTAAAATGTGCAACCTTAAATAATCGATCCACTATTACCCATATAGAGTCATTTTTGGCCTGTGTCTTTAGTAATCCTTTAATAAAATCCATTGTAATATCATCCCATTTCCATTCAAGAATTTTTAAAGACTGAAGCTTTCCCGGCATTCGTTGGTGATCTGCCTTCACCCTTTGACAAGTCAAGCACTTTGATATGTATTCAGCAATCTCCCTTTTCATGTTATTCCACCAATATTCTTTCTTGAGATCCTGATACATCTTCGTGCTTCCCAGATGCATAAAAATGGTGAAAAATGAGCTTCTTTGAGAATTTATTCCTTCAAATCTCCTGAATTAGGTATGCGTAATCGACCTTTATATCGATACATACCTTGCTCATCCACAACGAATTCATTCAACCCCTTTTTCTTCATCTTTTCTACATGAGTATGTAGGTTTGTGTCCTCTTACTGCGCAGTCTTGATCTATTCAAATAACGATGATTCTATGTTCATTTGTGATAATCTTGTATGAATTCCAGGGGGCATACGATCAATTCCAATTGCGTTATTTCTCGAAGCAAACCTTCCTCCTTAGTGATAAGGTGCGCTATGTTGGCATTTCTGCTCACTGCATTAGCTACCTCATTTGCCTTACTTGGATGGTATAAAATCTCCAAATCATAATCCTTAAGTAACTCAAGTCATCTCCGTTGTCGCATATTCAACTCCTTCTGAGTAAAAATGTACTTAAGGGTCTTGTGATCCGTATAAATCTCGCATTTAGCACCATACAGGTAGTGTCTCCAAATTTTCAAGGAAAATACCACTACTGCTAGTTCTAGATCATGAGTGGGGTAGCTTACTTCATTGGGCTTCAACTGCATGGATGCATAAGCTATCACCTTTCCTCTCTGCATTAGCATGCATCCCAATCTCTTCCTTGAAGCATCACTATAAACTACAAATCCTTCATTTTCTTCGGGTATGGTTAAGATAGGCGTTTTTACCAGTCATTGCTTCAACTCTTGAAAACTGCGTTCACATTCTTCAGACCATACGTACTTGACTCCTTTATGAGTCAACCTCGCCAGTGGGGCTGATAGTTGTGAAAAACCTTCCACAAATCTCCTGTAGTAGCCTGCCAATCCCAGAAAAACTTCATATTTCTGTAATGGTTGTTGGTCTCAGCCACTTTAAAACTGCCTCAATCTTCTGTCGGTCAACTTGCACAGCCTTTTCTGAGATTATATGCCCAAGAAATGCTACTTGCTTTAACCAGAACTCACATTTCTTAAGCTTGGCACATAGTTTCTCTTTTCTCAACATTTCCAGTACTTTTCTCAAGTGAATTTCATGCTCTTCTTCTAACTTAGAATATATCAGGATATCATCAATAAAAAGGACCACAAATTGGTCCAAATAATCCCGAAATACCCTATTCATCATATCCATAAATATAGCAGGGGCATTAGTGAGTCCTAAAGGCATCACTAAAAATTTATAGTGTCCATACCTTGTTCGAAAAGCTGTCTCGTAAACATCAGTAGGACTTATCCTTAGCTGATGCTACCCTGACTGCAAATCTATCTTGGAAAATATCGTAGCTCCTTTCAACTGATCAAACAGATCATCAATTCTAGGTAATGGATACTTGTTCCTCACCGTAACCCTGTTCAACTCTGTCTAGTCAATACATAATCTAAGACTTTCATCCTTTTTCCTCACAAATAACACCGGAGCTCCCCAGGGTGATACATTGGGTCTGATAAAACCTTTATCCAATAGCTCCTGTATTTGAGTTCTCAACTCATTCATTTCTACTGGTGCCATTTGATATGGGGCCTTAGAAATTAGAATTGTGTCTTGTAGATATCAATCGTTATATCCATTTCCCTTTCTAGAGGTAATGTAGTCAATTCCTTAGGAAAAACATCTGGAAATTCTTTAACTTATGCAATTTGATTAATTTCCACCTCCTTTTCTTTCTTCACATGTACCGATACCAAATAAGCTTGACAATTTTGGCGGATCATTTTAATCGCTTTCATAGAGGATATCAGTATCATTGAATCCTCAGGCTGCCTTAGCCTTCCAATAGCTACATCTTTTTCTGGGGTTGCTTCAAACTGCACTTTCTTATTTTTACAGTCAATCGTTGCTCCCCATTGGCTTAACCAATCCATGCCTAGTATCACATCAAACTCGGTCATGGGTAATAGGATCAGGTTGGCTTCTAGAATCATTGACCCTATCCTGATTGGACATGCCTTGCATACTTGGCTAGAGCTGACTAACCTATAGACAGGAGATTCTACATGAATTACCTTATTGGTTTCCTCTACTGGTAGTGCATGTGTGGTTACATGTTGACAAGAAATGAATGAATGATTAGCACCCGAATCAAATAATGCTATGGCCGAATTTCCTAAAATATAAACCATACCTGTAACCACTTTCTCATCTTGCTCTTGCGACTCAGTCCGGGTCAGAGCATGCACTTGCACAGGATTTGTAGAGGTTCCCTACCTGTTAGCTGCTCATACTAGCCTTGGTTGTGTTGCCTTTCCACGTCCTTGCAATGTTTGTGCTTTGTTTGCAATCTTTACCTCTCCTTTGCCAGATTCCTTGGCTATATGACCCATTTGTCCACATTTAATGCATTTGTTTGAACCTTTCAAACATTCGCCTACATGGCGCCTTCGGCATACCTTGCAAACAGGTGGCATTCTTTTCTTAGAGCTCCTTTTCCTTTTCTTGCAACTCCTTTCCTAGCCTTTTCCTTCCCTGTTTCAACTTTTTTTGTTCCCGAGTTGAACATCTTCGACCCTAACCTTAGTTCTTGAGTTCTCATTGACTCAATTTCTAAGACTCTAGCTCTTTCTACACTTGATGCATAATCTTTTATTAGTAGAGGGGCTAAACTCTCTCTGAGATAGATTCTCAATCTAGGTTCTCAATCCCAGCTGGAATCGCTGTGCCTTATTTCTGGTACATTGGCAATCCATGGTACATACCTCACCAAGGCATTAAACTTAGTAGCATACTCCATCACTGTCATCCTCCCTTGGTAGAGCCTCTCAAATTCTATATCCTTCTGGCTCTGTAATCCCACTGGGAGATACTCTTTGTTGAATTCCTCTACAAACATCTGCTATGTCACCTCCTTCAGGTGTGGCATAGTAATCAGTATCGTTTTCCACCACTCATGTGCATCTTTCACGAACAGATGAGTGACATATAGAACCTTTTGTCTGTCATTGCACGGAGGTATCCTGAACAATTTTCTGATCTCCGTCATCCACTGTTCAGCTTGGACGGGGTCGGGTTCACATGAGAATTTAGGAGGTCGTTGCAAAAAGAATGCATTTATTGCCCTCCTATCTACTTCCATTAACTGGTTGTCATCCATTATGGGTGTTGTAGGTGGAATTGGGTTAGCCGTAGGAATGAGTCCTTCTTTATGAAACCTCAATTTTAGGAAAGTGTATGAAACCCTAGGGTTATAAACCCTGGGTAATATAATTATATTTATATGAAATATATATTAATGATATTTTACAATATATGACATTGGAGGATTAAATAGCTTATTATGGAATGTTAATTCGGATGAATAGTAAACATGAATAGTAAATATGGAATTAAGGAATATGTTAAGTTAAGGACTTTGGATTAACTTAATATTAAAAGACAAAAAAGGAAGCTTCCCACTAAAGGACAAAAGAGGAGTAGAGATTGCTTTTGGATTTTTTTATGATTTTCGGATTTTAATGGATTTTGAGGAGAAAACATAGAAAAATTCATATCTTACAATCCGGAAGTCGGATTAAGGTGAAATTTTGTATGGATGGCTAAAATATTATGCTGAATATGATGGAAGGATTGGATTAAGCCAAATATTATGGAAAATGTGTTTCTTGGGGAGCAAGTAAGTGAGGCTTAACTTTTCCAAAGCAAGTCATTAATTCTACTTTTTACTTTTTGAAAAAGTAGCTTAAGATATGATATTTTAATAAAATAAAAATTGCGAAAATTCCCCAAAGTCCACCATGGGAAAACGTGAGCTAGCATGGGGATTTGTGCCAAAAAATCAATGGTTGAGATGAGCTCAATCAAGGATAATCAACGGTTAAGATTAATCACGTCTTTTGATGAAAATCAAGCAATTAATGGATGGATCAGCTATGGAAACTTGTGGCCACCAATTTGCCACCTAGGATAATGAGAAATTGCTTGGAAATGAGGTGGAAATGAGCTAAGTAAAGATATTTATAATTTAGCCCGAAATTCAAGGGGGTAAATTGCAATTTCATGAAATTTGGGATGCTATAAATAGGGGAGGGTGCCTTGAACGAATTTCACACCCATCCCAAGCTCAAAATACTTGATCAAGCTCATTTTCCCACCCCATCCACGTTCTAAGCAAGAGAGGAGGAGAGAAAGGGAGGAGGAAAGGAGATTTTGGCTCACTTAAGGTAAGTAGATCCTCCTCAAATTTGTGCATGATGTTATTTAGGGTATAACATGCTTAGCTAATGCCTATGTATGATTAATTAAGTATAGTTACCATGCCAAAATGGAATCATGCCAAAACATGATAATTTTGGAACAAAGATAGAGCATAGATATGCTATGATTATGGAATGATTCAAATAATACTTGAATGATGTATATTCATGTTAATTGAGATGTTGGAAGGATAATGGCATGAAGAACATGAATTTTGAAGATGAAAAATACGAAATTGGCATGGGCAGGTGTTGACGCCCTGGCGCCAACGCACTGGAAGGAAATTGATGGAAATGAAGAAAAAAATGAAAAATATGCTTAAATGAATTATTAACCTTGAGTTAATAATTAATGATGAAAAGGTTTAGCAAGACCTTTGATTTACTATTAATCATAATTTAATTTATGATGAATATGTGGACCTCATGAATAGTACCCATGAATATTAACCTATGAATAGTAACCTATGAATAGTAATTCACGTGAATAGTAAACCAAGTGAATGGTTACGCAAGGTATATGAAATTTGATTGAGGATATGAGGAATGATATGGATATATTATGAAATGGAGAACTAACTTATGAAGAAAAATGATTAGAGATATTGAGGTTAATACCCATATGAAAAAGGAAGGAAGACCTAATAACTTTTTAGGTCTAAGGTAGATCATGACATATGCATGAGTAGAAACCCTAGTCATGATAAAGTATGTATAAAATATCCTTTTCAATTATATAGGAAAAGGAAAAGGAAGGTAAAGGATATAGACTGAAGCAAAGCAAAGGTAAGCAAGCATAACTTTGAAAATGTGATTTTATTACTTCATTGTAAGTAAGCAAACCCTTTTGAAAATATGTTTTATTCTCAAGTATTTATGAAACGTGTTTAAGGGTGGTCATTTTTATAATGTTTGGAAATGATGAATGTTTATGAGTTTTTATGAAAAATCATGTCGGCATATTGATATCATGTGATGTTCATGGACATGTGCACATGTATAATGCATAATGAAGAGGCTTTAGTGGAGGTAGAAAGTGGATTAGAGGGTCCCCCTTCACTATTGCTGAGTCGTATGGGCTGTGTTTCGGCGGCGTCCTCCCGAGAGGTGGGGGCACAAGGAAGAGGCTTTAGTGAAGGTAGAAAGCAGATCAAAGGGACCCCCTTCACTATTGTTGAGTCGTATAGGCTGTGTGCCGACGGCGTCCTCCCCAGAGGTGGAGGCAAAGAAATGTTATGTGTGAATGAATGCATTGCATTTTCATACATGGATTGAAAAGGAAAGCATGGATTTGAAATGATGTTTTTAAGGGATGGTGCAAATAATTCTCTACATGAGAATGACAAGTCACCTGGTATAAGAGGTATATAATGCCGAGAAAATCAAAAGTCATGCATATAGGAACCATGTAGGCGTCAAGAGGAAGACAGGTTCCCCTTGATGAGGCCAAGTTGGAGACAACCAGCGTATTGGACCATGCTATATGAGATGTTCCCTGGGCTAGCGTACCCGCACACGAAGGTTTATGTCAAGAGTGGAAAGGAAGCATTTGCACATCCAATGTTTATGAAATAATTTTTATGAAAAGGTTTCTATTCTATTGATAGTTGATCACTTGCTAAGTGTCTCCTATCGAATGGAGAGAAATGCATTTACGAATGGTTTACATGAATGGTTTTCATAAATGGTTTATGAAAGGTTTCCAAAAATGGTTTACGAAAAGGTTTCTATTCCGTTGGTAGTTGATCACTTGTCTTCTACCGAATGGAGAGGAATGCATTTAAAATGAAAAATATTTGCTTATTGAGTTTTGACTCATGTTTTGTTTTCTCAACCTCAGACAGGTGTAGGGAAAGCCAAGAGATGAAGGGCATGTGTTGCTAAAGGAAAAGAGAAATCTACAAAGGTTAGTAGATTTTTGTATGAATAGATTTCCTAATGGGATATGATGAAAAAGGACATAGGTTGTATGAAATTATGCAGTTATGAATAATATGAGAAGTTGATGATTTATGATGATATGGATAAGTCCATTATGAATGATGATGAGTATATGTTTATGTGATGAAAGAAAAGAAAAAGAAAAAAATGAAAAAAATTTGGACGAGATCCAATTAAGAACCCGTCGCGTGATCAGGGCAACAATCTTGAGTCACGTTTACCAATCGACAACATCTTGGAGTAAGGACAAATGTGACGCCTCGATTCAAGGCGCCACATTCTTTTTCAACACTTCCTAGCTGAGCCTGTTGGGTCCTCTCCCACAAGCCTTGTATTATGTTTGCGGCTTGGGTTGCCCAATCGCGCATAGCTTGTTGCATAGCTTCTTTTACTGCTGAAGCTACTCTTTCCTCAATCATTTGAGCTTGGCTTTGCTCTTGTTCTCTAATTGGTTCAGGGAATTCATCTACCCTTCTTTGTTGATTTCTTTGATCTTGCCCCTATAATCCAGGCCTACCTCTTTTTGGCCTACTGGATTCACCAACTTCATGTTGGCTAGGAACTTCGGTAGCCACTTCTTTTTCTTTGTTCTTTCTAACCCTGGACCTTGTATCAACCATGGTGTTCTTTTTGAATATTTAAAAAGACAACTTTTATTCATGGTTAGGGTAGGTCATCATAAACACATTTCATCATCATATGTGTGTGGTTAATTAACCAATCATTCAATCATACACATTCATATTCATATGCATTCATTTCATGCATTCAAAATCCTTAGATATAGTTATATCATCATAACTAATCATATCTTTCTCATTATCAAAGCATCTCAACATGCCACAACATAGATATATACATGTCATATCACACATATATGTATATATCATAAACCACATCATAATTATACAATCATGTGTGTCACACATAAAACCATCATCAAAGTTTCATCAAGCCATAATTATACAGACTTTTCATAAAAGTTCATGAAAATCAAACTATCTTCTACCGGGACCCCTTCTTATGTAACACCTACGACTAGGCGGAACTTGAGTGGGTTCATCGATAATCGTACTTGTGTCTAACCATGCTGGGACATCTTTCTCCCCACCGTCAGAACTATCACTATCATCATCTTCTTCATCAACTTCCTCATCATCAATTTCACCCTCCTCCTGTATCTCAGGAGAAAGGTACTGCATTGGGTCCTCATCATCATTATCACTAGCATTATTATTTTCATTACCTGTGTTAAGTCGGATAGATTCCCCATCCTGTCCGGCCATATGGATAACGACCTCATTAAGACCTGGAGTGACGGGTGTTTCTAAAATTCACTGGGCTCGGCGTTCCTCTATCATAATAGCTACCTCTTTTTCCCTCTGCTTGATCCTTTCTCAACTCACCCCGTGCCTGAACTGCACTAGTCCGCACTTAAACCTATACCACGGACCATCATCAGGGGATATGGGTGCTGGAATCTGATCCCAAATTTTCTGGAGATCCTAAGGGTATATTAAATCAGATGGAACAGGTAGGTCTATTTTATGAGACATTGCAGTATTCTCTATCTTAGAAATACGACTCGTAGACCCTTTTGCATTTGGCCTCTAAGGATAAGGGTTAACAACGTAATCTCCTTGGCTCTGTGTCGAAGGTTGCCTAGGAGGAAAACCAGGAGGTACTGATGGAAAATACATAGAATTCCACCATCTGTTAACATTTTCATCTATCATTCTTTTCCATGCTTCCTCCTCCTTTCTAAGCTCTTCTTCACTCATAGCCTTTTTCCCTCGGTCAACCATCTACAGTTCAAACATAGCAAGTCAGCTATAATCAACCATCATAATCCAATCATCATAAAAAAATCATCATAACATAAATTTCACATGCTTATCATCTAGTCTCATAGACATATCTCAAAAACATAACTATAAAATTCAGCTCAATCCATTCAAATTTTGTCACCTTGCATAGCATTTAAGAATGTCATTTTCTCAAATGCTTTTTATTAAATGCTATGGTAGTCTAGGGTACACAAAGTCAATGCTAGGTACCTTTTTCTAATTAACCACTTTCCCATGGTAAATTTTCTTAATCAAATCCACTCATTCGATAGATTTCATAATTTTATTCCATCATTTCAAATTTCATCTCAAACCGACGTTTCTACGTCAAGTTATGAACTTTTGAAAATAACCTTAAAGTGTGAGATTAAAAATAAATAATTATCACTTTAATCTCATCACTTGTGTCTTAATCCAATCCACACATAAGGTTGAGCCCAAAATCATGAGCTTGCCTTTAAAATTTTATCTCATTTCGCCTTATAGGCGTAAAGTTATGAATTTTCTGTGATTTTCAACACAATTCCATAATTTTCGTTTTAATCTCCATTAATTAAATCATGGAAATTAAAATAAATATTCATGCCACATTAGCACCTACTAATCCTCCTTAAGCCTCATTAGTCATCTTGACTCATATTGGGCTTTGACGATTAATCTTAATCACCATTCTTAATTGCAAACCCTAATTGCAAAATTTATAAATTCATGAAAATCATCCAAAAATCATCCAAAAATCAATCAATGCATACATAGATCATAATTCCACCTTAAATGCAATTATGTGAATCCTACTTGGGTCTGGGTATTATAGGAACCAAGCTAGGAAGGTTGAACTCAAATTGGATTCAATTCAAGTAAGTGAAACTTAAGTTTTGAATCATTTAAATCAAGATTTCCTCTCTCAAATGATGAGTCATGAATATGATTCATAATGAACTCTTAAAGAATGAGTTATGATAATATTTGAATGGTATAAATGTAACCAAGAGTCAAGAGGGTTAAAAGGGATGTTAGGGTTGATTTTTGATATGAAATCTATCTTGAAATTTCTTAAAACCCTAAATCAAGTTGTTGTTTGACTTAAGCATGATTATTAGGATGTAATTCATGTTCTTTTGGATTACATATGTTGATTTGGTCATTTGTTAATGATTTTAGCAAAAATGAAACTTAGGGTTTCATGAAATACCCGATTTTTTCATTTTTATGTTAAATATGATGCAAAGAGGAGCTTAAATGGTTTATGGATGAATTATAGGGTAAAGTACTCTAAATTAAGGACCCTTTGGATGTCCTAAGTGGGTTGGATGAGAAGGCCCTAAATTTGATTTTTTAGGGTACATGTATGGAACGTCCAAACGGGGGCCAAAATGGGTACCTTACATGTGGATTTTGTTGCTGATTGCAGATAATTAATTTATGAATTTTATAGAGAATAAATTACCCTAGGATTAGGGCACTGTGAATGTCCAAAAGGGCTTGGAAAGATTTTCCCTAAATCTGATTTTTAAGGACATATATATGGACACGTCAAAACGAGGTAAAAGGAATGCCCTACATGCTTAAGATGTTGCTGTTTTAGAAGTAACTAAATTATGGATTTTAAATATGTGATAATAACCTAAATTTGGGTTAAGAAAAGCATGTTTAGTTTCTGACGATTATGGTTTAAAAATTTGTTAAGATTTAAGTATTGAAAGAGGCATGGTCCTAACATGGCTATTTTGGAACCCAATACTGAATGGATTAAAATTCCGAAATTAGAACCTAAATTATATGTTAATTAAGGGGTTTAATCATGTTGAAATTGGATGTAAGTTTCTGTGTTAAAAAATTTTAAGAAACACATAATATATGTGTTGTAAGTTGAAGTTGAATGTATGTAGATGGATATGTGTGAATGGATGATATATGACTTATATGGAATTGCTAAAAAGCAAAAATGCATGAATATGTCATGAAATGCATAATTATATTGCTCTATCGATGATTTTTGATTTATCTCAAATTTTGAGATTTACTTATGAAGCTTAAAACATCAATTATGTACTTAAAATGAGCATTGACGTAGGAAAAATGATAAATGATAAATGGGAGATATTGTGGCGCCCCGACCCGGGTACCTAGAATCCTTACTCCGGGATCTTTATTGATTGGTAAACGTGACTCAGGATTGTTGCCCTGATCACACGGCGGGATTTTTAAATTGGATCTCGTCCAATTTTTTTTTCATTCCTTTTCTGTGTTTTTCATCACATAACAAACACTTGTCATCAACTTTACGCATGATACTCATAATAACATCATATCATCATATATGAACATATTCTTGTCATTAATTTCACATATATTATTCATATCATAATAACTGACTTATCTACATCACAAGTTCCTTCAATCTAAACATTTCATACATACATATTTTGAAGATTCCATATAATCATTCATACCATATACAGACCAGTTTGTTGAAAAGTTTTCTTCATACTCTTTTCCTTTCCTGCATGGCCTGTGCGGTACCTGTCTATGGTTGGGGAAAACAAAACATGAGTCGAAACTCAATAAGCAAGCATTTTTCATTTTAAATGCATTTCTCACCTTTCAGTAGTAGACGCTTAACAAGCCGATCGACTAGCAATTGGAGGAAACCTTTTCATAAGTACCTTTCACAAACATTTCATAATCCCGATTCATGGCAAACATTTGCTTATAAAACTTGACATATAAATTCTTTTTCCATGAGCATATTTATGTTCTAAAATACTGGTCATCGAAACTCCTTTTCTCATAGGACATTTTTATGTCCTAAAATATTTTTCATAAACCCCTTTTTAAGCATATGCAATATGCAATATATCTCTGTCCATCTGGTAGGTGACACTTATCAAGTGATCATCCTTCCTTAGGAGAGAAACCTTTCCAGATGATAGCCCACGAGCCAGGCGACTATCCGTGTCCATCTCCCATTTCAGGGAGGGCGCCGCCGGCATTTAGCCTTATTCAAGCGACTCGGCCTATGCAAAGGGGGCCCAATTTGCAACCGTGTCCGGCTTGCATGTCCTTTACAGTAGACCTAGTACATAATCCTTGTGCACACTTTTCCTTCACATTCACATGCTAGCATGATTTTATAAAAACCACAGATCACAGTCTGTGTCCTTTTTCTGAAAACTTGATGCTAACATGCTTTTATAAAATACTACAGACCTCAGCCTGTATTCCTTTCAAATCTAAAAACAGCGCTTAACCCATGTCAACGAGTTCTATGCTCAAAACATTTTGTAAGGATGACCAACCTTAAAACATTTATATTTCATAACTCATTTGAAGTATTCAAGGAAAATATTTAAAATAACAATATTTTCTAACCGTTTTGTAAATAATTTCTGAACAATAAAACATCTTTAAAAAATATTTGAAACCAAAAGATTTTTCTTATAAATGCTTTTCCCATTTATGGTTTTTTTTTATGATCAAAGGACATGCAAGTACATGCTTTCATCTAATATCATATACTTTTGTCTACCTGTCTTATTGTTCATTTCTATATGTGATAGACTTGTATAATCCTTTGAACATTACTAAAATCGTTTTTCAAATTAATTTATCGTGTTGGCCTTCCTTAAATCCTGCTCGAAACAATGGATTTTGGAAATTCCAAAATAATCCAATATTTAGAGAACCTTTGAAACATATCCTTAAAATACTTCAAAACCTTGAAATAAAACTATTTAATACATTTATTTCAAATATCATTTTAAAATCTCATTTTCCTTTCAACACAACCTTTTCAACATTTGCATTTCAATATTTTTCAATATTAAAAGGATTTGCTTTTAACGAAGCAATTTCCAAGACAATTTAAGATTACAGAATAAGGTCGTATAAAATTGTATTTTCAAAAGGTTTGCTTGCTTACCTGCGTAGTCAACTTGTATCTTTCACTTGTACCCATTTCCTTTCCTATGCAAATGAAAAGAACTATTTTTCTCATATAGACATAATATTCCATGCTTGCAGATTTCTACTATTAAATTTGAATTCATCTTAGGGTTTCTAACCCATGCATATGTCATAATCACTTTATTTTCCTTCATAACTCTCATAGAAGTTAATTTGGTCTCTATTTTCACATATGGATTTTTATCCCAAAAATCTTTAAAAATTCCATTTATACATCCTTATAAATATCAATCTTATTTCTGCCCAAATCACTCTGTTTACTATTCATGATTATTGTTCATGATCAATGTTCCTAATTACTGTTCACAGCGTGTTTGGCACTATTCATGGGTTTCAAAATTTGGCATTTTTTTAAAATAAAAAAAATATCATGACATAGCTCTTGTCTAGTATATCATGAGATAATTCATGCGTTTTGAATTAATAATGATTATCTTGGCTAAATAAATCATTTTAGCCACTTATAAACATATGCGTATAAGGTTCCATAATTCATGTTTTAAGCATGAATTTGACTTAAAAAAATTCTTTTAATTCCTATAATATATTCCATAACATACCATGATTAACATAATCATAATTCTCATTTAAAAATTCTGAAACTTATTATTAAATTCCAAAACAGCCCCTCTCTTCTTATTTTCACTATGTTCCATTTTCATATTTATATATTGATTCCATATACATATAATAGCATTAATTTGCTATCCATAATCCTTTATTACACTCTTTTCTAACATATATATTAATTTGGATCACTTTCACTTAGGTTTTATATTTATTTTTGATTATTTTTCAAACTGTCCACATTTGCTGAAATCAGGTGTACTGATTTCTCTAAATCTTGAATTATAATCAAATAAAGGTATTTAGATCTGAAAGTTTTTTCATAAATCAATAACTACATAAATTAATACTCATAAAAATTTCAGAAAGAAATATTAACATTATATATTTATTTTGACATTTTCACTGTGCTGGACAGTGTTGTAAAATTAGGAACATCCCTAATCACGTTATTTTTAAACCATACTTATGTCATCCAAAAATCATATTTAATTTTGGTATTATGATAATTATAATATATTGTATATTATTTCAAAATTTAATATTAAAAAGCTATCTACAAAAATTATTAAAAATCATTTACTACAGCTGATCCTGTCACCCGTTTTACCCTGTTTAAGTTAATTTTCTCGAATTTTTAATTTGCAACCTACTTAATATTTTAAGTTAAAAATTTGGTAGTTCCTTAATGATAATAAAATGAGCTTTTAAAAAAATTCTCATGGCAAAAATCCTTCATTTATCATTTCGTTCATATTTTTGTTTTGAACATCACATAACCTCCAGATTTGAAGCAATAACTCAAGATTAACTTAGACTTATCAAATTAATCATGAAAATATCCATAAATTAGTTTAACGCTGAATTAGTTTAATAACATTAATCCTTACCCATCTTTTAATTATTCATAAATCTTATTTTAAACATGATTATAAAAATCTGTTTGGAAATTTACGTTCAACAAGGATATAAATACTGAAATTTATGAATTTCAGAAATACAAAATCTGTATATGTATTAACGTGCAGCAGCATCTCATTTGCACCTTTTTGATCGTCCATGTATTTTATATAAAAATTTTAAATGCTTTAAACGAGCAGCATTTCTAGAATGAGAAAGTGAAAATAAAAAAAAATGTACCTGAATGAATGCTAACATCTGAGTGCCGCTACTGCTCTTTCTTCCGTTTTTTTTTTTTTTTCTGCACCCGTTCAGCAGCATCCAATGCCCCTTTATATATATTGGTTTACTTGAGTTAATTAACTGAAGTTGCCTTTAACCATAGGACAGCTGCTGGCATATTAATCCATCCATTCTCAAATTTTAGACAGCTACTACCTCATGCATCACCGTCATTCTATTGCTGTCCACGTTATCACCATGCTGCCAGCGAATTTTCTTTTCATGCAAATTTTTTTTTATATTAATTAATTCATAAATGCCTACATACACAATTATATATTATGAAAATTTTTCTTATTAATATATACACAATTTCTCACAAAATTTACCTTTCGGAATTTTGAAAAAATTTTCTATTTTATTTTAATATACTAATTCATATTTGGATAAAAAATCTCATTTTAAAATTTTGGAAACATGTTTTCCAAAATTTAATTTCTTCATTAAATTGGGCATATTAAAATAGGCTTACCCATAAAATTTCACCTCAATTGGAACGAAGTACATATTTTAACTTAATTAAAATCATATTTTGGAATAAAATTTCATTTTAAAAATTTGTAGACATATTTTGAAAAATTTAATCCATTCCTTATGTAGGGTATATTAAAATAGGCTTGCTCCAAAAGTTTCATCTCAAACAATCTTATATACATCAAGATATTAATTAACTAAATAATTATATAAAAAAAAATTAAAATATCAACGTGTACGTGCATGCTGTGAATGAATTACTTTTGGGCATGTTTTCTGATGCACTAAAGTTAGGTAATTTAGTCAACTATTTTTCATAATCTGATCCGTCTAGATTAGAGAGCATATAATTTAGTACTTTCTATTAAATTTTTATGTGATTCTGAGTTATGCATGTTTAGATCTAATCAAAAAAGTGAGGATGAACATAAGCCCTTAATTAGAGCCCCTAATTAGCCAAAAAAATTTTATTTATTTTTATTTTTCCATAAGGTCCGTAAATTTAAACAGTTTCATTTGTTAAATTCAGAATTTTGAAATTCCTTCCAGAAAAATTTTTAAAAATTCATTTTCATATCTAATATTTATAAAATCATAAATTACCCTCTATTTTCTTATAAATCTCAAATGTAACCTTTGTAAATTCCAATTAAATCCCCTTTTCATCTCTACTCCCATTTTGTCCTTTTGTGGGAAGCTTCCTTTTTCGTATTTTGTGATTAAGTTAATCTAGAATAATTAACTTATTACTTTATCTTAACCACAGGGTTACTATTCATGTTCCACTATTCACATTTACTATTCATTTAAAATTATATTTCATAATTAATTATTTGATCCTTCAATTCCATATATTATGGAAATCATATATTTAAAAAAAAATTCAATAACCTAGGGTTCATGACCTTAGGGTTTCATACATGGTCCTAAAATTTGGGGTTCCACAGATATAAATTCCCACATGTTGATTAATGAATGATTATTATGTGTTTACCCTAAATATGAGTTTAAAATAAAAATATGGAATGGATGGTATGATGCATAAGTGAATGTTATGTATGTGTACCGACTTGAAATTCAAGTTAGTTATGTGTGAAATGGATTATCATGAATGCAATACTATTTCTATGTATAGGCAAAGACAAAGAGAAAAGTGACACGGAAAGCTAAGGTAATGAGGTAAGCAAGTAAATTTCCAAATGTTTTTGTTTTATCAAAATATGATCAAATGTTATCAATGATGTTCCAAATATTTGAATGGTTTAGCAAATGTATGTTTTAAATTCCTTCTAAGATAGTTTAAGGATGGCCATTCCTTTATATAAATGTGTATTGAAATGATATTCCAATATGATAAATGAATTGCTCACTGTTTCTCAAGTATTTATGACAAATGATGAGACATGGATTTATGAATGAAAAATCATGCTAGCATGTCAAGAATCATGTTTATGAAAGGAATCATGTGCACAAAGCATGAGGTCCACCTCAAAGGTGTAAGCGAACAGAATGTCCCCCTTTGGTACGGTTAAGTCGCTAAGATAGGCCTTGGGCCGGCGGCGCCTCCCTGGAATGGGAGAGAGGATGAAGGTGGACGGTTGCCTAGCTAGCTTCTATCCAAGGATGTCATGTTTTAAAATAATGCATCGCATTTTTATGTTATACTGTTGACGAGTATAAGAAGCATATTTTTATGATATACCCTTGAGTGGTTACAATATGGCTTTCAAAGTTATTTTAAATGAAAAATGAATTGTCTGAAAACCTTATAGCTTGCTTATGGAGTTTTGACTCACGATTTTGTTGTCCAAATCCTAATGACAGGTTAAAGGAAGTACCATGCAAGGAGCACAGGAGGAGATTCAAGAATATATGAATTTCTATGAGTTACCTATGTATGAATTTATGGATTGTGTGGTTGTATGAATAATGACATTAAATTGTGGTTTAATATTATGTTATGTTTTATGACTATGAATGGTGAAAAATTTTTATGGTCAAATATTAGGATATGAATTATCATGTTATGATTAAGTAGGGATTTTATGATATCATATGTGTATTCTAAATTGATATAATGACCTAAAAAGGCATTTCATGAAAATTGAAACAAGTCGAAGATTTAAACTCCTAATGAGTCAGGAATAAGTGGATAAATATCTAATAAAGCTCGCTATGTGACAGGGTAACAATCCTGATCATGTTTACCAATCAATAACAGTCCCGGAGTAAGGCTAAAGTTGTGATGCTCGGGTTGGGGCACCACAGTAATGAACCTCCATATGATGATAAATGGATGGTTATTATGTGTATGAATGAATACCCTATTTATGGGTTTAAGACATAATGAGAAAAAGATGATATGATGCACAAGTACGTGCCATGTATATATACCTGACTTGGAATTTAAGTGGGTTACGTATGTGATGAATTATGGATTGGAAAACTAAGTGTATGCAAGCAAATGAAAACGTTATGAATGCAATTCTATTCTTATGTGTATAGGCAAAGGCAAAGAAAAGTAGATATGGAAAGCTAAGGCGGAACAGGTAAGTAAGTGACCTTCTAAATGATTTTTATTTGATCAAAATATGATAAAATGATTGCAAATGATGTTCTAAATGTTTCAAACCATTTTGCAACTGATTGATGAAATTATTTCCAAGTTATTTAAGGATGGTCATTCCTTTAGTTCAATATGTGTTGAAATGTTATTTCAATTATGATAAACGTTTAATGTTATGCTTTATTAAATGTTGATGAAAAATGATGCATTAAGAGTTTATGAAAGAAAAATCATGCTACCATGTTAAGGTTCATGTTTATGAAAGGTTCACATGCACAAGCATGAGGTCCACTTCAAAGGCGTAAATGAACCAATAGTCCCCATTTGGTGTGGCCAAATCGCTAAGAGAGGCCTAGGGCCGGCGGCGCCTCTCTGGATTAGGAGAGACGTTTAAGACAGATGATTTCCTAGCTAGCTTCCATCCTATGATGTCATGATACATTGCATGGTTATGATATACCCATGATAGGTCTAAGCAGCATGTTTTCATGATATACCCTCGAGAGGGTATAATGTTTGCTTTGCATGATGTTTTAAATAAAAAGTGTTGCCTTCGAAATGAATTGTCTGAAAACCTATAGCTTGTTTATTGAGTTTCGACTCACGTTTTGTTTTCCAAACCCAAAAGCAGGTGAAAGGAAGAAGGAGGCAAGAAGTAGAGGTTGAACTTTGAAGATCAATGAATTTTTAATGCCTATATATGAGTTGAGAAGGAATGATTGATGAATTTATATGATTATGTTGATGTTTGTATGAAAAGTAGTTTATGACATGTGGTTATGGATGGAGAAAGATTTTGATGGACAAATACTAAGGTATGTTGATATCATATTATGATGGCTTATGAGTTATATGATATAACATGTGTATATCAAGCTTTAGTAATGGCCTACATAGGCATATGATGGAAATTGGAATATGTTAATAGAATTAAGAATTTTACTTATGAGTAAGCAAGTTCTCTATGATAATATTTTCAAAGGATTTCATGTTTGATGGCGATAGTTTTAAGAATTTGCTTTTAAACAAGCAAGTTCTTTATGATGTTGTTTCAAAAGTATTTTATAAGAAAAAGAGAATTTTTCCCTTTTTCACAAAGCAACAAATGTAAATAAGTTTTGAATTTTTCTTATGATGTTTAATGATAAATAATCATGTTATAAAAGAAAAAAAAGAAAAAGGAGATTTGATTTATGAAAAAGATTTATTTTGCTAGGTCTTGATAGTTAAATAATAAATAATGATTTGGACATAGTTCATATGTTTTGAAATGATATTCGAAAAGTTTTAATTTCCTTTAGAAAAGGAAATCTATGTTGAAAATATCTTGAAAAATATTTATACGGATGTGTCGAAGGGGATTTAAGGATGACCAACCTCCTATGTTGATTTTCTTAAAATAGTTTGGTTTCAGGTTGCTAAAGTAGCATACAAAAGACCATGTAAGGCTCCTTTATGTAAAAATGACAAAATTGATATGTGGACAAGAAATTGATTTTAAGGTGGTTGAAAAGGGGTTAGCACAATTGCATAACTTTTGTGAGAAAAAGGCCCCGAAATGGAAACTAAGAAAATGTTAGGAAAAATATATGATTTATTCTTGAAAATCTAAAAGTTTTGAAATTCTTTTATTAAAAAAGAGTTTTAAGATGTATTGTTTCTCAAACATTTCAAATATTTGTCAAAATATTTTGCTCAAAATATTTCTAAAAGAATTTAAGGAAGGTCATCCTAAAATTAGATTTCAAATGACAACTTGTTTAAAGTGAGTGTGCTTGCTTTGCAAGTTGACACGGACTGCGGTCTGTGATGTGTTTTTTTCAAAATGATTTGTTTTAAAAAGACACGGACTTTGGTCTATGATGTTTTTAAGTTATGGATGCAGACAGAGGTCTGTGATCCCAGTTTTAAAGGATATGGGCTGCGGTCTGTAATACTTTAAACCAAACAGACTACGGTCTATCATAATAATGTTGTTGGTCCCGAGTTAATGGCAATTACCCAAGAGGGGAGGGGTGAATTGGGTATTTAAAAATTTATAACTTAAACAGAAACTTTACCCCGGATTAATTTATTCCCCCTTTATGAAGAAACGAAATGGAAAGCAATTTAATGTAGAGAGCAGAAATATAAATCAAGCACACAAGATTTTTATAGTGGTTCGGGCAACCTCCCTACTCCACTCTTCCAAGCTCACACTCCTTGTGACTTGGGTTCCACTATTGTATTCCTCAAATACAATTAGAGTCACTGCTCTCTTCTAGATTCCAGCTCTAGGGGGCTTCAACAGATCTCAGCACAAGTAGGTGATGAGTTCCACTCCAATCACACACTACTTTGCTTACACTTGATCTTAGTTCCTCAAACTAAATCAAGTTTAATACAAACAAATAAAATAACAAAGGAATCTACACGTTACAGTTGTGTAGAAGTAGTTTGGCGCAGAGAAGAACTCGTAGTATTGGCTTTTGAAGATTTAGAAGTTAAGCTCTAGCAGTTTGAAGCAAAGTTCTTCTTCTTTGGATTGGCTTGATCTCTTTAATGCTCTTGAAGATGGGAGTTATGCACACTTAATGATTTTCAGCTTCTTCCCTCGTCCACAATGAATGCCTTTTATAATTGTGGAGGGAATCCGAACGTTTGAAGGTAGGTGGCGCGCATTTAATGCGCCAACGTTCGAATATTTTCCGACCGTTGCGACCCAAGTCGCAGGCGGAGTTGACTTCGGGTGCGACTTCGCCCAAGTCGCAGATGGAGTCGACTTCGGGTGCGACTTCACCTTTCCATAGCGTCTTCAAGTTCCAGGTTGGGTCGACTTGGGCATCGACTTGACCCAAGTCGTAGGTGGAGTCGACTTCGGTGTGCGACTTCACTTCGTCAGGTGGCTTGATGAACTTGAAAAACTCCGGGATGCTTTGTTTTACTTAGGCTTCTCCATTCCTTTAGTTCTTTTACATTTTTCATATCTTCTTGAATCATTGTGTCTTGTCTTTTGCTTGCTTTCATTTGCTCCCATGTTTTGCAAGCTTTTGAATCCATGAGACTTGAATCATGTAATCTTGAACAATCTTCTTGGTTGAGTTTATGCATCCTGCTTGGACTTGGATTAATCTTCATATGTTTCAGTTTGAGCATCTAGGTTGCCTTGATCTTCAACTTCATACAGGTTTATCTTGAAAATTGATTAATCCAACTTGTCTTCTGAAAAATCCCCTCTGCCCGATCGAAGTCGATGTCGGAGTCGACTTCGTCTGCGACTTCACCTCAAGTCGCAAGTGGAGTCGACTTGGGGTGCGACTTCGGTACTTCGGGGTCTGGACTTCAACTCTGGAAGGTTTTGTCATGTTGAAGTCGATACTAGAGTCGACTTGGTCTGCGACTTCGACCCAAGTCGCATGCGAAGTCGACTTCGTTTGCGACTTTGGCAGTTCAGCTCTTCATTTTCAACTCTGGAAGGAATTGACGCCTCGAAGTCGATGCTGGAGTCGACTTGGGGATCGACTTGGCCTAAGTCGATGCCTGAGTCGACTTGGAAATCGACTTATCCTTCCATGATCTATTTTCTTCAAATGTATGTCCCTTAAACACTTCCACAAACATGTTAGTAACCAAGACTTACTCAAATTGATTTGTTAATCATCAAAACATAGATTTAGCTTATTTTCCATATATTTCCAACAAATGTATGGTGCACCAGTACAAGGAATAGGCCGGTTGTAGAGCACGGTTGGAATGACCGGGGCCCACTCTACATATGGCCAAGTCGCTAAGAGATGACAGGAGTGTCAGCGGTGCCCTCCCTGAGATGGGAGCAGGATAAAGGAACAGCCGCCTGACTAGCGTGCTGTTAAGGATTCTCTTCCAAAAGGTAGCATGATCACTTGCTAAGTGTCACTACTGGATCAGGAGAAATGCGTTTGCATAAGTTTTTCTTTTCAAAAGCCCAAAGATTGGGATATAAAAGCATTTATATAAAAAGTTATCCTAAATTGGATTTTTATGAGCTATTATGTATAAGTTACCCTAAAAGCAGGGTGTTTTACACAAAATGTGTAAATATTAAGAATAAAAAGAAAAAGTTTTTATGCAAAAGTTTTCATGAAAAGGATTTATGATTTGTTTGCTATAAACAAGCCCCAAGATGGGGATTATGAAAAAGGGTTTATGTTGAAAAATGTTTTGGCAATAAGAATGTCCATTTCCAAAAGGTTTATGTGGGAAAAATGGTTGGACATGAGAATATTCATTTCCTAAAGGGATTTATGTTGGAACATGTGTGGACATAAAAATGTCCGTTTCTAAAAGAGTTTAAGAGATAAAAGTGTTTGTGGACATATGAGTGTCCATCGCCAAAAAGGCTTACGTGAAATGTATTTTGGACATAAAAATGTTCATTACCAAAGTGTTTATGTGAAAAATATTTTAGGACGTTTGAACGTCCAGTGCCAAAATGATTTATGTGGAAAAAGTTTTTTCGTGGACATGAGAATGTCCATTGCCAAATATGGTTTATGTCAAGATGTTTTGGGACATAAAATGTCCCCTGGCCAAAATGATTTATGAGAAAAATATTTTAGGAAATGATTTTCAAGGAAGTCTTGCCCTAAAATATAAAATGTTTGCTTACTAAGTTGGCACTCACGTTTTGTTTTTCCAAACCTTAGACAGGTACCGGGAAACTTAAGGAGATGCAAATCTAAGTAATGAAGTAAGGCACGAGATGATGGCCAGGTAGGCTATAAGGAATGGAAAAGCATGAATATGTTAAGGTATGCTAAGGTATGCTAATGTGTATGTGAACTTAGTTAGAATTTTAAGTTTTATATGATTCAATGATTGAATGTATGGATGTATGGATGTAAAATGTGATGATTTAGTCTAGGAAACTTTCATTGTAGAAAAGCAGGATGAGATGCTATGAAATAGAATTTGAAATTTTATTACAAGTGTATCGCTACTTGTTTGATGAATGATGTAAAATGTAAAGATATAAATGATGAAGAAACGAAAAAATCCCGCCGCGTGATCGGGGCAACAATCCTGATTCACATTTACCAATCAATAAGGCCTTGAGGTAAGGAAGTGATGTCTCGGTTTGGGGCGCCACATTATGGATGTTAAATATGTGTTAATACCCTATATTTGGGTTAGGAAAAGTTAGATTAATTGCTGGAAATTCGGAATTATGAAACTGTTTAGGGGTGAGTATCAAAAGACACGTTGAACGTGTGAAAAAGAGTTCCAAAGTTACTGTTTTGGAAGCCTATGATTAGTGGATTTAAATTCTATGAAAATACCCTAAATAAAGTGATAATGAAGGATAATTATCATGCTGAATTATGAACTAAGTTGCTGACTTAGAAAATTTTATGAAATGCATCGTATATGTGATGTGAAATGAGTATATGTGGAACGAAGAACATGCATAAGTGGTAAATGGCCTATGGAAATTAATTTTGTGCAAAAATGTATGAAAATATGATAAAATTCATGAATATATTTCTGTTTAGAAGCATGATGTTAATCTCAAATTTTGGGATTAATTAATGAGGCTTAAGGTAATAACGTGTGCTTAAAATGAGCACCGATGTGTAAATTTTTGGAAAATAAGTGGAAAATGGTATATGAAAGGTAATGAGCCATTAAATGATGACTATTGAATAATTATTAAGTGATTGAATGATTACCCTACTTATGGGATTAAATGTGATGTGTAATAGCCCATGTAATGCACAAGAATGTGCTATATGGGCATAACGACTTGAGAAGTCGAAGGAATTATGTATGTTAGTGAAAATGGGTTGGAAAACTAAGTTGAATGCTAGCAAAAGAAAGTATATGAATGCTACGTCGTTCTTATATGTATAGGCAAAGGCAAAGGAATAAGCGAAACGGGAAGCTAAGCAAGCAAGGTAAGCAAGCAACTTTCTAAATGAGTTTTGTTTTAAATGCTTTCCAAGTTGTTTAAGGATGGTCATTCCTTGTCTATATGCATATTGAAATGTTATTTCTATTGAAATAAATGATTGCTTACTGTTTCGCAAGTATTTATGAAAAGTGATGAAGCATGAATTTAAATGATGTTTCATTGAAACGATGTTTCAAAGGGATGATGCAAAGAATTCTCAACATGAGAATGACAAGTTCCATGTGTAAGGGGTATATAATGCCGGGGGTGACTAAATGTCATGCATAGAATGGAAGTCAACTAGGCTAGTTGAGGTAGTAAGTGGACAAGGAGTCCCCCTTGACGTTCCAAGTCGGAAATGACCGGTGAGGTAGGCTAGTCGAGGTAGTAAGTGGACAAGGAGTCCCCCTTGACGTTGCCAAGTCAATAGGTTCGGCGCCAAGGATGGAAAGGATCATGTCATGAAATGAGAGTTCTCCGAGCTAGCGAACCGTCACATGAAGGATAATGTCATGAATGGAACTAATGAATTTGCACATCCAATGTTTATGAAATGCCCAAAAACTGGGATTTACGAATGGTTGACATGAATGGTTTACATGAAATGTTTATGAAAAATTTTCTGCTCCACAGGTAGTTGATCACTTGTTAAGTGTCTCTACTGAATGGAAAGAAATGTTTTTAAAAAATGTTGCTTTCAAAATGATTTTCCTGAAAACCCATATCTTGCTTATTGAGTTTCGACTCAGGTTTTGTTTTCTAAACCCAAAGACAGGTGAAAGGAAGGAGGCAAGGAGCACAGGTGGAGATTCAAGGATGAATGAATTTCTATGAGTTACCTGTGTATGAACCTAAGGGTTGAATGGTTATATGAATGATAACAATTAAATTATTATTCAATGTTGAAGAAGGATTATGTTATGTTTTATGCCTATGAATTGCCAGAAAATTTTTTATGGATAAATGCTAAGGCATGAAATACCATGATATGATTAAGTATGAAGGTTATGAGATGACATGTGTAATTCTCAAATGGTTAAATAGCCTAAAAAGGCATTTGATGAAAATTGAAGGTATGAAATGATATAAACTCCTAAGGAGTTAAGTTTAAGTGGATAAATATCCAATAAGCCCGCCGCATGATCAGGGCAAACATCCTGATCACGTTTACTAATTGATAGATTCTGAGGTAAGGATGTGACGTCTCTATTTGGGGTGCCACATAATGCACTCTCAATTGCTTCAAAGTGAGAAGGTGAATGCTCAATAAATGCTCTAACTAACCCTCATAACTCGTGGGAGAAACTTGAATGAGGGCTGGTGGTACGCATTAAATGCATCAACATTCGAATTTTTTAACCGTTATGACTTAAGTTGCATTTGGAGTTGACTTTGGATGCAACTTCATCCAAGTCATAGCTTAGAGTCAACTTGGCATGCGACTCTAGTCTTCAATTTACTTCTAGAATGTTTTTCTTCATCTTTGTTTTTCAAGTTTTATCCTAATTCGACTTAGACATGAGACTTCACCTAAGTTATAACTGAAGTTGACTTGGGTATGCGACTTTACTATATGTTAAAATGGGGGAACTTTAAACTCCATTCGTTTGGCTCCTTTTCTTTCAAGTCTTACACTTGGGTCAACTTAGCTTGGGACTTGACCCATGTCGCAAATGCAGTTGACTTAGGGTTACAACTTCACTCCTAGTACTTAGCTAAATTTATATATTTTTATTTTAGAACTCCAAGCCTCAAAACTGGGTCAACTTTATATTCGACTTCACCCAAGTCGTAGGGTGAAGTCGACTTGGTTTCCGACTTCAAACTTCCAACTGTAGTCAAAGAAATCTACAGCCACCTGAGGTACTCTAAATTGAAATCTGGAGTTGACTTTAGTTGCAACCTCACCAAGTCGCAAATTGGGTCAACTTGGGGTGCGACTCCGTCTGTCTAAACTTCAAAATTTTAATTTTAACTCAAAAATGCCACTCCAAGTTAATTGCTGGAGTCGACTTGGGTATCTACTTAACTCAAGTCAATGTCGAAGTCAACTTGGCTATGCAACTTGAGTTAGTTTCTCTTATATCTCAAAGTTCTTACTGTAATCAACAAATCAAACAACATTAGTAGCTTTACCATTCTCGAATTTGGTCGTTAATCATCGAAACTTATGTACGCCATGATTTACAACTAGACTACTTATATTCACAACACAAACTAGCAGTTGTCTAACCAAGCAAAAAACTCAGTAGATTGCAAATAAGTTGTACCAACTTCTAATTAAATCAATAGCTGCATCTAATCGATCAAAAATTTAGAGCACCCTTGAAATGCAAATCTGTGAAACTCCACCTATTTTAAGGTATAGTAAATATAGATTTGAGCTTGTACAAGAATAAGATTTGGAAATTCCATTCAAATCTAAGCATGTGAAACTCCTATTGATGTGAAAATTTAATGGCAAGGGTAAAATTTCATGCTCTATGATCTAGATGGATGAGATTAAGAAGATTAATCAAGGAAAGTACTTAAATTAATCACTTTGATGTGCCTTGGGAAATGGGCACTACGAGACAAAATGGGTGTAGAGATGGTGAGGTGGCATGATTAATCATTGCCTCTTTTCCATTTTATTTTGATTAAAGATTGATTAGAGGTTTGATACCTTATGATATACAAGGAGGACTGACATGAAATTTTGAGGACAAGCATAATTTAATATTCTCTACATGATGAATGAAATGGATTATAAAAAGTATGATTGGAAATGTGTTAAACAAATAGAAATTACATGAGATTTCATGAATTAAATTGAATGACTAATATCTTGCCCTATGTTCATCATTTTGAGAGAAATTTTTTTATGGATGGGTAAACTAATGTGCCTAAATTATGAGTGGATTTGATTATATCAAGCCCCAATGGGAAACCCTAATTAGCATTGCAATTATCATTGCAATTAGTAGCGATTACATGACATTTATGAACCATTAACTTAGGGCATGTTGGAATGATTAAAATGAAAAGCAAAAGTTGACATTGTCAACACTTAGGACATGTGTCGAGATTTAAATGATTATGGGAGAGATTAAATTAACTTAAACAGGTAAAAAAATTGACTTTTGCACCCATCTTGAACATGTGGCAAATCTGGCAATATTTGGGCAGATTTTGATGAAATAAAAATGGAAAATCAACAAGAAAATGTAGCTGATTAGATAAAGTGTTCAAGTAAGGAAATCGGGCTGATTTTTGATAAAATAAAAATGCAAAAACAGTAACAATATGTGGATAGCAATGGGACACATGGACGGTCCAATAATGGACAGCAAAAAGGGTGATCAAGGGCTCATATTTGGGCAGCAAATTAATGAAAATAAAAATTCATTAAACCATGTTTCTTATGTGAAAAGTAAGATATGAAATGCAGAAAGTATAAACAGAGGAAAGGGCAGCACATGAGACCTTTCCGGTAGCAAAGAAGAAAGAGGAAGAAAATAGAGAGAAAGAAGAAGAGATAGAGCCTTGATCAAGTGATCTCAACCATTAATCTTCATCATCCAGGTTAGTTATTACTTATTTTATGTCTTTCTTTCTAAATTAAGCAAAGATCAAGTGTGGGCACCTTGATGGATTATTAGATTAACAATTGCAATGGTTTATAAGTTACCTTATATAACCCATGTAGTGAATTTGGAACAGAAAATCAAAATATAAAATAAATAGTAAATGAATGATTTGTAGTATGAAACTTTATGTGAGAACTCATGATATTATCATTAAGTTACTACCCAAGTTTCAGATTCAAATGTTAATCAGGTTGTGCATAAAAAAATCCAAGAAGATTAGCCCGAACAGGATAGAACTGCTGTTAGGATCAACTGCACGAAATGATTTTTAGTAATTTTTATATAAATAATTTTGAACTAAAAATTATATATGATATAATATACATCCTGAATATCACTTGAATAAAATAACAATGAATTTTTAGATGATATAAATAGGGGTAATAATTAACGTGATTGAAATAGTTCCTGAACTCATACTTCTATCTAGTAGAGTAAAAATACATAAATAAATATAAATACTTAATATTTTGTGTTGGAATTATTTATTTTGGTTAATTCATATAGTTATTGATGTATGATAGAAATTTCAAACTTAAATAATTTAATTTGATTATAAATAAAAAATTAGAGAAATCAGTGTGCCTGATTTTAGCAAATATGGACAGATTGAGGAATAATCAAAAAAAAATTTGAAACCTAAAGAATAGTGATACAAGTTGATATGATGAGTTACAATATATAATTAATTCATCGTATGTGATTAGGAAAATAAAAAGAAGAAGAAATGAATGGTAGAGCTTTTGGAATCAAGAGTTGTTGATTGGTAGCCACACATATATACATAAAAGTGCAATTGTGGAAGTGATACTTGATGAATGAATGATATGTGGGGCTGTTTTGGAAAATGGATACAAATTCTAGAAATTTTATTTTCATATGGCTTGGAATAGATTAAGGATGAAGGTTTTAAGTAATTGCAAAAGATTAATACCCTATGTTCCGGTATTAAATAAAATATATACTAACCATAGAAAAGGTTGGGGACAAGTGATATATGACACATTAATTAAATAAAAGATAAGACATGCAAGTATAGAATGATATGCAAGTATATAAGATGATCATTTTCACTTGTCTATGAAAAGGCAAGGAAAAGATGGAAAGCACAAGAGGATCACCACATGTAAGCAAGCAACACTTTTGAAATTGATGTTTTATAAACTGCTTTACTAAAATGATAGTCGTAAGCAAGCCCTTCGTAAAAAGAGTTTTCGGAAAAAAAAAGTTTGATCTTTTTAAGAAATAATATTTGCAAGCAAAGCTTTGAAAAATGATGCTTTTGAAATGTTTTGAATCTCTTTGAATATTGAAATGTTTTGAATCTCTTGGAATATTAAAATATTTTGAATCTCTTCGAATATTGAAATGTCTTGAATCTCTTTGAATATTGAAACACTTTGAGATTGCTTTACATCCATATTTCTAAAAGAGTTTAAGGGTGACCATCCTGATAAGTTGATTGCATAAAATGATTTGATTTCTGTTGGTTAATGGTGTTCAAAGAATATGCATGCTCCTTTTCATATGAAAATGACAGGGATGTCATACATATGAAAAATATGAGGTTGGAATGGATGAATGGAAACGATGCGTTTGCATATCCTTTGGGAAGCCCAAAAATGGATTTGCAAGAAAAGCTTTTGAAAATGTTACTTTCTTCTCAAATATTGAAATGTTTCAAAAATTGCTTTATTGTGATATTTCTAAAATTGTTTTCAAGCAAATAACCAAAACTTTTGAAATTATTGATTTTTCTTAAAAAACTACATGTTTTGAAATTTCTCAAATTTTGAAGTGTTTTGAAAACTAATTTTGAAAACCATTTAAGAATGGTCATCCCAATACCTTGATTTGAATACTGTTTTACAAATTGTATTCAAAACGAGTATGTAAGCTCTTCTCTACATGAGAATAACAACAACGTTATGTGAATAAGGTATATGATGCTGGGGTGAATGAAAGCCATACATGAAAAAGGACACTAGGTTTGCCATTGAAGTTGTCAAGTCGGTGTATCCAATATCTTCCAGTAGAAAGGTCATGTTTTCGTAGGCAACTATGTCTTTGTAATTTCCAAGTCAGTGTGGCTGGCATCCTTTAGTAGAAAGGTCATGTTTTCATGGGTAGTTATTCACTGTCATTTACCATATGGCAAGGATTTCACCGGGCTATCGCACCATCACATGAAGAATTATGACATGAATGGAAATGATGTGATTGCATCACATGAATAATTATGACGTGGATGGAAATGAAGCATTTACATACTCATTGTTTATGAAATGATTATACTAAGTTTTCAATTTTGAAAAAGACATAGGACAATACCTGTGTGAATTTTATGAAATGATTAAGCCAAGTTTTGACACAGGTTGATGTTTGTGTTTTTTTTATGAAATTATGCTCGCATATCAATGTGGATAAGAATGATGTGTGGTGCACCAGAATGATGAATAGGTCCATTATGGAGGCAGTCGCAGACCGGGGTCCCCCTATACATGTGGCTAAATTGCTAAGGAAATTCGGGAGGCCAATAGCACCCTCTCTGAAATGGAAAGTTGAATGGACGGCGGCCTAGCTAGCATGCTATCACATGAATGAAAGATTTCTTTCTTATGGAAGGATGATCACTTAATATGTATCACCTACCAAATGGATAGAGGTATGTTTGCATTTGCTTTGTTTTAAAAAGCCCCAAAATGTGGTCATGAAAATGCTTTAGGACATAAATATGTCCTCGCAAAAAGGTATACATGAAAAGGTTTACATGCATACGCTTTGCCTTTGAAAAGCTCAGAATTTGGGTCATGAAATATTTACAGGAAAAATAGTTTGAAAAGGTTTAAAATGAAAAACATTTGATTATTGAGTATTCATATTCACGTTTTATTTTTCCAACCTTAGACAGGTACAAAGTTTAGGTAGAAGTGGAAGTAGCTCTTGAGAAAACCTAAAAGTATAATTGATTGCAGGACAGGTATGAATGAATGTGTGCAGTGATCATAAAATTTTTAGGTTATGGATATGTATGATGTGAACAGGTAAGTGGTTATGTTGATAATTCTATGAGAATTTGATTTATGAAGTTATATGATTTAAGTGATCAAATTGACAATTTGTAAATGTCATGTGAAGTTAATTACAAGTATATGTTGCTTATAATAGATGAAGTGAATGAAAAGAAAAGAAAAAAATTTTCTACTAAATGAAATGGATTCAAAAATCTCGTAGCGTGAATAGGGCAACAATCCTGTGTCATATTTACCAATTGAAAACGATCCCAGAGTAAGGATCCGGCTACTCGGGTCAGGGATGCCACAAAATCGTAGCAACAAAATAGCACTACCACCAGCTATTGCAAAAAACACATCCAAGCACAAAGGCAACCCATCATCATGGCCAAAAATTTCCACCATAACAACCAACAAAATTGGCAGCCTTCCCTTGATCCACCGATCGACTAGTCATCCAACCATTGGCAGCCGATAATTGACCAACAGACATCATCAAAAATGCTTTAATGACAGCAAACTAAAGGTAGCATAGTACACAGTAAAATGCAAGGAATTTGTGGCGCCCCCAACCCGAGGCGTCATAAAGCCTTACTCCGGGATCGTTATTGATTGGTAAATATGAGTCAGAATTATTGCCCTGATCACGCGGAAGGTTCTTAAATTGTATCTCGTCAAAAAAAATTTCGTTTCATCCCTTTTCCCTTCATCATTTCATCTCTTTACATTTTACTCCATTCATTTCACAAGAAATGATACACTCCTAATTCGTCACACATAGCATTTTCAAAATACTAATTGGTTCATCTTCCTTATATATTTTTTCATAATCTCATCTCCTGTACTTGTCATCAATTACATATATCATTCATAAAATTTCATATTGTTCCCTTACATCATTAGTTTTATCAACCTGACCATGCCATAATCATATAAAATACATTCATAGTCAGATATTCATCATATATACTTGTATACATACTTTCAACCATCAATTTACACTGAATTTAAAACTATCAGTAAGTTTGCATACATTAGCATTCCTTAAAAATTTCAGTCATACCATTCAATACAGGGTAGCTAACTATTTTACCATACATAAGAATACTAGCTCATACTTCCCTCAAATACTCATGTTCTTTACTTCTTGAGCTTCCCTGTACCTATTTAAGGTTTAAAAAAACAAAACGTAAGTGGGAACTCAAGAAGCAAGTATTTTTCTGTAAATGTTTTCATGGAAATCTCTTCATAAAGACCCAATGTCTAGGCTTTCCAAAGGTCATACATATGCATATAAGCCTTTTTATGTAAACCTTTTTTTTGTGTGGACATTTTTATGCCCAAGACATTTTTTGTTATAAATCGTTTTTCATGACCCTATTTTGGGGTTTGTTTAAAAAACAAAGCATATGTGTTTTCATCTATGCATTTGCATAAAATCTTTTTATCTAAACCTTGATAGATACACCTCGCGTGTAAACACTTTTGTGGCCCTATTTAGGGTAAACTTTTTTTGTATAAACTTTTACGACCCCATTTAGGATTAACGTTTTCATATAAATCATTTCATATTGTAGTTTCTGGGTTTGTCAAAAGCAACACATATATAAATGCATTTTTTCTCATTTAGTGGTGACACTTACTAAGTGATTATCTACCTTTTGGAAAAGAAATCTATCATATAATAGCATGCTAGCCAGGCGGTCGTTCCTTGAACCTGCTCCCATCTCAGGGAAGGCGCCGCCGGGCTATTGTTTTCCCTTAGCGACTTGGCCATATGTAGAGGGGACTCCGGTTCATCTACGACCATTTCTATAATTAACATATTCCTTGTTCTGGTGCACCATACATCAATTATATATATTCACATGCTAGTATGATTTAATTCTTAAACTCAACATATATCCTCTATTTAATCATAGAATTAACCCAAGAAATCAGAATTTTGCCTTCATTATACCCACCTACATCCCCACTTAATTGCACATCATTCAAGCATGGAGTTACATCAATTAACCAAAGAAAACCAAATCACATAAATGATACCTACCTATTTGGACGTCACCCCTCTTCTTCCTTGCCTTGCTAATATTTGTTTTTGCTCCTCCTTGGCTTGGATGTCCACTTGCTGTTTTCTCTTCTTTTCTTTTCTTTTTTTCTTTCTCAAAGCTGCTGCTGGAAACGTTCCATGTTAACCCTATTTTACACCTCATTTAGAGCTTAAAAAATTCAACACTTATCCCATTATGTGTGGCGCCCCAAAACAGAGCGTCACATCCTGAGTCTTACCTCGGGATCGTATTGATTGATAAACGTGATCAGGATTGTTGCCCTATCACATGGCGGGTTTTAACGAATGTTTATCTAATTTAATATTTCCTCACAAGAGTTTAATTTCTCATATTTTCATCTCATTTCCAACCCATTATCATATACAAAGCATGCTGATCAAAAACATTTCATCAAATACATAAATCAAATGTCACTGCATGTATTAACCATAGTCATCAACATAAAACATTCGAATGGTTACAATCATTTAACATGAATTTCTTAACATAGAAGCGCTAAAGTTTTTCCATGACTCTCTCAAGCTGGAACTTGACCCTTCGCCAATTCCTGTCTTTCACCTGTCTTTAGGTTTGGAAAACAAAATCGTAAGTCGAAACTCAATAAGCAAGCTATTAGCATTTTACAGGCAAATCATTTCAGGCAACATTTTTGCATTTAAAATCATCTTAGAAAGAAACTTATACCTTATCAAAAGGTATATCTTGAAAACATAAAATCTTGTACTCATCACGAGTACCATATGCACAATGCAACGTAAATCCATGAACATGTCCTCATATATCCCTTAGGATGGAAGCTAGCCAAGCGACCATCCGTCCACGTCATCTCCCATTTCCAAGAGGGTGCCGCCGGCCTTGGACCTATTTTAGCGACTTGGCCACACCAAGGGGGGACAATCGGTCCGCTTATACCCTTAAAGTGGACCTAGTATCCTGTGCACATGGACTTTTCATAAATCCATCTTTTACATGCTAGCATGATTTTTCAATCAAAAACATAGAATCACATCATTTTTCCATAGCATTTATCAAAAGAAATTTCATAATATCGCATTTGAAGTATAAAACATCATTTCAACACCATTTAACTAAGGAATGGCCATCCTTAAATACCTCTAAAATATTTTCAATATTTACATCAAACAGTTAGTACAAAAATAACATTTATCTAAAGCAATTTAGAAAAGCAAAGATCTTTTAGAAAATTTGCTTGCTTACCTGTGTTCCTTAGCTTTCCGACTTCGCTTTTTCTTTGCCTTTGCCTACGTGAGAATAATATACTTTTTCATATATTTCTTTTCTTCATATCTCATTTAGTTTTTCAACCCATTTCATTCACATTTATCATTTATTTGACTTCTCAAGTCATTAGACATAAATAGCACATTTTTACACATTTCATCGGCTAACACATAACATATATAACCCCATAAATAGGGTATCCAGTCATCCACATAAAATTCATTCAATAATTATCATTTATAGGTTTATTAACCTCAATTTCCCATTTATCAATCCTTTTCCAAAATACACGCATCGGTGCTCCTTTTATGCACACATCGTCACTTCATACTTCATAAATAAATTCTAAAATTTGAAATTAATCATTATATACTCTAAAAAGATGTATAATCATGAAATATATCATATTTTCATACATTTTTGCACATAATCACATTCCATACGTCATTCATCACTTATGCACCTTTATCCTTTCACATATGCCCATGTGGCAACACATACATAATATATTTCATAAAATTTTCTACGTAAAAAATTAATCCATATTTTAGCGTATTAATTACCCTTAATTACCACTACATTTAGGGTATTTTTATGGGATTTAAATCCACTTACCATAGGTTTCCAAAACAGCAACTTTGGAACCCATTTTTCACCCGTTTAACGTGTCTTTTGACACATAACCCTAAGCAGTTTAATAAATCCGAATTTTCAGCAAATAATTCCATTTTTCCTAATCCAAATTTAGGGCATTAACAAATGTTTAACATTCATAAATTAAAACCTCTCAAAACAGCAAGTTTCTTACCCATTTCGGGTCCCGTTTTCACTCCATTTATACATCATTTCATAAATCCATAAAAATCAGATTTTGAGCTTATTTTCCCAAATCCTTTTGGGCATCAAGAATAAATTAAACCTAGGGTATTTTACCCTACATAACATTCACAAATCATGCAAAACCATTTCCATAGCATTTTTAACCTAAAAATGAAGAATTCGGTTCATAAACTTCGCTTAGCATTCCATATTTTCTAAAATTCATGATTTAAGCTCAAATCAACATATGTTTTGCATTAATACATGATTCATAACCTAATCACATCATCAATCCAAAACAGCAACTTGTCATGGGGATTTAGGGTTTATCAACTTGAGTTTTCAACTCATATATCATTCAAAACTTCATTTTCACCATTTAGATCATGGGAATTCATGCATATAACCTAATACCAATTTTGTGAAACCCCAACCTAAGGAGGATTTAATGTGTGCATTGAACATATACATAGGACTTATATATGATTAAATGGAATTTTTGGATGATTTTAGAATTTTATGATATTTTGAATCAGGGTTTCCTTGGAAACGGTGATTAAAAATTTAATCGTCGGAGCCCAAAGTGAGTCGGTATGACCCGAGGGGCTTAATGAGGATTTAATGGTGAAAAGGTGTCATGAATAATTATGTTAATTATCATGATTTAATTTATGGAGATTAAAGTGTAATTTTGGAATGAAGGAGAAAAATGATAGAAAATTCATAACTTGATGCCTACAAGGCGGATTTCAATGAAATTTGAAAGGTAAGCTCACGACGGTGGGCCCAATCTTATGAATGGATTTAATTAATAGAATCATTATGTGATTAGGGTGATAATTAATTTTTTTTATTCCTAAATCCAAAAGATAAATTCAAGTGGTCATAACATGACGTAGAAACGTCGGTTTGAGATGAAATTTGAAACGATGGAATAAAATTATGAAATCTATGAGATGAATGGAATAGATTAAGTTAATTATGATGGGAATTTGGTTTCTTAGAGAGAAAGTAACAAGTTGCTTAAGGGCTAAGTAAAGAAGGGCAATTGTAGACAAGTGGACGGTCAAGATGTGAGCTGATTTTTGGATTTTCAAAAAAGGTGAAAAAGTATTTTACTTGGCTGTAAATGTGCCACCACATATGGTAGATAAGGGAGCATTTAAGGAGTGTGGAATTTCAGCACCAAGTGGGTCCTACAGCTGGAAAAAAAATCCAGCAATATATATAACCTATACACGTCCATATGAGAGAAAGGTTTGAGAAATTTCCAAGTGCTGGAAATTCTTCCCCAAGCAACAGCAGCTCACGTCCCCAACTTGGCCAGAAAGGAGGAAGGAAAATAGAAGAAAAATAAGGGAAAAATAAAGAGAAAAGGAGGAATTGTCAATTAATCAAGTAAGTTTATGCTAATTTTGATTTTATGCTTCAAATCTGGAAATTATATGATGTTATAAACTAAAATATGGACGGAATAGTAAATGGATGAATTTTAGTATGAAATGTTTTTGGAAGAATAATGATGTGTTTATTAAAAAAATATCCAATTTTCCGATTAAAAAGATAATTAATTTGAAAATTAAAAATCCGAGAAGGTTAACCCAAACAGTGTAAAACGGGGTGGCAGGATCGGCTGTATAAAATGATTTTTAATAATTTTTACACAAGAAATTTTGGGCTAAAAATTTTATGGGATATATAATAAATATTTAGGATCATATAAAAACATTAAAAATTAGGTTTTTATGGGTATAAATATACCCCATAATTAACGTCATTCAGGCTGTCTGGAAATGGATTCTGCGGTCTAGCAAGGTAAAAATACAAAAATAAATAGAAATATTAAATATTTCGTGCTGTAAATATTTATTTTGGTTAATTAATGTAGTTATTAAGTTATTTTAGAAATTTCAGATCAAAAATACTTGATTTGATATTAATTCAAGATTTAGAGATTTCAGTACGCCTGATTTCAGCATATGTGGTTAGTTTGAGAAGAAAATCAAAAAGAAATATGAAACCTATGTAGAAATGATCCAAATTGATATATGTGTTAAATACTTAAATATGAATTAATAAAAGTGGATTATATCCTGAAATTTCGGATTTATAAATCTGCTTAGGGTTAGGTGTCAAGAGACACGTTAAATGGGTGAAAAATGGGTTCCAAAGTTGCTGTTTTGGAAACCTATGATTAGTGGATTTAAATTACATAAAAAACCCTAAGTAAAGTGATAATTAAGGATAATTATCATGCTGAAATTTTGATTAAATTGATGACTTGGAAAATTTTATGAAAGACCTCATATATGTGTTGCCAAATGGGCATATGTGAATAGATAGACATGCATAAGTGGTAAATGACCTATGTAAATTGATTTTGTGCAAAAATGCATGAAAATATGATAAATTTTGTGACTATATTGTTTTTTAGAATTTCATGATGTTAATCTCAAATTTTGGGATTAATTAATGAGGCTTAAGGCAATAACGGGTGCTTAAAATGAGCAACGATGTGTGAATTTTGGAAAATAAGTGGAAAATGGCTTAAGGAAGGTAATGAGCCATTAAATAATAATTATTGGATGATTATTATGTGATTGAATGATTACCCTACTTATGGGACCAAATGTGATGTGTAATAGCCCATGTAGTGCACAAGTATGTGCTATACGGGCATAACGACTTGAGAAGTCGAAGGAATTATGTATGTTAAAAGAAATGGGCTAGAAAACTGAGTTGAATGCAAGCAAAGGAAATATATGAATGTTATATCATTCTTATATGTATAGGAAAAGGCAAAGGGATAAGCGAAACGGAAAGTTAAGTAAGCGAGCTAAGCAAGCAGCTTCTAAATGATTTTGGTCTTCATTACAAGGCATTTAAGGATGGCCATTCCTTGTTTATATGTGTATTGAAATATTTATTTCTATCGAAATAAATGATTGCTTATGGTTTCGAAATTATGTTTGAAATGTGTTGAAACATGAGTTAATATGATGTTTCGTTGAAATAATGTTTCTAAAGGGATGATGCAAAGAATTCTCTATATGAGAATGACAAGTTCCATGTGTAAAGGGATATATGATGCCGGGGTGATTAAAATTCATGCATGGAATGGAAATCAAGTAGGCTAGTCGAGGTAGTAAGTGGATAAGGAGTCGCCCTTGACCTCGCCAAGTCGGAAAGGACCGGTGAGGTAGGCTAGTCGAGGTAGTAAGTGGACAAGGAGTCCCCTTTGACGTTACCAAGTCGGTAGGTCCGGCGCCAAGGATGGAAAGGATCATGCTATGAAAAGTATTCACCGTGCTAGCGTACCGTCACATGAAGGATAACGTCATCAATGAAAATGATGAATTTGCACATCCAATGTTTATGAAATGTTTACGAATGGTTTACGTGAATGATTTTTCATGAATGGTTTTCATGAAATGTTTATGCAAGTTTTATGAAAAAGTTTCTGTTCCGTAGGTAGTTGATCACTTGCTAAGTGTCTCTACTGAATGGAGGGAAATGTTTTTAAATAATGTTGTTTTCGAAATGAATTGCATGAAAACCCTAAGCTTGCTTACTGAGTTATCACTCACGTTTTATTTTCCAAACCTAAAGACAGGTGGAAGGAAGGAGGCAAGGAGCACAGGTGGAGATTCAAGGATGAATGAATTTCCATGAGTACCTGTATATGAATCTAAGGGTTGGATGATTATATGAATATTAACAATTAAATTATTATTCGATTTTGTAGAAAAATTATGTTATGTTTTATGCCTATTGATTGGCGGAAAATTTCCATGGGTAAATGCTAAGGCATGAAATATCATGATATGGTTAAGTATGAAGATTATGAGATGACATGTGTAACTCTCAAATGATATAATGGCGTAAAATGGCATTTGATGGAAATAGAATGTATAAATGATATAAATTCCTAAGGAGTTAGGATTAACTGGATAAATATCCGTTAAAACCCGCCGTGTGACAGGGCAACAATCCTGATCATGTTTACTAGTCAAACGATCTTGAGGTAAGGTTGTGACGCTCGGGCTGGGGCGCCACAAATTTCATATTCAATCAAAAGCATATTGAATCATCACTTTAGGAATTCTTTAAGCATCCCTTTCATATTCAAATATTAGAGTTAAACAACTCAAAACTACACATATACTTACTTGGTTAATGCTAACACAACTCTAATCACTTGGAGATGATTTCCTCCACGAATTCCCTTCTTTTTCCCTTGCTTCTCCTTCTTCCTTTGCTGGCCAAGAGGGGACGTGAGCTACTGTGCTTTGGGATGAAAAATTCCACCACTTAGCAATTTCCAAATCCCATTCCATGTGAACGTGCATGGGTTATATAGGTGCTGGATATATCCATCTGTGGGCCCCACTTGCTGGGTTTTTCCACACACATAAATGCTTGGTTATCCCCTTCATGTACTAGCTATTTTATAGCCAAGTAAAATTGGTTTTTACTGTTTTTGAAAAATCCAAAAACTGCTTTAAATCAAGACCATCCAAACTGCCTCCACCATCACGTCCAGCTACTGCCCATTTTTCCAGCAATTTTTTCTATTTTTTAATAATTCCCATTTAAGGGTAAATCATACACTTCTTAACCTTTAATTCATATATTAATTTGGTGTTAAAAAAATTAAGAAAATGGCAGAATTTAGCACATTTCAGTGCACGTTATTTCCCTTATATGCTGTCCAAATTTTCCACTTTCATGGCAGCTGCATTTTAATATTTTTCTTGCTGAAAATCTGCATAATTGAATGCATATCTCTATGTCCCTACATGTCAGCAATATTTAAGCATTTTTTATTAAATAAAAAATTCAAAAATATGCAGCAAGTGCAGCCCATGGACGTCCCTATGTGCCACCTTACCTATGCTCACGTTGAGCATTTTGTAGCATCATCATAGGGTGCATTCATTGCTGGATTTTATTTAAATTTTAGTATTTCATAATAATGCATAAAATACCCTGGAAATATTCAGCATTTGACACCTCAATTTTCATTAAAATCATGTAATTATTCCTTGTACTCTAGCATTGAATAATGGGTACTTTTGAGGTGCAATTAGTCAACCATGCTCACCTTTTTCAATGCATGCATTTTCCCAATATATTATGCTTAATCTAAGCCATCCAAAATTTTCATCTCATAATTTCATTCAACCATTTCAAATTTCATCTCAATCCGATTTTCCTAGTTCAAGTTATAGCCTTTTAAAGTTAACGGTTGGAATTGAGATATGGTCAATAAATCATTATACTCATTTCATCAAGAATTTTCATAACCCAATAATTCCATAATACCAAGCCCAACATCATCAATTCCCATTTCAAATTTCACTTGAATCCGCCTTACAGGCATTGATTTATGAATTTTCTAGTGTTTTTCTATTAAACTTGTCAATTATCACACCAATGCTCATAATTCATATTAATTGAATTAAAATGATTTTCCATGATGTATTTGCACATTTAAATCAACGAAAATTTTCTCTAATCTTATTATCCCATATTAGCTCAAAATGATTAATCACATCATTATTGCTAATCCTTACCCTAATTGCAATAATTAGCAAAATCACATAAATCATTCATAACTCAATAATTCATATATAAATGTCATATGCATGATCAATGTATACATATGGGTTCTACATGGGTTGGGTTTCACAATCCTCCCCCCCTTATAACAGGTTTCGTCCCGAAACCGTCTATTCTTTAAATAGCTGGGAGTACTTCCGTTCTACTTCTTCTTTTAACTCCCAAGTGGCTTCATTTTCGGAATACCAGTTCCATTGTACCTTCACGTATTCGATTTCTCGATTCCGAAGCTTTTGCACCTTGTGATCCAATATTCTCACTGGCTTTTCTTCATAATTCAGATAATCTTGAATCAGCAGATTTTCAGCCACTAATATATGTGTTGGGTCTGAAACATACTTCCTAATCATCGATATATGAAATACATTGTGAACTAGGGCTAACGTCGGGGGTAAGGCTACTCAATAGGCCAATTTTCCAACCTTCTCCAAAATCTCAAATGGTCCAATATACCTGGAATTTAGCTTTCCTTTCTTTCCAAACCTTGTAACTCCCTTGAATGGCGTGACCTTTATAAACATATGTTCGCCAACTTGGATGTTCAAATCCCTTCTCTTGCAATCTGTGTAACTCTTTTGCCGACTTTGGGCTGTGAGTATGCACTGGCGAATTGCCCGTACCTTGTCCACCATTCGTTGAGACAAATCTAGGGCTAGCCTTTTCTCTCTAATTTCATCCTAGTTCAACGGCGCTCGACATCGCTGACCATATAATGCTTCAAATGGAGCCATTTGGATGCTAGTTTGGTAGCTATTGTTGTATGCAAATTCAGCAATTGAGATATATTCATCCCATGATCATCCAAACTCCAACGTTATACATACGGAGCATATCTTCAATAATTTGATTCACCCGCTCCGTTTGTCTGTCGGTTTGAGGATGAAAGGTTGTATTGAACTTGAGTTGGGTGCCTAGGGCTTCGTGCAAACTTTTCCAAAACCTTGAAGTAAACGTCGCATGTCGATCCGAGATAATCGACTTTGGCACTCCATGGAGTCGTACGACCTCCTTGTAATAAACCTTAGCTAGCTTTTCTGTTGTATAAGTCCTTCTGATAGGTAGGAAGTGCGCGACTTTCGATAACCTATCTACGATTACCCATATGGAATCATTTTCCGCTTGGGTCTTAGGTAATCCTTCTATCAAGTCCATTGTGATGTCATCCCACTTCCATTCAGGAATTTCTAAGGACTGTAGCTTACCAGGTATTCTCTGGTGATCCGCTTTCACCCGTTGGCAAGTTAAACACTTAGCCACGTATTCAGCGATCTCTCTTTTCATATTATTCCACCAATATGCTTTCTTGAGATCCTGATACATCTTAGTACTTCCCGGGTGAATAGAAAACGGCGAAAAATGTGTTTCTTTAAGGATCTGTTCCTTTAACTCAGCTATATTAGGTATGCAAAGGTGACCCTTATACTTATACATACCTTGCTCATCAATAGCAAATTCAACTAATCCCTTTTTCTTCATTTTCTTAACATATGTATGTAGGTCTATGTCCTTTGCTGCACAACCTTGATCTATTCAAAAAGTGATGATTGTATGCATAATTGTGATAATCTTGTGTGGACTCCTTGTGGACATACAATCAATTCCATTTGTCTTATCACCTTAAGCAAACCTTCCTCCTTAGTGATAAGATGTTCTAAGCTAACATTTCAGCTCAATGCATCAGCTACTACATTTGCCTTACCTGGATGGTACAAAATTTCCAAATCATAGTCCTTTAATAATTCAAGCCATCTTCTTTGTCTCATATTCAACTCCTTCTAAGTGAAAATGTATTTAAGGCTCTTGTGATCAGTGTAAATCTCACATTTTGCATCATACAGGTAATGTCTCCATATTTTCAAGGCAAATACCACAGCTGCTAACTTTAAATCATGTGTGGGGTAGCTTACCTAATTGGGCTTTAGCTGTCGAGATGCATAGGCTATCACTTTACCCCTTTGCATCAAAACACACCCCAATCCTTTTCTTGATGCATCACTATAAACCACAAATCCTTCATTTCCTTGTGGTAGGGTTAGGATGAGTGCTTCTACTAACCGCTATTTCAATTCTTGGAAACTGCGCTCGCATTCCTCAGACCATACATACCTGACTCCTTTATGAGTCAACTTGGTTAACGGGGCTGACAATTGTGAAAAACCTTCAACAAACCTTCTATAATAGCCGGCCAACCCTAAAAAACTTCGAATTTCTGTAATGGTCGTCGGCCTTGGTCATTTCAACACTGCCTCAATCTTTTAAGGATAAACTTGAATACCCTTTTCAGATATTATATGCCCAAGAAATCTTATTTGTTTCAACCAAAATTCACATTTTTTCAGCTTGCCATATAATTTCTCTTTTCTTAACCTTTCTAAAACCTTTCGGAAATGACTTTCATGTTCTTTCTCCATTTTAGAGTAAATCAGGACATCATCAATGAACACCACCATAAATTGATCAAGATAATCCGGAAAAACTCTATTCATCATATCCATGAATACAGCAGGGGCATTAGTAAGTCCGAAAGGCATTACCAGAAACTCATAATATCCATACCTGGTTCGAAATGTTGTTTTATGAGTATCGGCCGGACTTATCCTTAGTTGATGATACCCTGACTGTAAATCAATCTTGGAGAAAGTCGTGGCTCCTTTCAATTGATCGAATAGATTATCGACCCTGGGCAATGGATATTTATTCTTTACTGTAACCTTATTTAGCTCCCAGTAATCCATACATAATCTTAAATTTCCATCCTTTTTTCTCACAAATAATACCGAAGCTCCCCAAGGGGATACACTTGGTCGGATGAAACCCTTATCCAACAGCTCCTGTATTTGCGCCCTTAGTTCATTCATCTCAGCTGGCGCCATTCTATAAAGAGTCTTAGAAATTAGAGCTGTACCCGTCATCACATCAATCGTCATATCCATTTCCCTTTGTGGAGGCAATGTGGTTAACTCCTTTGAAAATACATCGGGAAATTCTCTAACCACAGGTATTTGATTAATTTCTACCTTCATGCCTTTGTCTACATTCACTGACACCAAATAGGCTTGACATTTTTGTCGGATCATTCTGATAGCTTTCATAAATGATATCAATATACTTGAACTGTCAAGTTGCCTCAGTTTTCCAATGGCAATCTCCTTCCCTAGAGTTGCTTCAAATTGTACTTTCTTATTCTTACAGTCTATGGTCGCTCCCCATTGGCTTAGCCAATCCATACCCAATATCATGTCGAACTCAGTCATAGGTAATAGGATCAAATCAGCTTCTAGAATCAATGATCCTATCCTAATTGGGCATGCTCTGCATACTTGGCTAGTACTTGCTAACCTATAGACTGGAGATTCTACATGTATAATCTGGTTAGTCCCTTATACCGGTAGTGCATGGGGGGTCACATATTGGCATGCTATGAATGAATGGGTGGCACCAGAATCAAACAAAGCTACTGCCAAATTTCCTAGAATATAAATCGCACCTGTGACCACCTTTTCCTCTTGTTCTTAAGATTCTGTCCTAGTCAGGGCATGCACGTGCACTGGGTTCGCAGAAGTTCCCTGCTTACTTGTTGCTCCAGGTATCCTAAGCTGAGCAAGTCTTCCACGTCCTTGAGATGACTACGTCTTGTTTGGGCAATTCGGGGCTATGTGATCTACTTGATCACATATATAACATTTGACAACCTTAACTTCCCCTGTCCTGCACTCCTTGGTGTTGGAAATATGTGGAAAACTAGCTAAATCTATGTTTTGATGATTAACAAACTAAATTTGAGTAAGTCTTGGCTACTAACAAGTTTGTGGAAATGTTTAAGGAATATTCATTTGAAGAAAATCAAGTATGGAAGCCAAGTCGTATACCAAGTCGACTCCAAGATCGACTTCAAGCATCCAGAGTTGAAAATGGGAGAAGAACAAGTGAAGTCGCAGGCCAAGTCGACTCCAGGTGCGACTTAGGAAACCAAGTCGCAGACGAAGTCGACTCCAGCGTCGACTTCAAGCATCCAGAGTTGAAAAAGAGGAAACGGACATGACGAAGTCGCAGGCGAAGTCGACTCCAGGTGCGACTTGGGCGAAGTCACAGACGAGGTCGACTCCAACTTCGACTTGAGGAGTTCAGACTTGAAGATTGAAGTTTCAATCTTATTCCAAGGATCCATTTGGAATTTATCAAATCCAAATAAGATGCAAAGTTCATTCTCAAAAAGCAACTGAAGTTTCTTGAAGATCAAAAGCTAAGATTCATATTCAAAATTCAAATCAAGTCTATCAAGTCCAAAGCTAAATCTTCAAGCTTATTCCAAATGAAGAAATATCCAAGTCATGAAGACCAATTTAACAAAGTTCAAGACAGTTCAAGAAGATCAAGGTGTTCTTGCAAAAGACCACGCCAAGTCGCAACCCAAGTCGACTCCAGGATCGACTTGAGTTGAGGACTGAAGGCCAAATCAACCCAGACTCGGACTTGGAAATCTGAAGAACTGGAGTCGCACACGAGGTCGACTCCAGGTGCGACTTGGAAGCCAAGTCGCAGGCCAAGTCAACTCCACATGCGACTTGGGTCGCAACGGTCGGAATTTATTCGAACGTTGGCGCATTAAATGCGCGCCACCTACCTTCTAACGTTCGGATTCCCTCCAAAATTATAAATAGCATTCATGGTGGACGAGGGAAGTAGCTGAGAATCATTAAGTATGCATAACTACTATATTCAAGAGCTCTAAAGAGATCAAGTCATTCAAAGAGGAAGAACTTCACTTCAAGTTGCAAGAGCTATATTTCAGAATCTTCAAAGCCATTACAACAAGTTCTTCTCAGCGCCTAATTGTTGCTACACATCTGTAAAGTGTAGATTTCTTTGTTGTTTCATTTATTTGTGATTGAACTTGATCTAGTTTGAGGAACTAGGATCAAGTGTATGCTAAGTAGTGTGTGATTGAAGTGAGACTCATCACCTACTTGAGCAGTGTGTTATATGCCCCCTAGAGCTAGAATCTAGAAGAGAGCAGTGACTCTAATTGTATTGAGAGAATACAATAGTGGAACCCAAGTCACAAGGAGTGTGAGCTTGGAAGAGTGGAGTAGGGAGGTTGCCCGAACCACTATAAAAATCTTGTGTGTTTGATTTATTTATCTACTCTCTACATTATATTGCTTTCCATTTCGATTCTTCATTAAGGGGACCGGATTAATCCGGGGTTAAGTTTCTGTTTCAGTTATAAATTTTTAAATACCCAATTCACCCCTCCCCTCTTGGGTTTTGCCATCAAACTCGGGACCAACACTTGGTGATATGACCCATTTGGCCACATTTATAGCACTTGTTCGAGCCTTTTAGACACTCGCCTGCATGTCGCTTTTGACATTTCTTACACAATGGCGAGCTTTTCCTTTTTGGGATTCCTTTTCCCTTTCTTACGTTGCCTTTTCTAGCTTTCTCTTTCCCGATTTCTGGTTCCTTAGGACCTGTACTGAACGCCCTTGAACCCAATCTTAGTTCTTGAGTTCTCAAGGCTTCAATTTCCAAAGCCCTTGCTCTCTCAATGCTTGAAACATAGTCTTTAATCAGCAGTGGGGCAAGACTTTCCCATAGATATGGCCTCAGCCCTTGTTGGAATCTCTGTGCCTTGTTTCCTGGCACATTTGCTATCCATGGCACATATCTAACCAAAGCATTAAACTTCGTAGCATATTCAGTGACCGTCATCCTCCCTTGATATAATTTTTCAAATTCTATCACCTTTTGACTCTGCAATCCAACTGGGAGGTATTCTTTTTTAAATTCTTCCACAAAAGTTTGCCAAGACACTTCTTTGGGTCGTGGCATTGTGATTAACATCGTCTCCCACCATTCGTGTGTGTCCTTTGTTAACAAATGTGTTGCACATAATACCTTCTGACGGTCATTGCATGGAGATATTCTAAACAATTTCTTAATCTCCATCATCCACTGCTCTGCTTGGACCGGGTTGGGTTCTCTGGAAAATTTCTGGGGCGTTGCGCTAGAAAGGCGTTAATGACTCTTCTATCAACTTCCATTAGCTAATTCTCATCCCTTAGAGGTGCGGGTGTGACAATGGGGTCCACCATTGGAGCAGGTCCTTCTCTCTCTGCACTACCCAACTGAGCTTGTTGGGTCCTTTCCTATAATCCTTGTATAATGTCAGCAGTCTGCACTGCCCAGTCCCTAGTGGCCTGCTGCATTGCTTCCTTCACTGCTGCAGCTACTCTTTCTTCTATGAGTCTAGTTTGTCTGGACTCAGTTTCCTCTTCCACATTTCTTTTAGGGCTTTCATTATTCCTTCTTTGTTGATTCTTTTGGTTCGGTCCTTGCGTTACAGGCCTTCCTCTTTTAGGTCGGCTAGATTTGCCAACTTCATGCTAGCTTGGAACCTCTGTCACTGCCTCTTTTCCTTTATTTTTCCTTAATCCTGCTCTTGTTTCCACCATTGTGTTAATTTGAGTATATAACAACACACTTTTCATTTTCAATTAACATTAAATCATTATATACGCATTTCATTTAAAATCAATGTTAAGTCATTACATACGCATTTCATCATCACATGGTCACAACTAATTCATTCAATCACAATTATATCACATCATTCAAGATCATTCATTCATATATCTAAAACTCACAAATTTAGTTATATTAACATATTCACTCATATTCATCATATTCACATCATCACATCCATAGTTAGTACATGTGAAAGTAAATCACACTTATGTACACACACATTTCACACTTATATACATGTCAATCTATCTTGACAACCATATTGTCATCATACCACACTTATATATACACAACTTGTAAAAAGAAACAAAAACATTCATCGTCTGCCTGGGCCTCTCCTTAGACGTCGACGTCTACGTGGAACTTGTGAGGGTGCCTCCGTGATCGTGCTAGTGTTGGACCACGCTTGGACCTCATCCTCTCCACTATCATCATCATCGTCCTCATCATCCTCTACAAACTCCACTATCTCCTTCTCTACTTCCTCCTCTACTTCTTCCTCTTCTTCCTCCTCCTCTTCCTCGACAGGCTTGAGGAATTCCATCGAATCATCATCATCATTGACCTCGGCAATTTCACCTGTATTCTCCATTATATATAGCATAACCTCATCGGGTTTAGGAGCTGCAGGTATTTCGATGACTCCCTCGGCACGACGCTTCTCGATATAGAGGGCCATATCAATTTCCCGCTGATGGAGTCTATCCTGGGGTGCTCCATAGCGAAACTGGACACATCCATCAACAAACCTATACCACGGGCCTGCGTCGGGGGGTGTAGGTGCCTGAGTCTTTCTCCAAAAGTCCTGGAGGTCTTGCGGGTCTACTCTGTCAGTAGGAACACGGGGAGACTGGGGAATTCCAAGGTATGTTCCTGGTAGAACTCGTGCTCTAGGTTTGTAACTTGAGGGCTCTCCTAGACCTTGTTCGTGTTGACTAGAGGAAACTACGGGGAACTGTGGTGTGTTGTGCTGGGATTCCCACCACCTGTGTATATTCAATTCCCTTCACTGTCTCGTCTCCTCCTCTTCTCTCTCCTTTTTCAACTCCTCCGCACTCATCATCTGCTTACCCCTATCTGCCATCTGCACGAACATAACAATCAAATTGGATTGCAACATAACTTATCATCATATGGCATGCATTTCATCATGGTATAAGCATACCTAATTATCACATAATCACGTCTATTTCATCATATAATCATGTATAGTCATGCATAATCATGCGTATCTTATCATATTCTTTCAATTTCCTATACGTAGAAATTTTTCACGCCTATTTACCAATCCATGCTCTGATACCAAGCTCTTAGCGCCCCAAACCCGAGTGTCACATCCTGAGCCTTACCTCGGGATCGTATTGATTGGTAAACGTGATCAGGATTGTTGCCCTGTCACATGGCGGGTTTTAACGGATGTTTATCCAATTTAATATTTCCTCACAAGAGTTTGATTTCTCATATTTTCATCTCAAACATATCTAGGTTATTTCCAACCCATTATCATATACAAAGCATGCTAATCAAAAACATTTCATCAAATACATAAATCAGATGTCACTGCATGTATTAACCATAGTCATCAACATAAAACATTTGAATGGTTACAATCATTCAACATGAATTATTTCTTAACATAGAAGTGCTAAAGTTTTTCCATGACTCTCTCAAGCTGGAACTTGACCCTTCGCCAATTCCTGTCTTTCACCTATCTTTGGGTTTGGAAAACAAAATCGTTAGTTGAAACTCAATAAGCAAGCTATTAGCATTTTACAGGCAAATCATTTCAGGCAACATTTTTGCATTTAAAATCATCTTGGAAAGCAACTTATACCTTATCAAAAGGTATATCTTGAAAATATAAAATCTTGTACACATCACGAGTACCATATGCACAATACCACGTAAATCCATGAACATATCCTCATATATCCCTTAGGATGGAAGCTAGCCAAGCGACCATCAGTCCACGTCATCTCCCATTTTAGAGAGGGAGCTGCCGGCCTTGGACCTATTTTAGCGACTTGGCCACACCAAGGGGGGACAATCGGTCCGCTTATACCCTTCAAGTGGACCTAGTATCTGTTGGTCCCGAGTTGATGGCTAAACCCAAGAGGGGAGGGGTGAATTGGGTTCTTTAAAAATTAATCTTCTTTCGTAAATCAAAAAACTCTTAACCCTTTGAAAATTTAATCCCCTTTGAAAGCAAATGAAGAGCAAATAAGATAGAGCAGTAACAATAAATAGAACACAAGATTTATAGTGGTTCGGGCAAACCTTCCCTACTCCACTCTTCCAAGCTCACACTCCGTTGTGACTTGGGTTCCACTATGTATTCCTCGAATACACTTAGAGTCACCGCTCTCTTCTAGATTCCAGCTCTAGGGGGCATAAACAAATACTTACACAAGTAGGTGATGAGTCTCAATCCAATCACACCCTACTTTGCATACACTTGATCTTAGCTACTCAAGCTAAATCAAGATTTATACAACAAGACTTTGAAAAAGAAAAGCTACACTTTACAATGATGTGTAGACAAGTTTGAGCTCGAGGAAGAATTTAGAAGCAGCTTGGATGATTCTTGATGAAGCGGCTTGCAACCTGAAGCTCTCTTCTTCCTTAGAATGTATATGGACCACTCAAAAATGGAGAAAAGCAAATAGGATTCCTCTCTAGCACTTCTTTTCTCTCTTTGGACCTTGTAGAGTATATAGTAGTGTCTTGTAATGTTCTTGTGTGTATTCACGTTCATTTGAGGGTCCTTATATAGAAAGAGAAGGATTTGAACGTTGTAGAGGTGGTTGGCGCGCAATAAATGAACTCCAACGTTCGAAAATTCGAACGTTATTTTCCAAGTCGAATATGGAGTCGACTTGGCCTGCGACTTGGCTTCCAAGTCGCACCTGGAGTCGACCTCGTGTGCGACTCCAGTTCTTCAGATATCCAAGTCCGAGTCTTGGGTCGACTTAGCTTTCAGACTTCAACTCAAGTCGATCCTGGAGTCGACTTGGGTTGCGACTTGGCGTTGTCTTTTGCAAAAACGCCTTGATCTTCTTGAATTGGCTTGAACCTTGCAAAATTGGTCTTCATGACTTGGGTATTGCTTCAGTTGGTTTTTGAGAATGGACTTTGCATCTTATTTGGATTTGATAAAGTCTGAATGGATCCTTGGAATAAGCTTGAAACCTCAATCTTCAAGTCTGAACTCCTCAAGTCGAAGTTGGAGTCGACCTTATCTGCGACTTCGCCCAAGTCGCACCTGGAGTCGACTTCGCCTGCGACTTCGCCATGTCCATTTCCACATTTTCAACTCTGGACACTTTTTGATGTTTGAAGTCGATGCTGGAGTCGACCTTGTCTGCAACTTCGCCCAAGTCGCACCTGGAATCGACTTCGCCTGCGACTTCGCCATGTCCGTTTCCACATTTTCAACTCTGGACACTTTTTGACGTTTGAAGTCGATGCTGGAGTCGACCTTGTCTGCGACTTCGCCCAAGTCGCACCTGGAGTCGACTTCGCCTGCGACTTCGCCATGTCCGTTTCCATATTTTCAACTCTGGACACTTTTTGACGTTTGAAGTCGCTTGTGAAGTCGACTTAGGTATCGACTTCTCCCCAAGTCGAAGTCCAAGTCGACTTGGTAATCGACTTGACTTCTTTGCTTTCCTTAAACACTTGGCAAACTCATTAGTACTCTTTATATACTCAAATTAGTCTTTGTTTAATCATCAAAACTTATGCCTTGGTCAATTTGTTTTGTTTTGAACATTGTTTCCAACAATCTCCCCCTTTTTGATGATTGACAAAACTACATTTGAGTTGATACCTTTCAAAACATTAAGCATGTTCATATATTTTTTTGAAAAACAGAGCATTGTCCTAGGTACTTTCAAACATATAGTTCAGAGCTTTTGAATTTCAAACCATTATCATAGAAAGAAAAATATATTCATGACAGAGCATTACTTTCATATCATTCATATCATTCAAACATTCATATTAATCATTGCAAGCATAACACAACTTTCATATATGTATCAAGTTTCAAAATACAATGTAAAACAACAATGAAACCTAGATACAAATTACCCAACCCAAACAAAAAGAAAACTCTCAAACCTATCTTTTCTCCCCCTTTTTGTCAATCACTCAAAAAATTTGTCAATTACCAAAGACTTGGTAAATTGAAATTGGGAAATGGGATAGATAGATTGAGTTGGTTTGATGGGACGGACATGGGCGGATGAGTAGTAAGATGAGCATGGTGCGGGAGTCGGGTCACGTCGAACTGATCCGGTATCAAATGGATCAAGTTCGGGTATGGGTTGGTTTTGGTGACGACCCGATGCAAGGTAATAGCGGATTGTACGCATTTCCCGATCGATTCGATCTTGTCGGGAATGCATATTATTGATTGCCGTCAACACTTCGGTCACAAGACTCGTCATCCGGTCTTCTTGGTGACCCATTTCTTCACGGATGGCAACGATTTCATCTCTAAGATCTTTTAGAGTGACCTCCTCAGATGAGGTTGGAGGCATCCGTTCTGGTGCAGCGGACCCTTGTGGAGAGTAGGATCCGTGCGAGATGGGTGAAGGAGGCTCTGCTGGAGCGGCCGGTGCCTCGGGAGGTTGCTCCCCCTCAGCTTGTGCATTATCTTCATGCTCTTCTTCTGGAGCTTCTGGCCTGAGTTCAAGCACATTGATTTTCATCCTCTGGATCAGTGCTTTGTTGATGGCGTTGGTGGACTTAAGCACTTCAAAAGGCTCGCCTTCAATGTCTACTCCAAAGAATTTGAGGATCTTTGTGATCCAAGTGCCATAAGGGAGGACTCCTCGTGGGTTGTCCTTTCTAGATGCCAAGGCTTCAAGAAACAATCTTGGGAGGCTCACCTTGACTCTATTGTCTACTTTCCATAAAATCCCAGCTTCTTGTGGGTTCAATTGATTTCTCCCACCGCCCTTTGGGTAGATGCAGTGGGCAATGAGAAGTCTTAGGACCCGTAACCTGGGTGATAGATCCATGTATCGAAGAAATTTGATTCCCGGGTGATACTTGTTACTCCGGGTGAGCTGATTGTATATCTGATCCATTGTGAGATCTTCAGGAAAAGGCTCTTCTACATAAGGGACTCCAAGTATTTTTCCTAAATGAATCATTGCTCCAGTCTGACTTGGAGTTATCTCGTTTCCAATGTCTATTTCTACTCCTTTGACAAATGTTCCATAATATTCTTCGTCCCATAGATAATAAAATAGTCGGGTAAGATCTGGATAGACTCGTTCATCCTCTTTTAACAATTTGGTCCATCCTTGAAAATCTAACAGGTCTTCTATGTCGGACTCATAATCTTCCAAAAATTTAAAATCTATGATTTTAGGTATGAATACCTTCCGCTCATAGAAATTTTTGTAAAACCTGCTGTGCTCGAGCTCGGTTTTGAAGTAGGTCGTGGGCATCTTTAACACTTGGGTTTTCCCGGCCGCAGTGCCCCTTCTGCTTGCCCCAGACTGTGTGCTCTGTGAGGTTTGGGCTTGTTCCTCACGACCCGCAGTGTTGGATGGAGTTCCTTCTTGGAATCGAACTCTTCTGCCTGTTGATGTAGAGGGTTCCTCCCTTGCCCTCTTAGCGGGTGTCCTAGCTTTCCTAGGAACTCCTTTTTCTGTATGAGATGAAGGTTGTGTGGGAACCCGTTTGGGGTATGGTTTTGATACGACTTTCTTTGGTGCCATTTGGATGAGAGTTTAGAGTGTAGGATTTGGGATTTGGGAGTTGAAAATTGAACTTTGGGGTTTTTGAGAGGGAATGACAGTGAGAGAGAAAGACGCCGGATGGAGGGTTTTGCCGGAGGGAAGGAGAATCGTCAGAGGTAGAGGATTCGGGAAAAAGGAAGAAGGAGACTTGCTGGAAATGAAGAGGAACGGAAACGGCAGTTTGCCGGAGACAGGGAGAACCGAAATCCGAGAGAGAGGTGCCGGAGATGAAGTGGAGCGGAGAGGAAAATGAGAGGGAGAGAACTGTGAGAGATGAGCTGGGATTAGAGAGAAAATGAGACAGAGAGAGAGGGCTGTCGGTGAGGAAAGCCGGAAACGGCGAGAGAGAAATCGCCGGAGAGGAAAGAAAAAGAGAGGTCGGAGGGAAAATGAAGAGAAAGAAGGGAGAGGAGAAGGAAAAAGGAAGGAGAGCGGGAATCCGGACGGTCGCGCGCGGAGTCGACTTTACCCTAGGTGAAGTCGACTTCGGTCCCTCGGAGTCGACTTCGCCTGGGGGCGGAGTCGACTTCGACTCTGGCGGAGTCGACTTCGCTTCTGAAGTGGAGTCGACTTGACGCCCTTGGAGTCGACTTGACTCATCGACTTGACAATTTTCAATTTTAATTTTCTTATTTAATTGTCCCTAATTTAGCTCTATCATCCCCATATCGTTCCTAATTTTATAAAATGATTCCTTGGCTAGTGGTTTGGTAAAGATATCAGCAATTTGGTCCTCAGTTTTCACATATTCTAAACATACATCATGATTTTCAACATGTTCACGAATAAAATGATGTCTCACGTCAATATGCTTGGTTCTTGAATGCAGTACAGGATTTTTAGTCAGACAAATTGCACTTGTATTATCACATCTAATAGGAATATCAACATAATCAATACCATAATCTTTCAATTGTTGTTTCATCCAAAGCAATTGAGCACAACAACTATCGGCGGCTATGTATTCGGCTTCCGCAGTAGATAGAGCCACACTTGTTTGTTTTCTTGAGTACCATGAAACTAACATATGTCCAAGAAACTGACAAGTTCCACTAGTACTCTTTCTATCTACTTTATATCCGGCAAAATCTGCATCCGAATACCCGATTAGATCAAAGGTTGTCCCCTTTGGATACCATAGTCCAAGATTGGCAGTTTTTATCAAATATTTAAAAATTCTTTTTACAGCAAGTAGATGTGATTCTTTTGGGCATGCTTGAAATCTAGAGCACATACAAACACTGAATAGAATATCGGGTCTAGAAGCAGTTAAATATAACAAGGATCCTATCATGCTTCTATAAAGCTTTTGATCGATACTTTTACCGTTTTCGTCCGTGTCGATCTTGATTGTAGAGCTCATTGGAGTGTTTGCCCCTTTGCTATTCTGCATTCCAAATTTCTTAAGCATTTCCTTGACGTACTTGGACTGGTTCAAAAATATCCCTTCACTTTGTTGCTTAATTTGCAGTCCAAGGAAGAAATTTAATTCTCCCATCATGCTCATTTCGAATTCGCTCTACATAATCTTAGAAAATTCTTGACAAAGATTTTCGTCAGTAGCACCGAAAATTATGTCATCTACATAAATCTGTACAATTAAAATATCTTTGTTTTTGTATTTGATGAACAAAGTAGTATCTACTTTCCCTCTTAGAAACTCATGATCAATCAAAAATTTGTTTAACCTTTCATACCAAGCTCTTGGAGCTTGCTTTAATCCATATAGCGCTTTGGTCAATTTATAAACATACTTTGATTGATTCATTTCTTCAAAACCAGGGGGTTGTTCAACATATACTTCTTCATTCAAATAGCCATTCAAAAATGCGCTTTTTACATCCATTTGGAACAATTTGAAATTCATATAAGAAGCGAATACTAGTAGAATACGTATGGCTTCTAATCTAGCCACGGGTGCATATGATTCTTCAAAATCGATTCCTTCTTCTTGAGAATACCCTTTGGCTACTAATCTGGCCTTGTTTCTAATCACAAGTCCGCTTTCATCTAATTTGTTCCTAAATACCCATTTGGTACCAACGATAGTGTGATTATTTGGTCTAGGAACTAAATGTCATACATTGTTCCTTTTGAATTGGTTTAGCTCTTCTTGCATTGCAATAACCCAATTTTCATCATTGAGAGCTTGTTCAATGGTATTTGGTTCAATTTTAGATACAAAGGCATATTGACCATAAACATTTTGTTTTGATCATCTAGTTTTCGCTCCTTCATATACATTTCCAATAACTTGCTCAATTGGATGGACATTTTTGAACTTTAAATCAGTTGGAGGTTTGTAAGAATCATTACCTTCACTTACCTCTTCCTCCATGAGATTTTCTGGCTTGAGCTCGAGTTCCTTTGGTTGTTCTTTGCCTTTTGTCTCATTTGCATCACTTAGTTCATCCTCCTTTCTCGGAGTTTGGTTAATTTCATCAAATACAACGTGTATGGATTCTTCAACAACTTGGTTTCGTTTATTGAAAACTCTATATGCTTTGCTATTTGATGAATATCCAAGGAATATAGCCTCATCACTTTTAGCATTTAATTTTCCCAAGTTAGTTTTTCCATTGTTCAAAACATAACATGTACATCCAAAAGCATGAAAATAAGAAATATTTGGTTTTCTTCCTTTCCATAGTTCATATGGGGTCTTTTTCAAAATTGCTCGAATGGTGACACGGTTCAATACATGACAAGCTGTACTTACAGCTTCACCCCAAAATTTCTTGGATAGATTGCTCTCATTTAGCATAGTTCTAGTCATCTCTTGTATAGTTCTATTTTTCCTTTCTACTACTCCATTTTGTTGTGGAGTTCTTGGTGCAGAAAATGTGTGGTGAATTCCTTTTTCATTGCAAAATTCCATGAATCGTTTGTTTTCGAGTTCGCCACCATGATCGCTTCTTATGGTCACAATAGTACTTTGTTTTTTATTTTGCACCAAATTTACAAAAGTTGCAAACATAGAGAAGGCTTCATCTTTACTAGCTAAGAGAATTATCCATGTGAATCTTGAAAAATCATCAACTATGACAAATACATATTTCTTTCCACCAATGGTTAGAATGTCGGATGGCCCGTATAGATCCATGTGTAGCAATTCAAGTGGCTTGGTGGTGGAAATTTCCTTTTTGGTAGAGAAAGGCATCTTGGGTTGTTTTGATAATTGATATGCCTTACAAATCTTGTCCTTGTCATATTTCAATCTTGGTAATCCTTCTACCAAACTCTTTTTCCATAGGGTCTTTATGTTTCTCATGTTTATATGTCCAAGCCTTTTATGCCAAACCCATGGATCATTATCAATGGCCATTAGACATTGACCATTTAATTCATCAAGTGAAACCAAATATACATTTCCATGTCTTTTACCACTAAACATGATATGCTCTCCATCAAATACATTACATATAGATGATTCAAACACAACTTTGTATCCTTTATCACATAATTGGCTAATGCTCATTAAATTGTGTTTGAGTCCTTCAACAAACAAAACATCTTCCATGCATGCATTTGAAATACTACGTATATTTCCTTTACCTTTAATTTTACCTTTTTCATTATTACCAAAGGCAATCATTCCATCGTTGCAAGGCTTAAGTTTATGAAATAAGCTTCTTTCACCGGTCATATGCCTTGAGCAACCGCTATCCATGAACCATTCATTATTTGCCTTCGCCTTAAAACATGTCTGAAAAAAATAAGCAAGTAAATCTTATCTCCTTGGTACCCATTTTATGGGTCCATTTGGGTTAGTAATATAAATTAATCTTTGTTGTTCTAACTTGGAAAGCCCAAATCTTGTGTTCCTTGGAACCCAAACTAATTTTGCACCACGGTCATATAATTTCTTAAAATTACATTTGTAAGTTTTATGACCCAATTTATTGCAGAAATTACAAGTCATAGGTAGTCTTGGAGTAGGCCTCCAAGTATGCAATGGTTCAATAGTTGGTCTTCTAATCCACTTAAAATTTTTCTTTTGTGGCTTGTATATAGATGCAGTTTTAATTTGATATTTCTCAAGTATTTGCACATTTGATTTGCTACTTTCTCCTTGCTCAAATGTATGATATCCAAGACCTCTTTTATGTGTTTGGGAGGTCATATTCAGAAACATTTTAACACTTTCTCCTGGATTAGAGAACTTAGCTAATGATTCATTTAATGATTCGTTCTCCTTTTTCAGCATATCATTTTCTTCTTTTATTTTGTCTAATTTCTCTGCAAGTTTACCATTTGCAATTATTACTGCATCACATTGTTTCTTCTTAATTGTAAACTTGCTTCCTAATTTCTTCATTTCTTCATACAATGGATCATATGCAGTTTGTAGTTCTTCTAATTCAGTACATTTGAGGCAATCTTGAAAAGAAGAATAACTTGATTTAGAATGGGAGAGTTAGGAACTTACCTCTTCATTGCTTGTGCATTTTGTTGAGGTAGTTTGTTCGTCTTGCTCGATTTGTGCCATGCAGCAGATTCTTGCACATTCTTCCGCCTCGATTTCATCGGTTGAGGAGCTACTTGTTGTGGATTCCTCATCATTCACGTACATGCCTCTTCCTTTGTATCTTTGGAATCTTTTGTTGTCCCCTCGATCCTTTCTTTGTTCTTTTGCTTTGCTTTCTTCGGGAGTTGGACATTGAGCTTGCATATGTCCCGAACCGCCGCATCGGTAGCATTTGGTTGATTCTTTCTTCTTTTCTCTGGAGGTTCTTTCCTTGAAACCTCTGAAATTTTTGCCTTTCCTCACAAATTTCCTGAAACGTTTTGTGAGTAGGGCAATCTCGTCGTCGTTTTGAGAAGAAGAGGAGTCATCTGTGTCTTGTGCGGCTTTCAAAGCAATTGCTCTTTTGCCTTTGTGTTGATCTTCATTTCTTCTTTTGATTAGCTCATGTGACATGAGTGAGCTAATTAAGTCTTCAAGCTTTAGAGTGTTAAGGTCCTTGGCTTCTTCTATTGCAGTGATCTTTGGAATCCATGATTCGGGTAGAGCTCTTAAGATCTTCATGACCTGCGCAGATTCAGATATAGTCTTTCCAAGACCTTTTAGAGCATTAGTAATTTTTGAGAACCTAGCAAACATTTCAGAAATATTTTCTCTTTCTAGCATTCTAAAGTTTTCCAGTTCTCCAATCAAAATATTTCTTCTCGTCCCTTGGACTTGAGAAGTTCCTTCATAGATAGAGGTTAGCGTATCCCATATCTCTTTGGCGGTTAAGCAAGAGGATACTCTATCATATTCAGAAGCAGTAAGAGCACAAAATAAAGAGTTCATAGCTTTGGCGTTACTCTTTACAATTCTTACTTCCTCATCGGTCCATTTGGAAGCTCTTTCATCGGTAGGCAAAATTACTCCATCTTGGATAGCAATCCAAGAATCCATGTCGGTAGCCATGATGAGTTGCTTCATACGAAGCTTCCAATATTCAAAATTGTTCCCATCAAACAACGGTGGCCTTGTAAAGGATTGGCCTTCAGCAAATGCGGGAACGGAAGTAGATTGGGATGCCATATTAATAAGATCTCTTTGGTAAACTCAAAGATCTGCTCTGATACCACTTGTTGGTCCCGAGTTGATGGCTAAACCCAAGAGGGGAGGGGTGAATTGGGTTCTTTAAAAATTAATCTTCTTTCGTAAATCAAAAAACTCTTAACCCTTTGAAAATTTAATCCCCTTTGAAAGCAAATGAAGAGCAAATAAGATAGAGCAGTAACAATAAATAGAACACAAGATTTATAGTGGTTCGGGCAAACCTTCCCTACTCCACTCTTCCAAGCTCACACTCCGTTGTGACTTGGGTTCCACTATGTATTCCTCGAATACACTTAGAGTCACCGCTCTCTTCTAGATTCCAGCTCTAGGGGGCATAAACAAATACTTACACAAGTAGGTGATGAGTCTCACTCCAATCACACCCTACTTTGCATACACTTGATCTTAGCTACTCAAGCTAAATCAAGATTTATACAACAATACTTTGAAAAAGAAAAGCTACACTTTACAATGATGTGTAGACAAGTTTGAGCTCGAGGAAGAATTTAGAAGCAGCTTGGATGATTCTTGATGAAGCGGCTTGCAACCTGAAGCTCTCTTCTTCCTTAGAATGTATATGGACCACTCAAAAATGGAGAAAAGCAAATAGGATTCCTCTCTAGCACTTCTTTTCTCTCTTTGGACCTTGTAGAGTATATAGTAGTGTCTTGTAATGTTCTTGTGTGTATTCACGTTCATTTGAGGGTCCTTATATAGAAAGAGAAGGATTTGAACGTTGTAGAGGTGGTTGGCGCGCAATAAATGAACTCCAACGTTCGAAAATTCGAACGTTATTTTCCAAGTCGAATATGGAGTCGACTTGGCCTGCGACTTGGCTTCCAAGTCGCACCTGGAGTCGACCTCGTGTGCGACTCCAGTTCTTCAGATATCCAAGTCCGAGTCTTGGGTCGACTTGGCTTTCAGACTTCAACTCAAGTCGATCCTGGAGTCGACTTGGGTTGCGACTTGGCGTTGTCTTTTGCAAAAACGCCTTGATCTTCTTGAATTGGCTTGAACCTTGCAAAATTGGTCTTCATGACTTGGGTATTGCTTCAGTTGGTTTTTGAGAATGGACTTTGCATCTTATTTGGATTTGATAAAGTCTGAATGGATCCTTGGAATAAGCTTGAAACCTCAATCTTCAAGTCTGAACTCCTCAAGTCGAAGTTGGAGTCGACCTTATCTGCGACTTCGCCCAAGTCGCACCTGGAGTCGACTTCGCCTGCGACTTCGCCATGTCCATTTCCACATTTTCAACTCTGGACACTTTTTGACGTTTGAAGTCGATGCTGGAGTCGACCTTGTCTGCAACTTCGCCCAAGTCGCACCTGGAGTCGACTTCGCCTGCGACTTCCCATGTCCGTTTCCACATTTTCAACTCTGGACACTTTTTGACGTTTGAAGTCGATGCTGGAGTCGACCTTGTCTGCGACTTCGCCCAAGTCGCACCTGGAGTCGACTTCGCCTGCGACTTCGCCATGTCCGTTTCCACATTTTCAACTCTGGACACTTTTTGACGTTTGAAGTCGCTTGTGAAGTCGACTTAGGTATCGACTTCTCCCCAAGTCGAAGTCCAAGTCGACTTGGTAATCGACTTGACTTCTTTGCTTTCCTTAAACACTTGGCAAACTCATTAGTACTCTTTATATACTCAAATTAGTCTTTGTTTAATCATCAAAACTTATGCTTTGGTCAATTTGTTTTGTTTTGAACATTGTTTCCAACAATCTCCCCCTTTTTGATGATTGACAAAACTACATTTGAGTTGATACCTTTCAAAACATTAAGCATGTTCATATATTTTTTTGAAAAACAGAGCATTGTCCTAGGTACTTTCAAACATATAGTTCAGAGCTTTTGAATTTCAAACCATTATCATAGAAAGAAAAATATATTCATGACAGAGCATTACTTTCATATCATTCATATCATTCAAACATTCATATTAATCATTGCAAGCATAACACAACTTTCATATATGTATCAAGTTTCAAAATACAATGTAAAACAACAATGAAACCTAGATACAAATTACCCAACCCAAACAAAAAGAAAACTCTCAAACCTATCTTTTCTCCCCCTTTTTGTCAATCACTCAAAAAATTTGTCAATTACCAAAGACTTGGTAAATTAAAATTGGGAAATGGGATAGATAGATTGAGTTGGTTTGATGGGACGGACATGGGCGGCTGAGTAGTAAGATGAGCATGGTGCGGGAGTCGGGTCACGTCGAACTGATCAGGTATCAAATGGATCAAGTTCGGGTATGTGTTGGTTTTGGTGACGACCCGATGCAAGGTAATAGCGGATTGTACGCATTTCCCGATCGATTCGATCTTGTCGGGAATGCATATTATTGATTGCCGTCAACACTTCGGTCACAAGACTCGTCATCCGGTCTTCTTGGTGACCCATTTCTTCACGGATGGCAACGATTTCATCTCTAAGATCTTTTAGAGTGACCTCCTCAGATGAGGTTGGAGGCATCCGTTCTGGTGCAGCGGACCCTTGTGGAGAGTAGGATCCGTGCGAGATGGGTGAAGGAGGCTCTGCTGGAGCGGCCGGTGCCTCGGGAGGTTGCTCCCCCTCAGCTTGTGCATTATCTTCATGCTCTTCTTCTGGAGCTTCTGGCCTGAGTTCAAGCACATTGATTTTCATCCTCTGGATCAGTGCTTTGTTGATGGCGTTGGTGGACTTAAGCACTTCAAAAGGCTCGCCTTCAATGTCTACTCCAAAGAATTCGAGGATCTTTGTGATCCAAGTGCCATAAGGGAGGACTCCTCGTGGGTTGTCCTTTCTAGATGCCAAGGCTTCAAGAAACAATCTTGGGAGGCTCACCTTGACTCTATTGGCTACTTTCCATAAAATCCCAGCTTCTTGTGGGTTCAATTGATTTCTCCCACCGCCCTTTGGGTAGATGCAGTGGGCAATGAGAAGTCTTAGGACCCGTAACCTGGGTGATAGATCCATGTATCGAAGAAATTTGATTCCCGGGTGATACTTGTTACTCCGGGTGAGCTGATTGTATATCTGATCCATTGTGAGATCTTCAGGAAAAGGCTCTTCTACATAAGGGACTCCAAGTATTTTTCCTAAATGAATCATTGCTCCAGTCTGATTTGGAGTTATCTCGTTTCCAATGTCTATTTCTACTCCTTTGACAAATGTTCCATAATATTCTTCGTCCCATAGATAATAAAATAGTCGGGTAAGATCTGGATAGACTCGTTCATCCTCTTTTAACAATTTGGTCCATCCTTGAAAATCTAACAGGTCTTCTATGTCGGACCCATAATCTTCCAAAAATTTAAAATCTATGATTTTAGGTATGAATACCTTCCGCTCATAGAAATATTTGTAAAACCTGCTGTGCTCGAGCTCGGTATTGAAGTAGGTCGTGGGCATCTTTAACACTTGGGTTTTCCCGGCCGCAGTGCCCCTTCTGCTTGCCCCAGACTGTGTGCTCTGTGAGGTTTGGGCTTGTTCCTCACGACCCGCAGTGTTGGATGGAGTTCCTTCTTGGAATCGAACTCTTCTGCCTGTTGATGTAGAGGGTTCCTCCCTTGCCCTCTTAGCGGGTGTCCTAGCTTTCCTAGGAACTCCTTTTTCTGTATGAGATGAAGGTTGTGTGGGAACCCCTTTGGGGTATGATTTTGATACGACTTTCTTTGGTGCCATTTGGATGAGAGTTTAGAGTGTAGGATTTGGGATTTGGGAGTTGAAAATTGAACTTTGGGGTTTTTGAGAGGGAATGACAGTGAGAGAGAAAGACGCCGGACGGAGGGTTTTGCCGGAGGGAAGGAGAATCGCCGGAGGTAGAGGATTCGGGAAAAAGGAAGAAGAAGACTTGCTGGAAATGAAGAGGAACGGAAACGGCAGTTTGCCGGAGACAGGGAGAACCGAAATCCGAGAGAGAGGTGCCGGAGATGAAGTGGAGCGGAGAGGAAAATGAGAGGGAGAGAACTGTGAGAGATGAGCTGGGATTAGAGAGAAAATGAGACGGAGAGAGAGGGCTGTCGGTGAGGAAAGCCGGAAACGGCAAGAGAGAAATCGCCGGAGAGGAAAGAAAAAGAGAGGTTGGAGGGAAAATGAAGAAGAAAGAAGGGAGAGGAGAAGGAAAAAGGAAGGAGAGCGGGAATCCGGACGGTCGCGCGCGGAGTCGACTTTACCCTAGGTGAAGTCGACTTCGGTCCCTCGGAGTCGACTTCACCTGGGGGCGGAGTCGACTTCGACTCTGGCGGAGTCGACTTCGCTTCTGAAGTGGAGTCGACTTGACGCCCTTGGAGTCGACTTGACTAATCGACTTGACATTTTTCAATTTTAATTTTCTTATTTAATTTTCCCTAATTTAGCTCTATCATCCCCATATCGTTCCTAATTTTATAAAATGATTCCTTGGCTAGTGGTTTGGTAAAGATATCAGCAATTTGGTCCTCAGTTTTCACATATTCTAAACATACATCATGATTTTCAACATGTTCACGAATAAAATGATGTCTCACGTCAATATGCTTGGTTCTTGAATGCAGTACAGGATTTTTAGTCAGAAAAATTGCACTTGTATTATCACATCTAATAGGAATATCAACATAATCAATACCATAATCTTTCAATTGTTGTTTCATCCAAAGCAATTGAGCACAACAACTACCGGCGGCTATGTATTCGGCTTCCGCAGTAGATAGAGCCACACTTGTTTGTTTTCTTGAGTACCATGAAACTAACATATGTCCAAGAAACTGACAAGTTCCACTAGTACTCTTTCTATCTACTTTATATCCGGCAAAATCTGCATCCGAATACCCGATTAGATCAAAGGTTGTCCCCTTTGGATACCATAGTCCAAGATTGGCAGTTTTTATCAAATATTTAAAAATTCTTTTTACAGCAAGTAGATGTGATTCTTTTGGGCATGCTTGAAATCTAGAGCACATACAAACACTGAATAGAATATCGGGTCTAGAAGCAGTTAAATATAACAAGGATCCTATCATGCTTCTATAAAGCTTTTGATCGATACTTTTACCGTTTTCATCCGTGTCGATCTTGATTGTAGAGCTCATTGGAGTGTTTGCCCCTTTGCTATTCTGCATTCCAAATTTCTTAAGCATTTCCTTGACGTACTTGGACTGGTTCAAAAATATCCCTTCACTTTGTTGCTTAATTTGCAGTCCAAGGAAGAAATTTAATTCTCCCATCATGCTCATTTCGAATTCGCTCTGCATAATCTTAGAAAATTCTTGACAAAGATTTTCGTCAGTAGCACCGAAAATTATGTCATCTACATAAATCTGTACAATTAAAATATCTTTGTTTTTGTATTTGATGAACAAAGTAGTATCTATTTTCCCTCTTAGAAACTCATGATCAATCAAAAATTTGTTCAACCTTTCATACCAAGCTCTTGGAGCTTGCTTTAATCCATATAGCGCTTTGGTCAATTTATAAACATACTTTGATTGATTCATTTCTTCAAAACCAGGGGGTTGTTCAACATATACTTCTTCATTCAAATAGCCATTCAAAAATGCGCTTTTTACATCCATTTGGAACAATTTGAAATTCATATAAGAAGCGAATACTAGTAGAATACGTATGGCTTCTAATCTAGCCACGGGTGCATATGATTCTTCAAAATCGATTCCTTCTTCTTGAGAATACCCTTTGGCTACTAATCTGGCCTTGTTTCTAATCACAAGTCCGCTTTCATCTAATTTGTTCCTAAATACCCATTTGGTACCAACGATAGTGTGATTATTTGGTCTAGGAACTAAATGTCATACATTGTTCCTTTTGAATTGGTTTAGCTCTTCTTGCATTGCAATAACCCAATTTTCATCATTGAGAGCTTGTTCAATGGTATTTGGTTCAATTTTAGATACAAAGGCATATTGACCATAAACATTTTGTTTTGATCATCTAGTTTTCGCTCCTTCATATACATTTCCAATAACTTGCTCAATTGGATGGACATTTTTGAACTTTAAATCAGTTGGAGGTTTGTAAGAATCATTACCTTCACTTACCTCTTCCTCCATGAGATTTTCTGGCTTGAGCTCGAGTTCCTTTGGTTGTTCTTTGCCTTTTGTCTCATCTGCATCACTTAGTTCATCCTCCTTTCTCGGAGTTTGGTTAATTTCATCAAATACAACGTGTATGGATTCTTCAACAACTTGGTTTTGTTTATTGAAAACTCTATATGCTTTGTTATTTGATGAATATCCAAGGAATATAGCCTCATCACTTTTAGCATCTAATTTTCCCAAGTTAGTTTTTCCATTTTTCAAAACATAACATGTACATCCAAAAGCATGAAAATAAGAAATATTTGGTTTTCTTCCTTTCCATAGTTCATATGGGGTCTTTTTCAAAATTGCTAGAATGGTGACACGGTTCAATACATGACAAGCTGTACTTACAGCTTCACCCCAAAATTTCTTGGATAGATTGCTCTCATTTAGCATAGTTCTAGCCATCTCTTGTATAGTTCTATTTTTCCTTTCTACTACTCCATTTTGTTGTGGAGTTCTTGGTGCAGAAAATGTGTGGTGAATTCCTTTTTCATTGCAAAATTCCATGAATCGTTTGTTTTCGAGTTCGCCACCATGATCGCTTCTTATGGTCACAATAGTACTTTGTTTTTTATTTTGCACCAAATTTACAAAAGTTGCAAACATAGAGAAGGCTTCATCTTTACTAGCTAAGAGAATTATCCATGTGAATCTTGAAAAATCATCAACTATGACAAATACATATTTCTTTCCACCAATGGTTAGAATGTCGGATGGCCCGTATAGATCCATGTGTAGCAATTCAAGTGGCTTGGTGGTGGAAATTTCCTTTTTGGTAGAGAAAGGCATCTTGGGTTGTTTTGATAATTGATATGCCTTACAAATCTTGTCCTTGTCATATTTCAATCTTGGTAATCCTTCTACCAAACTCTTTTTCCATAGGGTCTTTATGTTTCTCATGTTTATATGTCCAAGCCTTTTATGCCAAACCCATGGATCATTATCAATGGCCATTAGACATTGACCATTTAATTCATCAAGTGAAACCAAATATACATTTCCATGTCTTTTACCACTAAACATGATATGCTCTCCATCAAATACATTACATATAGATGATTCAAACACAACTTTGTATCCTTTATCACATAATTGGCTAATGCTCATTAAATTGTGTTTGAGTCCTTCAACAAACAAAACATCTTCCATGCATGCATTTGAAATACTACGTATATTTCCTTTACCTTTAATTTTACCTTTTTCATTATTACCAAAGACAACCATTCCATCGTTGCAAGGCTTAAGTTTATGAAATAAGCTTCTTTCACCGGTCATATGCCTTGAGCAACCGCTATCCATGAACCATTCATTATTTGCCTTCGCCTTAAAACATGTCTGAAAAAAATAAGCAAGTAAATCTTATCTCCTTGGTACCCATTTTATGGGTCCATTTGGGTTAGTAATATAAATTAATCTTTGTTGTTCTAACTTGGAAAGCCCAAATCTTGTGTTCCTTGGAACCCAAACTAATTTTGCACCACGGTCATATAATTTCTTAAAATTACATTTGTAAGTTTTATGACCCAATTTATTGCAGAAATTACAAGTCATAGGTAGTCTTGGAGTAGGCCTCCAAGTATGCAATGGTTCAATAGTTGGTCTTCTAATCCACTTAAAATTTTTCTTTTGTGGCTTGTATATAGATGCAGTTTTAGTTTGATATTTCTCAAGTATTTGCACATTTGATTTGCTACTTTCTCCTTGCTCAAATGTATGATATCCAAGACCTCTTTTATGTGTTTGGGAGGTCATATTCAGAAACATTTTAACACTTTCTCCTGGATTAGAGAACTTAGCTAATGATTCATTTAATGATTCGTTCTCCTTTTTCAGCATATCATTTTCTTCTTTTATTTTGTCTAATTTCTCTGCAAGTTTACCATTTGCAATTATTACTGCATCACATTGTTTCTTCTTAATTGTAAACTTGCTTCCTAATTTCTTCATTTCTTCATACAATGAATCATATGCAGTTTGTAGTTCTTCTAATTCAGTACATTTGAGGCAATCTTGAAAAGAAGAATAACTCGATTTAGAATGGGAGAGTTTGGAACTTACCTCTTCATTGCTTGTGCATTTTGTTGAGGTAGTTTGTTCGTCTTGCTCGATTTGTGCCATGCAGCAGATTCTTGCACATTCTTCCGCCTCGATTTCATCGGTTGAGGAGCTACTTGTTGTGGATTCCTCATCATTCACGTACATGCCTCTTCCTTTGTATCTTTGGAATCTTTTGTTGTCCCCTCGATCCTTTCTTTGTTCTTTTGCTTTGCTTTCTTCGGGAGTTGTACATTGAGCTTGCATATGTCCCGAACCGCCGCATCGGTAGCATTTGGTTGATTCTTTCTTCTTTTCTCTGGAGGTTCTTTCCTTGAAACCTCTGAAATTTTTGCCTTTCCTCACAAATTTCCTGAAACGTTTTGTGAGTAGGGCAATCTCGTCGTCGTTTTGAGAAGAAGAGGAGTCATCTGTGTCTTGTGCGGCTTTCAAAGCAATTGCTCTTTTGCCTTTGTGTTGATCTTCATTTCTTCTTTTGATTAGCTCATGTGACATGAGTGAGCTAATTAAGTCTTCAAGCTTTAGAGTGTTAAGGTCCTTGGCTTCTTCTATTGCAGTGATCTTTGGAATCCATGATTCGGGTAGAGCTCTTAAGATCTTCATGACCTGCTCAGATTCAGATATAGCCTTTCCAAGACCTTTTAGAGCATTAGTAATTTTCGAGAACCTAGCAAACATTTCAGAAATATTTTCTCTTTCTAGCATTCTAAAGTTTTCCAGTTCTCCAATCAAAATATTTCTTCTCGTCCCTTGGACTTGAGAAGTTCCTTCATAGATAGAGGTTAGCGTGTCCCATATCTCTTTGGCGGTTAAGCAAGAGGATACTCTATCATATTCAGAAGCAGTAAGAGCACAAAATAAAGAGTTCATAGCTTTGGCGTTGCTCTTTACAATTCTTACTTCCTCATCGGTCCATTTGGAAGCTCTTTCATCGGTAGGCAAAATTACTCCATCTTGGATAGCAATCCAAGAATCCATGTCGGTAGCCATGATGAGTTGCTTCATACGAAGCTTCCAATATCCAAAATTGTTCCCATCAAACAACGGTGGCCTTGTAAAGGATTGGCCTTCAGCAAATGCGGGAACGGAAGTAGATTGGGATGCCATATTAATAAGATCTCTTTGGTAAACTCAAAGATCTGCTCTGATACCACTTGTTGGTCCCGAGTTGATGGCTAAACCCAAGAGGGGAGGGGTGAATTGGGTTCTTTAAAAATTAATCTTCTTTCGTAAATCAAAAAACTCTTAACCCTTTGAAAATTTAATCCCCTTTGAAAGCAAATGAAGAGCAAATAAGATAGAGCAGTAACAATAAATAGAACACAAGATTTATAGTGGTTCGGGCAAACCTTCCCTACTCCACTCTTCCAAGCTCACACTCCGTTGTGACTTGGGTTCCACTATGTATTCCTCGAATACACTTAGAGTCACCGCTCTCTTCTAGATTCCAGCTCTAGGGGGCATAAACAAATACTTACACAAGTAGGTGATGAGTCTCACTCCAATCACACCCTACTTTGCATACACTTGATCTTAGCTACTCAAGCTAAATCAAGATTTATACAACAAGACTTTGAAAAAGAAAAGCTACACTTTACAATGATGTGTAGACAAGTTTGAGCTCGAGGAAGAATTTAGAAGCAGCTTGGATGATTCTTGATGAAGCGGCTTGCAACCTGAAGCTCTCTTCTTCCTTAGAATGTATATGGACCACTCAAAAATGGAGAAAAGCAAATAGGATTCCTCTCTAGCACTTCTTTTCTCTCTTTGGACCTTGTAGAGTATATAGTAGTGTCTTGTAATGTTCTTGTGTGTATTCACGTTCATTTGAGGGTCCTTATATAGAAAGAGAAGGATTTGAACGTTGTAGAGGTGGTTGGCGCGCAATAAATGAACTCCAACGTTCGAAAATTCGAACGTTATTTTCCAAGTCGAATATGGAGTCGACTTGGCCTGCGACTTGGCTTCCAAGTCGCACCTGGAGTCGACCTCGTGTGCGACTCCAGTTCTTCAGATATCCAAGTCCGAGTCTTGGGTCGACTTGGCTTTCAGACTTCAACTCAAGTCGATCCTGGAGTCGACTTGGGTTGCGACTTGGCGTTGTCTTTTGCAAAAACGCCTTGATCTTCTTGAATTGGCTTGAACCTTGCAAAATTGGTCTTCATGACTTGGGTATTGCTTCAGTTGGTTTTTGAGAATGGACTTTGCATCTTATTTGGATTTGATAAAGTCTGAATGGATCCTTGGAATAAGCTTGAAACCTCAATCTTCAAGTCTGAACTCCTCAAGTCGAAGTTGGAGTCGACCTTATCTGCGACTTCGCCCAAGTCGCACCTGGAGTCGACTTCGCCTGCGACTTCGCCATGTCCATTTCCACATTTTCAACTCTGGACACTTTTTGACGTTTGAAGTCGATGCTGGAGTCGACCTTGTCTGCAACTTCGCCCAAGTCGCACCTGGAGTCGACTTCGCCTGCGACTTCGCCATGTCCGTTTCCACATTTTCAACTCTGGACACTTTTTGACGTTTGAAGTCGATGCTGGAGTCGACCTTGTCTGCGACTTCGCCCAAGTCGCACCTGGAGTCGACTTCGCCTGCGACTTCGCCATGTCCGTTTCCACATTTTCAACTCTGGACACTTTTTGACGTTTGAAGTCGATGCTGGAGTCGACCTTGTCTGCGACTTCGCCCAAGTCACACCTGGAGTCGACTTCGCCTGCGACTTCGCCATGTCCGTTTCCACATTTTCAACTCTGGACACTTTTTGACGTTTGAAGTCGCTTGTGAAGTCGACTTAGGTATCGACTTCTCCCCAAGTCGAAGTCCAAGTCGACTTGGTAATCGACTTGACTTCTTTGCTTTCATTAAACACTTGAAAAACTCATTAGTACTCTTTATATACTCAAATTAGTCTTTGTTTAATCATCAAAACTTATGCTTTGGTCAATTTGTTTTGTTTTGAACATTGTTTCCAATAGTATCCTGTGCACATGAACTTTTCATAAATCCATCTTTTACATGCTAGCATGATTTTTCAATCAAAAATATAGAATCACATCATTTTTCCATAGCATTTAAGAAATTTCATAATATCGCATTTGAAGTAAAAACATCATTTCAACACCATTTAACTAAGGAATGACCATCCTTAAATACCTCTAAAACATTTTCAATATTTCGTCAAACAGTTAGTACAAAAATCACATTTATCTAAAGCAATTTAGAAAACCAAAGATCTTTTAGAAAATTTGTTTGCTTACCTGTGTTCCTTAGCTTTCCGACTCCGCTTTTTCTTTGCCTTTGCCTAGATGAGAATAATATAATTTTTTATATATTTCTTTTCCTCATATCTCATTTAGTTTTCCAACCCATTTCATTCACATTTATCATTTATTTGACTTCTCAAGTCATTAGACATAAATAGCACATTTTTACACATTTCATCGGCTAACACATAACATATATAACCCCATAAATAGAGTATCCATTCATCCACATAAAATTCATTTAATAATTATCATTTATAGGTTCATTAACCTAAATTTTCCATTTATCAACCCTTTTCCAAAATACACGCATCAGTGCTTCTTTTATGCACACATCGTCACTTTATACTTCATAAATAAATTCCAAAATTTGAAATTAATCATTATATACTCTAAACAGATGTATAATCATGAAATATATCATATCTTCATACATTTTTGCACATAATCACATTCCATACATCATTCATCACTTATGCACCTTTATCCTTTCACATATGCCCATGTGGCAACACATACATAATATATTTCATAAAATTTTCTAAGTCAGAAAATTAATCCATATTTTAGTGTCTTAATTAACCTTAATTACCACTGCATTTAGGGTATTTTTATGGGATTTAAATCCGCTTACCATAGGTTTCCAAAACAGCAACTTTGGAACCCCATTTTTCACCCGTTTAACGTGTCTTTTGACACATAACCCTAAGCAGTTTAATAAATCTGAATTTTCAGAAAATAATTTCATTTTTCCTAATCCAAATTTAGGTCATTGACACATATTTAACATTCTTAAATTAAAACCTCTCAAAACAGCAAGTTGCTTACCCGTTTCGGGTCCCATTTTCACTCCATTTATACATCGTTTCATAAATCCATAAAAATCAAATTTTGAGCTTATTTTCCCAAATACTTTTGGGCATCATTAATACATTAACCCTAGGGTATTTTACCCTACATATCATTCAAAAATCATGCAAACCCATTTCCATAGCATTTTTAACCTAAAAATGAAGAATTCGGGTCATAAACGTCGCTTAGCATTCCATATTTTCTAAAATTCATGATTTAAGCTCAAATCAACATATGTTTTGCATTAATACATGATTCATAACCTAATCACATCATCAATCCAAAAAAGCAACTTGTCATGGGGATTTAGGGTTTATCAACTTGAGTTTTCAACTCATATATCATTCAAAACTTCATTTTCACCATCTAAATCATGGGAATTCATGCATATAACCTAATACCAATTTCATATTCAATCAAAAGCATATTGAATCATTAATTTAGGAATTCTTTAAGCATCCCTTTCATATTCAAATTTTAGAGTTTAAAACTCAAGTCAAACAACTCAAAACTACACATATACTTACTCGGTTAATGCTAACACAACTCTAATCACTTGGAGATGATTTCCTCCACAAATTCCCTTCTTTTTCTCTTGCTTCTCCTTCTTCCTTTGCTGGCCAAGAGGGGACGTGAGCTGTTGTGCTTTGGAATGAAAAATTCCAGCACTTAGAAATTTCCAAATCCCATTCCATGTGAATGTGCATGGGTTATATAGGTGCTGGATATATCCAGTTGTGGGCCCCACTTGCTGGGTTTTTCCACACACATAAATGCTTGGTTATCCCCTTCATGTGCTGGCTATTTTACAACCAAGTAAAATTGGTTTTTACTATTTTTGAAAAATCCAAAAACTACTTTAAATAAAGACCGTCTAAATTGCCTCCACCATCACGTCCAGCTGCTGCCCATTTTTCCAGCAATTTTTTCCATTTTTTAATAATTCCCATTTAAGTGTAAATCATACACTTACTTAAACTTTAATTCATATATAATTTGGTGTTAAAAAAATTAAGAAAATGGCAGAACTTAGCACATTTCAGTGCACGTTATTTCCCTTATATGCTGTCCACGTTTTCCACTTTTATGGCAGTTGCATTTTAATATTTTTCTTGCTGAAAATCTGCATAATTGAATGTATATCTCTATGTACCTGCATGTCAGCAATATGTGAGCATTTTTTATAAAATAAAAAATTCAAAAATATGCAGCAAGGGCAGCCCATGGACGTCCCTATGTGCCACCTTACCTATGCTCATGTTGAGCATTTTGTAGCATCATCATAGGGTGCATTCATTGCTGGATTTTATTTAAATTTTAGCATTTCATAATAATGCATAAAATACCCTAGAAATATGCTGCATTTGACACCTCAATTTCCATTAAAATCATGTAATTATTCCTTGTACTCTAGCATTAAATGAAGGGTACTTTTGAGGTGCAATTAGTCAACCATGCTCACCTTTTTCAATGCAGGTATTTTTCCAACATATTATGATTAATCTAAGCCATCCAAAATGTGCATCTCATAATTTCATTCAACCATTTCAAATTTCATCTCAATTCGATTTTCCTAGCTCAAATTATAGTCGTTTAAAGTTAACGGTTGGAATTGAGATATGGTCAATAAATAATTATACTCATTTCATCAAGAATTTTCATAACCCAATAATTCCATAATACCAAGCCCAACATCATCAACTTCCGTTTCAAATTTCACTTAAATCTGCCTTATAGGCGTTGAGTTATGAATTTTCTAGTATTTTTCTATTAAACTTGTCAATTATCACACCAATACTCATAATTCATATTAATTGAATTAAAATGATTTTCCATGATGTATTTTCACATTTAAATCAACAAAAATTTTCTCTAATCCTATTATCTCATATTAGCTCAAAATGATTAATCACATCATTATTGCTAATCCTTACCCGAATTGCAATAATTAGCAAAATCACATAAATAATTCATAACTCAATAATTCATATATAAATGTCATATGCATGATCAATGTATACATATGGGTTCTACATGGGTTGGGTTTCACATTATGTGATGCCATGTTTTCATCCATGAAATTCTGTTATATATATATAATTTTTTGTTACAAAAATCTGCCCAAATTTACCTATGAAATCACATCCACATAGCTGCCTCTTTTTGTCTTTATGTGACATGAAAAACTACCCATTTTACAATGCTAAATGCTTCCAACGGCTGCTAGAATTTTAGGTGAATTTTGGGTATTTTCAATTAATAAAAATCTGCCCCAAAATTGCCTTCATAAGGCACCTCAAATGGGATTCATACAATGCATGGACTTTGCATTAATTATAAACCATTTTTAAAAAGTAAAAAATCAATAGTTTTTAATCATAAATGGTTTATCATTTCCCATATGATTTAGCTTAATCTAATCCATCCATATAATAGGCCACCATGTTTTAGCCATTCGTAAAAATTTTCATCTCAAATGATCATTCTAATGCAAGATATAAGCAATTGAAAATGTCTCATGAAATTTTATGAAATTAAATCATTAAAACCATAATTTAATCATGATTATCAAAATCCACACCATTCATTAAGTAAACCATGTCAACATGTGCTCACCTTCCAAATTTCATGTCAATCCGTCTTATACACCTCAAGTTAGGAATTTTTCAAGCAATAACCTCGTTTATCCCATAATTATCAACAATTTAACATAGTTAATGGAATTAAATAACCATGTCAACTCATCATTTCCTACACTTTATTTTATCCTTTTATGCACATCAATCCACATTGGGCAAAGGTGATTAACTTAACCACCCCATTTAGTCATTTGCCCTGATCTTATTCATCCAATTCAAAGTACACATTAATAATTATTAAATTTATAAATTACATTTATTGATCTCAAAATATTCTAGGTATCACAATCCTCCCCTTCTTATAAAAGGTTTCATCCTAAAACCTATTACATCTTAATTAGCTAGGGTTAAGGCTACTTTATAAGCCGATTTACCAACTTTTTCTAATACTTAAAATGGCTCACCACGCTTCCACTGCGCTACCTGATTTGGTTGCGCTCTTGGCCTTAGTTGGTTAGACCTATTACTCATTCTTACTATTTCCTGTTAACTTATGGGTTTCTCATTCGAAATTACCTTTTTTTGTTCAGTCTAACTCTGGTTATTATAATAGGCATGATATTTTTTATTTTTTATACACAGAAAAATTATATCTGTATAATCTCTCATCTTATCATATGATAACTCATGTCATATCCATTCAGTTGTATCAAATAGAATCAATAGTAACTACCTTCTTTTCACATATACTTATCATATAAATATGAATACTTTCAATTCTATATCAAAGAGCAAAGGTGCTCTCATATAAATTTCATACATATCTCATTAAAAGCAAAAGAGACTTTTGTTATCCCATCTATTTCATTATCACTACATAATGCCGACAACTAGGTCATACAAGTGTAGACTGCTTAGCGGGAGTGCTAATGCTGAACCAGTCTAGAACATTTCCTTTCTTATCATCATTTTTATTTTCTATAGACCCATCACTAGGATCCTCATCATCATTTACAGTCTCATTTTCCATAAGCTTATCATCTTCATGCAGAGAAAACCCTCTCACACCTATCTTCCAAACACATCGGGATTGGAGAGAATCCCAAATAATTTTCCATTCTTCCTGATCTATAATATTCTAATTCTATATCATGAAAAACGGTACATGATATAAATACCATGATTTCAATTTCTTCATTTTTCTACACTTATTTATCATTCCTTGCTATGATATCACTCTTTGTGGTATCATACCTATAACCTTCTTTTCATCCCATTCATGATAACTCGATGTGGTTTAATACACACATCTACACTGAATTTGTAGAGATTTCTTATTGATTGGAAGCCGCAGTTAGCTTTTGCTGGGCTAGTCTTCCCTGTCTTGTTGCTCCTTATGTCTTGATCGGACCTTTTTGATGCAATATGTCCCACTTGATCACAATTGAAGCACTTTATCTCCCTTGTCTCAGTAACTCGATAATTTCTTACCACATGGCTAGTCCGTCCACATCTATAACATTGGTTCAAACCCCTTAAACATTCACCAAAGTGACATTTTTGACAATTTTCACAAATTGGAGGACCTATTATGTTGTAGTTTGTTTTTCTCCTTTTTGTCACTGCTTTCTTGCTTCTTTCCTTCCCTGCAATAGGTTCCTTGGTCTTAGGGTCAAGTTGTTCTTGCGCTGGTTGTAATTGTTCAAACTCAACATTCGTTTTACTCTGGAGTCCTACTGGGAGATATTCCTTATTAAATTCATCCATAAAAGTTTGTCATGTTACCTTTCTCGGGTGTGGCATATGTCTATTAGAGTTTCCCAGCATTTATAAGTATTCCTAATCAATAATTGGGTGTCGCATAAAATAGGAAAACCAAAAAGTACGGTATTCTTTAATATTGAAATGCTTATGCAGCGGCGTATTGATTGACTGAGTATTCAAGTTTCCCTAGAGTCCCTCTAGGAATTCGAGTTTTAGATGTATACATGGAGAAAGCCGTGTGCAATGAAAAATGCAAGCACGGTTTGGGGAGGGATCTTTTTTCCCTATTGCAACAAGGAAATTATCTACTCCATCCGACTAGTTCCGGGTTCGAGTCCCGGGCAACCCATTCCATTACCATACCGAAAATACGAAAAAAAAGGTTATTACATTACATAAACCCCGTTATCCCCCTTTTATAACTCACCCCACCGAAAAATGTATTTTTTTTTTAATTTCTCCACAAAAACAGATATCTATTGCTATTGGTTGACACGGACATATGAGGCGTGTTATACTGTTGAATAACAAGCCTCATATTCTATATTTCTATATTTCTATTTATATAGAATGAATTCGCGTGCTTGGGAGTCCCCTATGATTGAATAAAAAAACCAAAGATCTTACCATGACTGCAATTTTAGAGAGACGCGAAAGCACAAGCCTATGGGGTCGCTTCTGTAACTGGATAACCAGCACTGAAAATCGTCTTTATATTGGATGGTTCGGTGTTTTGATGATCCCTACTTTACTGACCGCAACCTCTGTATTTATTATCGCCTTTATTGCTACTCCTCCAGTGAATATTGATGGTATTCGCGAACCCGTTTCTGGATCTCTACTTTATGGAAACAATATTATCTCTGGTGCCATTATTCCTACTTCTATAGCTATTGGTTTGCATTTTTACCCAATATGGGAAGCAGCATCCGTTGATGAATGGTTATACAATGGCGGTCCTTATGAACTAATTTTTCTACACTTCTTACTTGGCGTAGCTTGTTATATGGGTCGTGAGTGGGAACTTAGTTTCCGTCTGGGTATGCGCCCTTGGATTGCTGTTGCATATTCAGCTCCTGTTGCGGTAGCTACTGCTGTTTTCTTGATCTACCCTATCGGTCAAGGAAGCTTCTCCGAGGTATGCCCCTAGGAATCTCTGGTACTTTCAATTTCATGATTGTATTTCAGGCTGAGCACAACATCCTTATGCACCCATTTCACATGTTAGGAGTATAAGTCAAAAACTGTCACGGGTCCGGATCTTCTATATGATGCCGCACCGCGCGTCGGCCTAAGATCCCCGATCTTAGCAACCTAACCCGCCCATGCTAAAGAACCGAAGAAACACAACCAAGCAAAATACAAGAGACGGGAACGAAAGCAAAGCAGTACAAAAGCAACACAAGCAAACTTACAGAAAAGCCGCGCTATCCCAACCTTTCATTAAGGAAAATAATGTTTTGTACACAGTATACAATAAGCCCACAGCTTAGCACCCCATAGCAGCCTTGACTCCTCACCGAGTCTCTTCTACATGTGCCTCTATCTGTGTTCTCAAGCTCTCCCAAGCTCTTAAGCTCTCCCTTTACAAATGAAAGCCTAAGGTATATATAGTATACTCAAGCTAACCAACTAGACACATGTCAAGCCCAGCTCAAGCCACATGCCCTTGGTTCTCTCTTATGAAGACACTTGTCCCACACATGTCCCACATCTAAGAGCCCGCATGTCCTCCCAGGACACATGTCTCCCTCCTCCTTGCATCAAGGAGTTGGTTATGGCTAAGTCCCCCACTTCTGAAGGAAGTGGCCTAGTCATCAAGGACTTGGTCCAAGCTCCTCCACACGTGCACCATGTAAGCGCCACACGTACAGTTGCAGTCCACATCATCGCCACGTGATTGCCACCTAGCAGTCCTCATCGCCTGCCACATGTTTAGCCCACTTGGTATGAATCTCACTGCTCCCACTCAGCAAGATCCTCAATGCGTCACTGCCTACGCGCAACGCGCATTGCCTATGTGATCCACGTCCATGACCCGCACCACGTCCATCTCGCATCCACGATCATGCACACATGATCGCCTCATGATCCCGCCTTAGTCTCGCTCCACGATCTGCCTCACTCATGTCTCGTGTCCGCCAAGACTTTGAATCACGAACGTGCGTCGTCGCTTCTCGTCATACTCGCCTCATCGCCTCGTACAAGTAAGCGCTCCGCATGGATCGTCCGCTCCGCTCCGCACGATCCACTATGTAGGGGTGTTACAGGCCTCCCCCACTCAAATTCATCGATGCCCTCATCGATGCAAACACCACAGACTCATGTCCTCTGACATTGTTCTGTGATTAACAAGTTCATTGCCAACACTGCTCCCCATAAGGAGAGAAAGGATCACATTCCTTCTTCAGCAACTGGTCCTTCTTCAACAACTGGAATTAGTGTCTAACCACACATAGGTAGACTGCTCCACAACTTGAATCCGATGCTACTTTGGCTAACTCCTCTTAGCCTTCATTGACCAACTCTTGGTCACACTTAGCTCACTGCTAAGTCTAGTCGACGCTCGACTATATCGCTACACCATTTGATGTCACACTGGCCAACCACCTTTGGCCACGCTTAGCCCACCTGGCTAAGTTTGGTTATGCACTATGATCAACGCGACCTAACCAGCCCCTCTGGTCCATCTTGGAAATCATCCAAGTTCTGCATAACTCCACGCCCTCCATAGCATTTTCCAGCAATGCTGCTAGACCAACCTGATTTTGACCCGGGATTCAGGTTGTGCTCGAACCCTTTAACAAGTTCCAGCATCCATCTGCACAGAAGTTCCCTGCACAGAACACAAGACATCAAGGCGCCTCCTAACGCCTTCGCATATGCCTTCACAAGCTCATGCACAAGCTTGTACGACAGCTTGAACTCTGGCCATTCTTGAACTGGTTCAATCTCCACTGTCTTCCACTTGCCAAGTCTCGTCTGACAAGTCAAGGACCAGCTCCACACTGGATCCTTCCATAAGCTCAATATAACCATATCTTGTACTTGGATTTCATCCATGCACAGCTCACCGCGCCATTGCAACTTGAGCACACGTAGCCTAAATGCCTCTTTAGCATGCATCCTGTCAAACACATATTGAAAGTACAAAGACACCCATCCCAAGGCTATGCTATGCTCAAGGAACATCCCCTCCTTAACAAAGCAACAAGTTAGCATACAAACACCCAACCCCTCAAGCACCCACTTGAGTTTTACAATGCGTTCACCCATTTTGTCACCCAAAGCAACAAAATAAAATCCCAAGTAAATAATAACCCATATATCATTACAAGGAAATAACACATTGTTACCATCATTGTTGAGGTCGTACTCGCCACATAGCATGTCTGATCCATCACGTTTCCTCTTAAACTGGATTGGGACTCCACTAGGCATCTTCATGTGTTGAATGATATCCACATCCAACTTCTTTGTGAGCTCCTTTCTGAGTTCTATTTGCTTTGATGATGCTAACATTTTGGGAATAGGAGATCGAGTAATATCGGTGGACTCGATTGCTTGGTCGATGTGCCTTCTCCTTTGAGGACCCTTCATTCCCAAACGCTTTGGTGAAGAATCTGCATCCTCTAACACATCCTGCATGACCTTAGAACAAGCATTCCCATGCACCATCTCACTCTCACCATTGAGAGTACCCTTTCCATCAAGGGTTACCTCCCCCTTGAGGCTCACCATGAAGGTCTCATCACCCTCTTCTTGGCTACTCATAAGAATTAGTGCAGAAATTCTTTCCACACTAGCATTCTTATTTGGGACCGCAACTTCACGAACAAAACAAGGAAATGGATTATCAGCTATAAACATACCTCTGAGATGTGGAGCAACCATGACTTGAGCCCTTGATAACCAATCAAGTCCCAATATAACATCATAGTCTTCTAAGGAGAGTGCCATCAAGTCGTCGGGCGGGGGGCCTGCACCCGTTGTGTGGAACGGGCGTTACATCGCGTATGCTACTTAATCGTATACCACTTTGATGAATAGCTCGTAATGCTGCATCTCTTCCGAGACCGGCACCCTTTAGCAGGACTCTTGCTCGTTTCAGACCCCGATCCGCGGCTATATGAATAGCATCTCCTGCTTCGATTTGGGCAACAAATGGTGTCCCTTTTCTCGGTCCTCAGAATCGACAAGTACCGGCGGAGGACCAAGAAACCACCTGACCCAGGGCATCTATAACGGTTATAATAGTATTGTTGAACCCAGCTTGAATATGAATAATTCCTTTGGGTATTCTA